>CM054059.1:139611689-140811689 GCA_028641055.1 Alopecurus myosuroides
TGAAACTAAAAATAGCAGAAAACATGGAACTGGCTCTGTGGCATCTTGTTAATAGGTTAGTCCCGGAAAACATGTAAAAATGCTATAAAGAAGGGAGAAAACATGTAGCAATTGGCATAATATCATCACGGAGCATCATAAATTATAGATACATTGTAAACGTATCAAGCATCCCCAAGCTTAGTTCCTACTCGTCCTCGAGTAGGTAAACGATAAAAGACAATAATTTCTGAGGTGACATGCTACTAACATAAACTTGATCATCAAAATGTAAAAGCATACGCAAGCTGAGATCATAGAACTTTAAACACAAACATGATAAATAGAACTTTAATAATAAAGCATAGCAATCACTTTGCATCATTAAAAGTATCTCAAATAAAGGATAGTGAATAATAATGCAAAGAAAGATAAACATTTGTTTCAAGTATAGAGAAAGCATGGCAAAGTGGTATTTCGCTAGTCCTTAACAGTGGGACAAAACATAAATGCTAGGACACCTTCAAAGTTCATGAGGAAGACTCGAGCAAATAATTTGAGAACAAACAATATCACATCATGAATCAATTATTGATGTTTATGGGACAAATACACATAAAACCCAGAATGGAAAAAATGCTCTCTCAATTGTGCATAAACTTAGAAGATGGAGACTCAACATAAAATTAAAAGAAAGGACCTCCCCGGAGGGAAGCAGGGATCACTCATGTGCTAGAGATTTTATTTTATTAAACAGAGGTATTAAAAGTTTGGCACTCCTCCCATCCATCTTTCACAAACCATGGCTAACCGAATCCTCGGGTGCCTGCCAACAATCACATACCATGGAGGTGTGTCTATATTTTAGGAGAGGTGGATGCTAATGTCAACGAATGGTAAACAGAAAATACAGTACGTCACAAGCCAACTGGATTCACAAGACGACTCCCATATGAAGGACGCATCTGGGTAGAAGGTCATTCCTCTTTCTCTTTTGTTTACACAATTATGCTTTGACTGATAAATCAGGGGCAAAAATAGTGAAGAGAATTTGTTTGCATTAATTTGGGGCTGGGCACCCCGCTGCCAGCTCTTCTATCATTTGGATAAGCGGATCAAGCCACTAGTCCAGGGTGTGAAATCCAATCAACAAGTGATATAAAGATTCTCTATTGACGTCCTCATGAGCAAAAACAAGAACACAAAACAAGAGTAATTTTGAAAGTTTTAAAGGTAGCACATGAGCAATTTACTTGGAGTGGCAGTTAAATACCACATGTAGGTAGGTATGGTAGACACAATGGAAAAACTTTGGTTTTGGGGAGTTGGATGCACAAGTAGAGCTCATACTCAGTATAGGTGGAGGCTAGCAAAAGACTGTGAGCGACAAATCAAGAGATCATAAGAGCCATAGTAATGCATAGCGACATAAACATCATTATTTTAAAGCATAAGAGGTATCATAAGTTCAAAAAATAAATGTTCATGGAGGCTATTCGTGACTGGTTCATAGTCATAAACATGGTGTGAGCATGCGCCAAGTCAACCAAATAAAACATTCGAAAGAGAATACCACAAATTTATGCTTTAGTGTGACAATAACAACTCATGAATCTTTCAATGGCATATTAAACACTCTCAGCTATTTGAGGCTATTCATGCTATTCAATAACCACAAGGCTTTAAACTAAAATAACATTTAGCATGGCATGAAAAAGTTCTGGCCACGGTCTATACAAGCTTCTACTTGCACCATTATAAATTCTACTTCAAGCAGCAGTTTCTTTTCCCAACAAGCACCATACAAAACATGCTTTAACAAAAACTCTCCAAATGCTACAGCAAGCAAACATGAGAGTACTCACATAACACTACTAAAACTAATAGCTCTGAATAAGAGATGCATGAAAACAAAGGCTAAACGCAGTACTAGCAAAAAGTGAACACTCACAAAACAATAAGAATGAAAACTAGAGTGTTCTAAACAATGAAAACGGAGCGTGTCTCTCTCCCACACAAGTATGATAAGATCCAACCATAAAATACAGCAAAGAAAACTAAACAAACTGAAAACAAAAATAAAATACGCTCCAAGTAAAACACATAAGATGTGACTGAATAAAAATATAGTTTCACTAGAAGTGACCTGATAATTTGTCAACGAAGAAGGGGATGCCTTGGGTATCCCCAAGATTAGACGCTTGAGTCTTCTTAGAATTTTCTGAGATGTACCTCCGGGGCATCCCCAATCTTAGGCTTTTCACTCTTCTTGATCACGTCATATCATCCTCTTCTCTTGACCCTTGAAAACTTCCTTCACACCAAATTTCTCACAATCTTCATTAGCAACGTTAGTGCAATCGAAATAATAAACTCACATGGTTCAGTTTCAACACAATCCTAACAATCATAAACACATTAGATACTGTCACAAATTCTTTTAAAACTCTTTTTCTCAAAATAACACCAAAAGAAAGAGATTAAGTTGCAAATGCAATTATTGGTAGAAATCTGTCAAAACAGGACATCAGGTAAAGATGATTTTTTTCGAATTTTTTTTGTTGATAAAATAAAAAAATGGTAAACTAAGAAAAGTTGCGTAATTATATGAGGAATAATAAAAAAATATCAGATCATTCTAATCTTCCAGTATTTTATACGATGTTTTACGGTGGACAGCAGAAATCTGTTTTCTGCGCAGAAATCCTAAAACCAACTCCAACTTTTGTCAGATTCTTTACTTGGCACTACCAAGACATGAAAATAAAGATATAAAGGTGTTGCTAAGAAGTATAAAACCCCTTGACTCAAATAAAACAGATAAAAATAATGCAAAAAAATAAAAACATGGGTTATCTCCCAAGAAGTGCTTTTCGTTAAAGCCTTTTAGCTAGGCATTATAATTTGAGAAGATGCTCACATGAGAAATATGAATTGAAGCAAAAGAGAGAACCAAGAAGCAAATATAAAACACATTTAAGTCTAACCCAATTCATATGAAAATTAATCTTGTAGAAAAACAAGTCAACGAAGCACAAAGTGACTAGCATAGAAAAACAAAACAAGTGCAACTTACAAAATTTTCAACATAAAGAGGGGAAATTTAATATTATTGAGATAGATAGAACTATGTTTCCCTCTATCATAATAACTTTCAGTAGCATCATGAATAAAATTAACAATATAACTATCATAAGAAACATTCTTAACATGAGCCACATCCATAAAATAATTAATACTCTCCACATAAGTATAGTCATTCTTATTAACAGTAGTGGGAGAAAATTCAACAAAATAGCTATCATTATTATTCTCATCACCATAATCATTAAAAATAGGAGGCATATTGTAATCATAATTAGTATTTTCCTCTATTGTAGGTGGACTGAAAATATCATATTCATCATTGTAAACAGGTGGAACTAGAATACCACAATCATTATAATCATCATATATTGGAGGCAAAGTATCATCAAAGTAAATTTGTTCCTCCATTCTTGGGGGCCTAAAAATACCATATTCATTAAGAATAGCTTCCCCAAGCTTAGACTTTTCCATAGCATTAGAAATAATAGTGTCCAAAGCATTCATACTAATAACATTGCTATTAGAATGCAAATAAAGCTCCATAGCTTTTTTAATTTTCTCTTTAAACACTTTATGTTCTAACTCAAGATAAAGATTATGAAGCTCTCTCATATTTTTGTTGTTTTATATTAATCCTAACTAGTGAAAACAAGAAAACAAAAAGATTTAATTGCAGAATCTAAAGGAAATAACTTCGAGCACTCATACCCAAGGATGTGAGTACCTTTTACCTTACCTTCCCGGCAACGGCGCCAGAAAAGAGCTTGATGTCTACGCACGCTTCTATTCTTGTAGACAGTGTTGGGACTCTAAGAGCAGAGGTTTGTAGAACAGCAACAAGTTTCCTTAAGTGGATTACCCAATGTTTATTGAACTCAGGGAGGTAGAGGTCAAAGATATCCCTCTCAAGCAACCCTGCAATCAAGATACAAGAAATCTCTTGTGTCCCCAACACACCTAATACAATTGTCAGTTGTATAGGTGCACTAGTTCGGTGAAGAGAGAGTAAAATGCAAGTAATATGGATGATAATAAGTGATAATAGCAATCTGAAATAAAATGGCAGCAAGCAAACATGTAGCAGAACAGTCGGAAAATGGTGTTTCAATGCTTGGAAACAAGGCCTAGGGATCCTACTTTGACTAGAGGACACTCTCAACAACGATCACATAATTGAATGCATAAATATCTTCTCTTTACTATGCTACTCTTAACCACTCTCCGGTCGAATAACAACACCAATCCATGCGTAGGGATTTAACAACACTCGTCAGAGTAAGCACTTTCCCAACCTAGTAACCACCATGCTATCACCATGGGACCCAGATGGTTCCACGCAAACACCACAATTTCATAGGGTTATCCAACACAAAATACAAATATAATGCTAAACCACACGGTGCACACACTTTCACCTTTACACCGTGATCAAAGCGTTTACGAAGATCCCATAACAAATAATGAAAACTAATCATTGCATAGGGCTGCAAAAAAGTATTCCTTAAAGTAAGCATTCCCATGTCTAGTTAACCCCACACTGTCACTATGAGCTCCTAGATGGTATTAGACAAACAACACAATTCATAGAAGAGACACACACGATGTGCACACTGTCACCTTCACACCGCGGGACAAGGTGACTCCAAAGTTCATATTAATAAAGCACTTGAGTAGCAAAAGATGAAGAGTAACATCTACGAATTCAAATAGATTACAAATCGTATGATCACATATAGATCACACCATGGGAGAGAGAGATGAACCACATAGCTACCGGTAGAGCCCTCAGCCTCGGGGGAGAACTACTCCCTCCTCATCAAAGGAGAATTCAACGGCGATGGAGATGAGGGTGGAGTCGATGGAGATGGTTTCGGGGGCACTTCCCCGTCCCGGCAGGGTGTCAGAACAGAGGTATGTCCCCCGAAACTTGTCGGTGGCGGCGGAGGAGCTACGGATGTATTTTGTGGAAAAGGTCGATCTGTTTAGGGTTTTCCCTCGGGGGAGTATATATAGGAGAAAGGGAGATGCCGGGGAGTGGCCAGGGGCCCCACACCACCAGGTGGACCCGCACCACCCCATGGTGTGGCCACCATGTGGCCCCCCTCCGGGGCTCTTCGGGACTTCTAAGAATTCTGGCTTTCAAAT
Organism: Alopecurus myosuroides; assembly: GCA_028641055.1. Lineage (NCBI taxonomy): Eukaryota > Viridiplantae > Streptophyta > Magnoliopsida > Poales > Poaceae > Alopecurus > Alopecurus myosuroides. Next base: position 139,616,901 of record CM054059.1, read on the forward strand.
TTTCCAATTCCAAGAATATTTCCAGAAGAACTTTTTTGAAACTAAAAACAGCAGAAAACAGGGAACTGGTTCTGTGGCATCTTGTTAATAGGTTAGTCCGAGAAAACATATAAAAATTCTATAAAGAAGGGATCAAACATGTAGAAATTGGCATAATATCATCATGGAGCATCAGAAATTATAGATACGTTGGAACGTATCAATTACCCAAGGTTTATCGAACTCAGGGAGGAAGAGGTCAAAGGTATCCCTCTCAAGCAACCCTGCAATTACGATACAAGAAGTCTCCTGTGTCCCCAACACACCTAATACAATTTTCAGTTGTATAGGTGCACTAGTTCGGCGAAGAGAGAGTGAAATACAAGTAATATGGATGTGTATATGTGATAATAGCAATCTGAAATAAAAATGGCAGCAAGCAAACATGTAGAGGAACTGATTGTAAACGGTGTTTCAATACTTAGAAACAAGGCCTAGGGATCATACTTTCAGTAGTGAACACTCTCAACAGTGATAACGTAATTGAATCCATAAATATCTCTCTTCACTATGCTACTCGGAACCACTCTCCGATCGAATAACAAACACCAATTCATTGCGTAGGGTCGTAACAACACTCCATGCTGTCACTATGAGCCCCCTAGAAGGTACTAGACAAACACCACAATTTTATAGGGTCAACTAACACAAGATAAAATATCACGCTAAACCACACGATGCACACACTATCACCTTTACACCATGATGAAAGTATCTACGGAGATCCCATAACATAACCACTTGAGTAGCATAACAGATGAAGAGTAACATCTACTTATTCAACTAGATTACAAAGCTCACGATCACATAAAGATCACACCATGGGAGAGAGAGATGAAACACATAGCTACCGATAGAGCTCTCAGCCCCATCATGGGAGACAACAACGGCGATGAAGGGGGCGGCGCAGTCGATGGAGATGGTTCCGAGGGCACTTACCCGTCCCGGCAGGGTGCCGGATCAAAGATTTTTGTACCCCGAAACTTGTCGGTGGCGGCGGCGGAGCTACGAAACTATTCGTGGAGACAGGCTGGTTCCTCCAGGGTTTATGCATCGGGGGGCATATATAGGCGAAAGGGTGATGGCGGTGGGCGCCCGAGGGACCCACACCACCCCCAGGCGCGGCCAGGGGGCCACCCGCCCAGGCATGTTGTTGGAGGCTCCAGGGCCCCCCTCCGGGTCTCCTTTGGACTTCCATGATGCTCCGGGAATTCTAAGACTTCTGGCTTTTGAATCGTCCAATTCTGAGAATATTTCTAGAACAAGTTTCCTGAAACTAAAAACAGCAGAAAACAACAACTGGCTCTCTGGTATCTTGTCAATAGGTTAGTCCCTGGAAATCAATAAAAATGACATAAATTGTAAGGAAAACATGTAGCATATGGCATGAAAACAACATGGAACATCATAAATTAAGGATACGTGTATGACGTATCACTTATTAAGAAGAAGATTGAAGATCATCCGAGGAGATGGCATGAAGTGTTATCCGAGGCTTTGTAGGCACATAGGATCTCAAGGCACGGTGCGACGAAGGTGACTCCGTACGAGTTAGTATATGGACAAGAGGCCGTTTTACCCGTAGAGGTAAACCTGGCTGCTTTGAGATTGGCTAAGCAAAATGATCTATTGGCGGTTGATTTTTATAATTTGATGATGGATAACATTGATGAAGTCGCCGTTAAACGATTGATGGCTCTGAAGGACATAGAAAGAGATAAGTTGCGGGTAGCAAGAGCCTACAATAGGAAGGTGAGATTGAAGAGATTTGAGGTGGGTGATCTCGTGTGGAAGGTAATCTTGCCAATTGGATCAAAAGATAGAAAATTTGGCAAATGGTCTCCTAGTTGGGAAGTTCCTTTCAAGATTATAAGAGTGGTTCCCGGAATTCATATTTAGTGAAATCTATGGAGGGAAATTTATTGCCCCGAGCTCTCAGTGGAAGATATTTAAAGAAATTTTACCCGAGTGTGTGGAAAGAAGCTTAAAACACACATGGCCGATAGACATACATATCGCCCTTAGCACATATGACCGATATACTGTTATCCTCCTAAGAACATATGGCTGATGGAGTGTTGACATCGTCCTTAGAAAAAAAAGTAATGAAAATTATTTTTTGGCACGCTAGCTTTACCAAAAAAAAACAGGGGGACATGTCTTGACAACTGATTTTGGCTTCAATCTTTTTATTCAAAAATAACTGCAACATAGGACATGTCCTAGTCCGGCTCAGACTTTCAAAAGAAAAACAATTGCAACCAAGGACATGTCCTAGATCGACTCAGACATTCAAAGGCCAAAACAGACACATGATAGGACATGTCCAGGCCAAAAAAAGCACGACCTAGGACATATCCTAGGTAGTTTCACCAGTGCGTTCATAGCATTGGAAATTTACAATCTTAAAGAGGCCGAAAGACATATCAGGAGACATCGGATCAAAAAATCCATCAAATGAAAGTTCTTCGTCTTTTCGAGACGAACAACTTTGTCTTCTAGGGGTTTTCATCTGAGGCCGTTTAGCGCCCCGAAAATGACCCGCAAGATGTTAGGGCATCTCCAGCCGTTCGCCCCCCCAGGTTTCAGTTTGGCGCTTTTTAGCGATAACACTGCCCCGCACCAAAACCTGGGGGGGGGGGGGCGATTTTACCAGCCGTTCGGCGACCCAGAAAAACAGAACGACAATAACATTTGAAAGTTCCTCTTCCCGCCCCAAAAAATAGAGCCCGAGTTCGGCGATCACGGCAGCCATAGTCTGGGCAATCATATTACAAAAATCGGCCTTAGCTTCTTCTTGAACACCCACTTACATCCCACTGGCTTACAACCATAAGGTCGTTCAGATAACTCCCACGTCCCATTAGAAAGAATGGAGTCCATCTCATTATGGACAGCTTCTTTCCAGTCATCTGCATCTGGAGATGCAAATGCCTCTGCAATAGATGTAGGAGTATTGTCCACAAGGTACACAATGAAATCATCACCAAAGGATTTTTCAATCCTCTGTCTCTTACTCCGTTTAGGAGCTTCATTATTATCCTTCTCAAGGACGTTCTCATCATGTGATTGTTCAATATGATCACTAGATGTACTAGATTCCAGAATTAATTCAGAAGAAAAATTAGCAAAACTATGCATATCTTCATAGGAAACATATTCTCAAAAAATGTTGCATCACGAGATTCCATAATAGTATCAACATGCATATCAGGCACCTCGGATTTAACCACTAGAAATCTATAACCAATGCTACGCTGAGCATAACCCAGAAAGATACAATCCACTGTTTTTGGTCCGAGTTTGCGTTTCTTTGGAATTGGAACGTTGACTTTTGCCAAGCATCCCCAAGTACGCAAATAAGAAAGTGATGGTTTTCTCCCAACCCACTCCTCATAAGGGGTTTTATCTTTATTCTTGTTAGGAACTTTATTCAGGACATGACACGAAGTCAACAGAGACTCCCCCACCATGCCTTAGATAAACCAGCAGTGTCCAACATGGCGTTCACCAAGTCGGTCAGCGTGCGGTTTTTCCTCTCAGCAATTCCATTTGATTGTGGCGAGTAGGGAGGCGTCCTCTCGTGAATAATACCGTGTTCCTCACAGAATTCATCAAATACTTTAGAGAAATACTCTTCACCACGATCCGACCTAAAACGCTTGATCTTTCTCTCTAATTGATTTTCAACTTCAGCCTTATAGATTTTAAAGTAGTCGAAATCCTCATCTTTAGTTTGCAACAAATAAACATAGCAGAATCTAGTAGCATCATCAATGAGTGTCATGAAATATCTCTTTCCACCTTTATTCAACACACCATTCATCTCGCATAGATCAAAATGTATGAGTTCTAGAGGTGCCAAGTGTCTCTCCTCAGCTGCCGTGTGAGGCTTCCGATGTTGCTTAGATTTCACACAATTATGGCACTTAGAACCTTTAGCAATGGTGAAATTCGGAATTAAACTTAAACTCGATAGCCGAGACAGTAAACCAAAATTAACATGACATAAACGAGAGTGCCAAACACTAGCATCTGAATCAACATTGCCACAAATATGGTTTACTGACTTATTGCAAAATTCGGAAAGAGAAAAGCGGAACAAGCCTCCGCACTCATAGCCTTCACCAATAAATTGTCCAAATCTCGACACAACTATTTTATTAGACTCAAACACTACTTTAAACCCATCTCTGCAAAGAAGGGAGCCGCTGACGAGATTCTTATTCATAGAAGGGACATGCTGCACGTTCCTCAGCTGCACGATCTTCCCCGAAGTAAACTTCAGATCTACCGTGCCAACACCACGAACAGAAGCATGTGACCCATTCCCCATTAGGAAGGAAGAATCCCGTGCAACCTGATAAGAAGTGAACATAGAGATGTCAGCACACACATGAACATTAGCACCCGTATCAATCCACCAACACGGAGATTTAAGAACTGAAAGTACCATCAGTATATTACCGTACCCATCAGTGTTGCTAGCGGTCACCATGTTGACATTCTTGGAGCCTTTCTTCCCTTTCTTGCTTGCACGGTCTGGGCAGTCGACAGAAAAGTCATCGAGCGCTCCACACGTAAAGCACTCGAGCCCAGCTTTGTTCAGCACCTTCTTCTTCTTCTTATTCTTAAAGGCAGTAGTGTTCACAGGACCATTGAACTGGGGCTTATAGTTCCCTTTGTTCTTGCTGTTATTCTTGACGTGATGATTTTTCTGCACCATATTGGCGCTAGACTGCAAATCACCACCTCTCTCAGTTGTGTCCTTTGCCCGAGGTTTCTCCTGAACATCAAGAGACGCTATCAGGTTTTCAACCGATATCTCCTGTCTCTTATGTTTGAGAGATGTGGCAAAATTCCTCCATGAAGAAGGCAGCTTTGCAATAATGCATCCAGCCACAAACTTATCAGGAATCACACACTTGAGCAGATCAAGCTCCTTCGCAATGCACTGTATCTCATGAGCCTGTTCGACTACAGAACGGTTATTCACCATCTTGTAGTCGTTAAAGCTCTCCATGATATACATCTCACTGCCAGCATCAGACGCACCGAATTTAGTATTCAGTGCATCCCAGAGCTCCTTAGCGTCTTCGATGTGCATATACACATCGCACAGACGTCCCTCCAGGACACTCAGAATACAGCCTCTGAAATTATTATTGGCTTCCTTGAACTTATTCTGAACCTCGTCAGAAGCTCCTTCGGGAAGGCCATTCATAATAATGTCCCACACTTTCATGGACTGGAGCCACAGTTGGCTTCTCAGTTGCCATCTCTTAAATGTGGTACCATTGAACTTTTCCGGTTTCATCGAATCACTTAAGTGGGCCATAGTCAGTTCAGGAAATTGCCTACAATTAGGTTTTTTGGATTGTTGAGTAATTAGGCATAATTTCCACGATTAATTACAGAATATAAATCATGACAAAAACAGCTATTAACATGTGGAACTCGAACATACTAGATGCAGCAGACAACATCAATAATAGCAACACGATCTCTCTAAACATGTGAACAGTAGACATGTTAAACAGACAGATCAGGACACAGATTCCGTACCGATCGTTTGTAGTAACGTTGTTGATGACAACGTTGGCGATGACGGGTCAGAGTAGACGACGCTTGAGGCGACGGTACGCAGCACCGCCTGACTTGTTAGGCAGACGAGCCGTCGTGGAAGCAGCGAGCAGTCGCGCGAAGCGCTTCCCAAAAACCTAATTCGCACTCTCCCGTATAGGATCACAAAGGCGACTGGTTCCGGAGACCTGCTCTCCCGTTCACCGGTGGACGCCGGCGCTCGGGATGGAGTAGACTACGGTGGCGGCACAAGGAACAAGGTGTGGCAAATCTAGATTGGTTTCTGTGTGTGTACACCGCCCACGGTGCGCGTCTTTTATAGTGCGGTTCGGAAAACCCTAACGCGTGCGACGTGGGAGGCCCACGCCGCACGTCCGAGTCGGTTGCAGCACTCGATACAGGAGCGACCCGAACCGCCTCAGCTGTGACGCGTCCGTCACGACTACGGAATCGGTTTTCCAAAACAGCAAAATAAACATAAGTATTGTCTCGGCTCGATTCACGAAACGCGATCGCGACGTGTCGTGTCGTGTCGTGTCCTGTCGAGACGAGCGAGCGGCGGAGGAGGAGTGCGCGAGAGGCTCTCTTGTTCTCACTCACATACAATCCCTACAACGCTCCACCTTATAAGGTGGTGTGCAACTCCTCAAACTTCCAATGTGGGACTAAACTTCCCACTCCCACCACTCACTAGTACACATGGGCCATTTTGAGATTTTAGCATTTGCTATCGGGCTTGCACATAATGGGCCCAATATTTCAGCATCCATCATTCCCACAAGTAGAGACATCTTGTTCCATAGGAGTGTGAAGTTCTTTAGGTGCAAGTTCCTTTTTCTTTCGAGAATATAGCTGCAAGTTCCTTACTAAATCATGAACTATATGTAACGAATTATCCAACTAACTAAAATCATAAGGCATTCATGTAATCTATTTACTTGGTAGAAAATATTTATCTCCAACCTCTGTCTTCAAAGGTTCGCTATGCTAGGCACCATGCTACCATTGTTGGATAGACACTTGCTGGTCAAACCTCTCCACGGCTTCAAATGACATGGTAATCAACAGATAATACGTTAGGTGTTGCAGAACTTTTGAAGAACAGACACCTGAATGACGTGGAGCCACCATCCGTGTGATGTTCTTCAGAGTGCTGAGTGCTGACACGACCTCCTCTTGTCCAGGAACCTACAACATGAATCTTATATGTTTGATAGGAGCAGTCAATGTCTACAACGTGGGCACATACTGCGGCAGCCTATCTTTGACATTGGTGGCACGACGATCAACCGTCGCTGCCGTCGACAACAACCTTGAGAAGGCACACGCTGGGGGAGCCTATGTACAACACTGGCAGCTCCAGCAGCAACCGTCGTCGGCATCGTCCGGAACATGGCGTGCATCACGTCGCCGGTACAGAAAACGCGGAAGCCCGCCGGCACTACATGATCCTCAGCGAGGAGGGAATTCAGTTCCTTCTCGCAAACAGAAGGAAATAAATTTCGTCTGATACAGATAGGAGCAGGTTAGCGGAGGATCCGGGTGGTTAGATTGAGAGTGCATTGGGCCAAGCCAAGTGCATGGGATGCGCGGACGGAGTTTCGGTAAATTCATCCGAACGACATTGAGTCCCGGCGACTCGGACGGAATTCCGCCGATTTACACACACAAATTTTGAGCAGTCCAAGTGAATTGGATATTTTGGCTGAGCGACTCGCGACTGCCATTTTTATGTTTGGGAAAGCGGTCATGTCGGACATCGGGGGCCTAGCGCTGGAGGTGGTCTGCGTATAGGAACCGCTAGGGCTTTTAGAGTTGGGTCGGACCTATCTATATGCTCGCGTTGAACGGCGCCCACCTGGCCCATCTGCGCGCTCGCAAGCTCGCGTGCCCAGCCGGACGGAAGAAATTAGCGATACTAGTTGAATGCCCGTGCGCTGCCACGGCTCTTTACGTTCTTCATGTCAGCATATTAAATGTGTACATATAATGGAAGTAAATATTCAAGTATATGAAAAGATAACCACATGGTATTTCTAAAGCATTAAAATAGTTATTCAGATAAATCAATGTTGTGTACAAAACAAGGTCCCCCTCTATTTTTTGTGCTGGTTTTTTATGTTCAAATGTGATCACTAATATATATTAATCCATAAATTGTACCGTTGTATTTTTCTTGGAAAATCCTTCCATTTCATATATCTTACTAATTGTCTATAAGTTCTTATAATGTGATGTGTGCTCGTTACCAAGGACTTGGAGCTATTTTGCTTTTAAATTTTTTGGTCTGCTCCTTTCCATATTTTTATCGCGAGAATCTTGATTACTCTTGATGGTGGATTGTGAAAATGCGGCTTAGAGCTGACCCGAAAATAACTGAATACCTGGAGTGTTCGACTGCTCATGTATGGACAATGCAGTAGAAGGACACGACACATTACTGGTGTCGTGATGCGGGAGCGCTTTCATGTATGGACAATGCAGTAGAAGGACACGACACATTACTGGTGTCGTGGTGCGGGAGCGCTTTGAGGCACAATGCCCTTCATAACAGGTCGAATACCAATTAAAAACACCACACATTATTTCTGAAAAGTATGTCACGTGCAACGAGAGTGAGACAATAATATCTACTAATTTAAGGGTCTGAATATTAGATCCTTCTTTTCCTTTTAGTGACAATCTGTTTTGTCTGACATCTTTGTAATTCAACTTTGTAATCCGGCTCTGATATCCATTGTTGGCTTCTATAGTTCTTCTTCTCTTCATTTTGTCTTTTTATTTATTCCGATTGAATGTGTTGCTACAAAACATGAGATTCCACAAGCTATTAGCTAAATAATGGAAAGGGAAAACACAAACTGAAATATAATGATTGCACCAAAATTGTGAGAATTTTACCAACTAAGTATGGGGTGATTACACGTCCTAAGTAATAAGCTTGTTTTTTTAGACCATTAACAATATTTGCGCTAACGTTCTATGATATGTCCAGCGATGCAAATGGATTAAAATAGTTAATGTGTTTTATGCAGGTCATATAGTGATAAAGCAGAAGAATAGGTATATGTGCTTACCAGTGGCATGCACTGATGCATGATAGTGTTCTTTGTTTGGTCAGGAGATTCAATACTTTAGAAAGAAAATTGAGTTGCGACGAATACATGCTAGCAAACACCATTCAACTTACCATGTTTTAGGAAGACGAAGATCGAGGATAAACAAAATTCCGAAGAGCCCCAATAGTAAACAAAATGAGAGGCACATAAATAATAACTTAGTTACATAAATAAAAAAAGGATAACATAATTACTTGTAGCAATCTCATCTAACATCATCATAGATTGCAAACAATATATGAACTATTTTTGTTGAATTTCTCAACACGAATCATGTTATCACTCTTGAAATAGTATGTGGTACCTGATTACCCCCAATGCAGCCTCTCTAGAGGAGCACAACCTATCTTCACAAAGGACTCCTCGGGCAACATGTATACAAGAGGCTAGATGAAGTGGCACAACAAAAAATCGTTCACCAAAGAAGAGAGAAAGTGATATATGGAACATAATTAAGTACCCAGCCCAACAAACATATGGTGAAACAACTGAAGAAATTAGCAAAGCTATCTTGTAAACAATGATAATCGGCACATGGTAATGATGCCAGCCTTATTTAGTGGCATTCAAAGATGAATTATAAGAGAATGTGGAGATAATATTGTTAACATTGCTTCCAAGGGCAAAAGAAATACATGGCCATTTAGATGTGTGCCAATTTAGAATGCATAGCTCACAGAACGCTTCTGAAAGAACATCCACAGTTAAAAAAAGATCTTGTTTCTTTTCAATATGTGGGCGGGGGACAACTCACCGAAGCCATTCTCGACAAGGTAGTTAAAGGTGTGTCTGTCGCAGTTGTAGGTGAACTTGTTGCTAGCGGGGCGCTTGGCGAGGCACTGGTGGTGAAATTTCCCATGAACTTGGTGTACTCGCCAGGAAGACCGTGCACTATGACAGAAAAAAGGAGTCCAATATGAAAGAAACTTTACAAAGAAAATATTAGCAAAAAAGTCAAAGTACTATATTATGATTTACATGCAAGGTGCACAAAAAAGACCATTTGGACATGTAACATGCTGAACATGAATCGGCTCCTGTGAAGACTTAACTCTCAATTTCTTACCCAAGGGCTAAAAATACTAACCAGGTCCCGAGTTTCTGCCATGATTTTTTTTAGTGCAACAATACAAAGCAGTGCATCAACTCACAACCTTTATTTCAATCAAGATTATCCATAGGTTAGCATGTAAAAAAAATATTCCCATGACTTAGAGAAGGTGGTAGTAGTATTGACCAACATAAGCAGGTAGGTATAACATCTCAACATTAGGTACGAAGCTACGACTAAATTATTTCAAAGTCAAGTTACATTGTCACAATGCCAAATATGAACCTACTACTAATTTTCTTATCATATGAAGTACTTGGTTTGGGGTAAAAAGGCAGCGCGTCATCGACATACAAAATCTCTCAGCAAATGATGTCCAAGTATGCAAGACCAACGACAAAGTTCTGGTATGGGTGGACCGTACATGCATTGCTGGCATAAAATCCACCGGAGATCTTTTAACAAAGCAAAAGGGCATAACATCCATAAGAATTATGACTTTATATACCAGGTAGCAACCGTAAATCAAAGTAAAAAAACCCTTCGGACTTTTTACATGATGGCCTCAAAACAAAACGAACCTAAAAAACTGTGATTAAATATTTTCATAGAAAATAAATCTGTATAAAAGCTAGTTAATTGCAATGAACGAAGGGGAGGAATGTCTATTAAGGTTGAAGCCCCTGTCCATGCAAATCTGCACAAGTGTAGTTTCCAATAAACAGAACAACAACTTGCATTCCGTAACCTAGTTAATTGCAGTGAACAAAGGACAGTAGTGGATATACAGGTTGGCTCCCAATCCATGCCAATTTACAGAAGTGTATTTGCCAATCAACACAACAATAACTTGCATCCAGTAACCTCGGTATAGTACACTCACGAGCAATAGAAAAAATCTGTATGAGAAGGCATAACCAAGGTACAGTACACCGATGAACAACAAAGAAAATCTGCGAAGAAGAAAGCCCAAACTTCAAATGGTTATATGATACGATGTTGTGGTCACTACAAAAGTACAAAGCAAGGAAGTACCCTCTATTACAGAAGAAGCTCAAATTATAGGGACACGAGCGAACCAAGAATGGTGCCGCTTCTGAGATCAGATCTTTACTATTAAAGCGCTAGCGGTGGTGTCCGTGTCCCATGGTAGGTACGTCCTTTCCACGCGGAAAATTGAACTTATTCTGAACCTCGTCAGAAGCTCCTTCGGGAAGGCCATTCATAATAATGTCCCACACTTTCATGGACTGGAGCCACAGTTGGCTTCTCAGTTGCCATCTCTTAAATGTGGTACCATTGAACTTTTCCGGTTTCATCGAATCACTTAAGTGGGCCATAGTCAGTTCAGGAAATTGCCTACAATTAGGTTTTTTGGATTGTTGAGTAATTAGGCATAATTTCCACGATTAATTACAGAATATAAATCATGACAAAAACAGCTATTAACATGTGGAACTCGAACATACTAGATGCAGCAGACAACATCAATAATAGCAACACGATCTCTCTAAACATGTGAACAGTAGACATGTTAAACAGACAGATCAGGACACAGATTCCGTACCGATCGTTTGTAGTAACGTTGTTGATGACAACGTTGGCGATGACGGGTCAGAGTAGACGACGCTTGAGGCGACGGTACGCAGCACCGCCTGACTTGTTAGGCAGACGAGCCGTCGTGGAAGCAGCGAGCAGTCGCGCGAAGCGCTTCCCAAAAACCTAATTCGCACTCTCCCGTATAGGATCACAAAGGCGACTGGTTCCGGAGACCTGCTCTCCCGTTCACCGGTGGACGCCGGCGCTCGGGATGGAGTAGACTACGGTGGCGGCACAAGGAACAAGGTGTGGCAAATCTAGATTGGTTTCTGTGTGTGTACACCGCCCACGGTGCGCGTCTTTTATAGTGCGGTTCGGAAAACCCTAACGCGTGCGACGTGGGAGGCCCACGCCGCACGTCCGAGTCGGTTGCAGCACTCGATACAGGAGCGACCCGAACCGCCTCAGCTGTGACGCGTCCGTCACGACTACGGAATCGGTTTTCCAAAACAGCAAAATAAACATAAGTATTGTCTCGGCTCGATTCACGAAACGCGATCGCGACGTGTCGTGTCGTGTCGTGTCCTGTCGAGACGAGCGAGCGGCGGAGGAGGAGTGCGCGAGAGGCTCTCTTGTTCTCACTCACATACAATCCCTACAACGCTCCACCTTATAAGGTGGTGTGCAACTCCTCAAACTTCCAATGTGGGACTAAACTTCCCACTCCCACCACTCACTAGTACACATGGGCCATTTTGAGATTTTAGCATTTGCTATCGGGCTTGCACATAATGGGCCCAATATTTCAGCATCCATCATTCCCACAAGTAGAGACATCTTGTTCCATAGGAGTGTGAAGTTCTTTAGGTGCAAGTTCCTTTTTCTTTCGAGAATATAGCTGCAAGTTCCTTACTAAATCATGAACTATATGTAACGAATTATCCAACTAACTAAAATCATAAGGCATTCATGTAATCTATTTACTTGGTAGAAAATATTTATCTCCAACCTCTGTCTTCAAAGGTTCGCTATGCTAGGCACCATGCTACCATTGTTGGATAGACACTTGCTGGTCAAACCTCTCCACGGCTTCAAATGACATGGTAATCAACAGATAATACGTTAGGTGTTGCAGAACTTTTGAAGAACAGACACCTGAATGACGTGGAGCCACCATCCGTGTGATGTTCTTCAGAGTGCTGAGTGCTGACACGACCTCCTCTTGTCCAGGAACCTACAACATGAATCTTATATGTTTGATAGGAGCAGTCAATGTCTACAACGTGGGCACATACTGCGGCAGCCTATCTTTGACATTGGTGGCACGACGATCAACCGTCGCTGCCGTCGACAACAACCTTGAGAAGGCACACGCTGGGGGAGCCTATGTACAACACTGGCAGCTCCAGCAGCAACCGTCGTCGGCATCGTCCGGAACATGGCGTGCATCACGTCGCCGGTACAGAAAACGCGGAAGCCCGCCGGCACTACATGATCCTCAGCGAGGAGGGAATTCAGTTCCTTCTCGCAAACAGAAGGAAATAAATTTCGTCTGATACAGATAGGAGCAGGTTAGCGGAGGATCCGGGTGGTTAGATTGAGAGTGCATTGGGCCAAGCCAAGTGCATGGGATGCGCGGACGGAGTTTCGGTAAATTCATCCGAACGACATTGAGTCCCGGCGACTCGGACGGAATTCCGCCGATTTACACACACAAATTTTGAGCAGTCCAAGTGAATTGGATATTTTGGCTGAGCGACTCGCGACTGCCATTTTTATGTTTGGGAAAGCGGTCATGTCGGACATCGGGGGCCTAGCGCTGGAGGTGGTCTGCGTATAGGAACCGCTAGGGCTTTTAGAGTTGGGTCGGACCTATCTATATGCTCGCGTTGAACGGCGCCCACCTGGCCCATCTGCGCGCTCGCAAGCTCGCGTGCCCAGCCGGACGGAAGAAATTAGCGATACTAGTTGAATGCCCGTGCGCTGCCACGGCTCTTTACGTTCTTCATGTCAGCATATTAAATGTGTACATATAATGGAAGTAAATATTCAAGTATATGAAAAGATAACCACATGGTATTTCTAAAGCATTAAAATAGTTATTCAGATAAATCAATGTTGTGTACAAAACAAGGTCCCCCTCTATTTTTTGTGCTGGTTTTTTATGTTCAAATGTGATCACTAATATATATTAATCCATAAATTGTACCGTTGTATTTTTCTTGGAAAATCCTTCCATTTCATATATCTTACTAATTGTCTATAAGTTCTTATAATGTGATGTGTGCTCGTTACCAAGGACTTGGAGCTATTTTGCTTTTAAATTTTTTGGTCTGCTCCTTTCCATATTTTTATCGCGAGAATCTTGATTACTCTTGATGGTGGATTGTGAAAATGCGGCTTAGAGCTGACCCGAAAATAACTGAATACCTGGAGTGTTCGACTGCTCATGTATGGACAATGCAGTAGAAGGACACGACACATTACTGGTGTCGTGATGCGGGAGCGCTTTCATGTATGGACAATGCAGTAGAAGGACACGACACATTACTGGTGTCGTGGTGCGGGAGCGCTTTGAGGCACAATGCCCTTCATAACAGGTCGAATACCAATTAAAAACACCACACATTATTTCTGAAAAGTATGTCACGTGCAACGAGAGTGAGACAATAATATCTACTAATTTAAGGGTCTGAATATTAGATCCTTCTTTTCCTTTTAGTGACAATCTGTTTTGTCTGACATCTTTGTAATTCAACTTTGTAATCCGGCTCTGATATCCATTGTTGGCTTCTATAGTTCTTCTTCTCTTCATTTTGTCTTTTTATTTATTCCGATTGAATGTGTTGCTACAAAACATGAGATTCCACAAGCTATTAGCTAAATAATGGAAAGGGAAAACACAAACTGAAATATAATGATTGCACCAAAATTGTGAGAATTTTACCAACTAAGTATGGGGTGATTACACGTCCTAAGTAATAAGCTTGTTTTTTTAGACCATTAACAATATTTGCGCTAACGTTCTATGATATGTCCAGCGATGCAAATGGATTAAAATAGTTAATGTGTTTTATGCAGGTCATATAGTGATAAAGCAGAAGAATAGGTATATGTGCTTACCAGTGGCATGCACTGATGCATGATAGTGTTCTTTGTTTGGTCAGGAGATTCAATACTTTAGAAAGAAAATTGAGTTGCGACGAATACATGCTAGCAAACACCATTCAACTTACCATGTTTTAGGAAGACGAAGATCGAGGATAAACAAAATTCCGAAGAGCCCCAATAGTAAACAAAATGAGAGGCACATAAATAATAACTTAGTTACATAAATAAAAAAAGGATAACATAATTACTTGTAGCAATCTCATCTAACATCATCATAGATTGCAAACAATATATGAACTATTTTTGTTGAATTTCTCAACACGAATCATGTTATCACTCTTGAAATAGTATGTGGTACCTGATTACCCCCAATGCAGCCTCTCTAGAGGAGCACAACCTATCTTCACAAAGGACTCCTCGGGCAACATGTATACAAGAGGCTAGATGAAGTGGCACAACAAAAAATCGTTCACCAAAGAAGAGAGAAAGTGATATATGGAACATAATTAAGTACCCAGCCCAACAAACATATGGTGAAACAACTGAAGAAATTAGCAAAGCTATCTTGTAAACAATGATAATCGGCACATGGTAATGATGCCAGCCTTATTTAGTGGCATTCAAAGATGAATTATAAGAGAATGTGGAGATAATATTGTTAACATTGCTTCCAAGGGCAAAAGAAATACATGGCCATTTAGATGTGTGCCAATTTAGAATGCATAGCTCACAGAACGCTTCTGAAAGAACATCCACAGTTAAAAAAAGATCTTGTTTCTTTTCAATATGTGGGCGGGGGACAACTCACCGAAGCCATTCTCGACAAGGTAGTTAAAGGTGTGTCTGTCGCAGTTGTAGGTGAACTTGTTGCTAGCGGGGCGCTTGGCGAGGCACTGGTGGTGAAATTTCCCATGAACTTGGTGTACTCGCCAGGAAGACCGTGCACTATGACAGAAAAAAGGAGTCCAATATGAAAGAAACTTTACAAAGAAAATATTAGCAAAAAAGTCAAAGTACTATATTATGATTTACATGCAAGGTGCACAAAAAAGACCATTTGGACATGTAACATGCTGAACATGAATCGGCTCCTGTGAAGACTTAACTCTCAATTTCTTACCCAAGGGCTAAAAATACTAACCAGGTCCCGAGTTTCTGCCATGATTTTTTTTAGTGCAACAATACAAAGCAGTGCATCAACTCACAACCTTTATTTCAATCAAGATTATCCATAGGTTAGCATGTAAAAAAAATATTCCCATGACTTAGAGAAGGTGGTAGTAGTATTGACCAACATAAGCAGGTAGGTATAACATCTCAACATTAGGTACGAAGCTACGACTAAATTATTTCAAAGTCAAGTTACATTGTCACAATGCCAAATATGAACCTACTACTAATTTTCTTATCATATGAAGTACTTGGTTTGGGGTAAAAAGGCAGCGCGTCATCGACATACAAAATCTCTCAGCAAATGATGTCCAAGTATGCAAGACCAACGACAAAGTTCTGGTATGGGTGGACCGTACATGCATTGCTGGCATAAAATCCACCGGAGATCTTTTAACAAAGCAAAAGGGCATAACATCCATAAGAATTATGACTTTATATACCAGGTAGCAACCGTAAATCAAAGTAAAAAAACCCTTCGGACTTTTTACATGATGGCCTCAAAACAAAACGAACCTAAAAAACTGTGATTAAATATTTTCATAGAAAATAAATCTGTATAAAAGCTAGTTAATTGCAATGAACGAAGGGGAGGAATGTCTATTAAGGTTGAAGCCCCTGTCCATGCAAATCTGCACAAGTGTAGTTTCCAATAAACAGAACAACAACTTGCATTCCGTAACCTAGTTAATTGCAGTGAACAAAGGACAGTAGTGGATATACAGGTTGGCTCCCAATCCATGCCAATTTACAGAAGTGTATTTGCCAATCAACACAACAATAACTTGCATCCAGTAACCTCGGTATAGTACACTCACGAGCAATAGAAAAAATCTGTATGAGAAGGCATAACCAAGGTACAGTACACCGATGAACAACAAAGAAAATCTGCGAAGAAGAAAGCCCAAACTTCAAATGGTTATATGATACGATGTTGTGGTCACTACAAAAGTACAAAGCAAGGAAGTACCCTCTATTACAGAAGAAGCTCAAATTATAGGGACACGAGCGAACCAAGAATGGTGCCGCTTCTGAGATCAGATAATCTTAAATTACCAGCATCGTCAGACTCCAAAAATATAGAAGAAATCTTACATTTCTAGACATCAGGCGGCGCCCATTCTTGGGTATAATTTCTTAGATTGATCTGATGCACAAAAACAAATCCATTTTGACATGTTTTTTCATGCTTGCTAAAGGCACAAACCACCGGTCTTAACCCTGACTCATATGAATTGCCAATGACAGGGCTTGCAGCATGTACCTCATACCTCAAACAGGGAGTCGACAGTGGTGATGGGGCAGTTGCTGGCGTGGGGAGACTGGAGGATGGAGCAGGCCGGCTTCCTCCACAACACGAGTCCTGGAGGTAGTAGTGTGGCAGACCTGCCTGCCTAGGAGAAAGCGATGGCGAACGAGACAGCAACAGAACGAGAAGAGAAGGATGTCATGCAACATTTTTTACCGATTGCAAGAGCGACGACGGTTTCCGTTTGCTCGATTGGATCGTGGTGGTGGCGCCATGGCAGTTCATGGCGCGGCGGGGTACGAGGGATCCGGCGACGATACTGTTACGGCCGCTAGAACTGTGCTGGTCCTGGTGCACGACGGAGCTAGATCCGGCGGATACCTGGACGGTCTGGGGGTTCGGCGGCGCCCAAGAAAAGGGAGGCTAGATACTGGGAGTCGTGGTAGTGGGGAGTGGATTGAAACCGCACGGTCCTGGTTGCTTCCATCTTTTTCGTGGTCGTGCGAACTGAAGGCCTGAAGCCCGTTGGATTTTTTTTTTCGTGCGACCAGTTTAACACTGATTTTTTCCGCGTGGAAAGGACGTACCTACCATGGGACACGGACACCACCGCTAGCGCTTTAATAGTAAAGATCTGATCTCAGAAGCGGCACCATTCTTGGTTCGCTCGTGTCCCTATAATTTGAGCTTCTTCTGTAATAGAGGGTACTTCCTTGCTTTGTACTTTTGTAGTGACCACAACATCGTATCATATAACCATTTGAAGTTTGGGCTTTCTTCTTCGCAGATTTTCTTTGTTGTTCATCGGTGTACTGTACCTTGGTTATGCCTTCTCATACAGATTTTTTCTATTGCTCGTGAGTGTACTATACCGAGGTTACTGGATGCAAGTTATTGTTGTGTTGATTGGCAAATACACTTCTGTAAATTGGCATGGATTGGGAGCCAACCTGTATATCCACTACTGTCCTTTGTTCACTGCAATTAACTAGGTTACGGAATGCAAGTTGTTGTTCTGTTTATTGGAAACTACACTTGTGCAGATTTGCATGGACAGGGGCTTCAACCTTAATAGACATTCCTCCCCTTCGTTCATTGCAATTAACTAGCTTTTATACAGAGTTATTTTCTATGAAAATATTTAATCACAGTTTTTTAGGTTCGTTTTGTTTTGAGGCCATCATGTAAAAAGTCCGAAGGGTTTTTTTACTTTGATTTACGGTTGCTACCTGGTATATAAAGTCATAATTCTTATGGATGTTATGCCCTTTTGCTTTGTTAAAAGATCTCCGGTGGATTTTATGCCAGCAATGCATGTACGGTCCACCCATACCAGAACTTTGTCGTTGGTCTTGCATACTTGGACATCATTTGCTGAGAGATTTTGTATGTCGATGACGCGCTGCCTTTTTACCCCAAACCAAGTACTTCATATGATAAGAAAATTAGTAGTAGGTTCATATTTGGCATTGTGACAATGTAACTTGACTTTGAAATAATTTAGTCGTAGCTTCGTACCTAATGTTGAGATGTTATACCTACCTGCTTATGTTGGTCAATACTACTACCACCTTCTCTAAGTCATGGGAATATTTTTTTTTACATGCTAACCTATGGATAATCTTGATTGAAATAAAGGTTGTGAGTTGATGCACTGCTTTGTATTGTTGCACTAAAAAAAATCATGGCAGAAACTCGGGACCTGGTTAGTATTTTTAGCCCTTGGGTAAGAAATTGAGAGTTAAGTCTTCACAGGAGCCGATTCATGTTCAGCATGTTACATGTCCAAATGGTCTTTTTTGTGCACCTTGCATGTAAATCATAATATAGTACTTTGACTTTTTTGCTAATATTTTCTTTGTAAAGTTTCTTTCATATTGGACTCCTTTTTTCTGTCATAGTGCACGGTCTTCCTGGCGAGTACACCAAGTTCATGGGAAATTTCACCACCAGTGCCTCGCCAAGCGCCCCGCTAGCAACAAGTTCACCTACAACTGCGACAGACACACCTTTAACTACCTTGTCGAGAATGGCTTCGGTGAGTTGTCCCCCGCCCACATATTGAAAAGAAACAAGATCTTTTTTTAACTGTGGATGTTCTTTCAGAAGCGTTCTGTGAGCTATGCATTCTAAATTGGCACACATCTAAATGGCCATGTATTTCTTTTGCCCTTGGAAGCAATGTTAACAATATTATCTCCACATTCTCTTATAATTCATCTTTGAATGCCACTAAATAAGGCTGGCATCATTACCATGTGCCGATTATCATTGTTTACAAGATAGCTTTGCTAATTTCTTCAGTTGTTTCACCATATGTTTGTTGGGCTGGGTACTTAATTATGTTCCATATATCACTTTCTCTCTTCTTTGGTGAACGATTTTTTGTTGTGCCACTTCATCTAGCCTCTTGTATACATGTTGCCCGAGGAGTCCTTTGTGAAGATAGGTTGTGCTCCTCTAGAGAGGCTGCATTGGGGGTAATCAGGTACCACATACTCTTTCAAGAGTGATAACATGATTCGTGTTGAGAAATTCAACAAAAATAGTTCATATATTGTTTGCAATCTATGATGATGTTAGATGAGATTGCTACAAGTAATTATGTTATCCTTTTTTTATTTATGTAACTAAGTTATTATTTATGTGCCTCTCATTTTGTTTACTATTGGGGCTCTTCGGAATTTTGTTTATCCTCGATCTTCGTCTTCCTAAAACATGATAAGTTGAATGGTGTTTGCTAGCATGTATTCGTCGCAACTCAATTTTCTTTCTAAAGTATTGAATCTCCTGACCAAACAAAGAACACTATCATGCATCAGTGCATGCCACTGGTAAGCACATATACCTATTCTTCTGCTTTATCACTATATGACCTGCATAAAACACATTAACTATTTTAATCCATTTGCATCGCTGGACATATCATAGAACGTTAGCGCAAATATTGTTAATGGTCTAAAAAAACAAGCTTATTACTTAGGACGTGTAATCACCCCATACTTAGTTGGTAAAATTCTCACAATTTTGGTGCAATCATTATATTTCAGTTTGTGTTTTCCCTTTCCATTATTTAGCTAATAGCTTGTGGAATCTCATGTTTTGTAGCAACACATTCAATCGGAATAAATAAAAAGACAAAATGAAGAGAAGAAGAACTATAGAAGCCAACAATGGATATCAGAGCCGGATTACAAAGTTGAATTACAAAGATGTCAGACAAAACAGATTGTCACTAAAAGGAAAAGAAGGATCTAATATTCAGACCCTTAAATTAGTAGATATTATTGTCTCACTCTCGTTGCACGTGACATACTTTTCAGAAATAATGTGTGGTGTTTTTAATTGGTATTCGACCTGTTATGAAGGGCATTGTGCCTCAAAGCGCTCCCGCACCACGACACCAGTAATGTGTCGTGTCCTTCTACTGCATTGTCCATACATGAAAGCGCTCCCGCACCACGACACCAGTAATGTGTCGTGTCCTTCTACTGCATTGTCCATACATGAGCAGTCGAACACTCCAGGTATTCAGTTATTTTCGGGTCAGCTCTAAGCCGCATTTTCACAATCCACCATCAAGAGTAATCAAGATTCTCGCGATAAAAATATGGAAAGGAGCAGACCAAAAAATTTAAAAGCAAAATAGCTCCAAGTCCTTGGTAACGAGCACACATCACATTATAAGAACTTATAGACAATTAGTAAGATATATGAAATGGAAGGATTTTCCAAGAAAAATACAACGGTACAATTTATGGATTAATATATATTAGTGATCACATTTGAACATAAAAAACCAGCACAAAAAATAGAGGGGGACCTTGTTTTGTACACAACATTGATTTATCTGAATAACTATTTTAATGCTTTAGAAATACCATGTGGTTATCTTTTCATATACTTGAATATTTACTTCCATTCTATGTACACATTTAATATGCTGACATGAAGAACGTAAAGAGCCGTGGCAGCGCACGGGCATTCAACTAGTAATCTTAAATTACCAGCATCGTCAGACTCCAAAAATATAGAAGAAATCTTACATTTCTAGACATCAGGCGGCGCCCATTCTTGGGTATAATTTCTTAGATTGATCTGATGCACAAAAACAAATCCATTTTGACATGTTTTTTCATGCTTGCTAAAGGCACAAACCACCGGTCTTAACCCTGACTCATATGAATTGCCAATGACAGGGCTTGCAGCATGTACCTCATACCTCAAACAGGGAGTCGACAGTGGTGATGGGGCAGTTGCTGGCGTGGGGAGACTGGAGGATGGAGCAGGCCGGCTTCCTCCACAACACGAGTCCTGGAGGTAGTAGTGTGGCAGACCTGCCTGCCTAGGAGAAAGCGATGGCGAACGAGACAGCAACAGAACGAGAAGAGAAGGATGTCATGCAACATTTTTTACCGATTGCAAGAGCGACGACGGTTTCCGTTTGCTCGATTGGATCGTGGTGGTGGCGCCATGGCAGTTCATGGCGCGGCGGGGTACGAGGGATCCGGCGACGATACTGTTACGGCCGCTAGAACTGTGCTGGTCCTGGTGCACGACGGAGCTAGATCCGGCGGATACCTGGACGGTCTGGGGGTTCGGCGGCGCCCAAGAAAAGGGAGGCTAGATACTGGGAGTCGTGGTAGTGGGGAGTGGATTGAAACCGCACGGTCCTGGTTGCTTCCATCTTTTTCGTGGTCGTGCGAACTGAAGGCCTGAAGCCCGTTGGATTTTTTTTTTCGTGCGACCAGTTTAACACTGATTTTTTCCGCGTGGAAAGGACGTACCTACCATGGGACACGGACACCACCGCTAGCGCTTTAATAGTAAAGATAGGAACACACGAACCGTTTCTTTTGACTTAAGCAGTGGTATGACCGGTAATTTTCAACAAAATGTAGGGGCAAAGCAGTAAATCTATGTTGGACGAAATGTTTGGCAAAAACCTTAATGCTTTTATTAATAGGTGAGGAGACACTTCATTTTCTCCATGGAATATGACTCTATAGTTCATTTTGTACATATTGTGCACTTTCCGTGTTTGTCTCTCTCTGTGCCATGTAGATGAGAAGGTGTGCCCGAGACTGAAGATTGAATGAAGATGAATCTTTGAGATGGATTCATGGTGGACTACTTGATTCTGAATACCAAACTGGCAATGGCCATGTCGTCCCTTTCTCCCTACCGGCAACACTCCCAACGAGCAGCAGCAAGCAACATCATCAAAGGACAGCTGCTGGAGCTAGCCAAGATGCATTGAGTGCTCCTTAATTCAGATTAAATATAGATACTACATAACCTTAATATATCGCCTTCTTCATATTCATAAGTGGAACATCCTTGATCTGCTGATGCATTATTTCGAAATTTCTTTTGCAGACTCCATCATTCTCACAAGTAGAGACATCTTGTTCCATAGCAGTGTGAAGTTCCTTGGCTGCAAGTTCCTTTTTCTTTCGAGAATATAACTGCAAGTTCCTTACTAAGTCATGCACTATATGTAACGAATTATCCAACTAACTAGAATCATAAGGCATTCATGTAATCTATTTACTTGGTAGAAAAGATTTATCTCCAACCTGTGTCTACAAAGGTTCACTACGCTAGGCACCCTGCTGCCATTGTTGGATAGACACTTGTTGGTCAAACCTCTCCACGGCTTCAAATGACATGGTAATCAACAGATAATACGTTAGGTGTTGCAGAACTTTTGAAGAACAAACACCCAAATGACGTGGAGCCACCATCCGTGTGATGTTCTTCAGACTGCTGAGTGCTGACACAACCTCCTCTTGTCCAGGAACCTACAACAGGAATCTTATATGTTCGATAGGAGCAGTCGATGTCTACTACGTGGGCACATACTGCGGCGGCCTATCTTTGACCTTGGTGGCACGACGATCAACCGCCGCGGCCGTCGACAGCAACCTTGAGCAGGCACACGCTGGGGGAGCCTATGTACGACACTGGCAGCTCCAGCAGCAACCTTCGTCGGCATAGTCCGGAACATGCCATGCGTCACGTCGCTGGTACAGAAGACACGGAAGCCCGCCAGCACTACATGATCCGCGGCGAAAAGGGTGTTCAGTTCCTCCTCGCAAACATAAGGAAAGAAATTTCGTCTGATACAGATAGGAGTAGGTGAGCGGAGGATCCGGGTGGTTAGATCGAGAGTGCATTGGGCTAGGCCAAGTGCATGGGATGCGCGGACGGAGTTTCGGTAAATTCATCTGAACGACATTGAGTTCCGGCGACTCGGACGGAATTCCGCCGATTTACACACACAAATTTTGAGCAGTCCAAGTGAATTGGATATTTTGGTTGAGGGACTCGCGGCTATCATTTTTATGTTCGGGAAAGGGGTCATGTCGGACATCGGGGGCCTAGCGCTGGAGGTGGTCTGTGTATAGGAACCGCTAGGGCTTTTAGAGTTGGGTCAGACCTATCTATATGCTCGCGTTGAACGGCTCCCACCTGGCCCATCTGCACGCTCGCGAGCTCGCGTGCCCAGCCGGACGGACGAAATTAGCCATATAGGAACACACAAACCATTTCTTTTGTCTTAAGCAGTGGTATTACCGGTAATTTTCAACAAAAAGTAGGGGCAAAGCAGTAAATCTATGTTGGACGAAAATTTTGGCAGAAATCTTAATGCTTTTATTATTAGGTGAGGATACATCACTGGTAGAAAATAGGCCTTCGGTATGCCCCCATTAGTCCCCAAAATAATGGACCCGCGACCATAGGGGTCTTTAGTCACGGTTCGGGACGAGACCCGCGACCAATAGTCTGGGCCCAGCGCGCTCGGCCCACAGCTGGCGGAGGGGAGGGGCTTTAGTCCCGGTTGGCCAGACCAACGGGGACTAATAGGTCCTCGGGCCGGCCCCACGGCCTTTAGCCGCGGTTGTCCAGGTGAACCGGGACTAAAGGCCCATCCCTATATATAGGACTCAGCTCGCTGCACTTGGCCACATTTGCTCACAATATTCACAAGGGGGTGGTGGGTATGCTTTTGGTTCCTACTATGCACACAAGGTGTTCGATGAAATGCCCCATAGCATGAAACACACTTGAGCGTTTTCATTTATTTTACCTCCGTGATCGCGGTTAGCAACTTGAACCTTTCATGATTTGTATTATTTCCAGCTAGCTAGTTAGTTTAACAGATGCATGATGGTTAATTATATACTTTATATAATAATAATGCAGATGAATCGGCAATGGATGTACGGTAACCGACTCTCCGGTGAGTTCACTACGGGTTTGAAAGATTTCCTCGTAGTGGCAAATGCGAACAAGCAGCGAGGTTTTATTATGTGTCCATGTGCTGAATGTAAGAATGAGAAGGGTCACTCCTCCTCAAGAGTCGTTCACATGCACCTGCTTCGGCACGGTTTCATGCCAAGCTATAATTGTTGGACCAAGCATGGAGAAAGAGGGGTTAGAATGGAAGAAGATGAAGAAGAGGATGATATCGATTTCAACTATCATGACCTTTTCGGTGATACTTTCATGGAGGATGATGCTGAAGGTGGGGAAGGGTTTGGTGAAGGTGAAGAAGAGGCACATGATGAGCCCGCTGATGATCTTGGTCGGACCATTGCTGATGCACGGAGACGCTGCGAAACTGACAAGGAGAGGGAGAATTTGGATCGCATGTTAGAGGATCACACGAAGTCACTGTACCCAGGATGCGACAATAGTCTGAAAAAGCTGGGCTGCACACTGGATTTGCTGAAATGGAAGGCACGGGAATGTGTAGCTGACTCATCATTTGAAAATTTGCTGAAAATGTTGAAGAATATGTTTCCGAAGAATAACGAGTTGCCCACCAGTACGTACGAAGCAAAGAAGGTTGTGTGCCCTCTTGGTTTAGAGATTCTTAAGATACATGCATGCATTAACGACTGCGTCCTCTACCGCGGTGCATACGAGGATTTGAATGAATGCCCTGTATGCACTGCATTGCGTTATAAGATCAGAGGCGATGACCCTGGTGACGATGTTGAGGGCGAGAAACCCAGGAAGAGGGTTCCCGCCAAGGTGATGTGGTATGCTCCTATAATACCTCGGTTGAAACGCCTGTTCAGGAACAAAGATCATGCCAAGTTGTTGCGATGGCACAAAGAGGACCGTAAGCCCGACGGGGAGTTGAGACACCCCGCTGATGGAACGCAATGGAGAAAGATCGACAGAGAGTTCAAAGATTTTGCAGCTGACGCAAGGAACATAAGATTTGGTCTAAGTACTGATGGCATGAATCCTTTTGGCGAGCAGAGCTCCAGCCATAGCACCTGGCCCGTGACTCTATGCATCTACAACCTTCCTCCTTGGTTGTGCATGAAGCGGAAGTTCATTATGATGCCAGTGCTCATCCAAGGTCCGAAGCAACCCGGCAACGACATCGATGTGTACCTAAGGCCATTAGTTGATGAACTTTTACAATTGTGGGGCAAACCTGGTGTACCTGTGTGGGATGAGCACAAAGAAGAGGAATTTAACCTACGAGCGTTGCTTTTTGTAACCATCAACGATTGGCCTGCTCTCAGTAACCTTTCTGGACAGTCAAATAAGGGATACAAAGCATGCACGCACTGCTTACATGAGACTGAAAGTGTATTTTTGGATAACTGTAGGAAGAACGTGTACCTGGGTCATCGTCGATTTCTCCCCCAAATCATAACGTAAGAAAGAAAGGCAAGCATTTCAACGGCAAGGCAGATCACCGGCCGAAGCCTGCGGAACGTACTGGAGCTGAGATATTTGATATGGTCAAGGATTTGAAAGTCATCTTTGGAAAGGGTCTTGGCGGACAATCAGTTCCGCAGGGAGTTGACGGGCACGTACCCATGTGGAAAAAGAAATCGATATTTTGGGAGCTACAGTATTGGAAAGTCCTAGATGTCCGCTCTGCAATCGACGTGATGCATGTTACGAAGAATGTTTGCGTGAACCTGCTAAGCTTCTTGGGCGTGTATGGGAAGACAAATGATACAAAGGAAGCACGGCAGGATCAGCAACTTTTGAAAGACCCAGATGACCGGCATCCGGAATGGTTTCAAGGTCGTGCCAGCTACGCTCTTACGAAAGAAGAGAAGGTCATTTTTTTTTGAATGCCTGAGCAGTATAAAGGTCCCGTCTGGCTTCTCGTCGAATATAAAGGGAATAATAAACATTGCGGACAAAAAGTTCCAAAACCTGAAGTCTCACGACTGCCACGTGATTATGACGCAATTGCTTCCGATTGCTTTGAGGGGCCTCCTACAGGAAAATGTTCGAGTAGCCATTGTGAAGCTATGTGCATTCCTCAATGCAATCTCTCAGAAGGTAATCAGTCCAGAAGATCTACCACGGTTACAGAACGATGTGGTCCAATGTCTTGTCAGTTTTGAGTTGCTGTTTCCACCATCCTTCTTCAATATTATGACGCACCTCCTGGTCCACCTAGTCGAAGAGATTTCCATTCTCGGTCCTGTATTTCTACACAATATGTTCCCCTTCGAGAGGTTTATGGGAGTATTAAAGAAATATGTTCGTAACCGTGCTAGGCCAGAAGGAAGCATCGTAAAGGGCTATGGAAATGAGGAGGTAATTGAGTTCTGTATTGACTATGTTCCTGACCTTAAGCCGATTGGTATTCCTCAATCGCGGCACGAGGGGAGACTAAGTGGAAGAGGCACGATCGGAAGGAAATCAACGATATGTATGGACGGTCATTCTATGACTGAAGCACACTACACAGTTCTGCAAAATTCGAGCTTGGTGGCTCCGTATTTCGAGCAACACAAGAATATTTTACGCTCGAACAACCCGGGGAAGACTGAATCATGGATTAGAAAGGCCCACATGGAGACTTTCGGCAGTTGGTTGCGAAAACATTTAATGAATGACAATGATGTTGGAGATCAGCTGTACATGTTGGCCAAGACACCATCTTCGACTATCACGACTTTCCAAGGGTACGAGATTAATGGGAATACATTTTACACGATCTCCCAAGATAAAAAGAGCACCAACCAAAACAGTGGTGTCCGCTTTGATGCAGCAACCGAGATTGGGCAAAAGGTCACATATTATGGTTACATAGAGGAGATATGGGAACTTGACTATGGACCCTATTTTAAGGTCCCTTTGTTCCGGTGCAAATGGTTCAAGCTAACAGGAGGTGGGGTAAAGGTGGACGAGCAATACGGAATGACAATGGTGGATTTCGACAATCTTGGTTACCTTGACGAACCATTCGTCCTAGCCAAAGATGTCGCTCAGGTTTTCTATTTGAAGGACATGAGTAGCAAACCGAGGAAACGGAAAGATAAGAAAACGATCAGTGCATCATGCGATGATCCAAAGCGTCACATTGTTCTTTCAGGGAAAAGAAACATCGTGGGAGTGGAGGACAAGACAGACATGTCAGAAGATTATAATATGTTTGGTAAAATTCCGCCCTTCAAAGTGAACTCTGACCCAAGCATTAAGTTAAATGATGAGGATGCTCCATGGATACGTCCAAATCGTAAGAAAGCGGGGACACAAGGGAAGAATTGATGTGTAATAATTTATTGTACCAAACTTTGTTGAATGGATCATGTTTAATGGATCATTTTGAATTATATTATCTCTAATTAATTTATTGTACCAAACTTTTACTAAAAACCGAAAACAGACGCGCTAGCGCGCCGCAGTGTCGCCGGAATGCAAATTCTTTTATTAAAAAGAGAAAACAGACGAACACTACTCCTCGCCGTCGTCGTCGGGGAACTCGTCGGTGACCTCCTCCGGGTCATCATCGTCGCCGAACTCGTCCGTGACCTCCTCGTCGTCGTCGGAGGTGCATGATGGTATGTCCGAGATAGGCCCCCACCTCGGATCGTCGGAGGCCCAGACTTCGCCGGCGCGGTCGGCCCGACGAAGCTCCTGCAGCGCCCTCGTCCTCGCCTCCCGAGCGGCATCTAACGCGAGGTGGCGTTCGAGGCGGCGCTCCGCCCGCTGAGCCGCGTGGGTCTGCCAGAGCTCCTCGTCGGCGCTCTCCTCCCCCGGGTTGTTCCGGTAATACTCGCGGACGACGCGGTCTTCCCTGGCGTCGACTAGGCCCTGAAACGCGCGGTGGCGGAGGTGGAGGTGGTCGGCGGCAGTGATGATCTGCGGCTTCGGCGCCCTGGCCTCCGCTTCCCAGACGGTGTGGCAGTCGTTGAAGTTCATTAGCGACCGCGGGCGGTTGAGGCGCCAGGCCGCCGCGTCCCAGGCGCGGGCTGCCTCCGCCGCCGTCGCAAAGGTGCCGAGGGGGATGCGGTCGTCCCCCCAGCGGATATCTGCGCTGAACATTCCGTTCTGCCGTGCTCGGACGCCGCGGAAGCCGGTGGTGCTGTTCCTCCTCGGAGGCATGGTGGAAGCGCAACGGCGCTGAGGAGAAGACGCGCTCGAGGCGCGACAGTTTATACCGCGCCCTCCTGGCCACGCGTCACAACTCCCGCGCCACGCGTCGCAACTCCCGCGCCACGCGTCGCAACTCCCGCGCCACGCGCCACCCTAATTAACACAACCAAGCAAATAGTTGCACATTACTACCCGAGCTCAAAGTGAACACTGACCCAAGCATGGATGGATGTGTTAAAGGGGGGGTGTAGAAGGTATCACCATCATACAGCCCTACCGTGGCTACTCAGTGCAATATGCATACCAAATGCACGATAGGACGTATGATGGCGAATCCGGATGTTTTGTATTTGCTCGATGAACTGACCGGTGTATGAAGGTGGGCTATATATAGGGTCCTCTGGCTCACAAAGTGTTGTGCTAGGGTTTTGATCCAACGGTTAAGAAACCACCTCATCCAACGGCTCACAACAGCTCGAAAGAAACACACCGTAGCCCTGATCGAACGGCTCACAACAGCTCAAAAGAAACACACCCCGGATCCAACGACTCAGAAGCGCTTTAAAGAAACACACGATCCGTGTGATTCTATCTGATTGGTCCAAACGAAACCCTAACCCATTTAGTCCCGGTTGGTGTCCCCAACCGGGACTAAAGGGATGTTTTCTTCTCGCTATATATATGTGCATTGCCACACCATTGGCATAAACACATACAAACTCACCACTCTCTCATGGCTTCTACCGTACCCACTCTAACATTCATCCAGGCGGAGGCACTTTCCGCCTCGAACTACCCCTGCCCGCCCGGCTACAGTGTTCCCGCCGGTTGGATGCTGAGCGCCGGAGGAGTGCCGGTCCCTCCTCTTCCTCAAGGTGTGGCACGTCGGGCGGCCATCACGAACCATTACTACCACGAGCTCACGCCGGAGCAGCGGAGAGATCCCAGTTGGCATCCCGATAACCAACATACTTGGGATGCCTTCTTCATCAATCGGCGTGAGAGGGCGCTCGCCAGGTATGAGGAGGACGGCCTGCCTCCTGGGAACTTTCACGAGGCCGGTCGTCGGCTATGGTGGTCCGGCCGGACTCTACAGAGCGTCATGGACTACATCAGGGCCGGCGATATCCCCCACCTGCGCTACCCTCAGGCCCAGTCCTGGGCTCTGAATTTTCTCGCATGTAGGCCTAGGCAGGAGTATGACTAGCAGCAGATATCAGATCATGCATCTATGCTCTCCGTTTAGGTTTAGATCCACTCTTGCCATTATGTACTGCCTTTTTTATCTATGGGAATTTTTAAGATTGGAAAAAGAATTAGTTTTATTTTTCTGAATTTTCTGATATATTATTTGTATTTTTAAGATTGGAAAAAGAATTAGTTTTATTTTTCTGAATTTTCTGATATATTATTTGTATTTTTAAGATTGGAAAAAAGAATAGTATTCGAATAACCACGTTTAGTCGCGGTTGGTGTCACGAACCGTGACTAAAGGCTCGTTCTGCGCGAGAACGAAAACGCCGCGAAAATTTTCACCTTTAGTCCCGGTTCGTGACACCACCCGGGACTAAAGGCCCGCGGAGGGTACCCAGGGGACCTTTAGTCCCGGTTCGTGACACCACCCGGGACTAAAGGCTTGACCTATATATGTGCGATGCCTTCCTGCCCCAAAATTTTCTAAGTCCCCAAACCCTCGTCTTCATTCGCGCCGGCGCCCAGTCGTCTTCTGCCCCGTCGCCGTCCCCCGCGCAGATCTCCGTCGTCGTCGCCATCGCCGTCGCCGTCGCCGCGCCGTCGCCCTCGTCGCGCCCTTCTCTCCACCGCCTCCACCCTGCTCCGCCCCCGCCCCGTCGCCGTCTCTCCGGCCGGTAGGTTCCCCGCGGGCCGTCGCCGTCGCCCTAGAACCAACGCCATCGAACTAGAACCAACGGCGTCGCCCTAGAACCAACGCCGAACCAACGCCGTCGCCGCGCCGTCGCCGTCGCCGTCCCTCGCGCTCGCTCCCGCGGCCAGATTCGCCGCCGGCGAGACCACAGTGGCCGTGGCCTCGTCCCCATCTCCGTCCCCTCCCCCGTGGCGAGCAGCACAGTGGCCTCGTCCCCATCTCCGTTGCATCCCCCGTGGCCGGAATCGTCGATCCGAGATCCTAATCTGCAACCGCCGGCCACGCCAGGGGTGACGTCATGATGACGTCACCTGCCCACTTTTCTAAATTACAGAATATAAATAACCTTCTAAATTAAATAACTTTTAATTTATAATTTAATTTTTTTGGAAAAATATGCAAAATGTTCAGAAAAATGTAAGCTATCTGTTTATATCATTTTCAATCATGTTTGACAAAGTTCAAAATGAGACCATATTTGAATTTGTATTAAATTCATTAAAATAATGATGAAAATAAGTTTTAATTCAATAAATTCAGAATATTAAGTGTAATATACCAAAATGACCAGGAAAGCAAATGCAACCTAGCTATGGGGTTCTCCAAGTCATTTGAGAAACTAATCTTGTACACACCTCTAAAGTATGGTTTTCCCCCTCCGGTGGTTATCGTTCTTCCACCCAAAACCCTAGCAATCTGTTTTCCCTCCTTCTACGACAATATTTGCTAAGTCTCCTATATACTTAATTAATTTTTACTACATGCA
The DNA here is from genome assembly GCA_028641055.1 of Alopecurus myosuroides. Classification (NCBI taxonomy): domain Eukaryota; kingdom Viridiplantae; phylum Streptophyta; class Magnoliopsida; order Poales; family Poaceae; genus Alopecurus; species Alopecurus myosuroides. The sequence goes on from CM054059.1 coordinate 139,647,786, forward strand.
TGTCTGCAGGAGTGACATATGGCAGACAATAGAGACCTAACGGCGGAACAGGTGGCTGAAGGTTATATATTAGATATCATAACCGGAGGAGGAACAGACATTGTCGATGATGTAAACTCTTCTTATCTGAACCTTGAGGATCAAGAAGGTGAAGGAGGAACAGACATTGTCGATGATCAAGGAGGTGAAGAAGGAACAGACATTGTCGATGATCAAGGAGGTGAAGGAATGGACATTGATGACGGAGGTCAACCGTCGACAAACGACGATCTCCAATTGCAAAGAACAACCACCTCCGGCGAGGTATATATTTTAGCCCTCGGTCTTATTTTAGCCCTCGGTCCAATTGCAAAGACTAACGCGCGCGACTCTCTTTCTTATTTTAGCCCTCGGTCGGATCTAGTATGACAAAGCGTGGCAAATCCAAGGCGATGAAAGATTCCGAAATATATACCATCGAATCAGTCAGTGAAATCGGCAAGCCCCTACAGCACACCACAAAGTTTATCAACCAATGCGGAGTCATTGTTAGAGACATCGTCCCAATCACCGTCCAGGAATGGAAGGAGCCAAAGAAAGCACGTATTGGTTTCAGTTATGTCGACAAGAGAACGAAAAAGATTATGTTTAGAAAGCTTATTGCACATTTCATTCTACCTCCGGAATACAACAAAAAAGATGAATTCGGTCAGGACGTTCCGGGTGGACGTGAGAGGAGGAGGATAGTCAAAGAGTTCGCTCTTCAGAAGATGGCCGAAGCATTCCGGAACTTCAAGAAAAAATTGTTCCGTGAATATGTCAGCAAGGGCAAGACTCCGATTTTCACTGGACAATATGAGAAACTGAGAGATGATTGGACAGAATTTGTGACGCAACATAAATCGGAGCATTTCAAGGAAATGTCGGCAAAAAATAAGGCTAATGCGGAAAAGAAACAGTACCATCATGTTATGGGGCCAGGAGGATACCGTGTTTCGGCGCCTAAGTGGCAGGCAATGGAGGACGGCCTAAGGGCAAGAGGAATCCGTCTAGGTACAGAGGGATGGGACGAAAGAGACAAAATGTGGTGGTACGGGCATGGGGGATCGCTAGACCCGGAGACAGGGGAGTGTGTTCACCGGCAGAAAAAGTTTGCTCCCACAAAAGACCTTGTTGACGCAATGACCAAAGCTCAACAGGGCAAGATCACGTTCAACAGAGAGCGAGACCAACTGACAGTTGCCCTCGGAAATCCTGAACACGGAGGACATATACGAGGCAAAGGCAGATTGCCGTGGAAAGTAGGGTTTTCCCAGGAGGGTGACCCGTACTGTTACAGAAGCCGTAGGAGAGGTACGGACCGGGCTGCAGATGAACTGGCGAATCTTGCAATGGAAGTTTCTGACCTGAAGAAGGTCGTGGCGGGAATACTTGAGAAAGAAAAAGCGTCGGCTGCAGGGCCGCATCAAGAACATGCAACGGATCTCGGAAGCCAGCAGCGGAGAAGCAGCGTGGCTTCCATGGAGGCCCCGACTGCAGGTGCTAATGCACCGATGATCGAGAGTCGTGCACCGGAGCCTCACTACCCCGTGGATGACGTAAAGGAGATGAAAGAATGTGATCTGCATTATCCCGTGGGGAACATTTCCATGAAGGTGGCTACCGGCAGTGCTTTACCCTATACACCTGGAGCACTCCATCACAACAACCCCATTCCATATGGCTATGCTCGTGTCACGGTGGAAGACATAGTCCAAGCGTTTGAGGACCTGGAGATTGACATAGCTACACCCGAAGGGGAGAGAAGACTTGGAGATGTCAAGCGCCAGTTCATTCTATGGAAAAAGAAGTACATAGTGTTTCCAGGCGAGACACCAAGGCTAACAAGTCCACCCCCCTACGATGGTGCAGGTGCTGGTGGTGGTGGTGGTGCTGGTGCTGGTTCACCTACGCCTCCTTCACGCCATTCGACGCCGTCCCCCGATCTTCCTCCTCCGGCGGTTAAGCAGCCGTCGCCCACGATTCCTCCTCCGGCGGTTAAGCAGACGTCGCCCCCCATTCCTCCTCCGGAGGAAAAGCAGACGTCTCCCACTATTCCTCCTCCGGAGGAAAAGCAGACGTCGTCGCCCCCCATTCCTCCTCCGGAGGATAAGCGGACGTCGCCCCCCATTCCTCCTCCGGAGGATAAGCGGACGTCGCCCCCCATTCCTCCTCCGGAGGATAAGCAGACGTCGCCCCCCATTCCTCCTCCAGCGAAGAAACAGAAGCAGGCGGCCAGCAAGGGAACCCGCTCTTGGTCTATTAACCCGGACCCTTATGTACCTAAGACCACACGGGTACCGGAGCCATCACTGAAGCCTCTCACCCCAAGGCCTTGGGAACTTAGTGATGCTGAAACCAAATTGGTCGTGAAGGCTGACGTTGACAAATGGAAGGGCAAACTGAAGGCGCTAAAGGAGCCTGAGCCCAAGGAAGTATTCCCTCCGATTGTAGACTATTGGGCTACGGATTTTTTATCGACAGTGTCCCAATCCGTGAAGAATTTGCCTAAAGACTATGATATTGAACTTCGTAAGCAAGCAGGAATATTGGAGGAGGAGAAAAAAAAAGCAGAAATGATAAAAAGCGGGAAACAAGTTGCCCAGCTCGGGATGCAGAGTAAACAATCGATCCCCCCCCCTCATAGTGAAAGCCGCTCCGGAACAGGACCCCGAGGTCATAAATGCTGTGACAGCAATGGGATTGACTGTAGCTACGGCCATGCAAAATGCGTCCGAGGCCGGTATGTCTCTTCGTGCCTTTTTAGACATGGACGATATGCCAATGGCTGATGTAGCATTAAAATATGTGAAGAAAGGGCCTCTCGTCGAGCCTGCGAAGGAAAAGGATCTACCACCACTAATGCAAAGTCTGCTACGTTGGTACAAAGATTTCATAGCATTTACCGACAAAGAATATGTGTATGTGGATTATACAGAGGAGCATCACATCAAAAAGTACTCTGTAACAGTTGAGTTGAGTGAATTGTTCCAGCTGTTCAATATGCGTGAGCTCGACAAATCTATCCTGAGTTGCTACGTTCTGTAAGTGATTTATTTCTACCTCATCTCGTTCTTCATTGCCTACACTATATATATATATATATATATATATATATATATATATATATATATATATATATATATATATTGTCCTAACTATATTGTTCCGTACGCTATTATGCAGATTGAAGATTTGGGAATGCAAAGTAAGACTCATCCATGATGTTGGGTTCATTGACCCACAAATCATTAATGGAACTATGTTAGAACGTCACCCCATAGACGTGGAGAAAGACTTGTACAATTTTTTTAAAAAGCATGAATCCAAAAGATATATTCTATTTCCTTACCATTTTGGGTGAGTGTTTCTCTCATGTTCCCATTCTCTTTTGTTTACTCCATGCATGGTATGTCCAATCGATAAATTATGCATGACTCTGCATCTAATGTGTCCGCAGGTACCACTGGATTCTGCTAAAAATTGATCTTCACAAGTCCTTAGTTTTGATCATTGACTCTATGAATTCAAATACAGATCTTTGGGTCAACATGAGAAAAATGATGCAAAAGTAATTATTTTTCAATCATTTGCGCTCTATATCGATCGGTCTCTTTTGTTCATTTTCTAAGCTAATAGCTCCCTTGTTCATTTAATTTTATTTGCATTGTAGAGTTTGGAGACGGCTCTCACTTCAACATGTCGGTGAATTCAAAGATGCGCTACGATTTAAAAATGTGGTCAAAGGTGTGGATAAGCAGCCACCGGGGACCGGTCTATGTGGATACTATGTCTGTGAGAACATACGGAAAGAAATATCTGAGAGGAAGAAGGACGAGGAAACGCGGAAGGGTCTCAATAACTTGCGGAGGGCGCTTACTCCAGAAGCTCGCTTCCGACCAATTCAAGAGGAAATAGCAGGATTTTTCCTTAGGCATGTCATCCAGAAGAAAGGATAGTTCCATGCGTCCACCGACGATGACTTTTATCCGCATGTATAAGCCCTGAGTACTTTGAAACTTGTGCGAATTTGTGTATGCTCGTCCATCTTAATTGTGTAATATGGAAACTTGTTCGAGGTTGTATATATGGTCACCCGATATTGAATATATATTATATATTCCTATTGAATTCTCCTTGTTTGATATTTCATATATATATATATGCATGTATATGTGTACTGAAATTAAAACAAAAAAAAATTAAAAAGGAAACAGGTTTAGGGGGCCTAAAACCCTAAACCTGCGCAGGTTTTCAGTCCCGGTTAACCACAAGAACCGGGACTAAAGGTCCTCCGCCGCAACGGACCCCTAGCGCCCACGTGGACGGGCTTTTAGTCCCGGTCCGTAAGTGGCGGGACTATAGGGGGGGGCATTTAGTCGCGCATAGCTAGTCCCGGTTGCCCGGACGGGATTAATGGTCCTGGCGAACCGGGACTGTAGGCCTATTTTCTACCAGTGCATGTCATTTTCTCCATGGAATATGACTCTATAGTTCATTTTGTACATATTGTGCACTTTCCGTGTCTGTCTCTATGCCATGTAGATGAGAAGGTGTACGCAAGACTGAAGATTGAATGAAGATGAATCATTGAGATGGATTCATGGTGGACTACTTGATTCTGAATACCAAACTAGCAATGGCCATGTCGTCCCTTTCTCCCTACCGGCAACACTCCCAACGAGTAGCAGCAAGCAGCACCATCAAAGGACAGCTGCTAGAGCTAGCCAAGATGCATTGAGTGCTACTTAATTCAGATTAAATCTAGATACTACATAACCTTAATGTATGGCCTTCTTCATATTCATAAGTTTGAACATCCTTGATCTGCTGATGCATTATTTCGAAATTTCTTTTGCAGACTCCATCATTCTCACAAGTAGAGACATCTTGTTCCATAGCAGTTTGAAGTTCCTTAGCTGTAAGTTCCTTTTTCTTGCGAGAATATAACTGCAAGTTGCTTACTAAATCATGCACTATATGTAACGATTATCCGACTAACTAAAATCATAAGGCATTCATGTAATCTATTTACTTGGTAGAAAAGATTTATCTCCAATCTGTGTCTACAAAGGTTCGCTACGCTAGGCACCCTGCTGCCATTGTTGGATAGACACTTTGCTGGTCAAACCTCTCCACGGCTTCAAATGAAATGGTAATCAACAGATAATACGTTAGGTGTTGCAAAAACTTTTGAAGAACGGACACCCGAATGACGTGGAGCCACCATCCGTGTCATGTTCTTCAGAGTGCTGAGTGCTGACACGACCTCCTCTTGTCCAGGAACCTACAACATGAATCTTATATGTTTGATAGGAGCAGTCGATGTCTACTACGTGGGCACATACTGCGGCGGCCTATCTTTGACATAGGCGGCACGACGATCAACCGCCGATGCCGTCGACAACAACCTTGAGCAGGCACACGCTGGGGGAGCCTATGTACGACACTGTTTTGATATGATTCAAGGGTAATTTTATTTAATTCTTATCAGAGTTTTCGTTAATTTCCAGATGTCAACAAAAGAATAACTCTTTTATTCAATTTTTTGTCGGGCAGCGTATGGAAAACGTTCATCAAGGAAGATCCGGAAGCTGGATGTCCGGTGAAGCTAATATGGAAAGGGAAAGTAAGTACTACTACCTAGGTCGACACACCGTTATCATACTTGGTTATTGTTTGATTGAATTATATTCTTACACAGAAATGCGATCAACAACCAAAGGGGACTAATCTGTGTGCTTACTATGTTTGTGAGAATATTAACAAGATTGACTCCCTGAGAATAAATAATAATAGAAATAAGGGGGTATGTAAACTATATTTACAAATTTATTTTGTTACCATCAGTTCTGCTGAGTTTGATTTATAGTTGTTTTATTATGATTTGGTAGTTTATGTATTTATTCATTTGTATCTCTCTCATTCTTTTACAGTTGGCAAGAAAGCGGGAGAAGCTCCCCCTCGAGCGCCGCTTCCAAGCAATTTGCGAGGAAATGGCGGGATTTTTCCTCCAAGACGTCATAGCTCCTTTCGGAGAGTATCACCATGCATCATAGTGTATGCCTTAATGTAATAGTGAGCTAGCTACATGTAATATTATATATATAGTATGCCTCGGAGAGTACAACTATGAAACACTACTTAATTTGCGATCTCATGTAATTAATTACATGTGTTATATATATGCACCAAGGTCGTGAGCATCGACGCGATCCTCGTACGATGAAAAAGTCCTATACGCCCCCTCCTAAACCTTTCCTAAACTGTAAACCCCTCCTAAACCCTAAACCCCTTAGTTTCAAAAAAAAAAACCTAAACCCCCCTCCCAACCCTTTGGTACCAGTTCGTGTTACAAAACGGTACCAAATGTCTCCAGCCCCGCGGGCTCCCCTGAGGCCACGTGGAGGCACCGTCAATACCGGTTCGTAAGGAACCGGTACTAAAGGTTGGACTACCTTTAGTGCCGATTAATTAGTATCGGTTGTCCAACCGGTACTAGAAGCCCTCTAGAACCGGTACTGATAGCCTGTTTTCCACTAGTGTCAGTTCCTTCTCGCAAATAGAAGGAAAGATATTTCGTCTGATACAGATAGGAGCAGGCGAGCGGAGGATCTGGGTGGTTAGATCGAGAGTGCATTGGGCCAAGCCAAGTCCATGGGATGCGCGGACGGAGTTCCGGCAAAACGGATAGGGTTTCGACGACTCGGACAGAATTCCGCCGATTTACACACACAATTTTTGAGCGGTCCAAGTGAATTGGATAATTTGGTTGAGGGACTTATGTCTGTCATTTTTATGTTCGGGAAAGCGGTCATGTCGGACATCGGGGGCGTAGCGCTGGAGGTGGTATGCGTATAGGAACCTCTAGGCCTTTTAGAGTTGGACCGGGCCTATCTATATGCTCGCGTTGAACGGCGCCCACTGTCGTGGTGTGGTAAAGACAGATGCCATGGGATGGCTAAAGTTTGGGGCCGATGGATGCTGTAGGTATTTGGGGAGGGATCGCACGTCGAGTAGACGCGCTCAGTACCACTGCAAACAACACAATCTACCCAGGTTCAAGACCCTCGTGTGGAGGTAACACCTCTACTCCTGCCTATCTTTCTGTATATAGTTTTACCGAGTAGCCACAGTACAATCCAGGCTCTCAGCCAAGTAGCCAACCTCTAGTTCTCTCTCTGTGTGCAGCACTAAGGGGCGCAATAAATGCTCTCAGGGCAACGTCCCTCGCGCAGGAGGGGGCTGGGCACCTTATATACTGGTACCTAGCGAGTAAACAACGATTAAAGTACCCCGAAGTGACACCTCTACTGTGACAGTAGCAGCACTCTTCCGTGTTCCCGCTGACGCCGTTGCGAGAAGTCGCCGTGCCCCCCAGCTGACAGGACTTGTCCACCCTGTCAGCCTCACAGAGTAGGTCCCTGACACGTCCTGTCCCCCTTGTCAGTGAAAGGACATGCCATGCGCCTACCTTCACTATACCCACGCCGTAGCGCGGATAATCATGTTCCTTGTAAGTTGAACCGCACGCCTGTACGGCTGCGGGATACGCGGGATCTCGTCAGAACGGCTCCATTGACTTTGTGCCCGAGTAGGATTGTTGCCCATCTACTCGGACCACCTGAGCTCTACTCGGTAGATTCCGATCTTCCTCATTATCTTCACTTGGCCTTCAATACTTATCTCCGAGTAGCATCTACCGGGTACAGATACCCGGGTAGCCGTCTACCCGGCAAGCAGTACTCTGATTTCTGTTTTATCACCCGTCTTACCCCTACTCGGGGGTAGCCCCCTGACATTAGTCCCCGAAGCTGGTAGAGTCCGGCGAACTTGTTCGTTGGGCCCTGCTAGCTTAAGCCAAATTGCCTCTGTGAACAAGTACTACCGAATTTCTCCTCAACTCGGACACTAACGATCTTTACTCCAACTTCTCCGATTATGGCCTTGGGAGAAATCTTCTTGGTACCGAGTAGAACATGCGATGCAATGTCTTGCCGATAACTTATACTTAGCGAAATTTTCCACTCGCTCCCACTCGATCCAGAGCAAATCTATCTTCTCGTGTCCAGGGAGGGCACGTATCACGCAACGGCGCCCCCGACGCCTCGGTCCTGGCGTTACAGCGTGCCACGCGCCCATCACTGCAGCAGGGGCCCACGGCCCGTTGTGTCATCTCACCTGTGCACTCGAGAGCCCACGACCCACGTCATGGGATTAACTGCGCCCGTTACGCGCGCATATCGCGCTGTGTGCATATCTAACGGGCAGTTAATCCCACTCTGCACGATCTCACACACGATCGATCCTAATTCAGTAACCGCAACTGCGGCGGGATAAATACCCCCACGCCGCCTGATGGAGGGATGATAACCCGGTAGGTTAACGCCAAGGTGTAATTCGGCCCAAAGGGAGCTGCAAAAGACCCGGCTTAAGGAAAAGGAGTTTCTAGAAGGCCCAAGAGTGTAGGCCTCGCAGCCCGGATTGTGGGTTTCGATAAGGAAGCTTAGGGTTTGTAAGCGGTACCCGGGTAGGACTCCGAGTCTGCCTTGGACAGGAAGCCAGGGGGTCCGGATATTATATAAGCCGGCTCCTAGGGTTAGATTAGACACACACGAGATTTGCTAGCTATTCGAGTATCCCTTGTAATACCAGAGTTGAGATAATAAGATCTAGATCGGAGACTCACGACTTGATTGCCGGCTACCAGATCGTTTCATCGCCATGATTTCCCCTGAGCAAAACCCTCTCCCAAACACCAGAGCCGATTTACCCGAAGATAAGTTACCCCTGGTAACGTCTGTCGTGATTATCCCACGACAGTTGGCGCCCACCGTGGGGCCTACGCCCAAGGGTGTTTACATCACGGGAGAAGCTCGGGAGAACATGAAGAACCTTGTCATCGGCGAGATCTACACCAACCCTGAAGGAGAGAAGATGGTGGACGATTTTGGCTGGGGGCCAGAGTCGGATCTGCTCGACTCCGGATCTGTCGTCACAATCGGCCGGGTCAACGTCTTCATCGGCATGGTACGTACGTCCGGTTCAATCCCTGATGATTTCGATTATGATTCTGTGTCAGGAGAAGCAACCTGCGTACAGTCGGATGGAGAAGAATCGGTCGGAACGGTGGATCCGATTGAAGAGCCCACCACGAAGAGGGAACAACCGGAGGAGCCGGCATGGACCCCGCGTGGCCGGGTCATGAGAGAAGATGATACCGAGTCTATCCTACATTTGCTGGAGGACCGGTACGAGGAGGATAGCTGTGATGAGGTGGAATACGAGTCTTCACCAGGCATCGCGCGCCAGGTCGCGGTCTACACGGCCCCTGCAACCAATCTCAATCAGGGGGACGTGACTACGGCCGCGGTCGGAGCGGCGCGAGCGCTGGCCCAACAGCATAATCCGGTTGACGGAAATCCGGTTCTGACCCGGGTCGACGGAGAATCGGCCTCGGTCACTAGCCGAGTAGCGGAAAGCGAGTTGCAAGCGAATATGTTTGGATTCATGGCGAATAGGACGCCGGGGGCGGGTCCTTCAAACCCACAGCACCCGGCCCTGTTCAGTAACAATCCGATCCTGGATCCCATGGTGCTAGCTACTGTGATAACCCCGGAAAACGCCGCGGCGCGTGCCAAGGATCAGGATGTGGCGCGCCGTGCATTGGGGCAGCAAAGGAGATATGTGGAAGCAGAAAAGCAAGGTATAGCCACGCGCCAACGTGAGCTAGATGCATTGGAGAACCGGCTCCGGGTTGAGACATCTAGGGCGCATCAAAGATACCAGACGAGGTTACCGGCAACGGGTGGAGTCTTAAACCCGGCCACGCTGTTCATCACACCCCAAGATCAACCAATTCCGGCTGTGAATCAGGAAACTGTACACCAGCCCGCGACTGGTGGGGGACAGCCGGCAAATGTACAAACCGGGTTACCCATGTTGCAGACAGGGGTTGCTGTTGGCAATACAGCGCCACCACCACCACCACCATCACGATTTCGTACGCCACCAGGTCATTTCAACAACCCCATGGATAATGTATATGCGGCAACATTGGCATTGGATCGAATCCCCGTAAGAGAGTCACCCCACGCGGAGGAGACCCGGCGAGCGATAGATTTATTGCGCACGGCAGTGGCTCAGCAGGTCAACTACCCGGATAATAGGAGTGGAATGCATGGAACGCCATATATAAGCCGGCATAACGGAAACACCGGTAATATTCAGACAAGCTCAGCGCGGCGGAGGGCAGAGCAGCAGCAAATGCCGCCTCCTCCCCGTAGACCAGCGACACCTGCGGTATCAGCCGCTCAAGCTATCGTGGACAGTTCTCGAGCCAGGCGTGCAGCAGCCGGGTCTGCAGTACGAGGGCCGGTAGCAGTTGCACCCCCCGTCGCACCCGTCGCCAGATCGCACGCTTCCCGGGTGAGACCAGCACCGGCAATTTTAGCCGGGCCTAAATGTTTATCGGACGCCATCAGAGCCGAGCCTTACCCGGATAAGTTCAAAGAACCGGGTAAAGTGGTGAATTACGAGCCAACTATGGATCCAGAAACCTGGTTGAGTAGCTATGAGATGGCTATGTCGATTCGCAACGCATCTGAAAATCTTCAAGCCAAGTTCATGTACTTAATGATGTCAGAAGGAGCAGCAAAGCTGTGGTTCAATAATCTACCCGAAGGATCTATCAAGTCATGGAGCGAATTGAAGGTTGCATTTATCAAGCACTTCCATGGGACGTGCCGGAAATTATTCACGATCGATGATCTGGAAAGATGTGTCCAAAAGAAGGGAGAATCGGCGCGCAGCTAGGTGCACCGGGTTATGGAGATACTTCACTCGTCCACGGATATCCAACCAAAGGATGCGTTATAAGCTATGGCAAAGACATGCAAATACACACCCCTAGTGCAAAAGCTAACACGCATGAAATCTAGTCGGAATGCTTCAGAGGTTACTATGGGAGAGTTGATGGACGCATGCAACAAGCACGCTGCTACAGATACCACAGAAGAGGACGTTGATGATAAGAAAGCAAAAGCAAACACATGCAATAATGGAAGAACCGGCAATGGGTCTGCGCCGGGTAATAACGGAGGAAACAATGGAAACAACCAGAATAAGCGCCCGTACGAGGGAAATTCCGAGTTTGTCGGAAACACAGAAGCCGGGTTTGACAGACCCAGGGCAGAACGAAATTTCAATGGAGGAAACTTTAATGGAGGAAATTACCAAGGGCCGCCAAGACCGGCTAATCACATAGAGGCCTTCAGGATGACTGTCCTCGTCATAGCAGGAACGGCAGGCCGGCCAATCATTCGCTGGAGCAATGCGTGGATTTACAGAGATGGAAAAATGAGGAAATACAGAAAGCAATGCGAGGCGCAGGCCGGGGAGCAGGACCGGGTCCGGGTGGTAACCCGGGCAACGGCCCACCCCCAGCAAGCAACCCGGGAGGCGGTAATCCGGGTAACAATCAGGGAGGAGCTGGAGGTTTCCAAGCCAACCCCAAGCAATTGGGCCAGTACCATGTTCACACCATGGGAACTTCAAACAAGGATAGAAAGATATTGAAAAAGGCGGTAAACTCGGTTTCCTCGGCCGTCCCGAGGTACCTGAGGTGGTCGGAGCAAGATGTAACATGGAGCAGAAGAGATCACCCGGAAAGGATAGAATACCCGGGAGTCTTAGCATTGGTAGTTGCGCCACAGGTTAATGGTTGTGAGCTGAAAAAGGTCTTAATGGACGGTGGAAGCAGCATCAAGATCTTATATTGGGAAACTTTCTTACGTATGGGTCTCAAGGAGTCTCAGCTACAGAAAAGTTCAACAGTTTTTCACGGGATTGTGCCGGGTCACTCGGCGTTCCCTGAGGGAAAGATTACCTTGGAGGTCGCTTTTGGAGAATCAAAGGATAATTTCCGGGTAGAGTGGCTCACGTTCGAGGTGGTAAAGTTGCGCAGCCCTTATCACGCGCTATTTGGAAGGCTGGCTTACGCCAAATTCATGGCCAGGCCGTGTTACGTATACCTACAGCTAAAAATCCCGGGTCCCAAGCAGACCATCACCATACATGGGAGCCGGGATATAGCGGCTGAGTGTGACGAAGGAGACGTGGCAATGGCGGAACAAGCTTGTAGAAAGGAGGAGCTCAAATACTATCGGTCTCAAGTAGACCCGGATGACAGGACAGCGTTAAAAAGGCCAAATACGGAGGATGAGAGAGCAAAATTCAAGGGAGCACAGGATACCAAGATGGTGGCCTTTGTCGAAGGTGATCCCTCCAAGCAATTTGCTATAGGGTCTAACCTGGACAATGAGCAGGAAAAAGCACTCGTGGAGTTTATTCGTTCAAATCAAGATGTTTTTGCTTGGACGCCCAGCGATATGCCGGGTATCCCTACAGAGTTAGCGGAACATAGCTTGCACGTTGATCCCAAGTCTAGTCCCGTGAAGCAGGGCCTGAGGAAAATGAATGAGGAAAGAAGAAGGGCTATAGGGGAAGAAATTGCTCGGCTGTTGACAGCCGGCTTTATCATGGAAGTATTTCACCCGGACTGGTTGGCAAATCCGGTTCTCGTAATGAAAAAGAGTAATGAGTGGAGGATGTGCATAGATTACACGAGTCTCAACAAGCATTGCATGCCCAAAGGATCCATTTGCCCTTCCAAGGATTGATCAGATCATAGATGCAGTGGCTGGAAGTGACCTATTATGTTTCCTGGATGCGTATTCCGGGTATCATCAGATCAAGCTCAAGAAGGAAGACTGGGAGAAAACATCATTCATAACCCCTTTTGGGTCCTTCTGTTACAAAACCATGACTTTTGGGCTAAAGAATGCTGGCGCAACGTACCAGAGATGTATACAGAAGTGCTTTGAGGACCAGATTGGGCGCAACGTTCACGCCTATGTGGATGACGTGGTGATCAAGACCAGGAAAGCGGAAACGTTCATTGATGATCTAAAGGAAACATTCAAGAATTTGAGAAGGTATCAGATGAAACTTAACCCTACAAAATGCGTGTTCGGAGTTCCAGCAGGAAAATTACTCGGGTTCATTGTTTCCGAGAGAGGAATCGAGGCAAACCCGGACAAAATCAAAGCTATCTAGAGTATGAAAAAGCCGGAAAACCTGAAGCACGTTCAGAAGCTCACAGGGTGCGTGGCAGCGTTGAGCCGGTTCATATCCAGACTCGGAGAAAAGGCAATACCCCTGTACCGGCTCTTGAGGAAATCTGATAAGTTTGTTTGGGACCAAGAGGCGGACGAGGCGTTCGAGGCACTAAAGAAGCAGTTATCTGAGGCACCAGTTTTAGCAGCTCCGGGTCCCAAAGAGCCCATGCTACTATATATTGCGGCCGGGCCCCGGGCAGTTAGCGCAGTGGTTGTCGTCGAGCGCAAAGAGGATGGGAAAGATCACCCGGTCCAAAGGCCGGTTTATTACGTCAGCGAGGTATTATTGGAGACAAAGCAGCGCTACCCACATTGGCAGAAGCTGGTTTTCGGGGTCTTTATGGCCAGCCGGAAATTGAAACCCTACTTTCAGGAACACCCCATAACAGTGGTTAGCTCTATACCAATGTCGGATATCATCAGAAACTCGGACGCAACAGGTAGAATAGCCAAGTGGGCCATCGAGATGGGAGATTATCATATCAACTACGAGCCCAGGTCAGCAATCAAGTCTCAAGCTTTAGTTGAGTTCATTAATGATTGGACTCACACTAGCATGCCCATAATGACACCAAGTTCCGAGTCTTGGGTAATGCACTTTGATGGTTACAAGCAGTACGAGGGATCAGGAGCTGGAGTGGTACTCACATCACCTAAAGGAGATAAACTGAGCTACGTGTTGCAAATTCACGTTGATTGCTCCAACAACGTGGACGAGTATGAAGCATTATTACACGGATTGAGAATAGCCAAGGAGATGAACATCAGGCGGATACGATGCTATGGAGATTTGGATCTTGTGGTACAGAAGGTCTCAGGAACCTGGGATAGGAAGGATGCAACCATGGCAGGTGTTTTTCCGGGTATGAGGTGGAGCATATTGACAGGAGAAAGAACGAGGCAGCAGATGCACTCGCAAGACTCGGCTCGCGCAGAGAGCCGGTTCCACCCAACGTTTTCCCAGACGAGCTATGGCGGCCATCAGTAAAAACCGAGTCTGAGGAAGAGGTGGCTAACAAAGACCCAGATTTGGAGCTCGTGGCCACAATACGCACTGTTCCCGAGTGGACAGAGCCGTCTCTGGCTTACCTATCACGGGGCGAGTTACCACAGCAAGAAGTATTAGAAAGGCAAATTCTTAGGCGAGCAAAAGGCTATTCCATCATCAATGGGGAGTTATATAAAAGGAGTGCTGCAGGAGTATTTTTGCGCTGTGTAGCACCAGAAGAAGGCCGGCAGATCCTGAAATAGATCCACGAAGGCGACTGTGGGCACCATGCATCCACAAGGTCCCTTGTGGCCAAAGCATATAGACACGGGTTCTTCTGGCTCACAGCCTTAGCAGACGCGGAACGCTTGGTGGCAAGGTGCGATGGATGTCAAAGGTACGCTCGCCAAATCCATGTGCCGGCTATGGAGTTGCAAACAATTCCTTTAACCTGGCCGTTTGCCGTTTGGGGTATGGACATGGTTGGCCCCTTTCACATGTCACCTTGCAAAAAGACACATCTCTTGGTGGCTATCGATAAATTTACCAAGTGGGTTGAAGTCATGCCAGTTACCAATTGTGAAGCAATTACGGCAGTTAAGTTCCTGAAAAGGATTATCTATCGATTTGGGTATCCTCACAACATAATAACGGACAATGGAACCAACATGTGCTTAGGCGAGATGGAAAAATTCTGTGGGAACAATGGAATCCGGCTTGACATAGCCTCAGTAGCCCATCCACAAGCTAATGGACAAGTGGAAAGGGCAAATCAAGAGTTACTTCGTGGATTAAAACCATGGCTGCGAGTCCCATGCATCAGAGCTGCTGGCGCATGGGTGGAGGAGTTACCATCAGTGGTTTGGGGAATTAACACCACACCTAACAGATCTACTCAGATGACACCGTTTTTCATGGTTTATGGTGCAGAGGCGGTATTGCCGAGTGATATTATCCATGACTCGCCTCGAGTGTCGGCTTACGTCGAGGCGGAGAACGAGAAGACCCGGCAGGACGCCGTGGATATGTTAGAAGAACACATGGAACAAGCTTTGGAGAGATCAGCCATATATCAGCAGGATCTGAGGAGATATCATAGCCGGCGGGTTAAAACCCGGGTCTTCCAGGAAGGGAACCTGGTTCTGCGCCTGGTACAGTCAAAGGAAGGAAAACACAAGCTATCCCCACCATGGGAAGGACCGTTCATCATAAGCCGGAATCTGCACAATGGATCGTATTACTTGGTAGATGCAAGGGAAGAGTCGGCTACCGTCAATGACACCGCTCATACAACTTCATCTATGCAAGAAAGAGAAAGACCATGGAACGTGGCTCAGCTGCGTCCCTACTACACTTAGAATAGACTAGATTCACAAGTGAAATTACACGATGTAAAATGCAGCAGGTTTGAGACGCACTCTTTTCCTATCCAGGGTACCTAAGGGGACTGGAAGGTTTTTAATGAGGTGGCTTGCTGGCCTAACTTTCCTCATATCAATAAAGAGATGGTTAAACAAGATATTCTTTTCTATGTGTTCTTTGTCAAGTTTTTATTTCTGTTATTTTCTATTTCTTTTTCAGGTAAGTATTATTTATTGTTTTTAATATGTTAGTCTTTCTAGTAAATTGCATATATCTAGGTCTTGGGGGCTGATTGCTTGAATAGCACAGTTGCAAACTCAAAGACCCGGCCACGATGCCATTAGGTTATAAGGGCCGATTACTTATAATAAGTACGGCCGCAAGCTTATAACCGGACAATAGAGCCAAATTTTCTTGACTTTTCTTGCTTAAGCTCGATGTGACTCGCACAAAAGTGGCATGCTTTGCTAGCGTATAATTACAATCAGCCATGATGCCCAATGGGACTTTCCTGACCCTGTCTTTATACAGCTATAGCAGCGTTGATCATCCACGCGAAAGCCGGCTTATAGTAAAAGAAGGTCAAAAGGGTCATCTAAACCACAAGTTATGCAGAGTACAAGGCTAACACCTGGAAACTCAAGATATATTAAGCATAACTTCAAACCTATGCGAGCAGCTCTAGGTGTTGGGCCTTAGCTAAACAATTTGTTCTTCTGAAAAAATCCAACACCATAGACTCGGAAATTCGGGTCTTGGGGACTGGAGAATTTGAAAAAAGAAGCAAATTTTCCAGCTATTCAGCTCAAAAACCCAAAAATTTTCTCAGGATCTTTGACTGATTGAAATTTTTTCTTTTCAAGTCCCCAAGCCCCCAAATCACTAAGAGTCGGGTTTTTGGGTTTCAAGCTTGATGGCTAACAACTTATTGCTTTTTTCAAATTCCCAAGTCCCCAAGGCTCGGTTTTTTGGGTTTCAAGCTCAATAGCTAAACAGTTTGTTGCTTTTCTCAAATTCTCCAGTCCCCAAGACCCAAATTTCCGAGTCTAGGGATTAGTGGTTTTTTAAGAAAAAGCTATCTGTTCTTGCCAGGGCCCAAAGTATATATCTTCCCATATAAATTTTGAAGCCATGCTTAATACATTGTGAGTTTCCAGCCGTAGCCGTTTACTCCGCATAACTTACGGTTTGGATGACCCTTTTGATCTTCTTTGTTGTAAGCCGGCTTTCGCGTGGATATTCAGTGCTGCTATAACTGTATAAAAACAGGGTCAGGCAAGTCCCAATGGGCATCATGACTGATTGTGATTACACGTTAGCAAGTCACGCCACATTATTGCGAGTCACATCAAGCTTAAACAAGAGAGATCAAGAAAGTTTGGCTCTATTGTCCAGTTATAAGATTGTAACCGTACTTATTACAAGTAATCGGTCCTCATAACTTAATGGCATCGTGGCCGGGTCTTGAGATTATAGCTGTGCTATTCAAGCAATCATCCTCCAAGGCCTATGTATGCAAAAAAAAATTAAGCCTAGTGCATCATGACTAATCAATAAATACTTACCTGATATGAAACATAGTAGAACATAAACATTAAAAAACAAACTAACATAAAATAAATAAGAAACAATATCATAGTTTAACCATCTCTTTATTGATATAAGAAAGGTTAGGTCAGCAGGCCGCCTCATTAAAAACCCTCCAGTCCCCTTAGGTACCCTGGATAGGAAAAGAGTGCGTCTGAAACCTGCTGCCTGTTACATCGTGTAATTCAACTTGTAAACCTAGCCTATGCTAAGTGTAGTAGGGACGTAGCTGAACCACGTTCCATGGTCTTTCCCTCTCTTGCATAGATGAAGTGGTATGGGCGGTGTCATTAACAGTATCCGACTCTTCCCTTGCATCTACTAAGTAGTATGATCCGTTGTGCAAATTCTGGCTTATGATGAACGAGCCTTCCCATGGTGGAGATAACTTATGCTTTCCCTCCATAGATTGTACTAAGCGTAATACCAGGTCCCCTTCCTGGAAGACCCGGGTTTTGACCCGCCGACTGTGGTATCGCCTCAAATCCTGCTGATATATGGCTGATATCTCCAAAGCTTGCTCCCTGTGCTCTTCTAGCATATCCACGGCATCCTGCCGGGTCTTCTCATTTTCCACCTCAACATAAGCCGCCACTCGGGGTGAATCATGAATAATGTCACTCGGCAACACTGCCTCTGCACCATAAACCATAAAAAACGGGGTCATCTGAGTAGATCTGTTAGGTGTAGTGTTAATTCCCCAAACCACTGATGGTAACTCTTCGACCCATGCTCCAGCAGCTCTGAGGCACGGGACTCTCAACCGTGGTTTCAACCCACTCAGTAACTCCTGGTTTGCCCTCTCCACCTGTCCATTAGCTTGTGGATGGGCTACCGAGGCTACATCAAGGCGGATGCCGTTGTTTCCACAGAATTTCTCCATCTCTCCTAAGGACATGTTGGTTCCATTGTCTGTTATTATGCTGTGGGGATATCCAAACCGATAGATAATCCTTTTCAGGAACTTGACTGCTGTGATTGCTTCACAATTGGTGAATGGCATAACTTCAACCCACTTGTTAAACTTATCAATAGCCACCAAAAGATGAGTCTTTTTGCAAGGTGACATGTGAAAGGGGCCTACCATATCCATACCCCAAACTGCAAACGGCCAGGTCAGTGGGATTGTTCGCAACTCCATAGCCGGCACATGGATTTGGCGAGCGTACCTTTGACATCCATCACACCTTGCCACCAAGCGCTTCGCGTCTGCTAAGGCCGTGAGCCAGAAGAAACCATGCCGGTATGCTTTAGCCACGAGGGATCTTGTGGAGGCATGATGCCCACAATCACCTTCATGGATCTCCTTCAGGATCTGCCGGCCCTCTTCTGGTGCTACACAGCACAAAAAGACTCCTGCTGCACTTCTTTTATACAACTCACCATTGATGATAGAATAACCCTTTGCTCGTCTCAGAATTTGCCTGGCTAAAACTTCCTGCGGTGGTAACTTGTCCTGTGACAGGTAGGCCAGAAACGGCTCTGTCCACTCGGGGATAGCGTGCACGGCGGCTACGAGCTCCAAATCCGGGTCTTGGTTGGCCATCTCTTCCCGAGACTCGGTTTTGACGGAAGGCCGCCATAACTCGTCCAGAAAAACATTAGGCGGAACCGGCTCTCGGCGCGAGCCGAGTCTTGCGAGTGCATCTTCTGCCTCGTTCTTTCGCCTGTCAACGTGTTCCACCTCATACCCGGAAAAAGACCCGGCCACCTTGTCTACCTACCTGCGATATGCTGCCATTGTTGCATCCTTCCTATCCCAAGTTCCAGAGACCTGCTGTACCACAAGATCCGAGTCTCCATAACACCTTATTCGTATGATATTCATCTCCTTTGCTACTCGCAGTCCGTGTAATAGGGCCTGATACTCGGCCACATTATTGGAGCAATCAAAATGAATTTGCAACACGTAACTTAACTTATCTCCTTTGGGCGATGTAAGCACCACCCCAGCTCCTGATCCCTCGTATTGCTTGGAACCATCAAAGTGCATCACCCAAGACTCGGAACTAGGCATCATTGTGGGCATGCTTGTGTGAGTCCAATCATTGATAAAATCAGCTAACGCCTGGGACTTAATTGCAGACCGAGGCTCGTAGTTGATGTGATAATCTCCCATCTCAATGGCCCACTTGGCTATTCTACCTGTCGCGTTTGAATTTCTGATAATATCTGCCATGGGTATAGAGCTAACCACCGTTATGGGGTGTTCCTGAAAATACGGCTTCAGTTTCCGGCTGGCCATGAAGAACCCAAAAACTAGCTTTTGCCAATGCGGGTAACGCTGCTTTGCTTCCGATAAAACCTCACTCACGTAGTAAACCGGCCTTTGCACCGGGTGATCTTTTCCATCCTCCTTGCGTTCAACCACAACCACTGCGCTAACCGCCCGAGGTCCGGATGGCACCCACCGGGTTCGGGGCCGGGTCGGCGCCCCCCATACCCGCCCCATTTAACTTGTCGGGTCTCATTTCTTACCATACCCACGACCCTATCGGGTTCGGGGCCCCAACGGGTACCCATTTAAGGAGCGACGACGACACATGTGGGGAATAAAACAATGGAATATTGGAATGATGTTAATGGGAATACACACGTGTGTACGTGTGTTATCTTCGGGAGTCCAAATTCCAACGCTCCCATGTGATGTGTGAGGTTTGTGGTCCATAGCTCGTGGACGTGTGGTTAGGCATATGATCATTAGGTATATGATTAGGACTTAGAGCAGGTCTACGGGTATGCGGGTACGGGTTTGCCACCCCCATACCCGCCCCATTAGAATTGGCGGGTCTAAAATTTTACCAAACCCTCCCCATTTAAGGCGGGTACCCATCGGGTTTGCGGGTTTCGGGGCCCCATTGCCATCCGTAGCCCGAGGCCCGGTCGCGATGTATAATAACATGGGCTCTTTGGGACCCGGTGCTGCCAGGATTGGTGCCTCAGATAACTGCTTTTTCAGAGCTTCAAATGCCTCGTCCGCCTCTTGGTCCCATACAAATTTGTCGGTTTTCCTCAAGAGTCGGTATAGGGGTATTGCTTTTTCTCCAAGCCTAGATATGAACCGGATCAATGCTGCCACACACCCCGTGAGTTTCTGAACGTGCTTCAGGCCTTCCGGCTTTTTTTAGGCTTTGGATGGCCTTGATCTTTTCCGGATTTGCCTCAATTCCTCTCTCAGAAACGATAAAGCCGAGTAACTTTCCTGCAGGCACCCCGAATACGCACTTAGTCGGGTTAAGCTTCATCTGGTATCTCCTCAAGTTCTTGAAGGTCTCCTTCAGATCATCTATGAAGGTTTCAGCTTTCCTTGTTTTAATCACCACATCATGCACGTAGGCGTGAACATTGCGCCCAATTTGATCCTCAAAACACTTCTGGATGCACCGCTGGTACGTTGCGCCTGCATTTTTTAGCCCGAAGGTCATAGTTTTATAGCTAAAAGCACCAAAGGGGGTTATGAACGAAGTTTTCTCCCAATCCTCTCTTTTGAGCTTGATTTGATGATACCCGGAATAAGCATCCAGGAAACATAATAAGTCACAACCTTCCACTGCATCAATGATCTGGTCTATTTTTGGAAGGGAAAATGGATCCTCTGGGCAATGCTTGTTGAGACTTGTGTAATCTATGCACATCCTCCACTCATTGTTCTTTTTCAGCACTAGAACAGGATTTGCCAACCATTCCGGGTGAAAAACTTCCATGATAAAGCCGCTGCAAGGAGCCGAGCTATCTCCGCTCCTATAGCCTTTCTCCGTTCCTCATTCATTTTTCTCAGGCCCTGCTTCACAGGCCGAGACTTGGGATCAACATGCAAACTGTGCTCATCTAACTCGGTCGGGATACCCGGCATATCGCTGGGCGTCCAAGCAAAAACGTCCTGATTCTCACGAATGAACTCGATAAGTGCTTCTTCCTGCTTGTTGTCTAGGTTAGAGCCGATGGCAAATTGTTTGGAGGGATCACCTTCGACAAAAGCCACCATCTTTGTGTCCCGGGCCGCCTTAAACTTTGCTCTCTCATCCTCCGTATTCGGCCTTTTCAAAGCAGTTCTATCTTCCGGGTCTACTTGAGACCGGTAATACTTGAGCTCTTCCTTCCTACAAGCTTGTTCTGTCATTGCCGCATCTCCTTCATCACACTCCGCTACCACGGCCCGGTTCCCATGTATGGTGATGGTCTGCTTGGGACCCGGGATCTTTAGCTGTAAATACACGTAACATGGCCTGGCCATGAACTTAGCATAAGCCGGCCTTCCGAACAACGCGTGATAAGGACTGCGCAATTTTACCACCTCGAATGTGAGCCATTCCACTCGGAAATTGTCCTTAGATTCTCCAAAAGCGACTTCTAGTGTTATCTTTCCCTCAGGGCACGCCGAGTGACCCGGCACAATCCCATGAAAAACTGTGGAACTTTTCTGTAGCTGAGACTCTTTGAGCCCCATGCGTACGGAAGTTTCCCAATACAAGATATTAATGCTGCTTCCACCATCCATCAAAACCTTTTTCAGCTCGTAACCATTGACCTGTGGTGCGACCACCAAAGCTAACACACCCGGATGTTCTATTGTTTCCGGGTGATCCCTTCTACTCCATGTTACCTCTTGATCTGACCATCTCAAATATCTCGGAACACCTGAAGAAACCGAGTTTACGGCCCTTTTAAGTATCTTTCTATCTTTGTTGGAAGTCCCTGTAGTATGAACGTGGTACTGCCCTAACTGCTTAGGATTAGCTTGGAAACCTCCAGCAGCTCCCTGATTATTACCCGGATTACCACCTCCTGCGTTGCCAGCCGGGGGTGGGCCATTGCCCGGGTTTCCACCCGGACCCGGTCCTCCTCCCCGGCCTGCACCTCGCAGGACCTTTTGTATTTCTTCATTCTTCCATCTCTGTAAATCCACGCACTGCTCTAATGAATGATTAGCCGGTCTGCCGTTCCTGCTATGACGCGGACAGGGCATCCTGAAGGCATCTATATCGTTAGCCGGCCTTGGTGGTCCTTGGTAATTTCCTCCATTGAAGTTTCCTCCGTTGAAATTTCCCTCTGCCCTAGGTCTTGCAAACCCGGCTTCTGTATTAGCAACAAACTCGGGGTTTCCTTCATATGGGCGCTTGTGCTGGTTGTTTCCATTACTTCCTCCATTATTACCCGGTGCAGTCCCATTGCCGGGTCTTCCACTATTATTTGTGTTGGCTTTTGCTTTTTTGTCATCAACATCCTCTTCTGTGGTATCTGTGGCGGCATGCTTGTTGCGTGCGTCCATCAACTCTCTCATTGTAACCTCTGAAGCGTGCCGACTAGACTTCATGCGTGTCAGCTTTTGCACTAAGGGTATGTACTTGCATGTTTTCGCCATAGCTTGTAATGCATCCTTTGGCTGGATATCAGTGGACGAGTGGAGAATTTCCATAACCCGGCGCACCCAACTGCGCGCCGACTCTCCCTTCTTCTGGACACATCGCTCTAAGTCATCGATCGTAAATAACTTCCTGCACGTCCCATGAAAGTGCTTGATGAAGGTAGTTTTCAACTCACTCCATGAATTGATGGATCTTTCAGGCAGGTTATTGAACCATAACTTCGCTGCTCCTTCGGACATCATAAGATACATAAACTTAGCTTGGGGATTCTCGGATGCGTTGCAAATTGACATAGCCATCTCGTAACTGCTCAGCCAGGTTTCTGGGTCCATGGTCGGCTCATAGTTAACCACTTTACCCGGCTCCTTGAATTTATCCGGGTAGGGCTCACCTCTGATGACATCTGATAAACACTTAGGCCCGGCGATGTTTGCCGGTACTGGCCTCACTCGGGAAACGTGTGATCCCGCAGCGGGTACGACAAGGGGTGCAACCGCTACCGGTCCCCGTACCGAAGACCCGGCTGCTGCTCGCCTGGCTCGAGAACTGTCCACAATGGCCTGTGCTCCTGATACTGCAGGTGTTGCCGGTCTATGGGGAGGAGGCGGCATTTGCTGCTGCTCTGCCCTCCGCCTTGCGGAACTTGACTGAATATACCCGGTATTCCCGGGCTGCCGGCTGACATACGGTGTCCCGTGCAAACCACTTCTATGATCCGGGTAATTTGCTTGCTGGGCCACTGCGGTGCGCAACAGGTCTATCGCCCGCCGGGTCTCCACTGCGTGGGGTGACTCTCCTACGGGGATGCGGTCAAGTGCCAATGTTGCTGCATATACGTTGTCCATGGGGTTATTGAAGTGACCTGGTGGGGTATGAAATCAGGGTGGTGGCGGTGGTGCGGTATTGCCAACAGCGACCCCGGTTTGCAACGTGGGTAACCCGGCCTGCATGTTTGCCGGCTGTCCCACAGGGTTGCAACTTGATGTCCGGTTTCCTGATTCACAGCCGGGATCGGTTGATCCTGAGGGGTGATGAACAATGCAGCCGGGTGTAAATTTCCACCAGTTGCCGGTAATCTCGTCTGGTGCCTCTGATTGTAAATCCTAGTCGACTGAACCTGAAGCCGGTTTTCCAATTCTTCCAGCTCACGCTGGCGCGCGGCCATCCCTTGTTTCTCAGCTTCGACATCTCTCCTCTGTTGATCCAATGCACGGCGAGCCACGTCCAGATCTCGGGCGCGTGCCGCCGCGTTTTCCGGGGTTATCACCGTTGCTAGCACTGTGGGATCTAAGATCAAGTTATTGCTGAACAGAGCCGGATTTCGCGGATTCGGAGGTCCCGCTCCTGGTGTTCTGTTCGCCATGAATCCAAACATGTTTCTCTGCCGTTCACTTTCTCCAGTATGACCGGTGACAGAAGCCGACTCTCCGTCGACCCGGGCTATAACCGGGTTTCCGTCAATCGGTGCCTGCTGTTGGGCCAGTGCTCGCGCCGCTCCAGCCGCGGCCGTCGTCACATCCCCCTGATTAAGATTGATTGCAGGGGCTGTATAGACCGCGACCCGGCGCGCGATGCCTGGTGATGATTCGTATTCCTCTTCGTCACAGCTATCTTCCTCGTACCGGTCTTCAAGCAGATGCAGGATAGACTCGGTATCATCTTCCCTTATGACCCGGCCACGCGGGGTCCATGCCGGCTCCTCCGGCTGTTCCCTCTTCGTGGTGGGCTCTTCTTCTAGATCGGCTGTCCCAACCGATTCTCCTCCATCCGACTGAACGCAAGTTGCTTCTCCTGACACAGAATCATATCCAATATTATCAGGAACAGAACCGGACGTACGTACCATGCCGACGAAGACGTTGACCCGGCCGATCGTAACGATGGACCCGGTTTCCAGCAGATCCGACTTTGGTCCCCAACCAAAGTCGTCCACCATCTTCTCTCCTTCAGGGTTTGTCGTGGGATAATCACGGCAGATGTTACGAGGGGTAACTGATCTTGGGGCAAGTCGACACAGGCGTTTGGGAGAGGGTTTAGCTCAAGGGAAGACATGGTGCAATTTGATCTGATAGCCGGCAATCGAAGTCGCCGGATCTCTATTCTCGATATGATAATTCGATTAGGGTTTACACTGGATGCTCGATATCACGCGATATTGCTAGGGTTCTTAGATCTCTGTCTAAACTATATCCGGGGGTCGGTTTATAAAGCACCCGTACCCCCTGGCTTGTTCTACAAGGCGTATCCTGAATCCTACCCGGACACGGCGCACTAACCCTAACTTTCCTTTACAGTAACCCACAATCCGGGTCATTGGGCCTACAAGCTTGGGCCTTCACAAGTTTCCCTATCCTTAGCCGGATCCTGCACATCATCCCTTGAGCCGGGTTATTCCTTGGAGCTTGGCCTACCGGGTTAGCATCCCCCTGTCAGTAGTCCCCAGAATAGCCTGGGCTTCACGGATCTCCTTGAAGCGCTTGCTATTCCCTGCAAAGATATCGATCATACGGGCATATGAAGATCGGGTTAAGATGTTTTGATATTCAGCTAGGCCTTGCTCCTTGGTGGCCATGTAATAACCCCAGCTTTCCCTCCAAACACCTTGGTTCAAACTTCTGGGTCCAAACCATAATAACAATACCAAGATCCTATGCTCGATAACCAATCCCGTCATCACGGGACGAATTCCCTTCTTCCTTTTATCCGGATGCTTTGCTCAATACTTGGCGCACATCTCGCAGAAACTTTAAATAAATAGCCGTTTACCCCCACAATTCTCGGCTTCCACTCACCAAACCGAGCTTATCCATTTGCACTATAAAAAAGCCCCTTAGGAGTGACCCGAACCCTAACGGCTCATTTCCTCCATTCCATTCCTTTCTCCCTCTGAGCTCTCTTTCTCCCTGAGCGCCACCACGGAAATTCCGCGCTCGCCACCGGAACCCATCGCCCGGAGATTACGTTCCGCCACCGTTCGCCCCGCGCCGCCGCCAAGATCCGCCGGCGAATCCTCATCCGGCCCACCAAGAACCGCGAAGGGACACCAGGCCTGCGCCATCTGCCTCCGCAAGGCTTCCCTCAGATCTCCTCCGGTAAATCTTTTGCACCTATCAATTTGCCCTCGCAACCTTTGATTTTTTCCTCAGATTAGATCCAGATCGGCCCGCCTCGGATTTCTTGACTAGGACGAATTAGAATACCCATAATCTCTTCTAGCTCGCACAAAGGACGAAGCGCATGCTCCAATCCGCTCCCCTACTACCCACAATCATTATTCTTGCCACAAATCCAAAGATAAAACTTCCAATCTAGGCTCGAACTACCCAAATTTTCCGCCTTCGCATCAATCACCCGGCTAGACCATTCCTTTTCAGTTCCTTTTATTCACGTCTGGAACTTAAGCCGCCGTCCATTGTATTCAAAAGGCTCTTTCATCATTTAGATCCCATAAATTTCACCACAATGCCTGATACCCGGAAACTTTCAAACTTTGCTCTGCAGGCTAACACCCGGATCTCCCGTAACTTTTCATACCTCAATATTATCCGGCCTATACTTAGCCGGCTCGCAACTTTCATGTCTTAATTTCCTTCTTACCTTGTACTCTGCAGGTCAACCATATGGCTCCCAAGAAACAGGGGAAGACCCCAGCCAAGGCCAAGGCCACCAACACCATTTCCGCCAACTGGGCGCGGTCTATGGTCACAAAGGCCAAGTTGGAGGAGCTGGTGGAACTGGGAATTCTTCCTCCTCAGGAAAATATCCAATGGAGGGTACCGGGTAAGGAGACCCGGCCCACCCCTACAAAAGATGAGGTAATCTGTTTCGTGGATCATGTGACCCGGGGTTTTCGACCACCAGGTCACCCCTTTTTCCGTGACATACTTAGCCACTACGGCCTTCGTGTCTTTGATATTGGACCCAACTCTGTGCTAAATATTTCCCATTTTATTGTCCTTTCCGAATCCTACTTGTGCACTCCGCCAAGTCTAGCTCTTTTTATTGAGCTTTTTCAATGCAAGCCATGCCGCGAAAGCGGTGATGGGGCGCTTCTCACTTGCGGCGGGGTTTCGATCCAACGCCGCAAAAACTCTCTAATGCCACCCCTCACCCTCAATTCCCATGTCAAGCATTGGCAGCTCTCGTACTTCTACTGCCAGGACACTTCCCCACCCGGCCAAAAGAAACTGCCGGGTTACTCGGAGGGTCTTCTTGATATTTCTGATAAGTTTAGTGCCTTCGCCCCTAACTCGGATAGGGAGGCAATTCAACCCTTGCTAGACAAAATTGCTACTCTTACAGCCCAGGGCCTCATCGGGCTCAATCTAGTAAAGACCTGGGTCGATTTTAGGATTCAGCCCAATTCCATCCGCACAAAGTTGATGTGCGAGTATTCAGGAGAACCTTCCGATCCGCTCCGATACTCCGATAACATCTTCGCACCTGGCGACACCCATAAAACCATCAAAGGTTTTTTGACGGAAAATCTCGAGGTAATCCGGAACATATCCGGGTTAGAGCCCTTCACGCTTGAAAACCCCGCCCCTGAGGTAAAAGTCCGACTCTGACGCCCTTACTTTCATTCTTTCCACTTGATACAGTTGGTAACCTGTGCATTAACACCTTTCAGGCTGATGACGACTTTTGGAAAATCAACGCCTCCCCTAGCTCCGAAAGTCCAGAGGAGCAAGAGGCTGTTCACTCGGATGAAGGTACTCTTTGAATTTTATTTGGTTCCTTTGAACTCGTCATAACCCCTTCATTTTCAACCATAACTTTGATGATATTTCAGAACAAGAGGATGATGAGGAAGAAAACTTGGATGGCAAAGTAGAATCTGCCAGCGACGAGGACGAACCGGAACCGGCAACCAAAGTCGGATCCAAAAGAAAAGCTCAAGAGGCCACTTCCAAGGTTTCATATCCCCTCCTCGCATTCAATTCACATCACCTTAATGATATACCTGAGTTATCTTGACATTATTCCACTGGCCATTCTTGAAGGAGTCGCCCATGATCAAGCGTAGGTCAACTCGAAATAACCCGTGTGACAACGTCATCAACCCGGGTATTTCTTCGACTCCCACTCGACGGGCTGGTAATTATTCTATCTTTTCTCGACCGGCACATTCCCCTTGAACTATTCTTATATGACATCTAACCTGACAATTTTCAGCCTCTCCCGAGTCTGATGACGGGTTTCCTTGTGACTTCGCGGTGAACACCGGGTAAGATCCCCTTCCGGATGCTCTTCCACACTTCATCACCCTTTCCTGACCGCGTATTTTAACTGCTTCTTGATAACATTTACAGGGCCACGGTCGTCGTTAGCGACCAAGAGGGCATGGAAGACGAGGGCCCGGGTCAGGGGAGCCCGGCCGATAAGACTACTGCCGTGTCTGGCGGTGAAAAACAAACATCGCCGATTAAACCGGACGCCCAAGAAACCGAGTATCCAATTGCTTCCCATGCGAGCAAGAAGAAGAAAGCCACAACCTTGGGTGCCGAAGGAGTGTCGGATTCCAATGCACAAATGACCCGGGTTCCGCCTCCCTCTAAGAAGAAAACCTCTTCTCGGAATTCCCAAGGCCCCGGGTCTTCTGATACGGGTAAAGATACTTTTGATCAATTGATGAACACGCTCCTCACCATGAAGGCTTCAGAGGGCGATATTTTAGAGCGCATGGCTGCAGAGCACCAGGTAAAAGCGCTTGTCATCTCATATTGCATATCTAGTCCCCAAGTTCCGAGTATGACTTGCAAAAGTTATGCTTGGTACTTCACGCCAAATTTATGTTATCATAACATCCAACTGATGCTTGCCTTCCTTTCTACTTACAGGCACAGATAACTCGGTCTGATGAAACTTTACTGAAGACCGAACAACGTCTTCTTGCCGAGATAAAACGACGGGAAATCCTTGAGGATGACATGGAAACTTTGAAGAAGGATGTTTCCAAATATAAGAAGAAGTGCCTCACCGCTCGGACCGACTTGAAGAATTTATCGGATCAAATCACCGACACTTACCAGATCTTACTCAGTAAGTTTTTGTCTGCCGACCAATTTCATGCTTCTTGTTATGCACCACTCTGGGTTACTAATACCTTCTTGCTTCTGTTTCAACTGCAGGTGCCAACCTTGCACCTCCAGAGGAAGATACTATTGCCAAGGCTAGGACCCTGAAGACTGTGCTCCGGACTTTCTTTGCCGGCACAAAATTTATATTGGACGCCATACATTGGCCCACAGAAGCCTATCCGGGTGAAGAGAATCTCGTTCAAGCCTGCTCCACTGTGCCTGGCTGGATTGAACTTTGGAAGCGTTCGTCCTGCCGTATTGGAATAACCCGGGCATTGACCTTGGCCAAAGCCTACTTTCCGAAGCTTGACCCGGCGAAGATAATATCCGGGTTTCCCGAGTTCAAGGCGGATGGTGCCAAATTTACGCCTAAGGACTTCAAGGCCATTCAGTCAGCAGTGCGCCCCTCTGCTACCTCTTTAGCCGATAGCTTGGACCTGAATACGCTAATGGCTGCGTATGACGCCGATGGCAAAGTTATCACAGAGGAAGCACCCCCGCCCTTTGACCTCTTGGAGAAGTGGGCTGATCACTCGGCCAAAAAGAAGGAGGCAACTGCGAAGAGGGAGGCCGAGTTAAAATCAGGGCCATCCGCCTCTACACCGTCCGTCCTTCCACCTATCCACCCTGGCGCGGTGAGTCCGGGTGGCTCTGCCAGGAAAGCTAAGCAGCAGGCCCAGGAGCAAGACCCGGAAGATCGCACTCAGGAGGCCGAGTAGGGTGATGATGTCATAATACCTTAATCACGTGGGGCCTTTTCATTTGAACTATTTATCCTGCCAATGGTGCGCCTGTGCACTTCTGATACCAATGCCATAACTTGTAATGTACTTCTATTCGGTGACATATTTTTGCGGCTTTCCCTGCCTTTTGATAATCGTGCTATTTTGTCTGTTCTTTTGAACTTGTTCTTGATACCCAGCTTTCTTTTTAGCTCCCTTTGTAAGACTCGGTTTTCCGAGTACCAGGAGTTTTAATACGTGGGCTTTTTCTTTAAGTCCCCAAGACTCGGATGGTGAGGTTTTTCGAACTGCGATAGCCAAGTAGTTTGTTTCTGTTTCGAAGTCCCCCAGTCCCCATGACCCAAAGTCCGAGTAATGGGGGTGTGGCCTTTCTCAGAGAACAAATTATTTTTTACCGAGTCGCAAACCTAAAGCCATTCCATGTAAGTACTGAAGTTATGCTTGATAATTGTTGAGTTTCCGGCTTTTAGCCTTGTACTCTGCATAAACTTGTGGTTTAGATGACCCTTTTAACTATCTTGTACTGTAAGCCGGCTTTCGCGTGGATACCATGTTGTTACATCCATACGAGAACAGTGTCAGGCAAGTCCCATTGGGCTTCATGGCTGATTGTAATCGTAAGCGAACGAATCATGCCACTTTAGTGCGAGTCACATCGAGCTTAAGTAAGAAAAGTCAAGAAAAGTTGGCTTCTTTGCCCAGTCATAAGATTGCAGCCGTGCTCGTTTGCGAGTAATCGGCCCTTATAACTTATAGCTATCTATGCCGGGTCATTCGGGTTAGTGGCTGGTTACCTGAGCAACCAACCCCCAAGACCTACATGCAATCGATGCTTTTGATGATACTGAATTATCGATGTCGCAGGGATACTACTTACTTGTAATCAGGATGTAATGATATAGGACTTGATAACCATCTCTTTATTGATACTAGAAATTTTGGATCAGCAGGCCGCCTCATTAAAAACCTTCCAGTCCCCTTAGGTACCCTGGGTAGGAAAAGAGCGCGTCTGAAACCTGCTGCCCGTTACATTGTTTAGTTCCTCATAAGCACTGGTCCCGGTCTGGCTTGACCAATGCACATTCTCCATATGTTGGACCTTTTCCTGATGAGTACCGGGTTTGCTAGCCAACCCGGGTGGGGTGTTCCGATGACCTGGCTGGTTGTAAGCGGCCGTGTAGCTTCTTCCTTTACAGCGGGCCGCTTGGGGGAATCATCCTCGATTAAGGCCACCATTTTAGCATCTTGCGCTACCTTGGATTTTGTTCTTTCGCCTTCAGTACTCGGCCTTTTTGATGTGGCTATATCCTCCGGGTCTGCTTGAGACCGGTAATGCTTGAGTTCTTCTTTTCTACAGGCCTGCTCGGCCATTGCTGCATCTCCTTCGTCACATTCAGCTGCTATGTCTCGATTTCCATGTATGGTAATGGTCTTCTTGGGACCCGGGATTTTTAGCTGTAGATATACGTAACACGGCCTAGCCATGAATTTGGCATAAGCCGGCCTTCCAAATAGCGCGTGATAGGGGCTGCGCAATTTCACTACCTCAAAGGTGAGCCACTCAATTCGATAGTTATCCTTTGACTCTCCGAAAGCTACCTCCAACGCGATTTTTCCCTCGGGGCATGCTGAATGACCCGGCACTATCCCATGAAAAACTGTTGAGCTTTTTTGCAGTTGAGATTCCTTGAGACCCATGCGTAGGAAGGTTTCCCAATACAGTATATTGATGCTGCTTCCACCATCCATTAAAACCTTCTTCAGTTCGTACCCATTAACTTGCGATGCGACTACTAGTGCCAAGACTCCTGGGTGTTCCACTCTTTCCGGGTGATCCCTTCTGCTCCATGTTACCTCCTGTTCTGACCATCTCAAGTATCTCGGGACGGCTAACGAAACTGAGTTGACCGCTTGCTTCAGTATCTTTTTGTCCTTGTTAGAGCCTCCTGTGGTATGCACATGATATTGACCCAATTGTTTGGGGTTAGCCTGGAAGCCTCCTGCCCCCCCTTGGTTATTACTTTGATTTCCAGCCGCCGGGTTACCAGCTGGGGGTGGGCCGTTGCCCGGGTTTGCCCCTGGACCCGGTCCTCCTCCCCGCCCTGCACCTCGCATAGCTCTGTGCACTTCCTCATTTTTCCATCTTTGTAAATCGGCGCACTGTTCTAGGGAGTGGTTAGCTGGCCTGCCATTCCTGCTGTGCTTCGGACATGCCATCCTGAATATGTCCCAATTGTTACCCGGCCTTGGTGGACCTTGATAGTCCTCCATTGTGGTTACCTCCGTTGAAATTTCCTTCTGCTCTTGGCCTCGAAGACCCGGCTTCTGTGTTGGCGACAAACTCGGAGCCTCCTTCGAAAGGGCGCTTGTTCTGGCTATTTCCATTGTTACCTGATGCTGTTCCGTTGCCGGTTCTTCCATTACCGCTTGTGTTTGCTTTTGCCTTCTTGTCATCAGCTTCTTCTTCTGTAGTATCTGTCGCAGCGTGTTTGTTGCACGCATCCATCAATTCTCCCATTGTGACTTCCGACGCATTTCGACTGGACTTCATACGAGTTAACTTTTGTACTAAAGGTATATACTTGCATGTTTTTGCCATGGCCTGTAGTGCATCCTTGGGCTGGATATCCGTGGATGAGTGAAGTATCTCCATAACCCGGCGCACCCAACTGCGGCCGATTCTCCCTTCTTCTGGACGCATCGCTCTAGATCATCAATAGTGAATAATTTCCTGCAGGTCCCGTGAAAGTGTTTGATAAACGCGGTTTTCAATTCCTCCCAAGATTTGATCGATCCCTCTGGTAGATTGGTGAACCACAATTTTGCTGCTCCTTCCGACATCATCAGATACATGAACTTGGCTTGGAGGTTCTCGGACGCGTTGCGGATTGACATTGCCATCTCGTAACTGCTTAGCCATGTTTCGGGATCCATGGTTGGCTCATAATTCACTACTTTCCCTGGCTCTTTGAATTTTTCCGGGTAAGGTTCAGCTCTAATATTGTCCGAGAGACACTTGGGTCCCGCAAGAATGGTTGAAGCCGGCCTTGCTCTAGAAACGTGTGATGCCGCGGGGGGCGCGTCTGGGCGCGGTGCTGCGGGAGGTCCATGCGCTGCAGACCCGGCCGCGGCCCTCCGAGCCCTAGAACTGTCCACGACGGCCTGTGCTGCTGATGCTGCCTGAGCGCGGGGAGGAGGCGGCATTTGCTGCTGCTCTTCCCTCCGCCGCGCTGAACTTGTTTGTATATTCCCTTGCTGCTGGCTGACGTATGGCGTCCCGTGCATACCGCTTCTGTGATCCGGGTAATTGGCTTGCTGTGCCACCGCGGTGTGCAACAGCTCGATGGCTTGCCGAGTCTTCTCTGCATGGGGCGACTCTCCCACAGGTATTTGATTCAATGCGAGTGTCGCCGCATATACGTTGTCCATAGGATTGTTGTAGTGGCCGGCTGGCGTGCGGAATCGTGATGGTGGCGGCGGCGGTAGATCGTTGCCGGTTGTGACTCTAGTTTGTGGTGGGGGTAACCCGGTCCGTTCATTCGCCGGATGTGTCGCTGCTGTCATCTGTTGGGGTGCGGTTCCCTGGTTCACCACTGGTATCGGCTGGTCCTGAGGCGTAACGAATAAATTAGCCGGATTAATAACCCCGCCCGTTGCTGGCAACCTGGTGTGGTGCCTTTGATGTATCCTGGACGTTTCCTCTCGAAGCCGGGTTTCCAACGCATCTAGCTCGCGCCGTCGTGTGGCCATCCCCTGTCTATCTGCTTCCACTTGCCTTCTTTGCTGTTCCAATGCACGACGAGCCACATCCAGATCTCTAACACGCTCTGCCGCGTTTTCTGGGGTGATAACTGTGGCGAGGACTGTAGGATCCAAAATCAAATTATTATCGAACAGGGCCGGGTGACGTGGATTCGAGGGACCCGCCCCTGGTGTCCGGTTTGCTTGAAACCCGAACATGTTGGCGTGTTGCTCCTCATCTGCTGCGCGACTGGTGACCGATGCTGACTCTCCATCAACCCGGGTCAAGACCGGGTCTCCGTTAACCGCGCCCTGTTGCTGGGCCACTGCCTGAGCCGCCCCGACTGATGCCGCGGCTGTGTTTCCTTGGTTGGCCGCGGGGGCCGCATAGACTGCAACTCGGCGTACGATATCCGGTGTAAATTCAGGCTGCTCCTCCTCACCGTTCTCCTCATACCGGTTTTCCAGTAGATCCAGGATAGACCCGGTATCATCTTCTCCTTGGGACCGGTCGCGTGGGGTCCATGCCGGCTCCTCCGGCTGTTCCCACTCCGCGATGGGTTCTTCTGCCGGATATGTCGTTCCAGTTGATTCTTCATCATCTGATCGGATAGACGTGGCTTTTCCTGGCATAGAATCAGATCCAACGTTGTCAGGGACCGAATTGGAAGCACGTACCATACCGATGAAGACGCTGATCCGGCCGATTGTCACGACGGATCCGGTTTCGAGGTGATCCGACTCCGGCCCCCAGCCGGAATCGTCCACCACCTTTTCTCCTTCGTGGTCGATGTAGATTTCGCCGATGACAAGATTCTCCATGCCCTTCCGAGCTTCTCCCGTGATGTAGACACCTTTGGACGCAGGCCCCACGGTGGGCGCCAACTGTCGTGGGATAATCACGGCAGATGTTACCAGGGGTAACTGATCTTGGGGCAAGTCGACACAGGCGTTTGGGAGAGGGTTTAGCTCAAGGGAAGACATGGTGCAATTTGATCTGATAGCCGGCAATCGAAGTCGCCGGATCTCTATTCTCGATATGATAATTCGATTAGGGTTTACACTGGATGCTCGATATCACGCGATATTGCTAGGGTTCTTAGATCTCTGTCTAAACTATATCCGGGGGTCGGTTTATAAAGCACCCGTACCCCCTGGCTTGTTCTACAAGGCGTATCCTGAATCCTACCCGGACACGGCGCACTAACCCTAACTTTCCTTTACAGTAACCCACAATCCGGGTCATTGGGCCTACAAGCTTGGGCCTTCACAAGTTTCCCTATCCTTAGCCGGATCCTGCACATCATCCCTTGAGCCGGGTTATTCCTTGGAGCTTGGCCTACCGGGTTAGCATCCCCCTGTCAGGGTTGGTTATGACTTCGCCGATGACGAGATTCTTCATGCTTTCCTGAGCTTCTCTCGTGATGTAAACACCCTTGGACGTAGGACCCACAGTGGGCGCCAACTGTCGTGGGATAATCACGGCAGACGTTACCAGGGGTAACTTACTTTGGGGCAAATCGACTCTGGTGTTTGGAGAGGGTTTAGCTCAGGGGAAATCATGCTATCAACCGATCTGGTAGCTCTGATAATAATATCGCCGAGTCTCCGATCTAGGGTTACTATTGTCAGCTCTCGTATTACAGGATACTCGAATATCTGGTGAAGCTCTCTTTTTCTAACCCTAGGAGCCGGTTTATATGTTACCCAGCTCCCTGGTTTCCTATTCAAGGTACACTTGGGATCCTACCCGGAAACCGCACACGACCCTAAGTTTCCTAATCTTAACCCCCAAGGTACGGGTTACTAGATCTACGCTCCTTCTTGGGCCTTCTAGAAACCCCTCCTCCTTGAGCCGGGTCTTGCGCGATTCCCTTTGGACCGGGTTTCACCTCAGTATTAGCCTACCGGGTTATCATCCCCTCATCAATCCACGTAACCCGGAATTTTCCGGGGCATCTCGTAGGGCTCGTGGACCTTGCGAGCAGCCTGCTCGTCCACAACTTCAGGCGCAGCGGGCGCGCTTTTCCCGGCATCGATAGTAGGGCCCGTCATCATCACCTCCACGATGTCCGCAGAGCAGCCAGCCGGATTCCCGCGTGCAGCGAGTACAGCAGGAGGATCATCAGCGATGAGCACCTCCTCCGGGAACTCGCGGATAAGGTGGTGGCGACGTATACCAGATGTGCGCCGAAGGAGAGGACAGAGCCGCCTGCAGGCACGGGCCTGCCGCCAAAATCACTGGCGTTGTCGGTGACGAACTCGAATGAGCCGAATCTTCGGACAAGGGCACAAACCACACGCTCCCCCGATGCACAAATCGGTCCCATCCGCATATGAACCCCAGCCAGCGCTGAAGCTGGCCCCACGGTGGGTGCCAACTGTCGTGGTGTGGTAAAGACAGATGCCATGGGATGGATAAAGTTTGGGGCCGATGTACGTTGTAGGTATTCGGGGAGGGATCGCACGTCGAGTAGACGCGCTCAGTACCACTGCAAACAACACAATCTACCCAGGTTCAGCGCCCTCGTGTAGAGGTAACACCCCTACTCCTGCCTATCTTTCTGTATATAGTTTTACCGAGTAGCCACAGTACAATCCAGGCTCTCAGCCGAGTAGCCAACCTCTAGTTCTCTCTCTGTGTGCAGCAATAAGGGGCGCAATAAATGCTCTCAGGGCAACGTCCCTCGCAGGAGGGGGCTGGGCACCTTATATACTGGTACCCAGCGAGTAAACAACGATTAGAGTACACGAAGTGACACCTCTACTGTGACAGCAGCAGCACGCTTCCGTGTTCCCGCTGACGCCGTTGCGAGAAGGGAAACGCTTGTAATCAGGCGGGGGGTC
The DNA here is from genome assembly GCA_028641055.1 of Alopecurus myosuroides. NCBI lineage: Eukaryota > Viridiplantae > Streptophyta > Magnoliopsida > Poales > Poaceae > Alopecurus > Alopecurus myosuroides. Next base: position 139,683,696 of record CM054059.1, read on the forward strand.
GCGCGTCCGCGTCCCCCGCATCGATCGCCTGCCACGCGTACGGAAACGAACGGAAGGCCCATCCTCCGCCTTATCCTTTCGCTAGTCAACTGCCTCCCCACGATTCTTTCTCCACGACTTTTATCCCCGGATCCCCACGAGCGTGAAAGCCGCTAGTGCATCGCTGCCTCTCCAGATTGGCTCCCATGGACCTCCGGCAGCTCTGCGGCGTCGAGCGCCCTCACCAGCTCCCGTAGCCGCGCCCCTCCCAAACTCCTGCCGCGTGCGGTGGTGGTCGCGGGCGGAGGCGCCGGAGATGGGGACGGCCCCTGTGAGGCCGGGCCGCGGCGTCGAAGATGGAGACCACGGCGCCCTCGCTCGTCCTCGCCTTCCTCCCGCGGCGGTGGTTCCATGGGCGGTGGTGGTCACGGGCGGAGGCATCGGAGATGGGGACGGCCCGTGTGAGGCTGGGCGGCGGCGGCGGAGATGGAGACCACGGCGCCCTCACTCGTCGTCGCCATCGCCCCCTCCTCGAGTCCCGGCCGTCTCGAGCCGCGCAGCCCAGCGACGGAGCAGGGCGGCTTGAGGACGGCGACACATCCGTGATGGAGGCTCCCAGGAGGACCTTGCCTCCTCGCTCGACGATGCTCAAACAGCGGGCCGGATTTGCTACAAGAGGGCTTGCCTCCGGTGTTGCGACGGTGGGCCAAGGTTGCTAATGGAGTCGGCGGCGGGTGATGCTCCCCGAAGACCAATTTTTTTTGCTCCTTTTGTGTAATTTTTTGCTTTTTTTGTGTAAATTTTTTGCTACGAGAACTCCGGCAATATCTCCGGCAAGGTCATATTTTTGCTATCATAGAACATTTTTTTTGCTACAATAATTATAAGTCTTTTCTTTTTTAGCACAAACTTTTTGCCATTGAGATTTTCCGGCGATGTCCCCGGCGAGATCCTACCGGCGCCATTTTCCGGCGAAGTTGATTTTTGCTACAGTAGCATTTTTAGTTGCTACAGTGCCTCCGGCGAGGTCTCCGGTGAGGTTTTACTTTTTTCTTTCTTTTTTTTGGCCGAAACGTTTTTTTTGCTCATGTGAGCAAAAGCGGGACTTTTTTTTGCTACGGGAGCAAAAGCGGGATTTGGACAAAAAATGGGACACGTGTCGGCTTGGGGACCCGGGGGATGGAAAAGTTTGATCCCCCGGGGGACGCCCAGCGTTGTCCTTGCGAGAAGCCGCCGCGCCGTCCGGCTGACAGGATTTGTCCACCCTGTCATCCTTACAGAGTAGGTCGCTGACACGTCCTGTTCCCCTTGTCAGTGACAGGACATGACACGCGCCTACCTTCACTGTACCCACGCCGTAGCGCGGATAATCATGTTCCTTGTAAGTTGAACCGCACGTCTGTACGGCTGCGGGATACGGGGGATCTCGTCAGAACGGCTCCATTGACTTTGTGGCCGAGTAGGATTGTTGCCCATCTACTCGGACCACCTGAGCTCTACTCGGTAGATTCCGATCTTCCTCATTATCTTCACTTGGCCTTCAATACTTATCTCCGAGTAGCATCTATCGGGTACAGATACCCGGGTAGCCGTCTACCCGGCAAGCAGTACTCTGATCTCTGTTTTATCACCTGTCTTACCCCTACTCGGGGGTAGCCCCCCGACACCCACCAGGCCCATCTGCGCGCTCGCGAGCTCACGTGCCCAGCCGGACGGACAAAATTAGCGATATAGGAACATACGAACCGTTTCTTTTGACTTAAGCGGCGGTATTACCGGTAATTTTCAACAAAAAGTAGGGACAAAGCAGTAAAGCTATGTTGGACGAAAATTTTAGCAAAAACCTTAATGCTTTTACTCCCTCCGATCCATATTAATAGGTGCTGAAGTGGATGTATCTAGCAATAAAACATGTCTAGATACATCCACTTCAGCACCTATTAATATGGATCGGAGGGAGTATTAGTAACTAGTAAACATGCTCGTGCGTTGCAACGGGAGAGCATATCTGGTCCAGAGAGGCAGACAAAGTAATTTCTCTTTTGTTGCCATCCGGTACACGTGCACCAGCAGAGTCATGTGCCTCAATCGCCACCGGCAACTTCAAAGGCCTTCTTTAACAAATTATCATTAAATTAGACCCGTCGACATGGAGTTAGAGAAGAGAACAACGGACCAAATAAAAAAGAAGGAATCTTCCTCCCCCAACCCGCTCATACTTCACATAATGGTGCTCCACACCCGATGAACAAACCATGTTTCCGGCCATGGCTCTCCGTCCATCCATTAATTCCACTGCCATGACAACCAGAGAATAAAAGGTGGCTTGTAGCACGATGTCCCAGAAAACCACAACGGTGGGTACCGCTCATCCGCCTACCCGCTTGTACTTCCGTGAGGTGGGATAACACCGTTAGGCACCCTCGTTGGCTCAGGCGCTTTGAAATCATGATCAAAGCTACCTATAAAGAACAATTCACACATTATCGGTATTATTAATGCTGCATTTATTTGTAATACTCAAAGCCAATTAGCACTCTCAAGTGAAATATTGAGATGTGTGACCTCGACTTTCTTTTAATATACTATTATTTCAATACATCAAAGAGAATCATAGAACATTGCATCCCTGTTGTGTTGCAGGGTGAAGTAAATATTTTTTTTTCAGATATAAATCTAATGCATCCGCGGAAATAACACGAGGCAAGTAATATTTTTTCAGTAATTAGGCATGTCCGTATAAAATAAGCAAAACTATAACAATTAACCTATACTAACAAATTCTTAGCTGCTCATGAATATTGCAACTGGTTCACCAGGAGAAGGCGGGGTATTGTTCAGCACAAAAATATGGCTGCCAGCTTTGGCAAGATCAGTTCCATTATATGCCGCAGGACCTGTACGTGCTCAAGTCCCAACTATCTTTTGATGAGTATATTCTTGCGATTTACTCTGTATTTTTTTTCTGAACTCCAAATGTCAAAGATTGGAGCAATAAGCAAAGCCGAACAGAATCCATGATAAGCAGAATAGAGTAATTATATGGCAGACAGATTCGTGGCTGAATATTTCCCTCTTCTATCTGTAATCAAACCAAGAACTGAGGGTCAGGTAGGTGGATTGGTTCCACATCTGGTTGAAGGTGGTGTGTCGATCCTACAATATGCTGACGATACAATTTTGTTCATGGATCACGACCTGGAAAAGGCCGTTAATATGAAACTTTTGTTGGCGCTGTTTGAACAGCTTTCGGGGCTTAAAATTAATTTCCACAAGAGCGAGATTTTTTATTTCAGCAAAGCGGTAGACTCGCAGGAAGATTATAGACACATCTTTGGATGTGACGTTGGGTGTCTTCCTTTTAGGTATTTGGGTATACCTATACACTACAGAAAACTTCTTAATAAGGAATGGAAACCGATTGAAGATCGGTTTGATTCGAAGCTAAGCTCATGGATAGGAAAATTGTTATCCTATGGTGATCGCTTAGTACTTATTAATTCGGTTTTGTCTAGTCTACCTATGTTCTTTTTATCCTTCTTTGAGATTTTGGTGGGGGTGAGAAGAAGGTTGGATTTTTATAGGTCTCGTTTCTTTTGGCAATGTGATAGACTTAAGAAGAAATATAGACTATCTAAGTGGAATATTGTTTGTCGTCCCAAAGACCAAGGTGGTCTTGGGATTGAAGTTCTTCAAGTGAAAAACAGATGTTTACTTAGCAAATGGCTTTTTAAACTCTTAACAGAACAAGGAGTGTGGCATGAGCTGCTACATAACAAATATTTACAGGGGAAAACTCTGTCTCAGGTTGAGGCTAAACCTACAGACTCGCCTTTTTGGAAAGGTGTGATGAAGGTGAAAACAGATTTTTTTCCCTCATGTTACTTGTCTGATTGGTGATGGGAAGAATGTCAGGTTTTGGGAGGACATTTGGTTAGGGCAGACTACGCTTGCAGTGCAGTATCCGTCGCTTTATAGTATTGTGAGACATCGAAATGTTTTGGTTGCCGACGTTCTCAATGAGGATCATCCCAATATTGCTTTTAGGAGGTCACTCTTTGGGGAGAATTGGGAAGCCTGGTTAAATCTTGTGGAAAGATTAATGGGTGTTGACCTATTAGACCAGGCTGATTCCTTCCGATGGAACCTAACTCAATCCGGTGTGTTTTCGGTAAAATCCTTATATGAAGATATTATGAATGGTAATACTAGATTTTTACGTAAATACTTATGGAGATTGAAAGTTCCTTTGAAGATTAAAATCTTTATGTGGTTTTTGTACCGCAGAGAGTTACTTACTAAAGATAATCTTAAAAAACGACGGTGGTCAGGCTGCTCTAAGTGCGTGTTCTGTGGGGATGAGGAAACTGTGGAGCACTTGTTTGTTTCCTGTAGTTTTGCTAGGAAAATTTGGAGATTGATTCACTTCACATTTAGTATTTCAGCACCTCTTTCGATAACTAATTTATTTGGTAATTGGCTTCAAGGGGTGGACAAAGATACGAAAGCTAGTATACGCGTTGGTGTATGTGCTTTTTTATGGGCAATTTGGAATTGTCGTAATGATGTGATTTTTAACAACTTCAAAGCTGGACATTTTTTGCAGGTCGTTCATCGTGCTGTTCATTGGATACACATGTGGTCCTACCTGCTACCAGAAGGCCAACGAGGACGTTTGGATTCTGGTTGCACCAGGTTGATGGCGGTAGTGCGGGCTATCTTCAACCAGGGTGGCTGGTTGCACGCTAGAAGAATTATGTCTAGATGCCATTTGTCGTTGATTTTCCGCTGGATGGTTTTTGTAGCCACACTGCGATATCGGTGATTTTTTCTGTATAATTTTATAAGACGCAGACTTTGACGTTTTTATTAATATAAAAGCCGTGTGCATCTACTAGATGCAGAGGCTGGGTTATCCGTTTCAAAAAAAAAAAAAAAACTGTATGCTTACAGAATTTTGAGCTAGTTCAGAGTGTCTGGTCCGCAGAACACAAAGGGGAACAGTACCTTGGACAAACATCTTTTCACAAAAACAATGTGCAATAGAGGAAGAACTGCGGAAGAACCTGGCGAGACAGGGTGAGGATTTGGCACCTGCGGACCTACCGGCAGCAGCCCTTGGAGCTGCATCAATGGTTTGTCTGGCAGACGGTGGATACTCCTCGCGTGCGGGATGGACGTTACAAGCGGAGAGCTCCAGATGAAGAGACACTTTTTTTACTTTTACCTGCTGAAGCAATATCGGAGCGTTGGTAGCTGAATCAACCGGATTCAGACCAGGTTGTGTTGGCCCAAGCTTCACAACACGCCGAGAACGATCGTCGATAAGACGATAACTCATGCCAGCCGAGAGGCGTGTATAGTCGGACTTGGTCGATTTGTTCCCTGGGTTGTACTCCACTAAGCTTGCTAGCTAGCAGATGGATTAATCGGTTAGTCTCCTGGCCAAGTACTTTCTGGAGATCGAGCTGGTGAAGCTAATGATTGATCGTGCTCCTCGATGGGTACTTTCCTGTCAGGGCCTGCAGAAGGCAGAACGAAGCGCTAGGAAGGAAGAATCGAGTTGGCTGGAGATGACGTTTGCTTCGACTTCATGTTGGCCGGGTCCTGAGCGCGGGCGTCGGCGCGTCGCAACGACGGAGGGAGTGGCACAGCCCCATGGGAAGAGGAAAAGTCGGGCGGTTACGATGTGTTTTTTCTGTTCGAAACTGCAAAAGTAGGCGTATACTTCACATGACGCACCATATGAAAAGAGTCCGTTCCGATTCCATATTCAATAAACGTGTCGCTAGAAGAAGTAGGACGGACACAAATTTGCGACGACGGACGACAAGAAACGGGGACGTACGAAGGAGTAGGTAGAGATTAGGTATATATAGATTCTGGTTCATGTTTTACAAATACTAGCAAAAATGCCCGCGCGTTGCAACGGGTTTAAACTAAATCAAGCATTTTAGATTTGAGGCATACCATGATTTTGGTTGTATAATTTTCTTGGAAATATGTTGGTTTTTCATCCAAAACTCCAATTTCTCAGGTTTCCAACTATACAACAATCCTCACAAAAGTAAAGGAAAAGCTCACCACTTATTTACTTATTTTCTTTGTACTTGTTAAATTTCCAAATAAGTTGAGCGCTATAAATATCATGGTCCAAAGATGATAGCCACATTACCAAACTAACCAATATGTGATAATTTGGTGCTGAATAAGATGGCAATTCCATACATGATGCTATGGGTTTCTTTTTATTGAAGCACAGCCGAAAAATCCAATTCCTCCACCTTGTTCAGGGCTTATTACACCCTTCCATGTTCCATATTGTAGGCTATAAAATTGGTGCAAATTTTGTATACTCAAGATCTTAGAAAAGGAAATGGAATGAAAAAACATGCTCTTGATGATAACATTGAGGAGCTATAGAAAGAGAAGAATTTCGCGGAATTAGGGAAAAACATCTAGAAGCTTCTCTGGAGAAACTTGAGAATGAGCTCCAACATCAACTTGAGCAAATTTCAGTCATACGAAATGATAACAAAGATCTGGCAGTTGTGAATTCAAAATCTACATTATAAGCTTATGCAGCAGTACAGGGCCAGAAGTATGAAGCTATTGCTTCTACTATTGATCTTGAAAGTAAGTGTCAGCAACAAAGCCACCAAATATCAAATCTACAGGAGGCCATTCAAGACCTGAAAGGATAAAAGACTGATATGTATAATGAGGTTATAGTTCAACAGGAGGAGAAACGTCCAGCACTTGCTCAGTTCGAGAAGTTGGATGCTTACCTCAAGAACCTTTAGTGAGATTTAACGGAAACAAAAAAAAATTTCAGTTTGCCAGCAAGCTGATGTAGAACTGCAGGAGAAAATTCTAACTTGGATAGGAAACTGGAATATGCTAAAACTAATATGCAAGTGGAGACTATTCCGTTACACAAGTCAAATGCTGTAGTAAGTTATGCGAGTTAGAGCAGCAAAGAGAACACATCTATATTCTACAGCTTGCCAACCAAGATTTGACAAAGAGTTACTCTAACCTGAAGAAACAATTTGAAGATGCCATGGCTATTCTCCAACTCTCCATGTTAAAATTGTAGAAATTCAGGACAAGAAGAATAAAACCCTGTCAGAGCTGTAGCACTCGTTTAATGTAGGATCCGTACAAAAACTACTATTCAGGCGAATTCTCAGAAAATTGTGCAATTTTGAACAATAAATCGTTTTATAGTTCGTGCGGAAATTGAATCACAATTAGTAATGGATGGATCTTTCAGAAACATGTGCAACCAGAAGCTAAAATAAAACTGTGAGGAGGAAGTGTTGGATTCAGCTCCACCTGCACCCCGTCCTGCATCCCCTTTCAGATCCAGGTCTATCCATGAAAGTACCTTGAATAAGCAAAAGTGGAAGAATTACAACACGAGTTGGCTCAAGGGATAAGGTTAGCTAACAATGCCCGTGCGTTGCAACGGTGGTAAAAAATAAACAAGATATATCAAAAACATTTCTTTGGCTAAAAATATTTCTTATACACATGTGTAGTACCTTGGAAGACTGATGGTCTAATTAGTTTTTGGGCTTGATGTAAGCATCGGCAAGCTGACTCAAAGGAAGGATAGACAATATCCGAACCACACTTGGGGAGTTTCTTCAGGATGAGGCGTGCCTCACAGTCGATCAGCACAGTGCCGCTGGTGAGAGACAATCTGCGTTGCTACGGGTGGAATACGGTGAGCTGTTCAAAGTCAAGACGTGGGTATCAGGATCAAAGATCAAAAACGAAATCAGCAGTAAATGAGAAATTAAATTAGCAAAAAATTACCCATTAATTTTCTAGCGACACTCCAAAAAAAAAACTTGAAACTCCACTTTAACAGTTTAAACTTTCCACCTGGTCGGTGGCTCCACGGATGAATGTTGTTGTATTTTGCATGATAAGAATTTTTTTAAATTCTATGGATCACTGGACATGCATAAACACCCACCACAGATTCCAGCGCCTGACGACCAGCAGCAGCATCCGTCAGTTCTGCATTTTGACAGCTTGGCAATCTGCCCCAAGGAGGAAACAAACACAAAGCCATCATTGTCTCTCAAGAACGCTCCCAAGGTACTGGCAGAACTTCATCAGTATTGCTGGCATCAAAACTTAGTTGGTCCAGGAACAAATGAATTCCTTCCGGAAATTCGTTGGATCTGTTCAATATTACAGCGCTTCTCTTTAAATCAACGGATCCAAATAAACGTAGAATACACGGTGGAGCATCAGGGTGGACCAAGAAGTCCATCACGTGCGAGAGGAGAAAACGTGTCTGGAGAAAAAATCAAGAAAATTAGTGAAGCCTTGAACGTGCGACCTCAGGTCGTGTCCTCGGGTGTGGAGGAAAATAGTTCCTCCAGGTCTGGTCCATCTGCTACCGCTGTGACTTCGTCTCTGCTTCTCTCGATTCCGTACCACAACAACTTAACCAATACTCTGAAATCTCTATAATCGCTATATCTCTAGCACTGAAACACAGCAGGGACAGCAACTGAAATCCCCCCTCCCCAGATTCACTCTTCTCTCAAATCGCTCTCAGGACGCCGCCGCCACAGTCTCTCGCGTGTATGAATGTTTTTGTCGCTCGCCGCCAGAGCGGTTCTGGAGAGCCTCACCACTCCACCAGCCAGCCAACCACCACAGCAACTCGGGGCGCCAGAGGATAAGGAGGCCATGTATGTATGCAAGAACCACGTTGAGCTCGTGCGGCAGGATTTACCGGACGGCAATGGCACAACCGGCACAAGGAAATCAAAGCCGCGATGGGGAAATAGCCGGCGGCAAGCTAATCTCCGGCATCGACGGGAATGGGATGGTAGAAGGCACGTGGGGGACGCGACCCAGAATCGTGTTCTGTCATGTTCGGATCTGAAGGATAGTTTGTTTGGTCGGTGTGGCGAGAAAAAGAAAGGACATGTCGAAACGTTATTTGTTTGACTTAGCGGTGGCAGACACTGTAATTTTAATCAGAAACATGGGCAAAACGGTAAATTTATGTTGGACGAAAATTTTGGCAGAAACCTTAATGCCTTTATTATTAGGTAAAGATTAAACATGTTTTAATTTCTCATGGTGCGTAAACATATAGTTCGCATCAAGTTCTACGAGTGTGTGTCTAAACCTTCTTAAATTTCTTATTTCTAAATCGATAATGCTAGGGCCAGCGATATCTACCTATCAATTAGATGGAACACAAATATAATCCCAACACTAGCATTGAACAAACCAAGAGGCCAACTTACAGGTGACTTAGATTTGGAAAACACTGACCAGTTCCATGTTTCTAGGTGTATTATTTCATGCATAGTTTAGACATTGGTAGAAGGATAATTAGGATAGTAATTATTGGTGGCTAATTAACGACCCTTCCAATTAGAGGGGAGCAGAATCAAAACCTAACTGGATAAAAAGAAAATACACCTATCAAAATAGAATTTACCTCGAAAACAAATACACATAATATAATAGACCGTGGGTAGCAGAGGAAATTAGAATAGAAAACCACTACAACTTCTATACTGTTGAGAACAAGTGTTGCCTCTACCTCTCCACGGTCAGTGGTAGGATACGCAACATTCTGCGTCGATCCTCAAACAAGTAGGACGAGCTTGGCCCGCTCAAATGCGACTACTGGCCCGGCCGTTGCCTCTTCCTTGACACGCAAGTGGATGGGCGGACGACTGTCGACGCTGGATGTCAAAGAGGACGTGCTACCTGGTTGATCCTGCCAGTAGTCATATGCTTTGATTTGATTGGTGTCAGTCAGTTACGGAGTAATTCCGAATCCCAAAAACAGAGAGAGAAGCCGATCACACGATCTGCATGTTTCTAACTTTCAGCCCAGTGACGATTTCCATACGTACCGATGAAGAAATTCCTGAAAATACCAATCTGACTGGAGCAAGCTATCTACGAGCCTATCTCCTTCCCTATTGCCGCGGTACCAGTCGCACACGAGCCAGATGAACAGGAATATGAGCCAGACCGCGACGAAGAGGGCCAATAGCCCCAGAATAAGCATGGAAATATACAGCACAGTCGACCCCGGGTGGGAGTCGGGGAAGTCATCCGCGAATAGGGCGAAGGCGGCGAGCGCGACAGCGAAGAAGCCCACCATGAATATGAACATGCACCTGCTACACTCGTTGGGCTCCGCCTCCACGATCGCGCGGTCAAAGCCGTCCGGATCCTCGATGTCGGCCATGAACGCCGTCCGGATCGATTGTAGACGCCGCACGCGCTTTATATGGTCTGGATCGACCCTGATGTGGACTCTATTACGGTTCGATATTAACTACAGCTATAAGCGTGATGGACTGCGGCTATTCTAGGGTGAGGCTTGCCTGCGGCCCGCGCGTGCGCCCATCCGTGCGCCGCGGGTGCGTGGCGCCCATCAGTTCCGCGTTTCCCTCCGTCGTCTTAACTCTTTTCTTTGCAAAATAAAACTAGAAAACAAAACCCTATACCTATACGTACTTCGGTACTTGTCTTCTCCTGTACTCACTACACCACGGTATACATTTAGAGACACTTTGATAGGGGCACTTGCCAAAATGCGACATGCCTATAGTGGCACTTTGTCAAAGTGTCACTAAAAAATTTAAGATAAGACGAATGATGATGGCGTTGCTTCGTGACCTCTTGTCCGATAATCCAAAAGACCAATCCGTGAACACACATTTCGACGTGGCCAGCACCACAAACTCACTCAAAACCATGTATTGTCTACTCGTGAAAATTGTGACGTGACATGCCTCGACAACAGGCTGAAAATTGTTACGAACACACATTACGTGAAAATTGTTACGGGCTGTAGTGGAAGCAACAGGTTGATCCAATCTTTTCCACCTTTCGTGATTTTAGGTTCGTGAGCCCCCTACTTGCACCCACGTAATCCCGTAAATGAGATTTTGCAAGTTGAGTCAACAAGTTACCCCGACAAGAGTGACACGAAGCAAACCTTTTTCCTCTTCGTTAATCCCCTCCATATGCATGACCTATAGTGGCACTTTGTCAAAGTGCCACTAAATGACATGCCTACAGTGGCACTTTGGTAAAGTGCCACTAAATGTCCTAACCTATAGTGCCACTTCGCCAAAGTGCCACTAAATGGTTGTTGCACAGCAAACATAATTTCAACTATCGAAAACAACAGAATTTCCTAGTAGCAACAGAATTAGCCAAATCAATCTCACAAACTTAGTAAGCATCATAATTTTGTGCAGGAATTAAATTACATAGAACAAAGTTGGTTCTTCAACATCAAACTGTGGTAGATTGATCTTGAATCATACCTAATCCGATACTACTACAACGCATCCTAGTTGATGATTTCAATGAACTTAAGACCAATTTCCTGCGCAAGAGGTTCCACCTTGACTAGCAGAACAGACCTTGCGCCTATGTGCGCAGCATTCCTGAAGTCAGTCCACCCTTCAGTGATTGCAATGTAGTCGTCGCCTTCGATGTGGTATAGGCAGTCAATGTTGTCTTCAACTTCATCTCCATCTTCAAAGACTAGGCCATCTCTATAGAGTAGGGTTGTCCCATTGACATTGTACCCATAGCCATGGACTGTCATTTTAGATATGTACTGTCATTTGAGAACAACAAATGGATGTGTTACTTTTTTGTGGATTCTATCAACATGGTACAACAAATAATAATATTGTGATTTCACTGAAGAACTAACCAGTGCATTAAAGTGTGCATTCTCCTCATTCATCCTATGCACAATTGGTTCATAGAAAGAATCTTCTGCTGGGCACTGCATATTTTTTAATATGCCAAACAGAATGTCTGCCATGTGCACTTCAGTGATGTCTCCAATATCAGAGAAAATGGTCCTATGTAGAATGCTGCGAATGCTTGATGGCACATCAGCCAGAGCTGTCCAAATAAGAAAAGAACCACTCAATAAAAGACACACTAACCAATTACTGCACCTACTCATCTATTTGCTAATTTTAAGTTTAAAAGTAAATGAATAATCATTGTACCTACAAATCATTACACTGAAAATCCAAAGCAATGCAAGAAAACTGCCTGCATTGCTACTACTTCACCTACTCGAATCATTAGTATCTGCATCTTTCAAACAATGGACAATGGAACTAGCAACTTACCAAAATCATTAGTATCTGCATCTTTCACACCCCTAAGACTATTGTAGACAGTGAACTCGAATAAGTTTTCAGTGCTGTTAAACTGAAAACGAACGATGTCTCCAACGACAACATTGTAAACCCTAATCAGAGAGAGCCAGTAGGGCCTAGTTAATGCAGTCCTCAATGGCTCCTTTGTAAGTAGGAAATCAAACTTGCGAAACCTTGGGCTCGTGGCAACCATCCACTCCCCTTCAACAAAGTTGTTCAACCTTTCCCTGAAGTAGCAAGGAATGACCTGCAAATTAAATACAAAATCATCATGAATGCGTCAGACAGATTTGCATAGAAACAATTGATACAGAATTGAAAATACATGCTACTTACCACACTTTGTTGCTGCCTCCCCTTGACCACAATGTCAAATGAGTCTATATGCCTTTTAGAACGACCACAGTAGGCTGCTGTCTGCATACAGAACTGACAATCCATCCCTACGAATTATCATTTAACAAGGTAACAGTTATAAGCCTGAGATAAATTGTATCGACAAGGATGTACAATCGTATCACAGAGGATTCCAATATCTATATAACTTACTAGGAAACTTGAACAGTAGATCTTCAATGAGTCTCTCAAAAAAAATGCAAATGAATGTTAGACAAAATGCAAATGCTGCGAGAGAAATCACATATGAGAATAGAAATAGAATGAACGAGTTCTCACATTCCAGTAATGAGAACAGCAAAGAGAAAAGAGAACTCCCACACGATTCAAGGAACTGCCACTTCGCACTCGTTGGCCGTTTTAAAGGAGGGCCCCCCGAGTCAGTTTCCCCACGAAATGACAGTTTCACCCCGAAATGACAGTTTCCCACTGCGCCACTTCCAAAAAAAAATTAACATTTAAAAAACACGCAGTAGTTGAAGCATTTATTTTTATTTTTCATTATTGTCGGTACAAAACCTACAACTTCCTTCTTGATTAATTATTCTTCTACTGTAAATAATTAAGAACTACCTACTCAAGACTCAGTTGACATGATCATCAAGGGTTGAACCTTCCTTATTTGACTGTGCTAGTTATTAAGTATTGACAATTTCCTTCATGATCATGAAGGGTTCAACCTTCCTAACTGTGGTGGCATGCTAGTCATGAAAGTATAGTCAAAATGAAGCAAAAAAAAAAACAAATTGAGAAAATGTTGACTATTTGCCATTGTCAGGAAGGGTTAAACCTTCCTAACTGTGGTGGCATGCTAGTCATGAAAGTATAGTCAAAATGAAGCAAAAAAAAAAAACAAATTGAGAAACTGTTGACTATTTGCCATTGTTAGGAAGGGTTAAGCCTTCCTAACTTAGCTGGAAAGCTAGTCATGATGCTAGGGTCAAACATACGACAGATAGCTAATACTCGGTTCAAATAAAACTTATTACAACTTCTCAAAGTTCACTTAATCATGAAAGACTTTTCCATCAGTTCACACAGTACTAGTTCATATACCTACTTCTCCATCAGTGCACCTAACTTAACACCGATGGAGTCCATAGCAACACCATTTTTACATTCTAGGCCATTAGAGGCAATTCACACTTGCGCAAGCATGATTTCGAGCACATAGCGCTTAGATTCGCTGAAGGAGATCAAGTAGATTTCTCCTTCATTCAGCCTAAAGTACTCAACAGCTTTTGCCCATCCACCAGATAGCATGGCCTTCCTAGACCCTTCTCCAATCTTCATCTTCACCATGCGATGCTTGTCCCTGCTGGTGCAAGTAACATGCACCTCCAATGGATTCTTCAGATACTGCTTCAGATACTCGTTTGTGTAGTCAAGTCCAAATTCCTGAGCAAAATCCAAGTTTCCAACATCACTAAACCATAGCTAAATAAATTTAGACAGCTAAACTTATTTCTTGAACTTAACTTCATGCGTTACCAATTCATTAATCTTATGCAAGTAACTTGTAATATTAAGAAGCAATTTTTGCCTCAGCTTCACAACTTTTCTTACCATCTTGGCCTTGTCCTTTACCACAGAAGAATAAGTCATCTTGTACACATAGTACTTGAATGGTTTTCCTGGGAATTCCATGGTAAAATCTTTCAGATGTTCACACTGATTGTCATCAAGCTCCATGTAGTTTGCAAAATAGCATTGATCATCAAAGTAGCAAGTTCCTCCATGCTGAGGTCCTGCATACAGTAAGTTAATATATGACTGCCAGTTCATGCATTGCATATAAAGATGTGAAAATCATAAATGTTTCGCTATTTTCTGGTGTTTCTGTTAATACCTCTCTTGTATAGACTTTTTGATGGACCCTCATAAGCTGCTTTAGAAGGAACCATCTTCTGTTTTTTGATGGTCCCTCAGAAGAGATCTGAGGCAATACATGAACTTGTATAGGCAGTTCGTCTTTGTTCTTCACACAAATGTCAAGAAACTTGGCATACGATGGGTCAATGTCCTGCTCATCTTCTGAGTCGCTGTCCTTCTTCAGGTTAAGCGCTTTTTTATTACCCATCCTTCATTTTTTAAAACCATCTTGCATTAGTATTAAATCGTCTTATTCCAACATATACGAACCATACAAATGCAGCAATATCGGAAGCAATTTCAAACTCATATCTGCATCAAACTGAAACTTAAACACACAGTTCTTCTGTAACGGCCGGGGTTTTCCCTAACTAGGTTTTGTTCGTTGTTTTCCTTTTTCGCATCGCATGGCATCCTCATGCATCATCGTGCACTTAAAAACTTGCAAAGTTTATTGAACTCATCAAGTCACATTTTCTAAAAGCTTTCTGGAATTAATTTGATGCCTAAAATCTATTTTTATTTGTGCCTAACCAATTTCTGGAAAAAAAAACAAAGAAACAAAAGAAAAAGAAAAAGGAAAAGAGAGCAGCCAGCGAGCCTGCCGGAATTCCGGCCCAGCAAGGCCCAGCCGGCCATCCCAGCCCCCAAACCCTAAATCTCTCTCCCCCCTCCTCCTTTTGCCCCCGCCGTTTCCACTAATTCCAAACAGGTCCCTCCACCAACAAAAAAAAAAAAAAAAAACGAACTGCACACGCACCCCTCCCCGCACGGAAACGCACGCACGGGAGGAGGGGATCGCTCGATCCCCTCGCTCGCGCTCCTTCCTCCCGACGCCCCCTCGCTCGCTCCCATCGATCCCCGTGGCCGCTTCGCCCCGCCGCCGGACGTCGGCCCCCTCCTCTCCGGCCACGGCGCCGCTGCTCCCCCGTCCGTCCGCCCCACCCTCCTCCTTCCCTGCCTCTCCCTCACCTCCGGCCGCCCGTCCCCTCCTCTGTCCACCCGCCGGAGCTCCGCCTCGACCCACCTCCCGTCGGCCGGCCGCCGTTCGCCTCCTCCCGTGGCCCCTCCTTCCGGCCCCAACCCTCCTCGAGCTCCGGCCGCCCCGCCGTCCTCCGCCTCCCTCCTGGCCGCCCTCCCGAGCTCGCCGGTCCTCCGTCCCGCCATGTCCTCCTCTGCGTGCTCCGACGGAGAGCCTCTTGCAGCGTCGCGCCCTCGACCTCCACCTCGCTGCAGTTGCCCCGGCGTGGTTCTGTTGCGCCCTCAAGGTGCTCGACGATTTGGCCACAAGAAGTTGGTACATGTGTTCGTGCCCCATACGGTTTTCTTTTGGGGCCGACGACTTTGTGTGTGTGCATGACTTGCCTGTCGCATGAACGCCGAGGACTATTTTCACTACCCGGCTACGCCCGTCCGACGCTGAGTACCTGGGAACTACTACGGCAACCAAGATCTTCCTCGACCGGTACCGCATCGACAAGCTCTTCCCCGACAAGTACCGCAACGTGAACGACTACACCGCCGTGAACCTCGCCGTGTCCGTTTTGCGTTGGCCGCCTTCGTGCGCGCCCGAAGACCGGGACCGTCAGGGTCGCCTCCGACCCCGAAGACGGTGTTGTTACGGTTCGCCCACGACTACTACGACTACTTCGACGACGATGACCGCGTGATTCGAGAACGACTACTTCCTCTACGGCGTGAACGACTACCTCCATGACGATGACCCTGGAACGACTACGTCCTCGACGTCGACTACTTCCACTGCCACGCCTACGTCGGCTACTTCCTCTATGACCCGAAGACATCGACTTCGACTACATCGACAACGGAATGTCTACTTCCCCTCCTACGACGACTTCGTCTACTTCCTCTTCTTCGTCTACTTCCTCCACGTTCCGAAGTGTCCGGCGTTGACCCCGGCGATCCTCTTTCCAACGTGCGAACCCAAACCCCTAACCCTATGCCCTATTTTCTATAACATATCAACTATAATTAAAATGTCATCTCATTCATGTGTTGCATTGCATTTTTGTGGGTAAATAAATACCGTGAACCTCCTAAATTAAATGTTGGGCTTCCGGCTCAATTTTAAATTGATTTAATTGCATAAATCATAACCAATTCATTTAACTCCAAAATTGAAAAGTAAAATATGTTTTCCAGTCAAAATTCTCTAAACTTTGCAAATGTAAACTTTGTTTTCTGTTTTGAATAATTTAAATTGCTGAAAACAACTGTTTCTTATTTAATGCAATTAAAATTGCCAAATTAATAACTTGCTCATTTTAATTCTAAATCCAACAAATAAAATATGTTTTCATACCAGAAAAATGCACTTAATCTGTTCATGCCATCCATGTTCAAGTTTGCACCTTGCATTTTGCATTTGTAGCAGTGTTATGTATGTTCACCTAATAAATAAATATGGAATGTGTTGGGGTATTTAATTCAACTGTTGCCCCATTCCATTTAAATTGTCTAACTCATCTACTTTATTGTTTTCCATGCTAAACAACATTTAACTTGATGGTTAGCTAAACAACTTGAACCAATTCCTATTTCTCCGGACTCCGGTTCCGATTAAATTGCTTAAATTGTTTCCCCTGTTGCATCTTGCCATGCCATGCATATAAAATAGGATCATGCTGGATCTTTTGCCGTAGTAGTAATTGTTGCATCCGGTGTTTCTTTTAGTTTGTTGCTTCTTCCCGGATAGGACGTTGAGATGATGTGAGCAACGACAAGTTCTGCTACCTTGCGGGATCTCAGGCAAGTATACTCACTTGCTGCCAAATGGCTGCCTTTCATCACTTGTTACCGATACTTTCCGTTGTTCTTTTCTGCTAGCCTTAGTAGTAGTTGTTTCTGTTACGAACCTATCACATGAATCCTTTAACCCTGATATTGCCTCACCTCCACACCTATAACCATTGCTTGTGCCCGTGTCTTACTAGCATGCTTAGGGTTGTTTTGCTCTAGTCTTTTACCCGTTACTTTCAGTTACCATATTGATTATTATGTTCTGGGGGCTCGATGTTTAATCAATCAATCATGTTAATGTTATTGTTAATAATAAATTTGATGATAAGGCACCGGCAGGAGGCCCATGGGTGGTTTTGAGGCCTGCTAGTGTCGCCCCCCTAATTAGGAAAAGAGTCTTGTCTACTGATCCATGATGAGCGCACTACCCGCATGTGGGAAGCGAGTATGGGCGCCCCCCTCAACTTGACCCGATTCGCATCTCGTCCAAATCGCCACATTTAGTTCGGGTGTTCCATTTGCTGCATGCATGATCTTGCGAGCCCTTGGTACCCAGGTGGAACTTTCGTAGTCGGCATTTAGGGCGGCGTGGTCTTCCAGTGCTATGAGGGTCCCCTTTTCTTCGGGGGCTCGATTAGCCGCGCACGCACAGCACGTGGTGCTTTGGGCTTGATGCGAAGAAGGGTTGGGTTGTGTTGAGTGCCCCGCTTGGTGGAATGGCCGTTCCATCTGGCGGGTTATTCATACGTGTACGGCTAAATTGGTGCATCCCTGCAGGGTTAAATCTTCTCGAGAAGCCGTGTTTTCCGCGGTTATGGTTGACTTGGTGAAAGTACTGGCTAACAAGTACTCAGGACAACTTAAACCTAATGATTAACAATCTTACACCCAACGATTAACAACTTGACTAGTAATAGGCTTATTGACACAATAATCTGAACCATCATTAATCCAACTGTGTGAGTTATCCTCGGATTGCTTCTTCGGATAAGGGGCGAGATCCAGGATGGGTTTGTTTGAAGTTATCTTTCAGTTGGTTACAATACTCGATCTTATCTTCTTTCTGTTAGCCGGAAGTTGTAGTATCTCTCTGTAGTTGGTTAGTGCAGCCCGCTGTCGCTTATTTGCAATAACCCCTTCCTTTCCGTTGATCCCAAAGTGTTTGCACCTTGTGATGACTGGCTACGCCGGGATCTTTGTGAGTATGGGTTTTATCCCCCTTGCCAGTACTTAACCGTACTGACCCACGAATCTCTTTCGTGGCTGCAAATTCCAACTTGCAGTCAACAGGTATGAAGTCTGACGACGTTAGCTTGGGAATCCCTCCGGCTTGGCCTGGGTAGGGATTGGACGCTCTCGGTTATCTTCAGGACTCGTAGTCCAAGTTGTATCTTGTCCGTAGCCGGACGTTTGTTTCTTCCGCTGTTATTTGGATCTTTGTGTTGTATCAGTTGTATCCTTGACTCGTTTGAGTCATCTTGTAACTATCTGTTTCTGTTGTAATTGTGGAATATTCGAGAACTGTTGTAATGTTATCATAAGTGGCAACCTGGAATCGGTTATTATGCGGATTTGGCGGAAATACTGAAATCTGCATAGTGCCCGATCTCGGGGCGTCACATCTTCTTGATGTTCTGAATTAAACACGCGGTTCTAAACCCTAGAACATCAAGAACCCACAACACTGAAACTCCTATCTGCAGCAAAATGAAACTAGGCCAGAGGGCGCATTTCTTTTTTATGTTGCCTCTGATGTTGAGGTAAGAATATTATTATTTGACCCAAGAAGCACATGAGGGACACACAACACTGAAAATATAAGTCCTCTGGCCTACAACTATGACAAAATAGTAAGTTTATATCTAGGTTCATATAAAGATCAACAACAATGACAGATCAAGCCCTAGGAATTTAGATCCATACTTATCCAACAGCGGAACAAATTCAAGGTTCAAGAGTTGAGACCAAGAGAATTAGATCCAATAGAAACAGAGAAAGAAACAGATCCAGCTTGTAGGTCAACATTGGAGACGTGATCGTGCTTACCTTGCAAGACGCCGGCGAACGACGTAATCGCCGATTTGAGGATGGGACTTACTGTCCGTCGGCGGAGTTGGATTCGCTTGTGGATCTTGGTGAAACCCTAACCAGAGGAGTAGAAATGAGTCCAGTCAAAGCGGAGTTCCTACTTATATGATACGCACATTAACAAGTAAGTACCTTCATATTTCATAATACATACATGTGTCCCTCCACCGCTGTTTTATTTCTAGAAACGTCCTAGATGAAAAAAATAGACAAATGGTATGTATATTTTTAGGTGCAGTCGTCCACTTCTAAGAATGGCCCACTTGTCAGCCACTTGTAAGTTCCAATCGGTGGTAATAAGTAAATAACGCACCCACACCCACTACATTGCATTTAAGCCACGGTCTCCCACTCTCTTCAGTCATAATCCCCACCCCCTCACACCTTCGCCTGTTCATCTCCTCGTCTCACCGGAGCTCTCCAAGTCGCCGTGGATTGATTACATCACCGTAGCTCTCCAGGCCAACCAGGTAGATCTCCTCCCGATCTTTGTATCTATGTTCTTCTTCTCTGATTTCCCTCTATATCTTCCTTTGTTTCTTTGTGTTCTACGAATCTACATGAACTAGGGTTATGACAGTTTACTATTTGGATGTTTGATGTGGAATGCATGGATTAGGTTGTTTGATAAGGGGTTTTTGATCTATGGTAGGATGGCCTCTGTGGTGGTCATTTCTTCTGGTAGCTCCTCTGATGGCACTGACACTGAAGAGGTAGTTTGTGAGGACTGCCAGTTTGAGGATGACAACCGATGCAAACTGAAAGGTACTTTCCAAATTTTAGTGTCATATATGACATGCAGGTTTGCACATTCATGTAAATGTTCAGATTGGTGCTGGTCCCAACTAGGAAACATATGTCCTTGTCTGATCTTTATATGTCAATTTTGTAGGACCTAACTATGCTAGTCAGGACAGTTATGATGAGTATTGTGTCTACCCCAATCGTGTGTCACTGTTCCATGACCAAGACTTCATTCTGAACAACATCTGTGAATAGAACACTCCAAGGATTCCACTATATGTGTGCACCATCAATTCTAGAATGGTGGCATATGGGGGAAGAGGCAAAATGGTATGGTTCAGTGCCTTGTTTTCTTAGCTGTAGTACTTCCATTAATTTGGTTCAGTACCTATTCTTAGAAGCTCCATGTTTCTATTGTTGTAGTACTTTAACAAGGAGTTCACCACAACCTATCTGAAGAAGTATCTGTCAAGGACTGGATATCTCATCAGGGTGTACTACCACAAATCCAAGAAGATGGAAGAAGTGAGGATCAAGATGGAAAAGGCCAAGAAGCATGCTATACTGACATCAGATTGGATGTCTGTTGTTGATGCTGAGGAGTATGGAGAAGGGGATGTGCTGATGTTTTGGTTCAGGAGGAATTCTGAGGGCAGCCTTAAGCTGTTAGTTGACAGGATTATGCCAGGTGCATTTGGACTAGGTACTGACAGGCACCTTCACCTCCTTGATGAGGAACTGGGACTATGAATTTCCATGAAGCTTGTTGATATGGCTTGATATATGCCAAGAACTGAATGAAGTAGTTTATGTTTCTAGGTGCTATATTATGTAATTAACCAAGTCTTTCAGATGCTATATTATCTTGTGTAATGAACTAAGTCTCTGAGTTTCTATGTTATGTAATGAACCAACTAAGTTTGGTACCATGTCTGTTTGGTCCTATGATATGTAATGAGTCATGTTCTATTTGGGACCAGCACTTAGATTGCATTATCAAAACCATTGACAAATTTAGTTCATATATGGCTATAATGCAGTACAAGTACTACAAATTCAGTATTTGTAGGGCTCAAATGCAGTAGAAGTAGTACAAATTCAGTACATGTATTTCTCCTGCCTCCTTCTCCTCTTGAGATGGCTCCTCCTCCTCCTCCTCCTCTTTCCCCTGCAACTGAGCTGGCTCCTCTTCCTCTTGCCCCTGCAACTGAGCTGGCTCCTCTTGCATTTCATTCAGAAAAATTCAGTACAATGCACTCTTCACTACCAACACAACTGCTGGTCATGAAAAAAAAATTAAATCTACATATTAGATGGGCCTATTTCACATGCATTGTGCACTGCCACATCAGATGGTTCAACTTTGAAAAACATAGTTCACACAATACTACTTATACACAAGCGACGCGTAGAGTAAACTTCTATATACAGTACTCCTGAATACAACAGTATAGACAGTATTAAAATATTTATCTTTCCCTGGTTCCACCCTTCATTACCCTAGTTCCACCCCTCTCCATGTATTGTATTGGTCTTGTCCCAACCCTCTCCACTTGAGTATACACTGGTGTCGGTATTTCGGTGAAGGATTGAGTATGCATTCTTTTTGGAGTACGGAGCACTCGTAGCCCCTTGAGGATGCACTGCAGTTTCCTATACAGCTCAAAGGAAACAAATCCATCGACAACAGCATATTTCAAGTTAACCTCGTCGAGTGGCTACTTCTCCCAGACCTTGTGTCCATTTTCCGGAAATTTGGTCTTCATTTCTTCATAGGAGTCGTCGATTAGTTCACCAGCGAGGGCATCCATTCCTGTCCTAGGGACACGCCCAGGAGTGTGGTAGACATCTTGGATATCCTCATGAAACTTCAATGGGATTTTAAACCCCCAAGTTCTTTCCATCATATTTCTGTCCCCCCTTATGTCCACACTAGCAAAGTTACTTAATCCTTCATGAAACCAACTGAATAGCGCCTCGCAACGTTCTTTCGGCCTGTATTAGTAAGAATGTACAACTGCAAACTTATAGAATTTGCAGTAGCAATAAAAACTTATAGTACCAAGCCAATTGCTAGACCATAAGCAGGAATTTAATTTTGGAGAATTTGCAGTACTAATAAAAACTTACAGTATCTAGCCAATTGCCAGACCAATACAGTTCGATCCACACATAGTTGAACAACCGCCACCTCTTGCTTGTCCTTCCCTTCATTGGTATACTCGAAATCCAATCTCATGAACTCCTCATAGGCTGGCATCTTCAGTTGCTTCCTGATGAGCGCATTGAGGGTTTCTTTGACAGTTGCAATATCGTTCGTGTAGACCACCTCTATCTCCCTCGTGCCATGGGCTATGTACTTCTTCCTCACGGTGCGGAGAATGACCTTTCCCTCGGTGTCCATGGCGTCCATGGTGCCTTTCCCCTTGGCGTCCATGGCACAGAAGGAAGACAGCGAAGGAGAAAACGAGGGAAGTAAGACAGAGAAGGAGAAAAGGAGGCAGAGAAGAAAACGTGTAACCGTGCGCGCGCCAATTCTAACCGTTCACATGCGACACTTCTAACCGTGCGCATGCTAACCGTGGCCCAGTTGAAACCGAGGCCCACATGAAACCATGGCCCGCTACAGATGTGAAAGGGCCCAGTTCAGAGGTTCTATCAGTTAAGTCTATTAGCGAAAAAATCGTAAAATGTGTTAAGCCTTCCTAAATGTGTTATTAATTTGCCACCATCAAACAAATAAAACCAAATTGAGTAAATCTTGACATGCTAGACATGAGTCAAAATCAAGGAGAACAAATCAAACAAATTGAGAAAATGTTGACTATTTGCCAGTGTCAGGAAGGGTTAAGACTTCCTAACCGTGTTCGCATGCTAGTCTGGGAAGGGTTAAGACTTCCTAACAATGCAAGATAGCAAGCTAGTTATGATCACAATTTAACAACCAAGTGATATTATATACAGAAATATACAACTTAGGTTCTGACATAGTAGACAAAAGATACACAATAGTTTCAGACATACGTGGCTATAAGCCTTCCTAACAGAGAGACATTAGGTTCAGACATAATAGACAAAAGATGCACATTAAGTGTGCCTGGTTTACAACTAACTACTGCTTCAGCTAGCTTCCAACCAATGGCTTAGTAGACCTCTACAAAATAGAGACCAATGGCTTCAGCTCTAGCTTCCACTCTGACCAGCAACATCGAACCTTCTTCTATGTTGGCTGCAGCCCTGAATTTAGCCCATCCTTGAGACAGCACAATGTCAGCACGTTGCATGGTGTAAAACCCTTCAATTGCTTCTTCCATACCCTACCTCCAGAATATTATTGTCCCTTGGTTAGGGAACTTGTATGGCTCCACTGTTTGGCAGGAACATGCTGCAAGAACAGATATTTCGTAAGCACGATTCAACAAGAGATTCAGCATATGCAAGTAACATGAAATCTTACCAGGTAGTTGAAGTGTACTTCATCACTGTTCACCATGTGAACCGAAAACTTCATGTCATGGACATATTTATAGAAGCCACCATCCTCTATGTCCTCTCTCAGATGTGCCATAATGGCCTTTCTGGTTCCATAGTTTATTTCGGCCATTGCTTCTTCACATATGTGATTCACATTTGTGAAAAGCATGTTCTCACAGGCCTCTCTAACTTTCTGTTCCATTGCATTCACCACTGTTCACAATGAAAACAACAAGGTTAGTTACCAAGCCTTATAATGTTTTCAGATACAATAGTGAATATTTGGTAATCTTACGAGGTTGTTCAACTTGAAGTTTGACTTCCTTCCCATGTTCACCAACATGGTAAACAGGGAGCTCAAAGTACTCATCCCTATCCACATCGAAGTCCTCATCATCACCCACATAGGTGAATGAGATAACATCTCCAACCTGAATGTTATACACCCTGATAGCTGACTTCCAGTATGGACCAGCTACCTTTATCTTCTTCTCAGTTCTCTGCAAGTACATGTGATATGTATAATCATTCATGCATTTGGCATGAAGCCAGTTCTCACAGAGACTGTTTATCTTTTCCTTGCAGAAACAAGGCACAACCTGCATAACATGTAAAATAGAGTTATAATTCAGTGAGGAAGAGGATGTGAATTTAAGAATTATTGCAAAGTACTGCTAGTTGGAGTGCTACTACTACATTTTGTATTACATTTGCATTCTATGATTCAGAACTGCTACAACTACATTTTGTATTAAGTACACTACTACAACATGCATAAGTACTACTGCTTGGAAACCCAACTGCTAATACTGCATTTTGTATTAAGTACATTATGTACTGCTACTACAACATGCATAAGTACTGCTACTTGGAAACCAAACTGCTACTACTGCATTTTGTATTACAGTTGCATTCAATGATTCATAACTTCTACCAACATGCTTGTGTACTGCTACTTGTAGTTCTATTGCTGCATTATGTACCGCTACTACAACATGCACAATTGATGCATGTAAAATGCATAGATGAATTTTGCATATTTTCACATGGTTTTCTATTACATATTGCATCACATAAGGGTATAATTCAATGTTTTATAGTATTTTGGGGTTAAATTACAAAGTCCCCCAACTTTTATGGAATTAACCCTGCCTGTCAGAAACCCCGTTTTCTATATTTTTGACGTTTCAGGGGGCAAACTTCCGCGAAATCATCTGAAAATCTGCGGGGGTCATTTTCTTGGAAGGAGAAGACTTGCGGGCAAAGGATCCACGAGAATTGGGCAAGGAGGCCCAAAAGAGGACCCTCCACGCGTCCAGATTCCTTGGCCGCGTGAGAGGCCCCCTTTTGGCCCCTGTGGCCCCAATTCCTTCCATATTCGACTTACCGACTCCGTCTTGACCTAAAACCGACTATAAAGAGGGTCCCCCGTACCCTTACGGAGAGGAGCGCCGCCGAAACACCGAAACACGAAAACAGAGACCAGAAGTTCCAGATTGGAGGGGGAAAATTCCGGCGGGGCGCCGCCGGTGTGATCTCCTACCCCTCCAACGTCATCTCCATCGACATCTCCATGAAGAGGGAGTAGTCCACCCCAGGGCTATGGGTTTGTGGAAGTAGCACTTGTATCTCTCTCTCTATGTGCTTCACTAATTAGATCCGTATGAGCTGCCTCACATGATTACGGGCACCGTTGTAATTCCTATGTGGTGGATCTTTTCTATGAGTTATTGAATCTGAGATTGCAATTGTTTCTCTTGAGTTATTTGAGTAGATGTATCTTATGTACCCCGTTCTTATTTGCTAGCTTTGATCAATCTAGTTCTTGAGAGCGTGTGTGGGGTGATGGGTGCATTAGTTGGAGTAACGGGGGGGGGGGGGGTGGCTAGTGCTGTGAAAGTGACAGAAGTTCAGCGATCCACTTAGGTTTTGTTAAACCTTTCTTAGTTACCTCACTAGGGATAAAAAGGAGTACCTTGTTACCGGGGATTTGAAGTGACACTAATCAATCTCCATGACTAGATCTAGCAAGTTTTTACTTCAACTTCATGTCACATTGCTTAAAGCTATACTCTGGTTTTTCCTTAATTATCGAGGTGTTATGATTTATTTCGCATCTTGGTGGAGTATAAAAGGGATCAATATGACCGTAGAGATCTCTATGCTAGGACGTGATGCCCATATGAAAGTACTCAATGTTAAACATGTTATTGTAATCTCACATGTAATTCTTTATGTCCACCGTCTACCACTTTATTTGAGAGAATGCAAGTGTGAAACCATGAACCCCAGTCCTATTTTAATTATAAGAAAACACTCTAGTTACTTTGCTGCAATTTACTTTACTTGCACTTTACTTTACTTGCATCTCCAATTCGAATTTTCATTATCTCCATCACCACTTGCATCACAAAAATACAAAACCAATTCATTGCATATTTATTTTCTCATTTGCATTTAGTAGTAGATTTAATTATTGCACATTTACTTTCAGTTTTGCATTGCAATTTAGAAGTCTCACACCTTGTGCTTGACAACCACTTGGTGAGGTTGAGGGCACAAAATTCTCTACTTGTTTGCAGGATCCTAGAGGAAGCTTGGAAGACAACTGCTGAAATACTGGCTCCCCAAGAGTTCGATAGAAACCCTCGAGTCACCCTCGTGGGGAAGAAGGCTTGCCACTAGCTACACACTCTGCACTTGGAGTCTCAACCTAGCCATCAACAAGTACTACTACTTGGAAACCGAACTGCTACTACTGCCTTTTGTATTACAGTTGCAATCTATGATTCAGAATTGCTACTACAACATGCATAAGTACTGCTACTTGGAGTGCTACTACTACACTATGTACTGCTACTTGGATTCAGAATTGAAAAGTATCTACAATTTCGTTGCTTACCACACCCTCATTGAATCCTTCTTTCATGTGCAACTCAAAAACCTTCGCACGCCTGTTCGAGTAACCACAATTGTTGACCCCTTGGTCACAGAAACGACACTCCATGCCTTCTACCCTTGTCATAATACAATAACATATAACTCAGTTCGAAGTAGGGATAAGTCTATAATATGAACAATAACCAACCTAGAATAAAGTCTATAAATACAAAAATATGAACCCTAAACAACAAACTTCCATATGATCGAAACAATAGATTACATACATGTATGCTATGCATGCGTGAACCAAGTTTAATAGAAAAGTACATGCACATGCAAGATTCATGCATAATAACGCAGGATTGAACAACACTGAGTAGAAAGATTCAAGCAGAGAACAGTGGGTACAATATGAAATAAAAAACCCTAACTATCGACTGGAGATAATACAAAAAATAGTCTTCAAGAACAGTGAGTAGAAAATATTCAAGCAGAGAACAGTGCATAATAGATGAGATGAAAAACCAAAACTATCGACTGAATATGATACAAAAAAAACAGGCTTCAAGAACACTGAGTAGAAATATTCAAGCAGAGAACAGTGCATAATAGATCAGATGAAAAACCCTAACTATCGACTGAAGATGATACAAAAAAACATGCTTCAAGAACACTGAGTAGAAATATTCAAGCAGAGAACAGTGCATAATAGATGAGATGAAAAACCCTAACTATCGACTGAAGATGATACAAAAAAACAGGCTTCAAGAACACTGAGTAGAAATATTCATGCAGACAGCAGAGCGTACAAGATGAGATAAAAAAAACCTAAATATCGATTGAAGATAATACAAAAAACAAAGAGAGCGGAGAGCAGGAGAGATGCCCTCGAAGCAGAAAAGAAAATGCATAGAAGGGATTGAAGAACAATGAGCAGAACGAACTAACCATTTGCATCCTCGGTGGCCTCGAAGCAGAGAAAAGCAGAGGAACTACAAGGACCTTCTGGTTTGCCTCGAAGAAAAGAGGAAGAGAAATGAAACAAGAATCAATACAAAGATTGATCCATAGAATGCTTTGAAGAACTGAAAGGTTCAATGAGGAAGAGGAAGATAACTCACCGTTCTCGGTCTAGTCGCACTGGCGCAGTCTCCGAAGCAACACTGCGATTATGAAGGGAGTAGTGGGGGGACTGATTTAACGCTGTGGCAACCAAGTGGGGTCATGCGCCTCTCCACCTTCTATCGTAGGCCACAACTGCTTGCAATTGAGGCTCCTTTGTGGGCTCGTTAGTGGGCCGCAACTACTTGCAATTGAGGGCTGCAAGTGTTTGCGTTGCTTGAGGCTGCAACTGACAAACTAAATGGAGGAGTATGCCATACAGAATCCTAGTTGATGCTGCAACTAAATGTAGACTGCTTGCCAATGTTCTGAATGATAGTCAGTCCAGAACAAATAAGGCAGGACAGTGAGAGTAAAATAAAAAAACTAAGTACATGATTAACCGGATAAGAAAGGAAAACAAAAACATTGTAGACTGCTTGCCAATGTTTTGGATGTTTATCATTCCAGAACAAATAAGACATGATAGTCAGACTAAAGTATATACCTATCAGTCAAAAATTAGAACTTATAACAAAGTAGGGATGATAGTCATTGCAGTAAAGAAAATAGCCAGTTACATCACTGATACATATAGTTCATTACTGATACAGAAAGTTTTCCAACAGTGGGCACAAATAATTGTCTCAATATTCAAGTGGAAAGTGGGCACAAATACTTGTCTCAATCTTCAAGTGGAGTAATCACTAGCCTAAGCCAAGCGATGGGATCTCTTTCTTCTGAATGTCTCTCCTCTTTGAAGCTAAATGTGCATATGCTCCCTTCCTCTAGCCTGAATTCTTGTACGATTGTTGACCACCCACTTGAGATAATAGCCTTTCCACTTGAACTCAACTTAATCCTAGCATACCTAGAAGATGTTCTCAACCAGCAGTTAAAAACTATATTAAGTTCTACCAGAAGGAATCCCAATAAGTAACTTTGGGTGAAATCCTGTTCAAATTCCTGGACAACATTTGGTAAAATAGTGAATAAGTAGTAGGCAGTGAGAACTACTACATTGCTGTATTTAGAACGATGAGTTTGCATGACAGTATATACCATTTTTCATAAGTCGGTCATTGTGCACACATAGTGCTTGATGCGTGCCTTTGGCTTCTTTTCAGCCATGCTCTTCAATTGCATGGTTTGTAGGAAGTTGATGTTGACTATGTTTGCAAAGTAACATTCTTTGTCGAAGCTTAAGCTTAGTGCACCAAAAATACCAGGACCTATATGCCATTTCAACCATTTTAACTAGACAGTTGTTATCTATACTGAAATACTTCAACACTAGTAAAACAATATTCATTGACCCCATACCTCTAGTGGTGGTTAGCTTCATTTCGACAAGATACTTGTTATCTACTTCTTCTTCACTGACTAGCACATCGTCATCACTGACTAGCACATCATCGTCATCACTCATGGGCATGTATTCATCACTGCTTGGCATGTTATCAACACTGATAGTCACATCATCAACCTTTTTCTTTCCTCTTGCTGATCCTGCAGCAAATTAAATCAACAGCTAAGTATTGTGTATATGGTGCCAAGTTTGCTACTTCAAAGAGAACTAAATGCAATGACAGTGGTAACTAGTACATTGTGCTAACCTTGGTCATGAAGTGTACCACTGATAGGCACATCATCAACCTTTTTCTTTCCTCTTGCTGATCCTGCAGCAAATTAAATCAACAACTAAGTATTGTGTATATGGTGCCAAGTTTGCTACTTCAAAGAGAACTAAAATGCAATGACAGTGGTAACTAGTACATTGTGCTAACCTTGGTCATGAAGTGTACCACTGATAGGAACATCATCAACCTTTTTATTTCCTCTTGTTGATCCTGCAGCAAATTAAATCAACAATTAACTATTGTGCATATGGCTCCAAGCTTGCTACTTCAATGAGATCTAAAATGCAATGACAGTGGTAACTAGTACATTGTGATAACCTTGGTCATGAAGTGTACCACTGATGGGAACATCATCAACCTTTCTCTTTCCTCTTGCTGATCCTGCAGCAAATTAAATCAACAGTTAACTACTGTGCATATGGTGCCAAGTTTGCTACTTCAGTGAGATCTAAAATGCAATGACAGTGATAACTAGTACATTGTGCTAACTTTGGTCATTAAGTTTACCACTGATGGGCACATCATCAACCTTTCTATTTCCTCTTGCTGATCCTGCAGGAAATTAAATCAACAATTAACTACTATGCATATGGTGCCAAGTTTGCTACTTCAAAGAGAACTAAAATGCAATGACAGTGTTAACTAGTACATTTTGCTAACCTTGGTCATGAAGTGTACCACCGATGGGTACATCATCAAGTTTAGTGACCACAAGTCTTAAGGAGGCAAAACAGTTCCTCACCCCTTTTGGTAGCATCTTCTCATCTCTGAAGCTGAAAATCCATATAGACCCTTCTTCCATTTTGAATGCTTGAACAGCTTTGTACCAGCCAAATTCTATATTTGCTTTCCCACCTTTACCAAGTTGCAGTGTACAATATCTTTCCACTTTGGTTCCCATACTGCTCACTACCATACTGACATTTGCTGGTCTGTGCACTGGTGCTCTCAATAGTTGCATTAGAAAAGCCTATGTGGATTCTGTCAAAAATTCCTACAGCATTTGAGTACAAATACAGTTTAGAGCATGCAATTTAAGTTGGTCTCGATTCAGTATTAATTTAAGAGGACGGTAAAAAACATAACATGCAACCATGAGCAGGAGAAGTAAAGCTTTCTATGATTGTACAAACATAATCTTTAATACTACTCATTGGTGATCCTTCAAGATAGCTCAGTAGTTGCAAAACTTGGCTCTGCTTCATAGATACTTCATTACCAAATATGCACTTGACGTAAAAAACCTCAGTCCCTACGTTGTAACCCCGTCCTACATACACAAAATTATGTGTCAAACAACTACAATACTGTACCAAGTTTAACTACTTGTAGGGCAAGTTTAAAATTGACTACATCAAGTTTAACTACTTATAGGACAACTTCAACTAGTACCTCTAAGTGTCATCTCTTCTTTGAAGACAAGCTCTTCTTCGAAGTCAGTTCTGTAGTCATCTTCCGGTGTGAAATGTTCATCACTGTCAGCTAATAAGTACTCGTCTGAAGTGGCATCTTCTTCATCACTGTCAACAATTAAAGACTTCTTGTTGCTACCCATAGTTTTGATGTAATGTGAATCAGACAAAGTACTAGTATCAATAAGTTGGTCAATGCAAATTAAATACGACTCAAGCAGTTGGTGAATGTAAATTTGAGAACTACTTGCCTGATGTGGCAATAACCCTAGGAACAGAAAAACGCAATCCGGGCCTATAACTACAAGAATAACCAAAAGAACCCTAAAACCAACTAATACTTTTCCCCCAACAAAGGAATCAAAAGAAGACCACGATCCTATGGAAGAATCGATGTGTGGCGGAGGTTGATATGTAGGCTTACCGTAGATAGTAGACCCCAAGGAAGAATCGATGTGGCGGCTTGTCGGAGAGTAGAGGAAGTAGCGCAAAACTTCTTTGGTCCTGGTCGCCGCCGCTGCCTGTGGCCTGCGATGATAGCTCCTGGTTGCCGCCGCCGCAGCTCCCTCTCGTAAACCCTAACCCTTCGAGCATCCAAAAGGCTAGGGTTTCCGGTATTAAGTAAACACCATGTTTGCAAATAGAACCCCATAAAACTTTGAGCAGTTGACTTGTGCCCTTCCACTTCTATGATTTATTTCAGAAAACTCCTAGAACTAATTTTCCAATTCAAAACTAAATGGGAATGGTTTCCAGTTCGAACTTAATGGGAATTAATTTTCAATGGTTTGTACAAAGTAATATTCAGTGGTTTGTGATGATTTGTACATATTTTTAAAAATTCAAATTACAGTAGGAAAACTAAATGGGAATGGTTTCTAGTTCGAACTTAATGGGAAGTAATTTTCAATGGTTTGTACAAAGTAATATCCAGTGGTTTGGGATGATTTGTACTTATTTTTTTAAAATTCAAACCACGGTAGGAAAACAGAATTACAAAGAATGGTTTGTAAACTTCTAGGTTTAAACCACAACAAAAATACACGGAAATGTTGGGTATCAGCCTATGCCCTGAATGAAAACTTCAGGACATGTAAGGCAAGATACCCTTAGTACAGTTCAGCACAAAGTTCACACACATGCATTTCAAAAGCAGTAGTTAATATAGTCTTAAGCACAGGTACCATATAATTACAATTGAGACAGACATAGGTTCATATGTTCTACTGAACATAAACATACTCAAGTTCAACACAGCTTGACACTTTCGTCATCATTTTTACAAAAGCTGAGACCATGAGAAGTTCAACACATGTTTAGAGGACTTCATCGCTTTTGGGCAGGGGGGCCATGAGAAGTTCAATTTCCCCAAACCTCTGAGGCACTAAGAAGTTGAGAAGCCAGATATCATTCTCCTTGGTCTTGTACTCCTTCACAGCATTTGGCCAGTTTTTTGTCATCATAACATAGTTCTTGCCCTTTCCTATCTTCGCCTTGAAACTGAAGGTTCTCCAGCTGACATTGGTCTCCACATGTACCATTTTTTTCTTTTTCTAGCTGAAATTGAGCATGCATGTATGTTTTAGAGAATTTAGCACCAATGTCTAGTCATCAAAACAAGCATTGCATTGTCAGAGTAACAAGCAAATGGTTTGCATTACAAGCAGATGCATTATAGTTTCCAGCTTCGACTTACATGTTTGCTCTTTCCTTCAATGGGTTGGAGTTTGTCATCCTATGAACGTAGAACCTCCTTTGGAACTTTCCAACTTTGGCAACACGACAGAAATCTTCAAGCAACTCTTGCTGAAACTTTGTGAGGTACATGTCATTACCAAACCAGCAAAGTTCATCAAAAAAATTTCCCCCAGTCAGGACTAC
This sequence comes from Alopecurus myosuroides, assembly GCA_028641055.1. Taxonomy (NCBI): domain Eukaryota; kingdom Viridiplantae; phylum Streptophyta; class Magnoliopsida; order Poales; family Poaceae; genus Alopecurus; species Alopecurus myosuroides. Next base: position 139,716,123 of record CM054059.1, read on the forward strand.
TTCAGGTGGACCTACAAGCCTATGTAACTTCAATTAATACCTCTAAACAACAGGTCCTAGCAAAGAAGTAGGTATTTAACTTTAATTAATACCTCTGAACAACATGTCTTCAGCTACTTCTTTGTTTTTGTCATGAAGAGCTTCTTTTCTCTTCTTCTGCGGACGATCTACTCTGCTTAGCATAATCTTGTTGTTCTCAATCACCAAGTTGCTAGGACCAGGAGGAGTAGGAGCTACTACTTCCTGTTCCTGCATGTTCTTGAAGTACTTGTACATGTCAGGATCAATTGTCACATTTTTTTCTTCTTGTCAAGTCCCTCCCAGAAATCAAGAGTTCGAGTAGTTCCCTTTTTCACCTTGTACTTAGCAAAGTCTTCCTATTCATCATCACTGTCATTGATGAGGATAGCCACCTTCTTGCTGTTTTCAGTGACTGTACCTACAATAATACAAACAATTGTTAAATGGTAGTATGCAATATGTGGTCAGAGTTAAATGGTACAATACAACACATTTCAACACTAACAGACCATCTACAGCCACCTTCTTGATGTTTTTGACCTCTGCAAGTTTCGGAGTGCTTTTCAGCTTGTCTTCATCATCACTGTCATCGATGCAAATGAGATATCTCTTTCCAGAGGCCATTGTACCCCTGAAATGTTAAGACAACCAATATTCAGTTAACTATAAATAAACTCATCTGATGTAAATAAACTCATTTGATTTACCAAAAATAATAGCACTCTAGTTGATCATGATCTACCAAGAACTATTTGATCTAGTTAGACATGATCTACCAAGAACACTAGCAGTCTAGTTGAACATCATCTACCAAGAACACTAGCAGTCTAGTTGAACATCATCTATTAGGACTAATTTGATGTAAATGAACCTAAATCTCTAGTCATTTGACAGAAGCAAAAAAGAGTGCATGTACATGAGGAATAAATTTTTCACATAAGGAGTAATTTAATTAATGCACACTTGTTAAATTACATTCACAAGGAAGTCATTTCACAAGTGATTTTCACTGTACATAGTTAATTTAATTAAAGAACACTTGTTAAATTAAATTCACAATTGTTAGATTCGGTTAAATACTGCAAGTAATTCTGTTACCTCCATTTGTCTAGTTTCAGATTTATAGAAACATACTTCCTAATAATCAAGAAGATAATAACAAAATGACCCATACTTCCTAATAATACCAAGAAGAAACAAACTACTAGTTGATGAACCGTATCTCATACATTGGAAGTATCTATAGATACACCATGGCAGAAATTTTGTTGTGAGTTTTAATTTTTGCCATGGCCTTTTGTGGCATAAGCTTTCATATTGTTTGGTGGAACTTCCTTCCACCTAGTTACTGCTTTCTCTTTTTTTTAGGACCAAACATGTTTCTGAAAAAAATGTATAATGGAAAATATCAGGTTTGCTCAAAAGGCCATGGCAATGGTAAGGATCACATCCAACTGAGAATCTTAGTATAGTAGTCATGGTAGTGTATCTCTGATAGATCACATCCAATAACACAATGATCACAGGGGCCTAGATCACATCCAACTGCACATAATTTCATCACTAGGATGAACTAGAGCACCAACAGCACAATGCGATAGATGAGTTCATCACTAGGATGAACTAGAACTACTCCACACAGCAACCAAGAACACTAGCAGTCTAGTTGAACATCATCTATCATGAGAATTAACAAGGCAAGTGAGAATCATAGCAGTCTAGTTGAAATGATCTATCAGTTGGGCATGATCTATCAAGAAACCTATCAGTCTAGTTGGGCAAGATCAAGATCTATCAAGAAACCTACCGGTTGGAACGCAATCCAGATCTAGAAATCAACAAGGCAAATGAGAATCATAGCAGTCTAGTTGAAATGATCTATCAGTTGGGCATGATCTAACTATACTTCAAAACCAATGTTTTGGTCTTCCAATGGGAAAGGTACGTTTTAATTGGGGATCTTGATCTATATGAACCATTTGAATTGCATAGGATAGCAACCATTTGAATTGCATAGGATATAGCAACCATTTGAATTGCATAGGATAGCAACCATTTGAATTTGATATGAAAATGAATATAGTGAATTAATTTTCCTTGTTACAAATTGCCAAATCCATGATAGAAAATGCAAATTGACATATATAGTTAATTTACGCCATAGGATAGCAAAATGACATATATAGCAAAATGCATATTGTCAAATTGCATAGGATAGCAAAATGACATATAGTTAATTTACGTCATAGGATAGCAAAAAATGACATATAGTAGTGAATTAATTTTTATATTGGCATATACATTTAATTCGTAGGTTATTGCTATGATTCTTAAGTAACAATTTCTTCCATTCTAATTTGTTATTGCAGTAGTGACAAGGAGTGTCCAGCTCTCATGAACTTCCTTTGCCGCATCAGCATTAGTTTTGTTAGCGCTGATATCAATAATGACAAGATCAACATGAGGAAAAGCTTCAAAATTGAGATACTGTCTGCCTGCCACATTGATCTCCAAGACATATTCAGGCCTCAGCATAATAGGACTTCAATGGTTCATATGGCATTGGATTTGATCGACGACTTCTACGATGATATGAAGACCAAGATTGAGAACCACAATGAGTGGCAGACGACCCCACTTCACCGCAATAACATTAAGTATGCCGCCATAGATGCTTTCGTTGTATACTAGTTGTACCGCATTATTCGAGTGGTCAACCATGGGCAGTATCACCTCCTACCGCAAGCACCAACACTTGATGATGATGATGAGGATGAGGATGATTAAGACGACTACTACTAGTGTGTAGTGTTTGGGGGTCGATCTTGTGATCTCTCTATATATATAGTACTTGGGATTTATGTTCTTGTGCTTGGGATTGATGTTCATGTTTAACTTTAAGTATGATGTGAGTACGTGGAAATTATGATATATCAATGTCATTAATTCTGTATTGTACTTGGGATTTATGATATATAGACATATTATGTTCAACAATACTAAAAATTCTATGATGGATGTCATTAATTATATGATCTATGTATTCTGTCTTTTCAACCCCATTAGAAAGACATCATAGGACTGGTTTATCAGTATAAGATTGGTTTTTCTACAACGGGGCTAGGGTTTCATCGTAGAGGGACTCCGGGGTTGGGATCCCACCACAAGATAGGAGGTGCCATAACATGTGTCTACAAGTGTTATATGGGTTATAATGAGCCCATATTTCACACAAACATGCATCTTGGAAGCACGAACAATGTTGATGAAGGAATTTATTTTTTTAACTGAATAAAAAATCCATTTTCCATTTTCGGAGTGTTCGAAATGTTTTTTTTGTGAAGGACCTACCACAAACATGTTGCAAAACTTGGGGGCTTAATTTTTTTAGCATGCTAGGATATGTGATATAACCAAATAAACAATCTATTTTCTAAGAAAAGATTTCCATTAAGCTCTTTTGAAAATCACAAGTTTCTGCCGATTCAGTTGGAAACAGGACAAATTTGAACTACAAGTGTCTCATAATTTGCTCATAAATTTTGGCAAAAATCATTTTTAGGTACTCAACTACCTATTTCAATAGAGATCCACAGTGAGTTGCTAGATTTACAACCCCTAGCTAAGAACGGTCATGCCCGACGTCTTGACTTTCTCCTAAAACAGGCTGAGAAAATTCCAGTAAATTCAAAAAAACCCTAAATAACGCGAGACCTTCGCCTGGTGTCATTACATATGTATTAGTATCCACAAAAAATAGTAAACTTGGAATACAACAGTTCTATTGAAAAAGTGTTCACAAAAAAGAGCTATCTCGTCCTAACATTCTAGGGTTTCGATTTAAATGACGGGTGTTATGGCCAGATACATGGCATAGTTTGTTATAATGAGTCCATATTGCAGACAAACATGCATCTTGGAAGCACGGACAATGTTGACGAACGAATTTATTTTTTTAACTGAATAAAAAATCCATTTTCCATTTTCGGAGTGTCAGAAATGTTTCTTTTTTGTGAAGGACCTACCACAAACATGTTGCAAAACTTGGGGCTTAATTTTTTAGCATGCTAGAACATGTGATATAACCAAATAAACAATCTGTTTTCTAAGAAAAGATTTCCATCAAGCTCTTTTGAAAATCACAAGTTTATGCCGATTCAGTTGGAAACGGGACAAATTTGAACTACAGGTGCCTCGTAATTTGCTCATAAACTTTGTCAAAAATAATTTTTAGGTACTCAACTACCTATTTTAATAGAGATCCACAATGAGTTGCTGGATATACAACCCCTAGCTAAGAACGGTCATGCCCGCCGTCTTGACTTTCTCCTAAAACGGGCTGAGAAAATTCCAGTAAATTCAAAAAAACCCTAAATAACGCGAGACCTTCGCCTGGTGTCATTACATATGTATTAGTATCCACAAAAAATAGTAAACTTGGAATACGACAGTTCTGTTGAAAAAGTGTTCACAAAAAAGAGCTATCTCCTTCTAACATTCTAGGGTTTCGGCTTAAATGACGGGTGTTATGGCCAAATACATGGCATAGTTTGTTATAATGAGCCCATATTGCACACAAACATGCATCTTGGAAGCACGGACAATGTTGACGAAGGAATTTATTTTTTAACTGAATAAAAATCCATTTTCCATTTTCGGAGTGTCAGAAATGTGTTTTTTTGTGAAGGACCTACCACAAACATGTTGCAAAACTTGGGGCTTAATTTTTTAGCATGCTAGGACATGTGATAGAACCAAATAAACAATCTGTTTTCTAAGAAAAGATTTCCATCAAGCTCTTTTGAAAATCACAAGTTTATGCCGATTTAGTTGGAAACGGGACAAATTTGAACTGCAGGTGCCTCGTAATTTGCTCATAAATTTTGGCAAAAATCATTTTAGGTACTCAACTACGTATTTCAATGGAGATCCACAGTGAGTTGCTGGATATACAACCCCTAGCTAAGAATGGCCATGCCCGCCGTCTTGACTTTCTCCTAAAACGGGCTGAGAAAATTCTAGTAAATTAAAAAAAAACCTAAATCACGCGAGACCTTCGCCTGGTGTTATTACATATGTACTAGTATCCACCAAAAATACTAAACTTGGAATACGACAGTTCTGTGAAAAAGTGTTCACAAAAAAGAGCTATCTCCTCCTAACATTCTTGGGTTTCGGTTCAAATGACGGGTTTTATGGCCAAATACATGGCATAGTTTGTTATAATGAGCCCATATTGCACACAAACATGCATCTTGGAAGCACGGACAATGTTGACGAAGGAATTTTTTTAACTGAATAATAAATCTATTTTCCATTTTCGGAGTGTCAGAAATGTTTTTTTTTTGTGAAGGACCTACCACAAACATGTTGCAAAACTTGGGGGCTTAATTTTTTTAGCATGCTAGGACATATGATATAACCAAATAAACAATCTATTTTCTAAGAAAAGATTTCCATCAAGCTCTTTTGAAAATCACAAGTTTATGCCGATTCAGTTGGAAACGGGACAAATTTGAACTACATGTGCCTCGTAATTTGCTCATAAATTTTGGCAAAAATCATGTTTAGGTACTCAACTACCTATTTCAATAGATATCCACAGTGAGTTGCTGGATATACAACCCCTAGCTAAGAACGGTCATGCCCGCCGTCTTGACTTTCTCCTAAAACGGGCTGAGAAAATTCCAGTAAATTCAAAAAAAAACATAAATAACGCGAGACCTTCGCCTGGTGTCATTACATATGTACTAGTATCCACCAAAAATAGTAAACTTGGAATACGACACTTCTGTTGAAAATGTGTTCACAAAAAAGAGCTATCTCCTCCTAACATTCTAGGGTTTCGGTTCAAATAACGGGTGTTATGGCCAAATACATGGCATAGTTTGTTATAATGAGCCCATATTGCACACAAACATGCATCTTGGAAGCATGGACATTGTTGACGAATGAATTTATTTTTTTAACTGAATAAAAAATCCATTTTCCATTTTGAGAGTGTCAGAAATGGTTCTTTTGTGAAGGACCTACCACAAACATGTTGCAAAATTTGGGGGCTTAATTTTTTTAACATGCTAGGACATGTGATATAATCAAATAAATAATTTGTTTTCTAAGAAAAGATTTCCTTCAAGCTCTTTTGAAAATCACAAGTTTCTGCCGATTCAGCTGGAAATGGGACAAATTTGAACTACAGGTGCCTCGTAATTTGCTCATAAATTTTGGCAAAAAACATTTTTAGGTACTCAAATACCTATTTCAATAGAGATCCACAGCGAGAAACTTCTCTCTAGGGACTTTCATGACAGACACTGCACATCGGGGTGTAACCTAGTTCACCGGTATCAACTTCCACTACCAAATTCCGCGCGGTCTGGGACGTTTTAATAACGTTGCGGATGAGCTTCAAACCGTCGCTAAGGGCAATCCGCGACGGTTTACGCGACGAAGTCAGAACGTCCCTGATCGACTGTCACAGACGATTCTGCCACGTTAATTTGAACGGGAGAACGTTGAGGCTATCTGCAATGTTCAGAAAACCGTCGCAAGCATCTGGACCATCCGGTCCCGGCCCATTAAGCGGCAACGTTGTTTTCCATCGCTGTCGGCTGACACGTGACAAAGAATTAACTTTTGATCGTTAGCGTAATCAGGTGGCGTCACACTACACGCAGCTTACGTCATTACGATCGCAATGTTTTTTTTGTCAAGAATAGATTCTGTTAAGGCCTCGTTTATAACATCACCAATCCGTTCATGACGTCGTAACCGCCGATCCCGTTCATGACGTTTCAGCGTCAACCAATCAGGTGAAACCATGTGGACGCCATCTGCGACGAACTTGCTAGCGTCGTGGTATGAGATGACGCAACAAGATGAAGCCACGTGGAACAATCGTACGTCGCCGCGTGGTTTTTTTCAGGGATGATCTCCGGTTGTCGTGGGCTACGTGGTGACGTATTTTTTCCGACGCAAAGCGTCGCCACGTGGACCAAGCGCACGGTGCCACGTGGCGCCCTTTTCCGCGACATTTTCTGTTTCGTTGTGGAACTGCCCAGTCGTAAAACGACACGTGGACCATGTGTACGATGCCACGTGGGAACCTTTCCGCGACGTTTTTATTTTTGTTGTGGAACTGTCCAACCGTAAACCGACACGCGGGCATAGTATACGGCACCATGTGTCCTGATTCGGGTCTCTTTTTATGTTACAATACTACGACTTTTTTTTCGTGCCAGATGGGTGCTTAAATCATCGTTCAAATTGACCTTTCCATGTTCCATATGCAGAAAAACAAACCACATAGCAGGCATCAAACACAGAAATTCAAACACTAGTGGTTTATTTTACAGAAAAGCAAACCAACATACAGAAATTCAGTTTTCAGCAATACGACCATACTTTCAATTACCATATATGCGCTGAGCTAACTGCTCAAGCAAGGAAACTCCTTCTTGTTGGCACATTTTTAGCTCGTCTTATTCCTTCCTCTGAAGCTGATGTCGACATCATCCTTTTCTTGCTTGCCTATCAAGCATGCAAAGAAAATAGATGTAAGTATGTACAGAAAACAAATGAAACTAGCAGGTGACTAGCAATGTACTAGAAAATAGATGAAACTATCAGATGACCAGCAATGTACAGAAAATATTTGAAGAATAGCAGATGACAATCAAACAAGCGTGTTTGTAATGACCAATGACCTAGCAGATGTCAAGCATGTAAGGAGCATAGATGGAAACCATGTTGAAATGACAACCACAGTCTTAATTAGCTGGCCAAAACGTCTTACGGTATGGAATATATGAAGTAGCACAAAATATATGACACAACAGTAATCAAACTGTTCAACACAAGATAAGTAAGCTGCTCCCTAGTTGTTGTTTTTAACTAAAGGGAGTTTTTATTACTTAAAGATTTTTAAGCATTACACCCTAGTTATTATGATATCATGGGAGAATGTCGAGCTGCCGAATTAGGAATAACCTGCAACTCATTGTCCTCACTGAATAGGGATTGACATGACCAGTCTCCTTCAATGGAATCTGATTCCACTTCAACATCATCCTCAGTAGTGTACTCAGATACAGAGTCTTCCTTCTTGATCTTTTTGGGTGTGAATACAGTAGGACATGGAAGAATACTTGCTAAAGACTTTACACCCAGTTGATGCATCCTTGCACTGTTTGCCATGATAGTTCTGGCACACTCTTCTTCCATGGGGTGTAGTGGTGATCCTAACATGAATAAATAACTCAAAGTAAGCTCCAAATATAAACACTTGGTAAGAACCTAATACATCATCAAAAATTAAGGTACTCATCCTGTAAGAACAGTCCAGTGTAAGTAATATAAATTCTGATCGTAGATTCGTAACTAAGAATGATAGGATCATAAGCAAAGTGAGATTAAACCTAATAGTATACAAGTTGGAAATAAGCAAACTTTTACCGCTGGAAAACAAAGCTGGATACTTCTATTTTTATTTTTATGCAAGATTAGCAAGAAGGTCCCTCTAAGGATTTCCATTAAAAGAAACCATGCAGTCTTTTCTACTACGAAAGCAAATAATTAAAAAAAGGAGCATCAGGAGGAAAACACACCCATTTCCGCTACAGATTTGTTAGAATTAACACATGGACAAGCCTTTGTTTACCACTATACAAAGTTATTAAATGCAAAGCCAATAACAAACATGGATATAAGGAACCATCAATCATACAACTAAACAGAGAAATAGTTTAGAGAGATTTATTACATCAAACATTAGCAGGATAATTAAGAAGCATCGATCAAACAATTTATAGAGATTAATTGCATCAAACATAAGAAGCATCAAGCATACAATTAAACAGACAACTAATTCAGAAAGATTAATTGCATCGAACATATGAAGAACCATCAATCTTACTGTGTTTCTCGCCTTCAACCTTTACCCGTCTCGGCCTGGTTGCAGACAATGACGGTGAAGTTGCGGCGAGGTTGGAGACGAGGTGGAAGATCTAGACGTACGGCGAGGTTAATAGCAAGGTGGCACACCAGCGAGCACACGAAGGCGAGGTTGGTGACGATGTGGCAGACCGGTGAACACGACGGCGAGGTGGCACTCCAGGGAGCACACGACGGCGAGGTTGGTGACGATGTGGCAGACCGGTGAGCACGACGGCGAGGTGGTGGTCCTGGACGGTGACCTGGGCAGGGTGGGGGATCTCGACGGCGACGTCGGAGATCTGGCAAGCAAGCTATACAACAATGTGTAAGAGGGGTGGGTTCTGGTCTGGGAGGACGTGGACTGGAGGGGAGAAGGGGGAGTAGTCGATTCTTTGAGCGAGGGCCGAGGGGATAAGGGAGGGTTTCAAAATGATTACAAAAATGCCCTCCACGATAAAGTTTGACCGTTGTGTGCGGGAGGGCTGAGAAGTAATATTCTTGAGCGAAAAAATTTGAGGGGCTCTCCTGGCACCAAATTTTCATAGGGACGCGAAATTTTGGCGGAAGTGCGGGAAACTATGCTAGCCATCGGATGCTGATGGGTGGCTTAAACAAATTGACCATTTATGAAATAATTTACTAAAGGGACCTTGTGAGGACAAAAAGAAGTATTATGGAATAATTTTGGAGTTGAGGTCGCCGGGCATAAAACGCATTAGAATATGCAGAACGGTTCTATGTGAAACCAACAATAACTAAAGAACTACAGATAACTGAGTACTTGCAACACAACACATACTATTAACTTAATTATAGAGTAGGAAGACACAATCATAGCACATACAGACGTGTCGACAAGTAAAACACGACGAGTCGACGATGTAGCAGGTTAGACATATGCTCTATAAGCACACTAGTTGCTGCGATGAAGGACATGGACAACCGGACACACCAGTGGGACGGACTCGTTCCAGAGGAGCAAAGGGTTGACCTGGACGCAGCACACCAGGGTGTCGTTCAGCCAGTAGAGGCCGCCGTGCAGATTTGCTCCCGAGCCATGCTCCCAAAGCCTGGCATAGACCCCGCCGCCATCCTTGCCGTGGTCGATGATGAACATTCGCCGATCGGCGTACTTTGCGCCAACACGATGTGCACGGCGCTCCAAGCAGAGATATTTCCACCAGCGGTGAAGAACTGCACCACGTCGGAGAGGTCATAGCCGTCGGGGCGGACGTACTCCACTTGGTGTGCGTCCTCGAGCGGTTCCTTCCTGATCAGCTCGATGGTCGTCCAGGCCATGGCGTGCAGAGAGCACAAATCTGACCTAGCTCTTGTGTTTTGCACAAGCTATCTATTCGAGACGTGTTGATGAAGGGGTGCGTTTTGCAGAGGCCCTCCAAATGCACCGATCAGGTAATATAGCGGCGGGGAGAGGTCGGCCGGCGGATCACCAAACACCATCAATTGGTGCCGAGGCCGGCCTTTACCATTGAATTTGTTGTCCAGGCGCAGCGATAACAATGAGCACACACAAACGGCCGGGTCATGCAGGCGCGGAGCAACGCATGCAGCATGGGCCAGTACGCATACGGCCGGCGCCGACTTCGACCCATTAGTCCACAGCTAGCCGGCAACGCATGCAATTGCAGAAGCGAGGCATGGGCATTCATGCACATGGCTGGGCACGCGCGCAGGCACGCATTAAGATCAAGACGCGATGGGTCACGCAGGCAAAACCCGCAGCACACGGAGGCAAAAGTGCACGTCTTGCGCGGCATGCAGCTAGCTCGCCCAAAGTTTGCAGCCATGGCCTGCAACAGCTAGCTAGCCCCAAAGCAGGCTCAGCACGCATGTAGACAGAACTGTGGTGACGACGTCCCGTCTTTCCCATTCACTGAGACATTAATGCACGTACTGTGGAGAGCTATTTTGGCCAGAGTTAAATTTTAAGGGGCCGAGAATCTCTCCTCCTGCACTCCTAAAGTCTACTCCTACATTAGCTTCTCTCGGCCTCCACTATGCACCAACACCGACGTGGCGCGGCCGGACAATGAGCTCCCCATAACCCTGCAGGTGCCCACGCGCCTCCATCTGACGATAATCTGCTGACGGAGGAGGACGCGCGCGCACTTATCCGCACGAACACTCCCGTGTCGTCTGCTTTATGCCTCCTGGAAGGTTGGAAGACCAACGCAATCTTCGCCCCGGTGGCTCCGTGTCTCTCCGGCCAGGCACGGTTCAACTACAGCAATCAGTGCCACGAGAACATGTCGTGGCAGACGAGGCATCATGACCCCCATGACGCCATGTCTTCGTTGTACTGGGACAAGCAAGTGGATCTGGAGCACTTAGGGAGGCTCCACTCCTACCACATCGACAACAGCGTACAATCTAGCGACACGGAGTGTTCCGGCGAGGAGGAGGAGGAAGAGGACTCGCCCGAGACAGAGTGGCGCCCCTTGGCACCGCCCCGCCAGAAAACGTCTTCCTCCTCCCATGTAACTGCCCCATTTGCAGCTGGGCACTTGCACAGCCGGGAACCTGCCCGAACTGCGGGTCCGAGGAGTGCCACCACCTAGTTTAGGCTTTTATTGATTGTAATTATTATTATCTTAATTAAGTTACCTTCAGTGTGAATGTATTATCATTATTTTGACTCAAGTTTGATTGAAACTCCCTAACAGATCCGAAGGGGGTGTCCAAATTGTATATTTAGTTTGCCTGTGGTAGGGCTTCTCATGCTCAAAGTCAACTTTTTCGTCTACCCCTTCCACCGGCATCGTAATGGGGTGTCCCAATGGGATATTTTGTTTGGTTGTGTTAGGGTAGGCCATAAGTACATGTAGAACTAATATCTACCACTAGTTCTGATAAGACATTCACTCAGGTTCGTCTGAAGGGAGAGTTTTGAGATGTAGTGGAAGAACCCTTCCTCTGTACAAGTGATTCGGTGAAACCGGTCACACCTTTTATTAGGATCTTGGATCTCTATCTGCCTCCAAACACACTTGTATAGACATGATTGGACCCCATCTAGGTTTTGTAGGGAATCCTATGCTCCGGAGCACCCGCTTCGGCGAAACTCTGGCATGTTGACCGAAAAGTCAACTTGTTCGTCTACCCTTTCCACCGGCGTCGGAAGGGGGTGTCCTAATGGAATATTTTGTTTGGTCTGTTAGGGTAGACTATAGGTAGATGGAAAACTAATATCTACCACATGTTGTCATAGTATTCCCTCGGGTTCGTTAGAAGGGGGAGTTTCAAGCTCTAAGTAGTCCTGGAACCTGCGAGAGAGAATCTGACGCTGGTGAAGCCCTAACACAAAGAGTGAGGGAAACTTGGGCATCCAAGGCCCATGCCACACTATAACACACATGGTATTCCAAAACCTTGGTTTGGGTGGGATTCAGACGCTCCGGAACCCCTCTCCGGAAAAACCATAGGCCCGATGGAGAAAAAGATGAATCTCCCGTTCTGGCCCCTCTACGTGAGCCGGAACGGGATATCCAACTGGAACTGATTGCTTGATTGTGTTATGTTCGGCCCAAGGACCACCCAAGAAAATATTAGGGCGCACCTCTTGGCAAGATTCCCCCTGTTCTGTCGGATCCGGGAGTTTCGGGCTCTGAGTAGTCCTAGAACCCGAGAGAGAGAATATGACGCCAGTGAAGCCCTAAGACAAAGAGTGAGGGAATCTTGTGCATCCAAGACCCATGCCACACTCTAACAAACATGTTATGTGATACCCTGGTCTTGGGTGGGATTAAGACGCTCTGGAGCTCCTCTCCGGAGAAACCCTAAGCCGGTTGGAGAAAAGGACGGAACTGCCGAATTAGCCCCTCTACATGAGCCTGATGGGGGTACCAAAGCAGAACTAATTGTTTGGTTCTGTTAGGTTAATTAGGCCCAAGGAACACCCAAGAAAATGGTAGGGCCCACCTCTTGGCAAGGTTCCCCCCGTTCCATCAGATCCAGGAGTTTCGGGCTATGAGTAGTCCTAGAACCCACGAGAGATCGAGAATCTGACGCCGGTGAAGCCCTAACACAAAGTGTGAGGGAATCTTGGGCATCCAAGACCCATGTCAAACTCTAAAAAACATGTTATGTGATACCCAAGGCTTGGGTGGGATTAAGACGCTTTGGATATCCTCTCCGGAGAAACCCTAGGCCCGTTGGAGAAAAGGACAGAACTGCCGATCAGGCCCCTCTACGTGAGCCGGAAGGGGGTAGCAAAGTGGAACTAATTGCTTGGTTGTGTTAGGTTAGGACCAAAGAACACCCAAGACAATGTAGGGCCCACCTCTTGGCAACCATCCCCCTGTTCCTTCAGATCCGGGAGTTTCAGGCTCTGAGTAGTCCTGGAACCCATTAGAGAGAATCTGACGTCGGTGAAGCCCTAACACAAAGAATGAGGGAATATTAGGCATCCAAGGCACATGCCACACTCTAACACACATGGTATGGAAAACCCTTGGTTTTGGTGGTATTCAGACGCTCCGGAACCTCTCTCCGGAGAAACCCTAGGCCCGCTGGAGAAAAAGACGAAATTGTCGTTCTCGCCCCTCTACGTGAGCCGGAAGGGGGTAGCAAAGTGGAACTAATTGCTCGGTTGTGTTAGGTTAGGCCCAAGGAACACCCAAGACAATGTTAGGGCCCACCTCTTGGCAAGATTCCCCCCGTTCTCCATCAGATCCGGGAGTTTTGGGCTATAAGAGTAGTCATGGAATCCACGAGAGAGAATCCGACGCCGGTGAAGCCATAACACAGGGAGTGAGGTAATATTGGGAATCCAGGACCCATGACACACTCTAAAACACATGGTATGGCATACCCTAGTCTTGGGTGGGATTCAGACGCTCCGGAGCTCCTCTCCGGAGAAACCCTAGGCCAGCTAGAAAAAAGGACGGAATTGTCGTTCTGGACCCTCTACGTGAGCCGAAAGGGGGTAGCAAAGTGGAACTAATTGCTTGGTTATGTTGTGTTAGTCCCAAGGAACAACGAAGACAATGGTAGGGCCCACCTCTTGGCATGATCCCCCCGTTCTGTCGGATCCGGGAGTTTCGGTCCCGAGTAGTCCTGCAACAACTAGAGAGAATCTGACGTCGGTGAAGCCCTAACACAAAGAGTGAGGGAATCTTGTGCATACAAGACCCATTCCACACTCTAAAAAACATGTTATGTGATACCCTAGGCTTGGGTTGGATTAAGACGTTCTGGAGCTCCTCTCTGGAGAAACCCTAGGCCCGTTGGTGAAAAGGACGGAACTGCCGACCTGGACCCTCTGCATGAGCCGAAAAGGGTTAGAAAAGCTGAACTAATTGCTTGGTTCTGTTAGGTTAGTCCCAATTAACACCCAAGACAATGGTAGGGCCCTCCTCTTGTCAAGATTCCCCCCGTTCCGTCAGATCCGGAAGATTCGGGCTATGAGTAGCCCTAGAACCAGCGAGAGAGAATCTAACGCCGGTGAATCTCTAACACAAAGAGTGAGGAGATCTTGGGAATCCACGACCCATTCAACACTCTAAAAAAACATGTTATGTGATACCCTAGGCTTGGGTGGGATTAAGACGCTCTGGAGCCCCTCTCCGGAGAAACGCTAGGCCCGTTGGAGAAAAGGACGGAACTACCGATCTGGCCCCTCTACGTGAGCCGGAAGGGGTAGCAAAGTGGAACCAATTGTTTGGTTGTGTTAGGTTTTTCCCAAGGAACACCCAAGAAAATTTAGGTCCCAACTCTTGGCAAGATTCCCCCCGTTTCGTCAGATCCGGGAGTTTCGTGCTTTCAGTTGCCCTAGAACCCGGGAGAGAGAATCCGATGCTGGTGAAGCCATAACACAAAGATTGAAGCAATATTGGGAATAGAAGACACATTCCACACTATAAGACACATGGTATGGAATACCCTAGGCTTGGGTGGGATCCAGACGCTCTGAAGCTCCTCTCCGGAGATAACCTAGGCCCGCTAAAGAAAAGGACGGAACTGTCGTTATAGACCCTCTACATGAGACGTGAAGGGGTAGAAAGTGCAACTAATTGCTTGGTTGTGTTAGGTTAGGCCCAAAGAACACCCAAGACAATGGTAGGGACCACATCTTGGCAATATTCCCCCCGTCCAGTCAGATATGGGAGTTTCGGGCTCTCAGTATCTTGGAACCCATTAGAGAGAATCTAACGTCGGTGAAGACCTAACACAACGAGTGAGGGAATCTTGGGCATCCAAGCCGCATGCCACACTCTTAAACACATGGTATGGAAAACCCTTGGTTTGGGTGGTATTAAGACGCTCTGGAACCCCTCTCCGGAGAAACCCTAGGCCCGCTGGAGAAAAGGACGGAACTGCCGTTCTGGACCCTTTACGTGAGCCGGAAGGGGGTAGCAAAGTGGAAATAATTTCTTGGTTGTGTTGTTTTAGTCCAAAAGAACAACCAAGACAATGTTAGGGCCCACCTCTTGGCAAGATCCCCTCGTTCCGTCAGATACGGGAGTTCCGGTCCCTGAGTAGTCATGCAACAACTAGAGAGATCGAATCTCACGTCGGTGAAGCCCTAACACAAAGAGTGAGGGAATATTGTGCATCCAAGACACATTACCCAATCTAAGAAACATGTTATGTGATTCCCTAGGCTTGGGTGGGATTAAGACGCGCTGGATCTCCTCTCCAGAGATACCCTAGGCCCGTTGGAGAAAAGGACGGAATTGTCGATCTGGCCCCTCTACGTGAGCCGGAAGGGGTAGCAAAGTGGAATTAATTGATTGGTTTTGTTAGGTTAGGCCCAAGGAACACCAAATACTATGTTAGGGCCCACCTATTGGCAAGATCCCCCCTGTTCCGTGATATCCGGGAGTTTTGGGCTCTGAGTAGCCCTGGAACCCGCGAGAGAGAATCTGACGGCGGTGAAGCCATAACACAAAGATTGAGGCAATCTTGGTCATAGAAGACACATTCCACACTGTAAGAAACATGAATGGTATGGCATACCGTAGGCTTGGATGGGATTCAGATGCTCCGAAGCTCCTCTCCGGAGATACCCTAGGCCCGCTAAAGAAAGGGACGAAACTGTCGTTATGGACCCTCTACGTGAGCCGGAAAGGGTTAGCAAAGTGGAACTAATTTCTTGGTTGTGTTAGGTTAGGACCAAAGAACACCAAAAACAATGTTAGGGCCCACCTCTTGGCAATATTCCCTCCGTTCCGTCAGATCCGGGAGTTTTGGGCTGTGAGTAGTCCTCGAACCCACGAGAGAGAATCCGACGCTGGTGAAGCCATAACACAGAGATTGAGGAAATCTTGGGAATCCAAGACCCATGTCACACTCCAACACACATGGTATGACATACCCTAGGTTTGGGTGGGATTAAGACGCTCTAGAGCTCCTCTCCGGAGAAACCATAGGCCCGTTGGAGAAAAAAGGACGAAACTGCTATTATGGACCCTCTACGTGAGCCGGAAGGGGGTAGCAAAGTGGAAATAATTGCTTGGTTTTGTTAGGTTAGGCCCAAGGAACACCCAAGAAAATGGTAGGGCCCACCTCTTGGCAATATTCCCCCCGTTCTCCCTCAGATCCGGGAGTTTCGGGCTATGAGTAGTCCTGGAACCCACGAGAGAGAATCTGACGCCGGTGAAGCCATAACACAGAGAGTGGAAGAATATTGGGAATACAAGACCCATGCCACACTATAACACACATGGTATGGAATACCCTAGGCTTGGGTGGGATTCCGACGATCCAGAGCTCCTCTCCGGAGAAACCCTAGGCCCGTTGGAGAAAAAGGACGGAACTGTTGTTCTCGACCCCTCTACGTGACCCGGAAGGGGGTAGAAAAGTGGAAATAATTGCTCGATTGTATTAGGTTAGTCCCAAGGAACAACCAAGACAATGGTAAGGCCCACCTACTGGAAAGATTCCCTCCGTTTTGTCAGATCCGGGAGTTTCGGGCTGTGAGTAGTCCTCGAACCCACGAGAGAGAATCCGACGCCGGTGAAGCCATAACACAGAGAGTGAGGGAATATTGGGATCCAGGACCCATGCCACACTCTAACACCCATGGTATGGCATACCCTAGGCTTGGGTGGAATTCAGACGCTCCGGAGCTCCTCTCCGGAGAAACCCTAGGCCCGCTGGAAAAAAGGACGGAACTGCCGTTCTAGACCCTCTATGTGAGCCGAAAGGGGGTAGCAAAGTGGAAGTAATTGCTTGGTTGTGTTGTTTTAGTCCCAAGGAACAACCAAGACAATGGTAGGGCCCACCTCTTGGCAAGATCCCCCCGTTCCGTCAGATCCGGGAGTTTCGTTCATTGAGTAGTCATGCAACAACTAGAGAGAATCTCACGCCGGTGAAGCCCTAACACAAAGAGTGAGGGAATATTGTGCATCCAAGATCCATCCCACACTCTAACAAACATGTTATCTGATACCCTAGGCTTGGGTGGGAATAAGACGCTCTGGAGCTCCTCACCGGAGAAACCCTAGGCCCCCTGGAAAAAAGGACGGAACTGCCGATCTGGCCCCTCTACGTGAGCCGGAAGGGGGTAGCAAAGCGGAAATAATTGCTTGGTTATGTTAGGTTAGGCCCAAGGAACACCCAAGACTATGTTAGGTCCCACCTCGTGGCAAGATTCCCCCCGTTTCGTCAGATCCGGGAGTTTCGGGGTCTGAGTAGCCCTGGAACTCGCGAGAGAGAATCCAACGCCGGACACAAAGAGTGAGTGATTCTTGGGAATCCAAGACCCATGACACGCTCTAACAAAAATGGTATGTGATAACCTAGTCTTGGGTGGGATTAAGACACACTGGAGCTCCTCTCCGGAGAAACCCTAGGCCCGTTGGAGAAAAGGACGAAACTGTTGATCTGGCCCCTCTACGTAAGCCGGAAGTGGGTAGCAAAGTGGAACTAATTGCTTTACTGTGTTAGTTTAGGCCCAAGGAACACCCAATACAATGTAGGGCCCAACTATTGGCAAGATTCCCCCTGTTCCGTCAGATCCAGGAGTATCAGGCTCTTAGTAGCCCTAGAACCCGCAAGAGAGAATCCGACGCCAGTGAAGCCATAACACAAAGATTGAGGCAATCTTGGTCATCGAAGACACATTACACACTATAAGACACATGGTATGTCATACCCTAGGCTTGGGTGGGATTCAGACGCTCCGAAGCTCCTCTCCAGAGATACGCTAGGCCCGCTAAAGAAAAGGACGGAACTGTCGTTATGGACCCTCTACGTGAGCCGGAAAGGGGTAGCAAAGTGGAACTAATTGCTTGGTTGTGTTAGGTTAGGCCCAAATAACACGCAATACAATGGTAGGGCCCACATCTTGGAAAGATTCCCCCCGTCCAGTCACATCCGGGAGTTTCGGGATTGTCGTGGGATAATCACGGCGGATGTTACCTGGGGTAACTGATCTTGGGGCAAGTCGACACAGGTGTTTGGGAGAGGGTTTAGCTCGAAGGAGAACATGACGAAAGCAATCTAAGAACCGGAAAGCAACTCGCCGGCTCTTGATATGATTATACTGGATACTCGATAACAGGTGTTACAACTATGACTTGAATCTCTGGCAAACTAAACTTAGGGGCCGGTTTATAAAGCACCTGTACACCCCTAACTTGCCCTCCAAGGCACATCTTGAGTCCTACTCGAACTCCACATATAAAGCCTAACTTTCCTTATCGCAACCCACAAGCCGGGTCACGAATCTCACAAGCCTTTGGGCCTTCTAGTAACCTCTTTACCCCTATCCGGGTATTGCTCAGCTCTCCTCGGGCCGGATTATACCTTGAAGTGGGCCTACCGGGTTACTATCCCCCCATCAGTAGTCCCCAGGATAGCGCGGGCTTCACAGATCCATTCTTGAAGTGCTCGCTATTCCCTTTTCAGATTTGAACCCTAAGATATTAAGGCCCTACTCTCGATAAGGATCCCTGATATCTCGGGATAAATCGCGTTCCCCCTGTTAATGGAACATTTCACCTCGTTCCGAACACCCGCAACACCAAATCTGTGCGGGTAATTATTGCTCCGTAACTTCCGGCTTTCCAGCCGCGGGCGAGCTCACCACCTCCCTTATAAATATCAGCCGATGGTAACCCTAAGTCATTCATCTCGCTTCACCATCCCTTTTCACCACGCTCCCCCACAATTTCTGCCACCGGGCTCGCACGCTTCAAGAAAGATAAGACCACCTCCGGCCGCACTCGTCCTCAAGATATCCAGCACCGCCATTAAGCACCGTTGTCACACCCGCGCTTCCTCATCGAGGGCCGTGACGCAACACTCAAGCCGCGCCACGCACCTCCCTCACTTCGGACCTCAACTCCTTTGGTAAGCCTTCCTCAACCATTCAATTGAAACTCGCAGTCTTTTCAATCTGACCGAGATTGGATCTGGGTCAACCCGTAAACTAATTTTCCGATATCATCAAATTGAACCACTTCGATAGACCTTAGTTCCTTTAGTCACCTGATATGTAGTCGCAACTCATCCCCGCGCACTTATCGGCCATCCAACTTTGCACAAGATTGCTCGCAAGCTTTTCGATCTAGATCCATCCCACCTTGTTATTTCCGCCTGTCGCATTAACACCCGGAAAATCCTCTTTTTCCAGCTAATCCTTCCACAATAAAGGTATGGGCAACCATCCATGTTCACCCAATTCACCTGAACGCGTAAGTAATTAGCAATTTACTCAACCTCATCTGACACCCGGAAAAATCTTCTGCATTTAATATCGTAGTGCATTATCCGGGTTTCATTTTAGCCTTCAACGCCTTGACGTCTCCAAACTCGAATGATTTGATGTTCCGAATCTCACTCCATACATTTCCTGCCCCTTGCAGGTCAACTCCATGGCTCCTAAAAGACAAGGAAGACACCCGGCTTCTGCAAAGGCCTCTCAAACCACTTCTGCCAACTGGGGTCGGTCTTCAACGACAAAGGCCAAACTAGATGGGATGGCCGAGTTAGGAATCCTTCCTTCTCAAAAGGAAATACACTGGAGGGCTCCTGGCGATGAGACCCGTCCCGCTCCTATCGGGAACGAGGTAATCTGTTTTACCGAGCATGTGACCCGGGGATTCCGTCCTCCGGGTCACCCTTTTTTCCGGGAAGTCTTGAGCCACTACGGCCTCCGGGTGTTCGACATAGGGCCTAACTCTATGCTGAACATCGCCCACTTCATAGTTTTGTCCGAGTCGTACTTATGCACTCCACCAAACCTTGTTCTTTTTACCGAATTATTCCAATGCGAACCATGCTATGAGAGCGGTAACGAAACACTTCTTACCTGCGGCGGGGTATCCATCCAGCGCCGCAAACACTCATTGATGCCACCTCTCAACCTGAACCCCAACGCCAAAAACTGGCAATTATCCTTCTTTTATTGCCACGACACTTCTCCGGATGGTGAGAGGAAACTACCGGGTTATTCGGAGAGCCTTCTCGAGCCCTCCGAGTCTTTTAGTGCTTTTGCTCCTGACCCTGATAGGGAAGCGATTCAGCCCCTTCTGGCCAAACTAGCGGCCCTCTCAGCCCATGGCCTTCTCGGATTTAACTTGGTAAAGACTTGGGTGGAGTTCCGGGTTCAGCCCAACTCCATTCGCTCAAAGTCGCTGCACGAATACTCCGGTCACATCACAGATTCCCTCCGCTATTCCACCAAAAGCTTCCCTGCCGGTAACACCAACAAGACCATCAAGGGCTTCCTGATGGAGAGACTAGATGTTATAAAGAGCACTGCCGGGTTACCCCCGTTTACTCGGGAAAACCCCGTCCCAGCGGTAAGACCTGACTCCTTTTTCGCATTTCAGCACTTTCATCCGTTATAGTCTCTAACCACCACTTGTGTTTATTTGTCCACAGGACGACGATCCCTTCTGGAAAGTTGAAAACCCTCCTCCTTCTCAAGACCCTGAAGAGGAAACCGAGTCTGCTGATGATGATGAGGGTACTCTCCCATACCCTTTATACCTGCCCTTCACCTGTGTTATTTCTCTTATCTGATACTTACCCGGTTTTCAGGGTCGGGGGATGAAGAGGAGGAAGAAGAAAATGACCCGGAAGCCACCGAGTCTGACCAGGAGCCCCCAGTTGGAAACAAAAGGAAGGCTAGAGGGGTAGTTGAAAAGGTTCCCTTCTCATCTATGTCTCGTGCGCCTTACTCCTTTGCTGCTATGCATGAACTTAACGAGCGATTATCACATTCACCCTTCTTGAAGGACCCTCTCCCGACTAAACGTAGGGTGACCCGGAATTCTCCGGGGGATGATCCCCTTAACCCGGGTATCTCCACTTCACCCACTCATCGAGCCAGTACCCCTCCAGCTCAACCTTCCCAATCTCCTCAACGTCATCCGTCTCCTAATCATCCACTTGCCGGGCAATTTCGCGTGCCGCAGCCAGTGCTCCTGCCGACGTCATCCGCCTCCAGCGGCGAGCTTCCCCCGGACTATGCCGTGAACACCGGGTAAACTACCTTTACTTACATTTTCTCGTACTAGTTACCTCTCTTTTTTTCCGTATATTCCATTGATCAATGTCTCCCTTCTTTTCTCCAGCGCCACAGTTACGCTAAGCGACCCGGACATCCCTGAATCAGAAGAGCAGGGAGAAGAGAAGCCAAGTGATGACATGGACGTTGAGGTTGAGGACGAGGCCGAGGATGGAAATGGAGAAGATCCTTTTAAGGACCCAGTCCCACCAAAGACTGCATCACCCCAGCCCTCTGAAGAAGTGGACGAAGACATCATTGTGGAGACCAAGTCGGGCTCTCCTATCCCGGACGTTCAAACAATCCGGGTTTCGACCCCCAAACCCGGAACAACTCCGCCACAAGAGGGCCAATCCTCCGGCCCTTCTCAACTTCGCCCTGAAGACATGACCTTTGCTCAAATGCTAGATGCCCTTCATACCTTGAAGGGCGACGAAGAAAACATACTAGATGCCTTAATAACCAAGCACGAGGTAACCCCGACTAATCATCAATTGTCTCCATGCCTAGTCCCCAAGTTCCGAGTAAATTACTAGGTAACTTGCTTGGAACTTTGCATAATGATTCTGGCTGATCCCTCTTCATGCTTCTTTACAGGACTATGTTTCACAGTTGGAGAAGAAGCTGGCCAAGTCCACCAAGCGTATTGGAAAAGAAACGGCCCTTCGTGAAGCTGCTGAGACTGAGGCTCGCAGGTGCCAAAAGATGACGAAAAAGTACAGGAAGAGAGCTCACAGAGCTAAGGAAAAACTTACAACTCTTTCTGCTCAAATTGCTGATGTTCACCGTACCGCGACTGGTAAGATTTTTGAATTTCACCTTTTTATGACTCGGATTGCTTTGATTTGAACACTTGCGCTTGCTTGCCTACTATCTTTGCTCCTTTTGCCTTTCTTAGCAGGCCCACGTGATGCTGCCCCCGAAGAAGATGATGCTGCCAAGCTTAAAACCATCAAGAATACTCTTCGCCAACTTTGCGGCGGAGTTAGCTGGATACTTGATGAGCTGCGACTGCCGGATGTCAAGCCAGATAACATGAAGAGGTTACTGGAATTCTGCTCCACGATCCCCGAGTGGATTTGGCACTGGAAACGGTCCTCCTGCCGATTTGGGGTAACCCGGGGGCTCGCACTGGCTAAAGCATACGCCCCCAAGCTACAACTTGCCAAACTTATGAGTGGATTTCCGGAGTTCAACTTGGATGGGTCCAAGTTTTTGCCAAAGGACTTCAAGGCTATTCAAAAAGAAGTCCGCCACCCGGCTAGCGTCATTGCTGACAGCTTAGAGATTGATGAGATTCTCCCTGCTTATGATGCTAATGACAAGGTTGTCAAGGCGAACCGCCCCCAGCCGTTCGATATGCTTGCCCGTTGGAAGGAGCAGGCGATCAAGATGAAGGAAGAAGCCGCCAAGAAGGCCGAGGCCGACTCTGCTCCTGCAACTTCTGCTGCACAACCCGGGACTGCTGCTGACCCGAGTGGCGCCGCAACTACAGGTGGCGACAAGGGCAAGGCCAAGATGGACCCTACAGTTTGAAGTAATGCCTATCATTCCACATACGTCAGCCGGCAAAGCATCGTTAAAACAGTCTTTACTATTCGTCTAAGCAGAGCGCCTGTGCTCTTTTGATACTTTATGGTTTTTGTAACACTTTTATTTAAACTCCCAATGCACTTTGCGCCCCCTTTGGGCTTTTGATGAATGTGTCTTTGCATTTACTTGTTCTTGATATCCACTTGCTTTATTCTCGATACCTTATACTTTTTTTTATACTTTCTTTAGTAAGACCCGTCCTCCGGGTGTCGTTGGCGTCTAGGGATCGGTTTTACACCTGAATCCCTAAGCTCCTGAGACCCGGATGCGTGGCTCGTTTTAATTTTGTCGGCTGGATAATGCTGTTTCTTCCTTAGAGCTCATAAGTCCCCAGTTCGGGTTTCCGCGTCTGGGACACGTGATTGTTTTCTTTCAAGGAAACGAATCGCCTGTTGCTGAATGCCCAAGACTTCAGGACAGCTTCTTATGAGGTTTGAAGTTATGCTTGATAATTGTTGAGTTTCCGGCTATCGGCCTTATACTCTGCATAACTTGTGGTTTAGATGACCCTTTCGACTATCTTGTACTATAAGCCGGCTTTCGCGTGGATACCATGTTGTTACATCAATACGAAAACGGGGTCAAGCAAGTCCCGTTTGGGTCTCATGACCGACATTTAATCGTAAGCGAACGAATCATGCCACTTCGTTGCGAGTCACATCGAGCTTAAGTAAGAATAGCCGAGAAATTTGGACTTCTTTGTCCGGTTATAAGATTGTAGCCGCACTCGTTTTTTCGAGTGACGACCCCTATAACTCATTGGCATCAAGGCCGGGTCTTTTTTTTTTTGAGTTTACAGCTGTGCTTGTATGAGCAACCAGCCCTCAAGACCTGAATATTCACATCGTATAAATAACACTTGCTTCTTTTCTTGATAATCCCTTTTTATTTGATATGAAAGAATTAGGCCAGCAAGCCGCCTCATTAAAAACCCATCCAGTCCCCAAGGGTGCCCTGGACAGGAAAAGAGTGCGTCTGAAACCTGCTGCCTGTTACATCTTTTTCTGCTAAGTATAGTACGGACGTAGCTGAGCCACGTTCCACGGTCTATCTCTTTCTTGCATAGGTGCAGTTGTGTGAGCAGTATCGTTGAGTGTGGTCGATTCTTCTCTTGCATCTATCAAGTAATATGACCCATTATGCAGGCTCCGGCTTACGATGAAGGGTCCTTCCCATGGTGGCGATAGTTTGTGCCTTCCCTCGTTTGTCTGAGCCAAGCGCAAGACCAAGTCTCCCTCCTGAAAGACCCGGCTTTTCACCCGCCGGTTGTGATATCTTCGCAAGTCTTGCTGATATATGGCTGATCTTTCCAAGGCTTGCTCCCTTTGTTCTTCTAACATATCCACGGCGTCTTGCCGGGTTTCCTCGTTCTCTACTTCCACATAAGCTGTCACTCTTGGTGAATCATGAATGATGTCGCTTGGTAATACCGCTTCTGCGCCGTAGACCATGAAGAAGGGTGTCATCTGGGTGGATCGGTTGGGTGTAGTGTTAATACCCCAGACCACGGAAGGAAGTTCTTCAACCCATGCCCCAGCGGCCCTGACACAGGGGACCCTCAGTCTTGGCTTCAATCCGCGAAGTAGTTCTTGGTTCGCCCTCTCCACTTGCCCGTTGGCTTGTGGATGTGCTACTGATGCTACATCAAGCCTGATTCCATTGTTGCCACAAAATTTTTCCATCTCTCCAAGGGACATGTTGGTTCCATTGTCGGTAATTATGCTGTGGGGGTACCCGAACCGGTATATAATTCTTTTCAGGAATTTGACTGCTGTGGCCGCTTCGCAATTGGTGACCGGCATAACCTCCACCCATTTGGTAAACTTATCAACAGCAACTAAAAGGTGCGTCTTCTTGCAAGGGGACATATGGAAGGGGCCAACCATGTCCATACCCCAAACAGCGAATGGCCAAGTTAATGGAATGGTCCGTAACTCCATAGCCGGCACATGAGTTTGGCGAGCGTACCTTTGACATCCGTCGCACCTTGCCACTATCCGTTCCGCGTCTGCTAGAGCTGTGAGCCAGAAGAACCCATGTCGATAGGCCTTGGCCACAAGAGACCGTGTGGACGCATGATGCCCGCAATCACCTTCATGGATCTCCTTAAGAATCTGTCGGCCTTCCTCTGGTGTCACACAGCGTAAAAAGACTC
The DNA here is from genome assembly GCA_028641055.1 of Alopecurus myosuroides. Taxonomy (NCBI): domain Eukaryota; kingdom Viridiplantae; phylum Streptophyta; class Magnoliopsida; order Poales; family Poaceae; genus Alopecurus; species Alopecurus myosuroides. Next base: position 139,741,307 of record CM054059.1, read on the forward strand.
CTGCCGCACTTCTCTTGTACAACTCTCCATTGATAATGGCGTATCCTTTTGCCCGCCTTACGATTTGCCTTGCTAGCACCTCTTGTTCTGGTAGTTCGCCCCGTGATAAGTATGCCAGGTATGGCTCCGTCCATTCGGGGACACCGCGTATAGTAGCCACGAGCTCCATGTCCGGGTCTCGATTTGCTAATTCTTCTTCAGACTCGGATTTAACTGACGGCCGCCATAGCTCGTCCACGAAAACATTAGGTGGAACCGGCTCCCTGCGCGAGCCGAGTCTGGCGAGTGCGTCCGCCGCCTCATTCTTTCTTCTGTCTATGTGCTCCACTTCCTACCCGGAGAAACACCCGGCAACCCTATCAACCTCCCTGCGATACGCTGCCATAGTGGCGTCCTTCCTATCCCAGGTTCCTGACACCTGCTGCACCACGAGATCCGAGTCTCCAAAGCATCGTATCCTTCTAATGTTCATCTCCTTGGCTACTTTCAAGCCATGCAACAGAGCCTCATACTCGGCCACGTTGTTTGAGCAATCAAAATGAATCTGTAGCACATAACTTAGTTTATCCCCCTTGGGCGATGTCAGCACCACTCCGGCTCCTGACCCCTCGTACTGCTTTGATCCATCGAAGTGCATGGTCCATGACTCGGAACTTGGAACTATGGTAACCATTCCAGTGTGCGTCCAGTCGTTAACGAAATCAACCAAGGCCTGGGACTTGATTGCCGATCTGGGCTCGTAGCTGATATGATAATCTCCCATCTCTATTGCCCATTTGGCTATTCTGCCCGTTGCATCCGAGTTTCTGATGATATCCGACATTGGTATTGAACTAACCACTGTTATGGGATGTTCTTGGAAATATGGCTTCAACTTCCGGCTGGCCATAAAGACCCCAAACACCAATTTTTGCCAATGCGGGTAACGCTGCTTCGCTTCCGATAATACTTCACTGACATAGTAAACCGGCCTCTGGACCGGGTAACCTTTCCCATCTTCTTTGCGTTCCACGACAACCACTGCACTGACGGCTCGGGGACCGGCTGCCACGTATAATAACATAGGCTCTTTAGGACCCGGCGCCGCTAGTACTGGCGCTTCAGATAACTGCTTCTTTAGTGCTTCAAACGCCTCATCTGCCTCCTGATCCCATACGAACTTATCTGATTTCCGCAAAAGCCGGTACAAGGGTATTGCCTTTTCACCAAGCCTGGATATGAACCGGCTCAGGGCTGCCACGCAGCCCGTGAGTTTTTGAACGTGCTTCAAATTTTCCGGTTTCTTCAAATTCTGTATGGCCTTGATTTTATCCGGGTTTGCCTCAATTCCTCTCTCGGAGACTATAAAGCCAAGTAACTTCCCGGCCGGGACTCCGAATACACACTTCGTCGGGTTGAGCTTCATCTGATACCTCCTCAAGTTTTTAAACGTTTCCTTTAAATCATCAATAAATGTTTCTGCCTTCCGGGTCTTAATAACCACATCGTCCACATATGCGTGCACGTTACGCCCAATTTGATCCTCGAAGCACTTCTGAATGCACCGTTGATAAGTTGCGCCCGCATTTTTCAATCCAAACGTCATGGTTTTGTAACAGAAGGCCCCAAAAGGGGTTATAAACGAGGTTTTTTCCCAATCCTCCCTTTTGAGTTTAATCTGGTGGTATCCCGAATATGCGTCCAAGAAACATAGCAAGTCGCTTCCGGCTACCGCGTCTATGATCTGGTCTATCCTTGGCAGCGCGAACGGATCCTTTGGGCAATGCTTGTTGAGGCTCGTGAAATCGATGCACATCCTCCATTCATTTGTCTTTTTCATCACTAGAACCGGATTTGCTAACCAGTCCGGGTGAAATACTTCCATGATAAAGCCTGCGGTTAATAGTCGTGCGATTTCCTCACCTATAGCTCTTCTCCTTTCCTCGTTCATTTTTCTCAAACTTTGCTTCACAGGCCTGGCCCTGGGATCCACATGCAAACTGTGCTCTGCCAACTCGGTAGGGATACCCGGCATGTCGCTGGGTGTCCAGGCGAACACATCCGCATTTGAGCGTATAAATTCCACTAGGGCCTTTTCTTGCGCGTCTTCCAAATTGGACCCTATAGTGAACTGCTTGGAGGGGTCTCCTTCCACAAAATCTACTTTCTTGGTGTCTTGAGCCGCCTTAAATTTCACTCTTTCGTCTTCAGAATCTGGTCTTCTCAATGCCGTGCCATCTTCCGGATCCACCTGAGACCGGTAATATTTAAGCTCTTCCTTTCTGCAGGCTTGCTCGGCCATCACCGAATCTCCCTTATCACACTCTGCTGCTATATCCCGGTTTCCATGGATAGTGATGGTCCGTTTGGGGCCTGGAATTTTTAACTGCAAATATACGTAGCACGGCCTAGCCATGAATTTAGCGTAAGCCGGCCTTCCGAACAGAGCGTGGTAGGGGCTATGCAGCTTGACCACTTCAAACGTGAGCCACTCCACCCGATAGTTATCTACCGATTCTCCAAAGGCTACTTCCAATGCAATTTTCCCTTCGGGGCGTGCCGAATGACCCGGCACGATCCCATGGAACACCGTCGAACTTTTTTGTAGCTGAGACTCCTTGAGGTTCATGCGCAGGAAGGTTTCCCAATATAGGATGTTGATGCTGCTCCCTCCGTCCATCAATACCTTTCTCAACTCATAACCATTGACCTGTGGCGAAACCACTAACGCCAAAGTTCCGGGGTGCTCTACTCCTTCTGGATGATCTCTTCTGCTCCACGTTACCTCTTGCTCTGCCCATCTCAAGTATCCCGGAGTGGCCGAGGAAACCGAATCCACTGTCTGTTTTAACGCCTTTTTGTCCCTGTTGGAAGTCCCTGTAACATGCACATGATATTGTCCTTCTAAACTGAGCGTACGTACCGTACCGATGAAGATGCTGATTTGGCCAATCGACACCGTGGATCCGGATTTGAGGTGATCCGGCTCCAACTCCCACCCGGAATTGTCCACTATCTTCTCTCCTTCGTCATTGGAGTAGATCTCGCCGATGACAAAGTTCTTCACGTTCTTCCGAGCTTCTCCCGTGATGTAAACACCTTTGGACGCAGGCCCCACGGTGGGCGCCAACTGTCGTGGGATAATCACGGCGGATGTTACCTGGGGTAACTGATCTTGGGGCAAGTCGACACAGGTGTTTGGGAGAGGGTTTAGCTCGAAGGAGAACATGACGAAAGCAATCTAAGAACCGGAAAGCAACTCGCCGGCTCTTGATATGATTATACTGGATACTCGATAACAGGTGTTACAACTATGACTTGAATCTCTGGCAAACTAAACTTAGGGGCCGGTTTATAAAGCACCTGTACACCCCTAACTTGCCCTCCAAGGCACATCTTGAGTCCTACTCGAACTCCACATATAAAGCCTAACTTTCCTTATCGCAACCCACAAGCCGGGTCACGAATCTCACAAGCCTTTGGGCCTTCTAGTAACCTCTTTACCCCTATCCGGGTATTGCTCAGCTCTCCTCGGGCCGGATTATACCTTGAAGTGGGCCTACCGGGTTACTATCCCCCCATCAGGGATCTAAGTATCCTGGAACACACAAGAGAGATCGAATCCGACGCCGGTGAAGCCATAACAGAGAGGTTGAGGCAATCTTGGGAACCCAAGACCCATGTAACCCTCTAACACACATGGTATGAAATACCCTAAGCTTGGGTGGGATTAATATGCTCTAGAGCTCCTCTCCGGAGAAACCCTAGGCCCGTTGGAGAAAAAAGGACGGAACTGTTGTTCTGGACCCTCTACGTGAGCCAGAAGTGGGTAGAAAAGTGCAACTAATTGCTTGGTTGTGTTAGGTTTGTCCCAAGGAACACCCAAGATAATGTTAGGGCCCACCTCTTGGCAATATTCCCCCCGTTCTCTGTCAGATCCGGGAGTTTCGGGCTATGAGTAGTCCTGGAACCCACGAGAGAGAATCCGACGCTGATGAAGCCATAACACAGAGAGTGAGGGAATATTGGGCATCCAAGACCCATGCCGCACTCTAACACACATGGTAGGGAGTTTAGGGCTATGAGTAGTCCTGGAACCCATGAGAGAGAATCTGAAGCCGCTGAAGCCATAACATAGAGACTGAGGGAATATTGGGCATCCAAGACCCATGCCAGACTCTAACACACATGGTATGGCATACCCTAGGCTTGGGTGGGATTCAGACGCTCTAGGGCTCCTCTCCGGAGAAACCCTAGGCCCGTTGGAGAAAAAAGGATGGAACAGCTGGTCTGGACCCTCTACGTGAGCCGGGAAGGGGTAGAAAAGTGGAACTAATTGCTCGGTTGTGTTAGGTTAGGCCCAAGGAACAACCAAGACAATGGTAGGGACAACCTCTTGGCAAGATTCCCTCTGTTTTGTCAGATCCGGGAGTTTCGGGCTGTGAGTAGTCCTCGAACCCACGAGAGAGAATCCGACGCCGGTGAAGCCATAACACAGAGAGTGAGGGAATATTGGGCATCCAGGACCCATGCCACACTCTAACACACATGGTATGGCATACCCTAGGCTTGGGTGGGATTAAGACGCTCTAGAGCTCTTGTCCGGAGTAACCCTAGGGCCATTGAAAAAAGGACAGAACTGCCACTCTAGACCCTCTACGTGAGCCGGAAGGGGCTAGCAAAGTGTAACTAATTTCTTGGTTGTGTTAGGTTATTCCCAAGGAACACCCAATACAATGGTAGGGCCCACCTCTTGGCAAGATCCCCCCTCCCCCCCCCCCCGTTCTCCGTTAGATCCGGGAGTTTTGGTCCGTGAGTAGTCCTACAACAACTAGAGAGAATCTGACGCCGGTGAATCCCTAACACAAAGAGTGAGGGAATCTTGGGATTCCAAGACCCATGCCAGACACTCTAACAAACATGTTACGTGATACCCTAGGCTTGGGTGGGATTAAGACGCTCTGGAGCTCCTCTCCAGAGAAACCCTAGGCCCGTTGGAGAAAAGGGCGGAATTGCCGATTTGGCCCCTCTACGTGAGCCGGAAGGGGGTAGCAAAGTAGAACTAATTGGTTGGTTGTGTTAGGTTAGGCCCAAGGATCACCAAAGACAACGTTGGGGCTCACCTCTTGGAAAGATTCCCCCGTTCCGTCAGATCCGGGAGTTTCGGGCTCTGAGTAGCCCTGGAACCCACGAGAGAGAATCCGACTCCGGTGAAGCCATAACACGTGAGGTAATATTGGGAATCCAAGACCCATGCCACACTCCAAAAATTATATGGCATACCCCAGGTTTGGGTGGGATTCACACGCTCCGGAGCCTCTCTCCGGAGAAACCCTAGGCCCGCTGGAGAAAAGGACGGAACTGTCGTTCTGGCCCCTCTACATGAGATGGAAAGGTGGTAGAAAAGTGGAAATAATTGCTCGGTTGTGTTCTATTAGGCCCAAGGAACACCCAAGACAATGTTAGGGCCCACATATTGGCAACATTCCCCCCGTTCCTTCAGAACCGGGAGTTTCGGGCTCTGAGTAGTCCTAGAACCCATTAGAGAGAATCCGACGCTGGTGAGCCCTAACGAAAAAGTGAGGGAATCTTGGGCATCCAAGGCTCATGCCACACTCTAACACACATGGTATGGCAAACCCTTATTTTGGGTGGGATTCAGACGGTCCGGAGTTGTTATAGTATTCCCTCGGAATCGTCCGAAGGGGGAGGGGGTTGAAATGTACGTATAGATCCTTCCTGCATATATAGCAAGCGATGCGGGTGAAACCGGTCACACCTCGGGTTTGGATCTTGGCTCTCTTCACCTCCTAGCACACTTGTATGGACATGATTTTACTCCATATAGGCTTAGGAAGGATTCCTACTCCGGAGCCCCCTCTTCAACGAAACTCTAGCATGTGTTGACCGAAACTTTTCTGTTTACCCCTTCCACCAGCATCGGAAGGGGGTAGACCAATGGATTTATTTCCTCACTTTGTTGGGGCATGCCGTACATACATAGAAAACTCAAATCTAGCACATGTTATAACAAGAATTGGAGCCTCTAGTGCATATTTTGTGTTAAAAAAAAGGGTCAATCTGAGACTAAAACAGGATTGAACCCCAAATTCCCCATTTGCTCATTTGCCCAGCTCACAGACTGAAACAGGATCGAACCCCAAATTCTCCATTCGTCCCCACCGAATCCATAGATCGCGCGCGGCTATTCGCTATCTCCTTCGTTGATGGCGGCCCGTCGCATGTTCCCGGAGGAGATGTTCTGGACTGGGGAGCCCGCACTACGGACGACTCAAGGCCGTTGCGTGCTCGCCTGCTCCCGTACAATGGAGAAGCTCGAGGAGAAGTGGCACGATCACGCGCTCGAGGTCACCGTGGGAGGGCATCGCCCTCCTTTGTCGCCTGAGGAAGTCTTGGCTTCACTGGTCGCGCATTGTGCAGTCACCCGTAGGCAGGTGAAGGTACATGTTAGCGCGCCGCTGGTGGACTTTCTCATTCGATTCCGTTCCGAGGAGGACTGCACCGCCGTGTTACATCTGTCCCGGCACGTTGTCGTTGGTGGAGCGTCGCTCACATTTATTCGATGGTGCCATGGTAGCGGCGCTGAGCGATCTGAGCTACCGTATCTGACGAAGCTCACCTTCGAGTGGTTCACGCGGGAGGCATGGGAGCCCGTTGCGGTGGGGCAGTTCGTCAACCATCTTGGCGGTGATCTGGTGCAGATGCATGTCCCGGTGGACAGGTGGTTCCTGTCGGTGGAGGCCTGGATGAAGCAGCCGAGCGTAGTCCCGAAGACCTACATTGTGGAGGTGCCAGAGCCGTACATGTCGGCCACAGTGCACACCCCGACGTCGATGAGGACATTGGAGCACACTGTCCTCATCCATGTCTCGGAGGTCGTGGGCCATGGCCCAGTCGTCTCGGACACTCCACTGTGAGACGAAGACGAGGTCGACACCACACGCGCGCACCAGTTCCCATTCTTCGGTGGGTGTGTGGATGGTAGTGGCCCTCCTCAGGTGAGGGACGGTGGCCACTGTTTCGGTGGGCACAACGGCAACTGATCAGCCGGAGGAGAATGATCTGCTGACTAAAGAAGATTGAGCTTCTAATTGAACTGCTATCTGAAGATATCATTTGGCTTATGTTGCAGCTGCTATCTGTTGGGACTCTGAATTGTGTGTTGTATCGTGCATCTCTAGTCAGTTTGAAAATGTTTGACTTATGTTGCGACTATTATCTGTTGTAATATGTCAGTTTGATCTCTAGTCAGTTTGAAAATGTCCGAGTCTCTTGTTGAATTTGAGTTGAATCTAAGGCTGCTAATGTTTGACCAATTAATGTTAATTCATGCAAAAAAACAACAGCAATGTATTTCATCTATAAATCATGGAAACAAATTCCAGATGCTACATATTGCACAAAATTACATTAATATGTAAAACAAACATATTTTTCACGCACACAAAGCAGAACACAAATAGGAACACTTATTATCAAGCGCTAAAAACACTTAAACAACTACTTCCTGCGTATCCTTTTGCTCGTGCCCTAGTTGTCGCGGCGGCGGCGTGAAGCTCTATCTTTGCTCTTGCACCAGGGGCGGATCTTCTCCAGCCATGTTGACCTAAACTGTTTTTCATGTCTCGGATCCTTCTGTATAGCTCGTAGCTGACATATCCGTCCACCGCTGCACAGTTGAGGCTTGTTGGAGCCATCTTCCATTCCCAATATTTGTGCAGGTCTGGTGGGAATCCAGACTTCATTTCGAGGTACGAACTGTCTATGATATTTACTGCTAGAGTATCCATTCCAATTATGGGTACCCCGAATTCCATCTGGATGTCATGGTGGTACTGTGGTGGCAGAAAGAAGCCTGATTGGGCAAGAGCCTTCTTGTCGCCCGTCGTGTCCACGCTTGCAAACGTGATCTTCTTTGTTGAAAAGAAATCTTGCAGCAACTTGCGTCCATTATCTGTCTGCGGCGACCTGCACCAGTTGTACACGAGGACGTGTTTGCGCATGGCGATTTGCACGACGGCGACAACATGGGGTTTGTAAGCATTGCTACGTGTGTACTCAAGGTCGAGGCCCAAGAACTTGTGCCTTTCAGGCTGAAGCCATTGCTCGAAATTGGCCAAGGCAGTCTCCAAGACACGTTCCTCGTTGGTGTAAATCACCTGCAGCACGGTGCCGCCGTGGACAGGGACGTCGAGAACCACCGTGGTTGGTACGCGATCGTCCATGGTAAGTCTCCGCCGTGGGCTGATGGGTTCGATGGGTTTGGAAGAAGAGTGGCAGAAGATAATGAACGAAAGGAGCGCAAATGGCAACTGCCTAAATTTACACGGATCGAAAGGCGCGTCTGGAACGAAGGCATGTGAACCCAGGCGAGTAGATGAGCAAGCGGGAAACTAAATGGCAACTGAAAACAAGGCAGATTGCTTGACCTCCCTCGCAAATGACCGTAATTAAACCGGTAATTACACTGCACTCACACCATGGCTGCGTACACCGCTCACGTACACGTGAAGAGAGCAATTTGTTGGATTGGTTTGGCTGAATTTGTTCCACTGATAAGTGGCCCTGACTCGTTGTGGCCCAGTTTGACAGTGACTAAATGTCACATCACTTTGTGTTTGACAAAGTCATCCCACGGGAGATCCATGCGGAGACATGCATGCACACACGTCACCAGGGCTAACGGCCCTCGAAATGGCAGTCAGTACAAATGCCCCTCCTGCTTGCATCGCCTCCCCCCCCCCACCATTCCGGCCCCAAATCTAGCAAAAAAACCACTTTGCTCCGGCCCCAACGCCTCCTTCCTTCTCTCCCAACTACCGAGCACACAACCTTGAGCCAGTTCCGCGAGGAATGGAGGATGCCGTTGCATCATCTTCTGCGGTCGCCGAAGGTGCGGCCCACCGTGTCGGTTGGACCTCATGGCCGGATCCGATGCAGAGGAATAACACCGGCGCGACATCTGCTAGCGTCACCGCAGGTGCGGCCGGCCATGGCGGTTCGCTGTCATCGCCTCCTCCGGTGGTGGAAGTGACGGGACTCCCTCTCCTGTCAATCTGGGGGACCCCATGGGGGAGGTACCGGCGTTCGAGGAGGTCGTCTCCGATGAGGACTCTGAGGTGCTTCCCTAAACAGATATATCTAGCCCTAGTTTAGTATTGAAGATTTAATGGTTTATAGAGACATGCAAGCAAGTTAGGGATTCTCGGGTTTGTAGTTGGATCTGTAGACGGGGATTCTACATATGCACCTGCGAACCCAGCGCCCCCTATTACCCAGCGGTCGGAAGAGTGTAGTTGAAGTTTATTTAATAGAAAAAATACACATTAAGCCTTGTAACTGACTGTTTGCCCGGGCTTTAATCTATTCCCGGGTCCGCTAATGATTTTAGGTCCTGGATTCTAGAGCTTCTAGAATAGAGCGATTGGTATATGCAAGTTAGGAATTAGCTATACATGAATTTGATGGCATTTTGTCTATCTGCAAGTTGTATTGTCTCATTCGAATGTGGGCTTAAATTCTAGGCTTGTTATTACGTATTAAGTCCATTAACTAACTGCATATATGTGGTACCATTTATGTTCTGCTTCAATTTTTGTATGCTACTTAAGCAAAGATTGATGTCCTTAGTTTATCAATGGCATGGTTATTTGATTTAAACTAGTGTTAGTACATGCATTTTAAAAATGACCTATAATTAGAGTGTGCTGCTAACTTTTGTTTCATTGCTAGTTTGAAGCAATCCGATGATGACGTATCATCTGACAAGGAGTCACGCGATGCTAAGAGCAGACATGTTCTTTGGAAGCTGCAGAATGGGAAGATTAGGTACCGTCGTCGCGCCGGTATGTTGTTCTGCCCCTTATGCTACAGGAACATTGATGTCGTGGGATAATCACGGCAGACGTTACCGGGGGTAACTTGTCTTGGGGCAAATCGACTCTGGTGTTTGGGAGAGGGTTTAGCTCAAGGGAAACCATGGTGATATGCGATCTGGTAGCCGGCAATCAAGTTTCCGAGTCTCCGATCTGAATATATTATCTCAACTCTCGTGTTACAAGGGATACTCGATACCTCGCAATCTCTATCTCGTAAGCTTGTGTATCCTGTTCGATCTACCCCTAGAGGCCGGCTTATATAATATCCGGATCCTCTGGCTTACTATCCAAGGCGTACTCTGAATCCTACCCGGACACTGCTTGCAAACCCTAAACTTCCTTATCGGAACCCACAATCCGGGTTACGAGGCCTACACTACTGGGACTTCTAGAAACTCCTTTTCCCAAAGCCGGGCCTTGCGCAGCGTCCTTTGGGTCGAGTTACTCCTTGGCGTTAGCCTACCGGGTTATCATCCCTCCATCAGTAGTCCCCAGAATAGTTTGGGCTTCACGGGATCCTCCTTGAAGTGCACGCTATTCCCTGCAAAAATAACAAACATACAAATTCATAGAGGCCGGGTTAGGTTTGCTTTAATAAACAGCTAGGCCTAACTCCATTGGTGGTTCATATAATAACCCGGATTTCTCTGAGTCCATCTTTACTTTTCCGGTTCAACGTTCCGAGGAAAATGCAGAAGACCCGGCTTATTTCACTCGTTAATTGATCCGGATATCACGGAAGAGATTTGCTTCCTATCCATTCCGGATATCTCATCCCAGCACTTAACGCGTATCCCAAAATATCAGGACGGGTATCCCTTATCCCGAAATTTTTGATTCCCGCTCGCCGGCCTAGGTTTCCCCACCCGTACCTATAAATAGGTGCCTAGGGGGTGACCTAAACCTAACGGCTCATTTCTTCCACCTTCTTCTTCCTTACCGGCGCTCTCTCCCCCGAGCTCGCGCAGCACCGCCACGGAGACCTCGGGCACACCACCGGAGCAAAGCCGCCGTCGGCTACGCTCATCCACAGTTCGCTCTGCGCCACTGCCAGTTTCCGCCGCCGCGCCCTCGAACTGTCCGCCGGGAGTCGCAAGGGGACACCACGACTGCGCCATCTGCCGCCGTCGCGCCCTTCTCCAATCCACACCGGTAAGCCTCCTATTTCCATTGATTTAGCTTCTAATTTCTCCATTTGACCTAGATTGGATCTAGATCTGCCCGCGGGCCGTTTCCTGTCCCACGCCGAATTAGATCGCTCATCTTCACTCTAGTTCGTTCAATTGCTCAGTAGTTGATCCCCCAGCACTTTCCCATGGCTCGCAATCGTTAATTTCTCCGTGAAATCATCCGCCAATTTTCCAATCTAGGTGTAGCTCGCCCAAATTTCCGCGGCTGTTCTTCGATACCCGGATAGTCCACCACTTCCGGTTCTTTTATCCACACACTAGATAACGGGCAATCAACCTCTTTTCATAATTGCTCGCTGATACTTAGATATCCCATAACTTCTGTACTGCTCGTCGATACCCGGATAGTTCGTAGTTTTCATACTGCTTATCTATACTCGGACAACTCATAGCTTCCGAGTCTCATGCTTTACATATCTTCGTCTTGTGCTTTGCAGATTGAACCAATGGCTCCTAAGAACAAAGGGAAGCAGCCGGCAAAGCCAAGGACGACCCAGTCCATATCCGCCAATTGGGCGCGGTCTTCTGTGACCCAGGCCAAACTGGAGGAGCTAGCCGAGTGAGGCGTCCTCCCTCCTCAGAAAGAGATTCATTGGAGGGTTCCGGGTGACGAGACCCGGCCTACCCCCAATCCTGACGAGGTAATATGCTTTGTTGAACACGTGATCCGGGGGTTTCGCCCCCCGGGTCACTCTTTCTTCCGCGAAGTTCTTAGCCATTATGGCCTCCGGGTATTCGACATAGGGCCTAACTCTATGTTGAATATAACCCATTTCATAGTCCTTTGCGAATCTTACTTATGCATCCCACCAAATCTCGCCTTATTTATTGAACTATTCCAATGCAAACCGTGCCGCGAAAGCGGTGACGGGGCCCTCTTGGCCTGCGGTGGGGTTTCTATCCAGCGCCGCAAGAATTCACCCATGCCGACTCTCAGTCTTAACTCTCACGTTAAGCATTGGCAACAAACTTTCTTTTATTGCCGGGACACCTCCCCACCCGGCGAAAAGAAATTGTCGGGTTACTCGGAGGGTCTCTTAGATCTTTCCGACACTTTCAATGCTTTCCCCCCTGAATCGGACAGGGAAGCCATCCAGCCCCTTCTAGCCAAAATAGTCGTTCTTTCCGCCCAAGGCCTCCTTGGGCTTAACTTGGTTAAGACATGGGTGGACTTCCGGATCCAGCCCAACTCCATTCGCACAAAGCTAATGTGCGATTACTCGGGGCACGTTACGGACGCACTCCACTATTCCTCAAAGAATTACCCGGCCGGTGACACTAACAAGACCATCAAGGGTTTCTTGACAGGGAAGTTGGACGTGATCCGGAACATAGCCGGATTAGATCCATATACATGCGAGAATCCGGCTCCCGCGGTAAGATCCGGCTCTTGTACTTTCACTTTCATTCTTGCACTTACGCTTGATACAATCACTAACTCTTACCTTTATGCCTTTACCTCAGGCTGATAATGCTTTCTGAAATATCGAGACCTCCCCTTCCTCCGGTGACCCGGAAGAAGATGAAGAGGCAGCCGACTCGGAGGAAGGTACATCCCGGGTTTTATCCAACCCAATTTCTGCTAACTTGCTTCTCCACACTTCTTGCTTTTCCGACTATATTCACTGGTGACCCTCAGGGCTGGAGGATAAAGAAGAAAAGGAAGACCCGGAAGACGGGGTGGAAACACAGAGTGATGAGAGTGAAGCTGAGCCGGTCATCGAGGTCGGAGCTAAGAGAAAACCCCGAGGGGTTGTCTTTAAGGTCCCATATCGCTCCCTTGCCTCCAAACCATACTCCTTCACTAATATGTGCGAGCTAAACCGTAAACTATCCGACTGGTCATACTTGAAGGAACCACCCATGATCAAGCGCAGGGTGACCCGGAACACTCCGGGTGACGCCACGCTCAACCCGGGTATCCCACCATCTCCGGCTCAGCGCGCCGGTACTTCTCCACCTCATCCCGAGTATCAGAGATTTCCTTCTCCCAATCACCCCTTAGCGGGACGACTCCGCGTCTCACTCTCTCAATCTTTGTCAGCTTCTTCCGGATCTAGCAGCGAATTCCCCTCAGACTTCATGGTGAACTCCGGGTAAGGTTCTTCTCTTGTTGTTCTAATACTCATCCATTATTTTCTCTAGTTACATACTAACTACTTACTCGTACCATTCTCAGTGCCAAGCTCACTACCAGTGACCAGGATGACATGGAAACTGATGACCCGGGCAAAGAGAATCCGGTTGATGACGCGATGGCTGCGGCTGGCGGCGAGGAAGAGCAGCAAGTGCCACCGAAGAACCCGGCTGATCGAGAAGCCGAGTATCCGATAGCCTTGCACGCGCATGAGGACGAAGAGGTCACAATCCTGGGCACAGGGGGAGGCGAGCTGAACTCCGACACTCGAGCGACTCGGGTGCCTTCCCCTGCCAAGGCAAGAACTCGGTCTCCGAGTAGCCAGGATCCCGGGTCTTTCGACCTGGGTAATCATTCCTTCGACCAGATGATGAGCGCCCTCCTCGCCCTGAAGGCCACGGAGAACAATATGTTGGAGCGCATGGCTGCTGAACATCAGGTAATACTGACTGGTATTTCATAGTATCCATCTAGTCCCCAAGTTCCGAGTATAACTTGTCGAAGTTGTACTTGGTACTACCTCTTTAATACTTGGGTTATTATGATATCCGACTAAACTTTATCTTTCCGTCCCTTATAGGCACAAATGGCCCGGACTGAGGAAATTTTGGCCAAGACCAATCAACTCCTGGAGACTGAGGTAAAGCTGCGAGAGGCGCTTGAGGCTGAGGTGGAAACGCTTAACAAGGATGTCGCGAAGTACAAGAAGAAGTACACCACTGTTCAGGCTGCGCTGAAGAAATTATCGTCCCAAGTTACCGACACTTATCGTGTCCTACTTGGTGAGATATTGTTACTTGCTGGTTCGTGACTCGGTTTTTTCTTGATCCGTGATACCCGGGATGTTTTTGATGTAACATTTGTTGTTTACATTGCAGGCGCTAACCTTGCGCCCCCAGAAGAAGATGATATCCAGAAGGTGAAAAATTTAAGGACTGTGCTCCGGAGATTCTGCGCCAGCACTAAATGGATCCTAGACACCATACAGTGGCCGACTGAGGGATATCCGGGTATGGAAACCCTGATCCATGCGTGCTCTACTGTCCCCGCATGGATTGAGCTCTGGAAACGCTCGGCATGCCGGGTTGGGATGACCCGGGGTCTTATGCTGGCCAAAGCTTACTTTCCAAAGCTTGAGCCGGCAAAGCTGGTGGCCGGGTTTCCAGAGTTCAAGGCCGATGGCTCCAGGTTCGCTGCCAAGGACTTCAAAGCTGTACAGACTGAGGTGCGTCACTCGGCGACTACTCTTGCCGATTCTCTGGACCTGAATAGATATGTAACTCCATACGACGCCAAGGATAAACCTGTGAAGGAAGATATGCCTTTACCCTTCGATATCTTGGAGAAGTGGAATGCTGACTCGGCCAGGAGGAGGGAGGAAGCCGCGAAGAGGGAAGCCGAGTTGGAATCAGCGCCCTCCTCCTCTACGCCGGCTGGCCGCCCGCCTGTTCGTCCTGATACTGCCAACCCAGGTGACAATACTAGGAAGGCCTCCGAGGAGCAAACCCAAGACCAAGACCCGGAAGACAAGGGCAAGGCTGTAGACCCAACCCAGGAGGCCGAGTAAACTATTGTCCGATGCCGTCTCAATACCTCATTCGACCGGTGATCCTGTAAAGTGATTATTCTTTTGATAGTGCGCATGTGCACTTTATGATACTACTGTCCTGGCTTGTGATACGTTTTAATACCTTAAAATATTTCGTGGCCCTTCTGGCCTTTTGCTTGAATTTGATATTTCTTGACTTTGTGCTTTTTCATCCTTGATTTCCTGACTTTCTGCTATGGTTCCTATTGTGAGACTCGGTTTCCGGGTCTCGTGGGTTTTGACTAGTGGACTTTTTTCCAAGTCCCCAAGACTCGGATTTTTGGGTTTTTTGAGCTGAATAGCTGGATAATTTGTTTCTATTTTCAAATTCCCGAGTCCCCAAGGCCCGAAATTCCGAGTCTGGGGTGTTGGGTCTTTCAAAAGGAACAAATTGCTACATGCTAAGCCCAAAACCTAGAGCCGTTTCACATAGGTTTTGAAGTTATGCTTAATAAACTTTGAGTTTCCGGTTATTAACCTTGTACTCGGCATAACTTGTGGTTTAGATGACCCTTTTGGCTTTCTTTTACTGTAAGCCGGCTTTCGCGTGGATAATCATGTTGCTACAGCTGTATGAAGACAGAGTCAGGCAAGTTCCATTGGGCATCATGACTGATTGTAATCATACGCTAGCGAAGCATGCCACTTTAGTGCGAGTCACATCGAGCTTAAGTAAGAAAACTCAATAAAGTTTGGCTCCTTTGTCCGGTTATAAGCTTGCAGCCGTACTTGTTTGCAAGTAATCGGCCCTTATAACTCATAGGCATCGTGGCCGGGTCTTTGAGTTTGTAACTGTGCTATTCAAGCAATCAGCCCCCAAGACCTAAATATATGCAATTTACTAAAGAAACTAATGCACTGAGAACAATAAATAATACTTACCTGGAAGAAAGAATAAAAACACAACAGAGATAAAAAAAACTTGATAAAAACACATGAAAAGGAACAATATATTGTTTAACCATCTCTTTATTGATATGAGAAAAGTTAGGTCAGCAAGCCGCCTCATTAAAAACCCTCCAGTCCCCTTAGGTACCCTGGATAGGAAAAGAGTGCGTCTGAAACCTGCTGCCTGTTACATCGTGTAACTCCACTTGTGAATCTAGCCTAGACTAGGTATAGTAGGGACGCAGCTGAGCTACGTTCCAAGGTCTTTCTCTCTCTTGCATAGATGAAGTGGTGTGAGCGGTGTCATTAACAGTAGCCGACTCTTCCCTTGCATCTACCAAGTAATATGATCCATTGTGCAGATTCCAGCTTGTGATGAACGGTCCCTCCCATGGTGGGGATAACTTGTGTTTTCCTTCCTTTCACTGTACTAGGCGCAGAACCAGGTCTCCTTCCTGGAAGACCCGGGTTTTGACTCTCCGGCTATGATATCTCCTCAGATCCTGCTGGTATATGGCTGATCTCTCCAAAGCTTGTTCCATGTGTTCTTCTAACATATCCACGGCGTCCTGCCAGGTCTTTTCGTTCTCCACCTCAACGTAAGCCGATACTCGAGGTGAGTCATGGATGATATCGCTCGGTAGCACTACTTCTGCACCATAAACCATGAAAAACGGTGTCATCTGAGTAGACATGTTAGGTGTGGTGTTGATACCCCAAACCACTGAAGGTAACTCCTCAACCCATGCTCCAGCAGCTCTGATACATGGGACTCGCAATCGTGGCTTTAATCCACGAAGTAACTCCTGGTTTGCCCTTTCCACTTGTCCATTGGCTTGTGGATGAGCTACGTAAGCTATATCAAGCCGGATTCCGTTATTACCACAGAATTTCTCCATCTCGCCAAGGGACATGTTGGTTCCATTGTCGGTAATTATACTGTGAGGATACCCGAACCGGTAGATAATCCTTTTCAGGAATTTAACTGCCGTAATCGCTTCACAATTGGTGACCGGCATAACTTCAACCCACTTGGTAAATTTATCGATAGCCACCAGGAGATGTGTCTTTTTGCAAGGTGACATGTGAAAGGGGCCAACCATGTCCATACCCCAAACGGCAAAAGGCCAGGTCAAAGGAATTGTCTGCAACTCCATAGCCAGCACATGAATTTGGCGGGCGTACCTTTGGCATCCGTCGCACCTTGCCACCAAGCGTTCCGCATCTGCTAAAGCTGTGAGCCAGAAGAAACCGTGCCTATATGCTTTGGCCACAAGGGACCTTGTAGATGCGTGATGCCCACAGTCGCCTTCGTGGATCTCTTTCAAGATTTGCCGGCCTTCTTCTGGTGCTACACAGCGCAAAAACACTCCTGCAGTGCTCCTTTTGTATAACTCCCCATTGATGATGGAATAACCTTTTGCTCGCCTCAAAATTTGCCTTGCTAGTACCTCTTGTTGTGGTAACTCGCCCCGTGATAGGTAAGCCAGAAACGGCTATGTCCACTCGGGAACAGTGCGTATTGTGGCCACGAGCTCCAAATCCGGGTCTTTGTTAGCCAGTTCTTCCTCAGACTCGGTTTTAACTGACGGCCGCCATAGCTCGTCCAGGAACACATTGGGTGGAACCGGCTCTCTGCGCGAGCCGAGTCTGGCGAGTGTATCTGCTGCCTCGTTTTTTCTTCTATCTACATGCTCCACCTCATACCCGGAAAAACACCCGGTGACCCGGTCCACCTCTCTGCGGTATGCTGCCATGGTTGCATCTTTTCTATCCCGAGTTCCCGAGACCTGCTGTACCACAAGGTCCAAGTCCCCATAGCATAGTATCCTCTTAATGTTCATCTCCTTGGCTATCTTCAATCCGTGCAATAATGCCTCATATTCGGCCACGTTGTTGGAACAATCAAAGTGAATCTGCAATACGTATCTCAACTTGTCTCCTTTGGGTGATGTGAGCACCACTCCGGCTCCTGATCCCTCATATTGCTTGGAACCATCAAAGTGCATTATCCAGGACTCGGAACTTGGAGTCATTGTGGGCATGCCTGTGTGAGTCCAATCGTTAATGAAATCAACTAGAGCTTGAGATTTGATTGCTGACCTGGGCTCGTAATTGATGTGATAATCTCCCATCTCGATCGCCCACTTGGCTATTCTACCTGTTGCATCCGAGTTTCTGATGATATCCGACATTGGTATAGAGCTAACCACTGTTATGGGGTGTTCCTGAAAATAAGGCTTCAATTTCCGGCTGGCCATGAAGACCCCGAAAACCAACTTCTGCCAATGTGGGTAGCGCTGCTTTGCTTCTGATAACACCTCGCTGACATAATAAACCGGCCTCTGGACCGGGTGATCTTTTCCATCCTCCTTGCGCTCAACGACAACCACTGCGCTAACCGCCCGGGGCCCCGCTACAACGTATAGTAACATGGGCTCTTTAGGACCCGGGGCTGCTAGGACTGGTGCCTCAGATAGTTGCTTTTTTAGTGCCTCAAATGCCTCATCCGCCTCTTGGTCCCAAACGAATTTATCAGATTTCCTCAAGAGGCGGTACAAGGGTATTGCCTTCTCCCCGAGTCTTGATATAAACCGGCTCAGCGCTGCTACGCACCCCGTAAGCTTCTGTACATGCTTCAGGTTTTCCGGCTTTTTCAGACTCTGGATAGCTTTGATTTTATCCGGGTTTGCTTCAATCCCTCTCTCGGAAACAATGAAACCGAGTAACTTCCCTGCTGGGACTCCAAATACACACTTTGTCGGGTTAAGTTTCATCTCGTATCTTCTCAGGTTCTTGAATGTTTCCTTCAGATCATCAATAAATGTCTCTGCTTTTCTGGTCTTGATCACCACGTCATCCACGTAAGCGTGAACGTTGCGTCCAATTTGGTCCTCAAAGCACTTCTGAATGCATCGCTGATAGGTTGCGTCGGCGTTCTTCAATCCAAAAGTCATGGTTTTGTAACAAAAGGCCCCAAAAGGGGTTATGAACGATGTTTTCTCCCAGTCTTCCTTCTTGAGCTTGATCTGGTGATACCCGGAATATGCATCCAGGAAGCATAGTAGGTCACTTCCAGCCACTGCGTCTATGATCTGATCTATCCTTGGAAGTGCAAACGGATCCTTTGGGCAATGCTTGTTGAGACTCGTATAATCAATGCACATCCTCCACTCATTGGTCTTTTTCATCACGAGAACCGGATTTGCCAACCACTCCGGGTGAAACACTTCCATGATAAAGCCGGCTGTCAACAGCCGAGCGATTTCTTCGCCGATAGCCCTTCTTCTTTCCTCATTCATCCTTCTCAGTCCCTGCTTCACGGGCCTGGACTTGGGATCAACGTGCAAACTGTGCTCTGCCAGCTCTGTAGGGATACCCGGCATATCGC
Organism: Alopecurus myosuroides; assembly: GCA_028641055.1. Taxonomy (NCBI): domain Eukaryota; kingdom Viridiplantae; phylum Streptophyta; class Magnoliopsida; order Poales; family Poaceae; genus Alopecurus; species Alopecurus myosuroides. The sequence continues at coordinate 139,760,379 of CM054059.1, forward strand.
TAGGCGTCCAAGCGAACACATCCTGATTTGAACGAATAAACTCCACAAGTTCTTTTTCCTGCTCATCGTCCAAGTTAGATCCTATGGCAAATTGCTTGGAGGGATCACCTTCGACGAAGGCCACCATCTTGGTATCTTGCGCTGCTTTGAATTTTGCTCTCTCATCCTCGGTGTTTGGCCTCTTCAGCGATGTCCTGTCATCCGGGTCTACTTGAGACCGGTAATACTTAAGCTCCTCCTTTCTACAGGCTTGTTCTGCCATTGCCGTATCTCCTTCATCACACTCAGCCGCTATATCCCGGCTCCCATGTATGGTGATGGTCTGCTTAGGACCCGGGATTTTTAGCTGTAGGTACACGTAACACGGCCTGGCCATGAACTTGGCGTAAGTCGGCCTCCCAAATAGCGCGTGATAAGGACTGCGCAACTTCACCACTTCGAACGTGAGCCATTCAACCCGGAAGTTGTCCTTCGATTCTCCAAAAGCAACCTCCAAAGTGATCTTTCCTTCAGGGCACGCTGAGTGACCCGACACGATCCCGTGAAAAACTGTTGAACTTTTCTGTAGCTGAGACTCCTTGAGACCCATGCGTAAGAAAGTTTCCCAATATAGGATGTTGATGCTGCTTCCACCGTCCATTAAGACTTTTTTCAACTCATAACCATTAACCTGTGGCGCAACCACCAATGCTAGGACTCCTGGGTGTTCTATTCTTTCCGGGTGATCTCTTCTGCTCCAGGTTACATCTTGCTCGGACCACCTCAGGTATCTCAGGACAGCCGAGGAAACCGAGTTTACTGCCTTCTTAAGTATCTTTCTATCCTTGTTAGAAATTCCTGTGGTGTGTACATGGTATTGTCCCAATTGCTTGGGGTTGGCTTGGAAGCCTCCAGCTCCTCCCTGGTTATTACCCGGATTCCCAACTCCCGGGTTGCCTGCTGGGGGTGGGCCGTTGCCCGGGTTTCCACCCGGACCCGGTCCTCCTCCCCGGCCTGCACCTCGCATAGCCTTGTTCACTTCCTCGTTCTTCCATCTCTGCAAATCCGCACATTGCTCCAATGAGTGGTTAGCTGGCCTTCCGTTCCTGCTGTGTTTCGGGCATGCCATTCTGAAGATATCCCAATTGTTACCCAGCCTTGGTGGCCCTTGATAATTTCCTCCGTTATGATTTCCTGCGTTGAAATTTCCTTCTTCCCTGGGCCTTGAAGACCCGGCTTCTGTGCTGGCGACAAACTCGGAATTCCCCTCGAACGGGCGCTTGTTCTGATTGTTCCCATTGTTACCTCCATGGTTACCCGGCGTAGATCCATTGCCGGTTCTTCCATTATTTCCTGTATTTGCTTTTGCTTTCTTGTCATCAACGTCCTCTTCCGTGGTATCCGTTGCAGCGTGTTTGTTGCACGCATCCATTAGTTCTCCTATTGTAACCTCTGAAGCGTTCCGACTGGATTTCATGCGAGTTAATTTCTGCACTAAAGGCGTATACTTGCATGTCTTGGCCGTAGCTTGCAACGCGTCCTTCGGCTGAATATCTGTAGAGGAATGCAATATCTCCATAACCCGGCGCACCTAGCCGCGCGCCGACTCTCCCTTCTTTTGCACACACCGTTCTAGATCGTCGATAGTAAACAACTTTCTGCATGTTCCGTGAAAGTGCTTGATAAACGCAGTTTTCAACTCACCCCACGACTTGATAGATCCTTCCGGTAAATTGTTGAACCACAACTCTGCTGCTCCTTCCGACATCATTAAATACATGAACTTGGCTTGAAGGTTTTCAGACGCGTTGCGAATCGACATAGCCATCTCATAACTGCTCAACCATGTTTCTGGATCCATAGTCGGCTCGTAGTTCACTACTTTACCCGGTTCCTTGAATTTATCCGGGTAAGGCTCAGCCCTGATGTTATCCGTCAGACACTTGGGCCCAGCGAGATTAGTCGGTACTGGCCTCACCCGGGAAACATGCGATCCTGCGGGGGGTACGGCTGGACGTGGCGCTACTGCTGGTCCGTGCACCGCAGACCCGGCCGCGGCTCTCCTAGCTCTGGAACTATCCACAATAGCTTGTGCTGCTGATAGTGCTGGTGCTGCTTGCACGCGGGGAGGAGGCGGCATTTGCTGCTGCTCTGCCCTCCGTCGCGCTGAACTTGTTTGCATATTCCCGGCATTGCCATGTTGCTAGCTGATATAAGGTGTTCCATGCATTCCACTCCTATTATCCGGGTAATTAACCTGCTGAGCCACTGCCGTATGCAACAAATCGATCGCCCGTCGGGTCTGCTCCGCATGGGGTGACTCTCTTACGGGGATCTGATTCAATGCTAACGTTGCGGCGTATACGTTATCCATGGGGTTATTGAAGTGACCTGGTGGTGTACGAAATCGTGATGGTGGTGGTGGTGGTGCTGTGTTGCCGACAGGGGCCCCAGTCTGTAGTGGGGGTAACCCGGCCTGCACGTTTGCCGGCTGTCCTGCTCCAGTTTCCGGTTGACGCACAGTTTCCTGATTCACAGCCGGAATCGGCTGATCCTGGGGCGTGATGAATAGTGCATTAGGGTTTATGACTCCACCCATCGCCGGTAATCTTGTCTGGTATCTCTGATGCACCCTGCTTGTCTCAGCTCGGAGCCGGTTCTCCAGCGCGTCCAGTTCACGTTGGCGCGTGGCTACCCCTTGCTTTTCTGCTTCTACATCTCTTCTTTGTTGCTCTAGCGCGCGACGTGCTACCTCCAAGTCCCTGGCACGTGCCGCGGCGTTTTCCGGGGTTATCACAGTAGCTAACACCGTTGGGTCCAAGACAATATTGTTACTGAACAGGGCCGGGTGCTGCGGATTCGAAGGACCCGCCCCTGGCGTCCTGTTAGCCAGGAACCCAAACATATTTGCCTGCAGCTCGCTATCCGCCGCTCGACTGGTGACTGAAGCCGACTCTCCATCAACCCGGGTCAAGACCGGATTTCCGTCAGCCGGATTTTGCTGCTGGGCCAATGCTTGCGCCGCTCCGACCGCGGCCGTAGTCACGTTCCCCTGATTGAGATTGGTCGCAGGGGCCGTGTAGACCGCGACCTGGCGCGCAATGCTTGGCGAAGACTCATACTCCTCCTCATCGCAGCTATCTTCCTCGTACCGGTCCTCCAGCAGGTGCAAGATAGACTCGGTATCCTCCTCTCTTATGACCCGGCCACGCGGGGTCCATGCCGGCTCCTCCGGCTGTTCCCTCTTCGTGGTGGGCTCCTCTGTCGGATCCACCGTCCCGACCGATTCTTCTCCGTCCGACTGAACGTGGGTGGCCTCTCCTGACACAGAATCAAATCCAAAATCGTCAGGGATTGAACCGAACGGACGTACCATGCCGACAAAGACGTTGACCCGGTCGATTGTGATGACGGATCCGGATTCGAGCAGATCCGACTCTGGCCCCCAGCCAAAATCGTCCACCATCTTCTCTCCTTCAGGGTTGGTGTGGATCTCGCCGACGACGAGGTTCTTCATGTTCTCCCGAGCTTCTCCCGTGATGTAAACACCCTTGGACGTAGGCCCCACGGTGGGCGCCAACTGTCGTGGGATAATCACGGCAGACGTTACCGGGGGTAACTTGTCTTGGGGCAAATCGACTCTGGTGTTTGGGAGAGGGTTTAGCTCAAGGGAAACCATGGTGATATGCGATCTGGTAGCCGGCAATCAAGTCGCCGAGTCTCCGATCTGAATATATTATCTCAACTCTCGTGTTACAAGGGATACTCGATACCTCGCAATCTCTATCTCGTGAGCTTGTGTATCCTGTTCGATCTACCCCTAGAGGCCGGCTTATATAATATCCGGACCCCCTGGCTTACTATTCAAGGCATACTCTGAATCCTACCCGGACACTGCTTGCAAACCCTAAACTTCCTTATCAGAACCCACAATCTGGGTTACGAGGCCTACACTACTGGGCCTTCTAGAAACTCATTTTCCCTAAGCCGAGCCTTGCGCAGCGTCCTTTGGGCCGAGTTACTCCTTGGCGTTAGCCTACCGGGTTATCATCCCTCCATCAATTGACACGAGCATCGTCAACATGATCCAGCATGCCAGCGGAGTTGGACGTGGCTCGAAAAACCGCGGGCCCGCTGTTAGGGCCAAGCACGCTGCCTACGGTGTGTTCCTAAAGAAGTTGCTTGCGCGCAATATCCACTTAGGGCTCGCGCATCCTTATCTGAACCCCAATCACCAGGACATGAATTCTTGGAGGAGCCAGTAATGCTGTTGCTTGTGCCGAATGCTGCAATGGTGTCCCGATGAACTTAATTTGAATAGTTGTGCTACTAGCTAATGTTCTGGTTTGGACAGGTAGTATATGTAAGAACTTTATTAGTATTGTGGAAGAATTTCTCATGTGTGTAGGAATTTAAATACTATATATGTAGTACTTCTATACTATGTTGTTTCAGCCGATCATGCTTTTAGGATGCCTAAATACTTATTTGGTATAACTCTGATGCTCAAGATGTTATGTTCATCAAGGGCAAGACAGACGGTGCCGAGATGACAACCAACTGGTCAAAGGTCGTCAATTTAGCTGGAATCAAGGAGGGTGCTATGTGTGTATTAACCTTCTACAATGGAAGAGATGGCTTTATTTCTTCTGTTGTTTGCCTCAATTGAGGTAAATAACTTTGCTCTTTAATTAGATGATTTCAACCTGCTATGCTTGCCAATGAGGCTCACTGTTATTGTTTTATCTGTATGTGCTTGATAATGTGCCAATGATTAAACTGTGCACTCGATCTTGATGAGATTATTAGCATTTACCTAGTGTTGTGTACAACCATATTGGTTCTGCATCTTCCTTGGTAAGTGTTCGATAATCTCGTTGATTTTGTTTTGTGCATTTTAGTATGAGGCTAGTTTTCTTGTTTTCCATTGCTAAACATCTATGCTTGATACATGTGCCAATGATTAAACTTGGCACTCGATCTTGATGAGATCATCGAGCATTTACCTAGTCTTGTGTACAACCACATTAGTTCTGCATCTTCCTTGGCAAGTGTTCGATGATATCATTAATTTTATTTTGTGCTTATTAGTATGAGGCTACTTTCCTTGTTTTCTATTGATAAACATCTGTGCTTGATACATGTGCCAATGATTAAACTATGCACTCGATCTTGATGAGATCATCGAGCATTTACCTAGTGTTGTGTACAACCACATTGGTTCTGCATCTTCCTTGGCAAGTGTTTGATGATCTCATTAATTTTGTTTTGTGCTTATTAGTATGAGGCTACTTTTCTTGTTTTCCATTGCTAAACATTTGTGCTTGATACATGTGCCAATGATTAAACTGTGCACTCGATCTTGTTGAGATAATCGAGCATTTTACCTAGAGTTGTGTACAACCACATTGGTTCTGCATCTTCCTTGGTAAAATGTTCAATGATCTCATTAATTTTGTCTTGTGCTTATTAGTATGAGGCTAGTTTTCTTGTTTTTCATTGCTAAACATCTGTGCATGGTACATGTGCCAATGATTAAACTGTGCACTCGATCTTGATGAGATCATCGAGCATTTACCTAGTGTTGTGTAGAACCATATTGGTTCTGCATCTTTCTTGGCAAGTGTTCGATGATCTCATTAATTTTGTTTTGTGCTTATTAGTATGAGGCTACTTTTCCTGTTTTCCATTGCTAAACATTTGTGCTTGATACGTGTGCCAATGATTAAACTGTCTCTGCCGATGATTAATATGCAGCAATGTGTCTAGCAGTTTGGCTACTATAGCAAATAGCATGCAGAACAAGTTCATTTGTTCCTCATTTTACTATGGTAGACATATCTGTTAGAATTATTGTGTGTCATTTGTATGTATCATGGTTGGCAATGAGGCTCACTATTATTTTTTTATCTGTTTTGTTGCATGTGCCGATGATTAGACTGTGGTCGGCCTTGTAGTTGATGATGTGCTAAACATGTATGATGCCTTTTTTTTGTAGGGTTTGCGAACCTGTGGTTGTGTCTTCGGATTGGATGGTTCAATAGGAAAAGTGACGTGGAACCTGTGGATGTGCCTTTGGTATGGATTGATGACTAGGAAAAGTGACGTGGAGCCTGTGGATGTGTCTTTGGAATGGATTGGTGACTATGAAAAGTGACGTGGAACCTATGGATGTGCCTTTGGAATGGATGGATCAGTAGGAAAAAGTGACGTGAACCGTATCGATGAGAAACTATTTAGTTTATGATGTGCACCTGTTTAGATGCTGAAGTGCACCTGTTGTGGTGTGAACCCTATCGATGACATGAAACTATTTAGTTTATGATGTGAGCCTGTTGTGATGATGGCGGGTAATCTTTGTGATGCTAGTGTGAACTGGTGTTAATTCTAGTTATTATAAATCTCCTTGTTGTATCTCTTCTAAGTACGACTGTTAATCATTGATTGTGGTGACTTGTGATTTGTTTCAGAAAATAGGCTGGTTATTTTTGTGATGATTTGGAAGATTATGTGAATTCTTATATTTGGAGGAAATGGCATATTATTACACAAAAAAGGTTAGACTAGACTGACAGGTGGGCCCGTGCAAAAAAAGTTAGGAACAACCGTGAGAGAGCGCGGTCGTTGTCGGTCAAAGCAGTCAAACATGGCAGGATGTGTGGTCCGATGAAAATTCGCGACGTTCGACGTTCTACACACATAGCACCCTCCTTTTTTGCAATTGGGCTCTTAGTGGGCTACTGGGCCGGAGATGAAAATCCGCGACGTAAAAGTAGCAAAAAGTCGGGCAAAACCAGTCTGCAATGGTCCAAACCAATATGTCGATAGCAAACTCCACTTTTCGGCCATCCGTGACAGAAACACGCGACGTTATCAAAATGTTCCGCTCGGAACGTTCCTGATCGCACGGAATTTGGTAGTGTTCGCTATTGGGAGTTTCATGACTTAGAGCTTAAAAGTACTAGACCAGACAAAAGTTAGCTTATGGATGTCTCATATTTGGATTTCTCTTATTTTTCTAATCGATTTAGACATATTATTTGTGAAATTTAAATTTACGGAATTGCATATATGAATTATTCAATATTAAATGGAAAAGGACAAATAAGTTAATTATTATTTCCATTTAAGAATATTTTAATTCAAAATATTATTAATCATTCATTTCTTTTTATTTAATAATTGTTTTGATTTATAAAATAAATGTGTGTGACATCATAGTTTATGGGTTAATAGGATTGATAACATACTATTGTCAGGTAAGTATTTCTTCTTTGTAGTTAACTCATAGGAACGGAACTAGGAAGTTAAGCGTGCTCGGGAGTAGTGTGAGGATGGGTGACCTCTCCGGGAAGTGTTAGCATAAGTGATTAAATTAGATTGAAGAATGGTAGTTGATAAATGTGAGTTTAAGTGGTTAAACAACAGAAATAAATAAAATAGAAATAAAATGATTTTTTTCGGGAAAAATCGAAAAAAGGGAAAAAAAAACATTTGGTACCGGTTTGTAACAGGAACCGGTAGGGAGTAAATTAGATTGAAATTAATAATAGTGGATGATAAATGTGAGTTTAAGTGGTTAAACAATAGAAATAAATAAAATGAAAATAAAATAGAAATAAAATGAATTTTTTCGGGAAAAAGTCGAAAAAAGAGAAAAAAACAAAAAAAAACCTTTGGTACCGGTTCGTAACAGGAACCGGTACCAAAGGAACACGAACTGCGGGCTTTCGTCTTGGGCCACGTGATGGCCCATTTAATACCGGCCCGTGAGCGTCCCGGTACTAAAACCGATTAATTAGTACCAGTTGTCCAACTGGTACTAATTGGGCTCTCGAACCGATACTACTAGCCCGTTTTCTACTAGGGAAATCCTTTTGTGTCCCTCTCCTCTCCTTCCTCATCATGTACCTCTTCAGGTCCGCCCAATCCTGTCCGGTCCATTCACCTACCTAGCGTAGCCGCTACCTCCTCTATATCGCGGTGGTCCTGGTGGTGCTCGCAGTCTCTCTTGTTTCCTTGCCTTGGCTCTCCCTAGTCCAAGCCCCTGTGGCATCATTTCTCTCTCTAATTTGGATCTTGGAGACGGGGCAGCGGTGGTTGATTAATACATTGTTCACAATGCTCTTATTTTGTTGATTTTGCATCACAAACAGAGGAGACGAAGGGCATAGTGATTTTGTTGATTTTGCAGCACAAGTCATGCACAATATAGCGATGCAATAATCTCGTGGCCGAAGTAAGCTCATATCATTTTTGTCTTAGTTCTCAATTCTGCTTAGGAGTTGTTTATTTTCATTGAGATTATTGCTTGTAGCTAGGAACTGATGAGTGATGACAATAGGAAAAGCTATTTGTATGCAGAAGGTGGTGATTTCATATGCACAGATGGTGTTTTCTTAAATGGCCAACAGAATCAGAGCAATTGGATTAGTTAGTCCTCTCTAGCCCGGGAATCCTCACTGCCAGCTACGCCACCCTCAGGAAGCTGTTCACCGTGCTAGCAGCCACCCATAGCAGGCTTGGGGCGCATAACTCAACTCTGGAACTTCTTAAGGGCCCGGACTCTGGCAGTAAGGCTACCTGTGTGAGCGTGAAATTGGTAATAAACCTTACCTCTATATTATAGAGGAACAAGAACTTAGCTAGGAAATCTTGCCAATGCTGGTGGCAAAGAAGATACGCAGGCCAATCTTCTGCCATAATATGCGGACTAACTGGTGCATCTATATGTGCAATTTTTCACCTCATGTTTTTCGTTTGGCTTAGTAAGCACTGAACCATACATTTAGTCTCATATGCCCAATATTGCTTGAGTAAAGGATGACTGCACTGCAAGTTGTTTCTCTAGATTTCCTTATGATGATTGCACTTAATGTTTTGGCATTAAAATACCTCTAGAATTTAGACATACTAAAAAGATGGGGACTGTTGCTCCAGGATGAGATTTTTCATATATATATTTTGCATAGGTAATTGAGTGGTCAGCTCTGGCCATTTTCAAGATGAGATTTTCTTAGACGAATTTTTCATATATTTTTTCATCTGTGGTCTAAAAAAAGAAATGACGTGGGGATGCATATGACACCTCATTTTCAAGATGAGATTTTCTTAGATGCATTTTCATATTTTTTTCATCTATGGTCTAGAAAAAGAAATGGCATGGGTATGCATATGTACACCTTGGGAATATGAACTTTTATATATGTCTTAGCTTTACGTACATAATGTTCCTTTAATAGAGCTATTCAGCTATATATTTTACATGGTTTATACTTTGCAATGTCACTCAAAAGTGGTTTATTGTCTTACGGGTTAGAGCTAACCTGCTAAGATTAAGCATGCCATTGAATCTTCAGAGATCCTTCTGGTGGTAGACTTTGTGATCAGCTTGAAGAGGAAGTTGTCCAACGATTTTGTGATGTTGATTACTTCGGTATTGAGGTAACCTCCATGCTTGGATTTTCAGCCGGTTCAGCTAAATTAAATTTGAGTCGTCACATTTAGAATTGGCCTATAATATTTGCGGCCCTTGAAATATTTTGAAGCCTAGCCAAAACAAATGTCAAGAGTAACTAAGATAATATGTTTTGTCGAAATTGCCATAAAATTCACTAGAGCCATGGCATGGCATCGTCAGCAAGCCTGGGCGGCTGCTCGAGCTGGAGGTCCAGTATGTATGCCCATGCTTGCCACTAACACGGTCGTGTGTTCTATGCGCTACTGCAATTTTTAATAAATGAGGTTCCACAATCTTTAGTTTGTGCCTAATGCTGCTTGGTATGTTCTTAATTGATCCGATTAAATTTCTGTTCTCCCGTTGATCCATACTGAATCCGGTGTTATGAGTAGCTAAACTAATTTCTTCAAGGTCCTTTAATTATTTTTGTAACTTTTTCATATGCAGTTTGATTGGATTAATTAAAAAGTTAGTGTTTTCTTTGTTCAGAATTTACTGACAAAGTAATTTGTCGTGAAGAAACATGTTCTCCATTCTGATCTAGAGTAATTAGTTGTCCTTTGTGTTTTTACTAGGTCATGGGGTTTGTGTTGGCTATCTAGAACTTAAATAATACATTTAGTGTCCAGCACTTTGATTTGGTTTCCCAAATCAATCTACATACATTTCCATCATGACTGCATTGGAACTTGTTTCGCTAAATCTATGTTCTTTTCTGGTAATTTTTAGCTCGTGTTTTTAGTTTGATGTGATCAGAGAGATGATGCTGAAGTCGGCTAGGATAAGCTGGGAATGGACGCTAGGCCAGTGAAGGTCTAACTCACCGTTCTACGCGGTGCCATTAAAGAGGCAAAGCCCACAAAGGAGGCTACAAGGGTGGAGAAGCTTAAGAAGTAGTAGGTGCACTGTATGTTTGGGAGGAGGATCCATGGGTGTATAGAGCAGCTTGAGTCACGCGAAGGTATCATGTTATCTCTCTATTTTGTGTGCAGTGTAGAATTTTCTATGATCAATATACAGTATTGTGATTGAAAATTGTGCTGCAGCAAAAATAAATCACTGTCAAAACAAAATAAGCGCTCGTGACTTTTTTCCAACATGCTAACACACTAATATTGCAACTTTGGGCTGGGTTTGGTTCCTGTCCTAGCACTCGTGTTTGGGAGTATTTTTGCAAAATTTCTTTAATATTGAAACTTTAGTCCATTTTTTTAATCATGTTTCTCTATTAATTCCACGGGACAAGCAATGAAATGTTACGATTCATCCTGAGGCAAGATGTTTCATTTCAGTTTGGGAGTATTTCTTAATGCATGTAATATATACCCGATAGTAGCATTAGATAAAGAAAAATCTCTTTCGGAAGATGCCTTTAAGTTCATGAAATTTTAAAACCTTCGACGTACCTATTTCTGTAATTGAATACCGGTAAATACCCTGAGTACCTTTCACTATGTAGATAGTCCATTCCCCCAGCATTTCTAAATGTACCTTTCCTTTGTTACTTTTACTGAAGTAAACTTCAATATTATTCTATCTCTTATGGTCAGTGGTATAGTGCAGGTGGGCCATAGAATTTGCTGAGATGAAAATCGTTCATGGACTTGAGGCTCAACATTATTTCAGGAATATTCATTTTTCTATGATGTTTATTTCTGTCACTTGAGGTTTTGTACCTCCAAAAATGTTAGGCTTCTTGCACGATGGTATCTAACTTATAGTTAGTTTCAAAAACTGATTGCCATTGCCCGTGGTTACCTTATTGAACATTTATGTTGTGTCGGGAAAAACATTGATTTCGATTTCTTAAAGTCCACTGTGTTTAACTTATAGCTCGAGGACACCAAGACGTAGTTATTTTGCTATTAATTTTTATTTCGTAAAGGCCCCTATGTTTGCAAAACATTGTTGTGTGTCATTTACCTAGGTTCGTAGACAAAACGTGATTAATATTGAGTGGTCAACTACTGAACAGTTCAGTAGTTGACCACTCAATACTAATTATTCTAGACCAATTTTGTGTATCTTTCTTTGAAGGGAAACCACATGCTCTGATTTGATTCAATATTTCAGTAGTTGACCACTCAATACTAATTATTCTAGACAAATTTTGTGTATCTTGCTTTGAAGGGAAACCACATGCTCTGATTTGATTCAATATTTTTTTGCCCAACGTAACCACCAAAATCACTATGTAGACAACTATACATGCCCATACTTGCATTGATCGAGATCACGACTCACCGAGCAGCGGATTCGACGTAGTCGTAGAAGAGTTCTGAACAATCGTAGATCCTCACAACTAGGCCTAGTTGTAAGGATGTCGCTAAGCTTCCCTCGTCAAGGATCACACATGTAATCCCCATGTGGTGTGCATGCGTACGCTCGTGTAAACCCGTCAGTGTTTCACCGTCAAGGAATCAACACCAATAAAGAGAGACAACCTTTCGGCGTTGCTAATTGGTAGCTCTAATCAACTGTGATTAGAGATATATGATTCTGGAAGTTTCTCAACAAATAAGAGAGAATAGTAATTAGAGCTAGGTCTAATTGGGAGAGGACGCCTCAAAAAGACAATTAGAAGAAGTTCTAATTCAATTAGAGGGGCTCTAATTAGAAGCTCTAATTGTACCCTCTAATTCTACTAGAGAGAGACTTGAGAGACAATTGTTCTCAATGTTCTGTTTTGCATCAAGGCTTGGGGTCCTTTTTATAGTTGGAGGAGAGGGGCGTTTCCTTGTGGGAAAGGATTCCAACTCCTATAGGAGGAGGGGTCTAGAAGCACCATGAGGTGGCCAGGTTGGGCTCCACTAGGAGTACAATTCCACCTCTTCCCTCATTTTATGTTTCCCTTTTGCTTTTCCTTTTTCCATTTAAACCGAAATAGTAAATCCTCTAGAAGGTTCTATGTGCGATGCTTGGTGGCCTTGGGGCCCACCTATCATCCCCCACCAAGTGGCACGGCCATGGGGGAAAATCTGCCCACCTCCAGCACTTTCCCCCTTCTCGATTTTTGCTAGAAACTCTTCCGGAACCTTACGAACCCTATAGATAAAATCATCGACCTTATATATCCATGTTAGAAACATATTTCTAACATCCCGAGACATCTCGTGTCATCTATTTTCTCTCATATAAAATTCTGCCTAACACCGGCACTATTTCTCTCTCATAGTAACTTCCCCGAAACCTCTCTGAATTAGATCGAACTTGTTTCTATGACATCGTATCCAATATAACATTCATAAAACCAATAGAAACAACTTTATCCTCTCAGTAAAAGGTTGGCATGGCTTAAGCGTGTGACCTGTAAAGACTCGATAACACACATACATGTTCGGGAACTTACCGAACAATAACCAACAACGGGACCGTGGACGCCCATGATGTCTCTTGTGTGTTCACGAAGATCGAGGGAATCTTACAAGTTACTCATTGCACTTATTACCTTAACTTCACGATACCAACGATATCACGAGATGAGACTATGTGACCTAGTTTGATCAAACTCTTTGATCATAACACATATAAAACTCGTTACCGATATCGTCCTGTTTTCTCATCCATATCCCGGTGTCCTTGTGATAAATCACACTGTGTCTAGCCAGAAAATTCACTGACATCGGTGATACTAAGAGGGTCCAGAGCATGTATCTCTCTATCATCTAGAGGAGTTAAGTAATAGTCTTGAACGATCTCAGTTCCATTACACTTTCTAGATTATACCCAGATGCCAACGTTAAGATCCCCAATTACGGCTAGAAGTTTGATGACATAAAAATTATAACTTTCGATCGTGCGGTCACTAGATATTCTCATAGTATAAGAATTATAGACAATAACAACTTCATATGTACTTTGCTAAATAAATTGCAATTTTTTAGTCTCTTTTAGGAAGATCATATAGTTGGATCGATTCAGTACTATTGCTACCCTAATAATAAACTCTTATGTTTTTCTAGACTTTTAACCAAGTCCATGATCAGGAAAACATGATCATCCACAACATAATCTTAGAGACAAGATTAGGAACTCTTGTTTGTTTATATCTTCACACCCGCACAAAAAAATTGCTTTGAAAATCACTTTTCAAGTTCTATATCGGTTGTAGTATGATGACATAAACTTAATTCTAAACTTGGAGATAGAATGATAATTGAATATTATCGTATGTTGGGCATATCTCCAACACTTATCCCCTCACTGGAATCCATAAGCTTACACCTCTATAAGCTTAAGCTAAAAACATAGTTTCTAAATTTCAAGAAACCGAAAAAAATAAGTAAGATAGTTTCGTAGGGCTTATCTCTACCGCTGCTTATCCCCTCGTCAGAATCCATAAGCTGACATCTCTATAAGCTTAAAGTAAAAACATACTCCCTCCGTATCAAACTATAAGATGTTTTAGCGTTTATATCTAGACATGTTTAAGTATGTAGATTTTATGTGAATCTTGCACTAAAATATATCTACATACGTGTTTTCTAGTAAATGGTAAAATATTTTACATTTCGATACGGGGGAGTAGTTTCTCATGCCTTTCTCCTTGCCTGTGGTTATCCCCACCAAAATCCCTAGCGGCCAGCGTCTGCTCGCTCGATCCAGATCAGCAGGGCCTGTCGGTTAGTATCCAAGTGTAGGGAGCAACCAGTTACGTGCATATACGAAGGCAAGACTGAATTCCACCACTCTGTTAGGAACTCCTATTTGACACTTATAGCATCAGATATGGAGCGTATGCATGCCACTCGAGCTGTGTGGACTAGACCCATTTATGGGTGTCCCTCTCTTCATCTATTTTCACGAATTTGCTAAGTTCGTTTAACCTTGTTTATCGCTTTTTGTTGTACTGTGAGTTTCCTGAGATAAAATTAAGCACAAAGAATTAAAAAAATCAGTTATTATGGCTGTTTATTGGAATTAGGCACGAGTAAAAATTGGGAACCCTTCACGCAAAATTGAAACTTAAGAATTACTCCCTCCTTTCAACAATACTTTACTTATATTTGTCTAAATATGAATGTATCTATACACTAAAATATGTCGAGATACATTCAGATTTGGACAAATGGAAGTCAAGTATTGTTGAACGGTGGGAGTAGATGCCATTAGCATATACATTTTTATTTTTAATTCCAAAATTCGTAATAATAATCTAAAAAAAACAGGTGTTTTTGTGGTTCAAAATAAAATGACCAAGAATTTCAAAATAATTGTTCATTATTTTCAAATAAATGATCATACATTCTACTCCCTCCAATATTAAAAAAAAGTGTCAAGTTACACTATGAGTTATACTTGTCTTAGTTGTTTTCCCATGACACTTTTTTTTTAGATTGGAGAGAGTATATATATTCATGTAAAGCGGCCACATTAGTTACTTTATTTTTTCACCAATAATCAATCATCACCCGAATTACATTCATTCCAATCTTCCAATCAACCACTATGATTATTTTCTTTTTGACTATCGCGCCATAATTTAGTTTCCTTTTTTATATCACTTAAAATACACGCACACAAGACGGGAGCCCCTATACATCGCTCATTGTGAGTTGTACAAGGACTCGCCCGCACGTCCCTGGAGCGGTGTGTGCTACTGGGTCGGCTTTGAGGCCCAATACAGGTATTTTTTTTTTTCATTCTCTATTTTTTTGGATATTTATATGAATAATTATTTATGATTTTATTTGAAAATATTTTAAAAATAAATTTACAAATATAATCTCAATAATTTTTTTAAATGAACAATTTTTTGAAACATACAAATTTAAAATTGCACAAATTTTGAAAGTGAAAATTTCTTTCTAATAATTTTTTTGAAACAGAACCATTTTCTAAATGGTGAACAATTTTTGAAAATGAACAAATTTTTAAACGATTAACAATTTTTAAAGTAAACAGTTCTTGAAAATGGTGAATATTTTTTTTTAAATGATTCAATTTTCAAAATTGTTCATTCGGACATAGAAAAAAAGAGGACAGAGAAAACTGAAAAACAAATAAATGTAGAAACAAGAAACAGGAAAAAGAAACTAAAAAAACAAAAATGAAAGAATGAACTTCAAGGAAGTTGGGCCGGCCCATGCGACCGAACTCCGGGGCGAGTCCTTGCTCGCGCTCTCAAGGAGAGATGTTTCTGAAAAAGAACAATTTTTTAAAAATGGTGAACAATTTTCAACTCCAAACATTTATTTAATTTGAACACTTTGAAAAAACATTTTTTCAAAATGAACAATTTTTTGAGAATGGTGAATAATTTTGGAAAATGGTGAACATTTTTTTTAATTTGTACACTTTAAAAACATAAACAATTCTTTAAAATGGTGATTTTTAAATGAACAAGTTTTGGAAATTGTGATCAAATGTCAAATCTGGACATTTTCAAAAATTAAACATTTTAAAATGTGAACAATTTCCGAAAATATGTAAGAAATTTCCAACATGAACAATTTTTAAATTTGAACATATAAAAAGGACATAAAATAACCTTTGGAATGAAATAGTCAAACCGGAAATGAAACGTACTACTTTTTTTTTAGAACTAAGGAACTTACTGGGGGGTTTTTTTTAGAGGAACGTACTAGGTAGACTGAACTTGTGAACATGGGCACAAATCTACGAGTCCAACTGAGGAATCCTGAAGGAAGGAAACGTGGTTATTTATTGGGTCGGCCCATATTAGAGGGACGCTACTAGGAATCGGCGTCCGATACAAAGCATGTATCGGCGGTATGATTTGCAGTCAAAGTAGCGATGGATTCCCAACCTTCCTTTTTTGCTTCCTGTGATTGGTGGGATTAATTTCCAGCTGCAATTAACCACTACATGCAATGCATGTCGGCCTATACTTATGCACGGCCGTTGCCTTCACAGTTTTCAAAAAAATAAAAATAAATCCATAATTTACATACGTTTGCTTCCATATACGGGGTTCCTACAAGCAAACATGATTCCATCGTACGATAAACATGCTTCCAACACTACAAGACATGCTTAATAATTTGCAGTTATATATTTTTTTAAATGTATCACGATTATTTGGGGCTATGAAGCACGTACGGTTATATTTTAAAACATAGTACTCCCTTTGTTCCTAAATATAAGATGTTCTAGCTATTGCTCATGTTGTCTAGATGTGGACTAATGTGAGTGAAGACAAACACTAAAAGTTGTCTAAATACATATGGACATGTATGAATTTGGAAAAAGTCTTAAACATCTTACATTTAGGAACGGAGGGAGTACCAAATGTTGCTTTTGTTTACCGAACAATTTGCTTCGATGGTGAAAAACTTGCTTCGTTTTAACATTTGTTTATGAAACATTACAATGTTGTTTCTAGCGACTAGAATTGCTTCTAGCCAAATATGAATTTCTTTCCATAGAACAGACTCATTCAACAATTTTCTGCGAAGGCGGATTGTTTTGTTTCCATTGGCAAACAAGTCGGCTTCTATGAAAAAACAATTCTATATGATTCTATGCTTCAAACGAATTTGTTATTTCTTTCTACTAGCTTCTCCATTGTACGTATTATACTAGTTGTATTAGGACATCAAGACGGTTGTTTCCTTTCGATGATGGCACTCATCGACTTTGGCCATGCTTCAGTCCGATCGTGGCCGTGCTTTGTTGAAACGGTGGTTGTGCTTCTTGCAGATGGTGGTTGTGATTCTTGAGATGGTGCTTATGCTTCCTAGGGGATCAGAATAGCTTGGAGGTGCCCCAAGGTGCACTGCTTCTTGACATTGCCTTGCATTCGCTTATATCGCAGGAAGCTCTATCTTGCATCATACTACTGGAAGAACTAATCATGTGCTGGGTCATGGTCCCGTGCACCAACGTTCTGGACAAAAACAAATAAAGCATATGAGTCAAACAACAGAAGCACATATGAGAAATTAAGGAAGCATATAAAAAAAAGGTGGTTACCTTGGCACAAACAGCTCCTACTATGAATCAATCCGCTGTGTGTTGCATGTTCATGTTGTCGTAGAAGGAGAGAGGGGGTGAAGCAGAAGAATGGGAGCAGCCTTCCGCCATTTCTGCTCCTCCATGCCGGCATTTGAGCCTAGCCCTGCCCTAGGTCTTCTACCTTCCATGAACAACCCTGGCCGTCGGGCCCTACGGAGGCGCCGATGACGCTTCCACGTGGTGGAACGGCCGGCATGGCGTGATGATGCATGTCCAGATCTAGATGCGGGGCAGCAGAGGAAATGGGACAACACGGGTAGCAGATCGAGGAGAAGCGTCGGCATGGAACGGCGAGCGTAGGGAGGTGATTTGGGGAAGAAACCGCATCGGGATTATGGGGATGGAGAGAATCATGGATCGTGGTTACAGATTGTTATTTATTGAAAGGAAAATGGTCTGTGGGCCGTATGATTAAATGAGAAATGGAGGGCATCGCATCCATCCGACGAAAAGGTAGAAATCGGACCACTATAGGAAGTATTTACCAATAGAAAACTCTGCAAATAATAGGTGAAAAACCACATATTAAGGTAGAAACGTACGGAACCAAGATAACTGAAACCTAAAAATGGTATCCCTATTAACAGCCCGTTAGCGAAAAGTTAAAATATAGCAGCCCAAACAAGAACGTCATGCGTTGAGGACGCAATTAATCTTGAAGTAGAACGAAATGAGTTTTATTAATTTCCTGCAGGTACGGAGTAACAGGTTTGAAGAGCTCTCAAGTCTGAAATCTCAACGCGCCCCAGCGACTTGGGATGACGCATATTCAGTTGATAAGGTTGGTGATGGCCGTGCAGACTATCGCTATCTGCACGGAGTAGGAGCTACGTTGCGTGAGAGGCGACGGGACGCCGGCCTTTGTGAAGAGGTCGTCGCACTGGTGCGCCTGAGAGATGGCCTTCGCTGCCTCCTCCTTCCCCGCCGTATAATTGCGGGCGTTGATTTCGTCGTAAGCTCCGGCGAAGGAGAACTTCATGTTGTCGTACAGATCGTGGCATTGCCCAAGGGCCGCCTTCGTCTTGGCGTCCGTGTCCGGCTTCGCCTGAAGGCCCTCGATGTCGCCGATGGCCTCATAGGCGTTGTTGACGCCCATGTTGGCCGCAATCTTGGCCAAGCCCCACGTATCCGCGTCAGGGCTTAAGTGGTGCCTGCCCAGCTCATGCTCGCAGAAGGTGTAGTTGACATGTTGGTCCTTGGCGGCCGCCTCCTTGCAGGTTGTTTGCACGGTCGCGTCGGCGACGGACAACGCCAGGACCGCGGTGGCTACAACGAGAAGAGCGGTTGACGGCCTCATGGATTTGGTTGTAGGAGTATTTGGACAGAGAAATTGGCTTGGGCTGTAGTAGAGTCTGAGAAAAAATAGATAGGTGGTGTGATCATTTGTAGAAATATTACTCCCTCCGTCCTGGTGTATAGGGCACAATACCAAAAACATGCAGTCCCATCTATTAGGCATATTTTGCATTAATTCTCTTCTAATTAGTGGGTGGTTAGCTATTTTCACCCTTCTCCACCAATGCATGTAATGTTTAAACCCCAATGAATGACTACCTAGGGCCTAGAGAATTGCTATATGTGCCCTATGAGCGCCCTATACACCAGGACGGAGGGAGTAGGTGAAATCTAATCGAGGATCTTTTTGAATAGGTACCATTTATTTGATCGAAGGCTCATCCATGCATTTATGGTAATTATTGCAGGACATTAACTGCCGGATTTGCTATAACTCAATTACTCCTGTATAGCCAATCTTTGGGACGTTAAATTTGTGCCGAGATCCATGCAAAATGATGTTTTTTGGGGAAAAGGACAAAGAATACAGGCGAGTGGGAGTTCATGGGAAAAGATCCGCTTAAGAAAGAAAAAAAAACGTCAGCAAAGATCCCTTTGTGTCAAGAGCCACTCCTGTGATTTTCTCAAAAAAAAAAAAAGGGCCACTCCTGTGATTCACAAGAAGATATCGAGTGAAAACCAACTTTCAGTAGAAACCAGTTAAAAACCATGTAAAATATATGTTTAAATATTTTGAAAAATACATCAGGTTGGGCATGTAGACTTATAGACACACAAAAGTCCATGTTGAAACCTATATTTTTTTACGAGCTATGAAAATGCAAATTTTAACAATGATTCTTGGCAAGTAAATGTTACTATTCATCGCTGAATTTGTCTTTTACATAACTGTAAAATGAATATGAGTTGGAACTTGCAAATTTGCATGTTCGTATAACATCACCCTCCCAACATGAATGCATTTTTCTCTTTTTTTGGGAATAAACAAGTATGGTTTCCACTTTCCACGAAGTTTTCATTGTAATGTGATTTCCACCAAATATCTTCTCGTGATTCACCGGGCCCTTCAGCCACCGCCTCCAATATCTCTTCCATGTTCCTATCTCCCTTCTGGTACTCTATCGTAGGGGGAATCCATTTCCGGAGCCGTCATCATCAACCTTGCTTCCTCCATGCCGTTGTGTGATTAATTCCCCTTGAACTATTGGTTCATAGTAGTAACTAGATGTTACTCTCTCTCACTTGATCTGCAATAAAATGACCTCATGAGTTTCCATACATGATTGAATTGTCACTTTATGGACATATCTCTTCATAAATATTATTGAGACAATTTATGTTTCTTTGCTGCAATATTTAGGTTCATATATGATCTCCAATTTATTTGTCAACTCCGAGCAATTGGATGGGTAGATCTTCCTCATCCACAGGTTTTAGATACACCGGGAAGGGTGCCGATTAGTCTCTTAAATGCGATTTGTTGGGACCGACTCCAGAGTGTGGGGGAGGTCAAAATTAACCCTTTGGTGACAAAGGTTGCGTGATGTTTGAATGGGAGGGACGACAATGGGTCCAATAAGTTTATGCTCTTGTCATACTAACTAGGAGCACCTTATGCTCTAATCCGCTTCGCCCTGGTTGGCGACACGGGGAAACCCTAGCCGCCGCACCACTCAGACCCTTCCTCCTCTTCCCTAGCATTGCCGCCACTAGAGGGGTCAGCCGGAAAAGTTGTGCAAGGCTCCTGGGAAGGTGGCGGCAGGGCGTTTCGCGGCGTGCGTCCTTAGTATGGCGGTCCGGTGATGCGGGCCGGCGCTCTGCTCCGGGGAGGTGCTCTGGCTTGTGGCGGCGGAGGCGGTCTACGACACGCACAATCCTAGTCGCGGGGTAGATGTCGTCGTTGAGAGCGCTTCGTTTCGCGGCTGGTTACCGTGTGGGCCCGATCGGAGTCATGGCGGGTTGCGGCTAACACTGCCGCTGGTGGAGAGGTCTGGGATCGACTAACCTGTCATTCGCCGGATCTGGTGGGCCGGCTCGGTTGTGCGAGATATGGCCGTCGCGTTCAGACTCCTGCGGTGGTCGCTCGGGGGTTTCGGGCATGGGCGGTAATGGCAGGAGGTTGGCATGGTCATGTGCTGCAGTGTGATCTCAGCAGCGGTGGGGTTAGTTCGGATGGTGAGATGAGGCAGCGGGCTAAAGCCCTATGCTAACTCTTGTCAGCGCCTACGATGACGACACCTTAGGGCGCCGTCTTCCTCCTTGGAGACATCGTCGTGATGCTTGTCACGCCTCACTAGCCTATCTCTTCTCCGAGTGAAAGCCCAAATCCATCGAATTGGACGACCACGACGTCGAAAACGTTGTTGCCTCCCTTGAGGGATTCTCTTGGAGAGACTGACTGCCCGCTGGTTGCTGCCTCGGTTTGGAGCGCGGCCTACCGGATTGAGGTCCACTTTAGTGGTAGATGGTGTTGGTGGTACTCTCCTTGTCCCTCCGTTGTCAACATGATAGAGATTCAATGGAGGGGCTGAATTCTCTCCTTCGAAGACGGTTCACGGCTCGGGCTAGTGGCAGTGAAGCTTCCCGGGTGTCGACTCGGCTTCGTGACGCCCTTAGATTCTGCAGGTGGTTGTTGTGTGAAGCCTCGCCGGCGCATGGCTCTTCATCCAGGTATGGACTCGGCGATGTGCTGCCCTTCAGTAGCTCCAACATCATCTTGGCTGATCTCGTCTGATTGAAGCTTTTCGTCTACGGTGGTGCAGCTTCTTGTTAATCGGAATACAATGAGAGTTGAAGGTCCTCCCTGCGGGGCTCGGCTTGCGTCTTGTTCCTCTCATCCCTCTTCTTGTTTCTAGATTTGCTAGTTTTTTTTTATTTTTCCCTCTATAATCTCGCCGGTATTTGTCCCGGTTCCCGCTTAAAGAAAATTGAGCAGCGCTTGCTGCCTTTGGTAAAAAAAAAGGGGGGGGTGGGGGGTCCACAGCTAGACGAGCAGAAATTTCTAGGGTTGAAAGTAAAATCCGTGGCTGAGGGTGGAAACGTGCTGGATAATCCAAAATTTCTCGTAGTCATATATTGCGTTGGTTTTAAAAATATGAAAATGGAAGTGAAAATAACACTATCTAATCTGTTTCCATCCCTACGTGTAGTGCACATTTTGTCGCGGAACATTTGATTTAGGCCTGCGAAAGGGTGAAATGGTTGTATTGTATTGTTCAGGCCGAGCCGGAGAGTCGCAGGGATGTTACTGGGTATTGGCTCTGTTTCCATCCCCACCCGCCTTGCACATTTTGTCTAAACATTTGATTGGTTAGGTCTGCCAAATGGTGAAATTGTCGTATTGTATTGTTCAGGCAGATCCAGAGAGCGTAGGGATGCTGCTGGGTATTGGCTGTGAAAATGATGTGTGATTGCAAGCGGACCGAAGAGGATGCGAGCAAACTAGCTTTCCATTCCATAAGCTTCACCCGGTGAATAACACGATTACACTGTGAGCAATAACCCAGTACAGCTGTACAGGCTTGCTATGAGAAGAGGCTTTTCAAGATTGCATACTGTAGTTTGATGTACAGGTGGGCAGCACCCGAAACCTCTGCTTTATGCAGTTATTCTGCCATCGTTTCTCACACGTCTGTTGCAACTTGTAAGCAAGACGATATGCAGATAAAAGGCAAAGGCTAACCTAGAACAAAATTAAACATAGCACACTGACAAACTTCCGAGTTTTTCTCCCAAGTCTAACAAGTTACCACACAAGATTTACTGCCTGCTAGATTGCTACAGCAACATGATCACAACAACTTCCGACTATATACAAGGCCTTGCCTCTGGAAAGTCACCAACTCAAAGATCGGCCAAAGGGAGCTCCCTGAACAAAATTGTGAATTTTATGTTACTAGGACATTATGGCGAAAACAAAGAGAGAAGAACATAGGCAACTTCTACGCTTACCAGGCGACTCATTTGTTGTCTTCATCACTAGATGAAGTTTGGAAAAGCGAGAGCGCGACCAAGGGGCCTAGAACCGGCGGCAAAGGAGGCGGTCGGCTATAAGCAACCAGGGGCTCGATATTTTCATCCTTTGGGAGGGCCGATTCAGTAGAGCTGATCTCCTTCTCATGCTTCTGGGGAGTAGTAATCGTCATCAACCCTGTTCAACAGAAAGTAAAGTTAGGCGCTGATTTGGTTTTGATAAATTGTCGAGCAAACTGAGAGTATACACATCTTGACATACTTGCCAGTCCATTGCCAGGTTTGATCTGTCTGGCTGCAGTTTCCACTAGAGATCTCGCACTTCCCCTCATGAAGTCGGTATGCTGGCTGCCTGCAATCTTTGCCCAAAAATCAGATCTACAGGAATAACCGAATAAGCACGCAACACGTATATAGTTCAGCATCCAGGAAAGTTCTCTGAGCTATAATATACGGTTAATTATAGCTACCTAATTTTCGAGTGACGAGATACAGTATATCTGAAATCATACAGCAAGGTGTCATGCAGAAAATACAAATAACCTTGCTTAGAGATTCAGAATGCAACGAGAAATGAGCAGAGGATCCTGTTGGCGCGAACAACGATTTTGTGTTGTCTTATAAAAAAACCAAGCCACGGATCCGACATTCGCGTCGATAAAAACTGCATTAGCAAGCATATCCAAGTTCGTGGTAACTTGATTGTCACACACACATGTATCCTAAGGACCGGCTTTGGAGAGAACAAAAAATTCGAGCACACCATCCATTCTTTATAATTTGCGACCATCTCATTTCCACGCGAGGAGACCACACACATGTGTATCCTTGCCTCGCAAATGAACAATCAAGCAAAGCAAAAACAAGACAGATCTGAGGTAACAAAATCCCCGGCACAAGACGTGCATGAGGGATATAAACAACAGAGGAATATCTACGAGAGCGGAAAGCGCAAACTGGGACATAGATCATAAAGGATCGAGAAGCCATACCTCGGTTCACTGCGCAGGATCAAAATGATTTTGAGCGACGAATGATGGCGTACTCTTTGATTTGGCTATTTCGGTGTCTCCGTCGTGGATGGTGGGCGAAACATCCCGAAACTTCTGGGATCCCCTGGAGGGCGAGAAGAATCATCCATTTCCGGAAGAGCATATGGGCTAACACTTATCTCGGAATGGGCTGTAGGTCGAGGTAGGGCTGTATCTGAGCGAGGTCCGTCTCGGACGGTGATTTCTAGCCCTCATAGTGGGCCTCTTGCCCAGCTGACGATCAGTACAACTGTCATGGGCCTTCTATCTGGTATAGCCCATGGTTCACATCGTAATCCCTCACAAACCCACATACCCTATTTGATTCGTAGGTTAGGAAAACCATCAGAATAGACAAAACATAGGATGGCGCACGCGGTAAATGTGCGGAGGATGACGTCTCGCGCTACGACTTTGCCTACCGACACGCACCACCACACCATCGCCGCCGATGGACCTGAGCACCTCGTCGGTACTTCGTGGCCTTCCACTCCCGTGACTATACGTTGGGTGCGTTATACGGCACGTTGCGAGAGCCATGTTGCACGGAGGGGACGCTCCTTCTCCGGTGTGCCGAGAACAGGTTGGTGCTCGTGGGTCAGGATGGGATCGCGGTTGATGTTCGCTAGCTCCGTCACGATGAGGCAGTGGTTACGGGTGCACGTCTCGAGTTCCCGTGCTTCGCAGCGGTGGTTGGTGAGCATATCCGGTCGCCGCGTGCCCAGATCCATGCCACACGTGTCCCTCAGCGACCGTGCCATGCGCTGGGCCCTCGTGCGCTCTTCCGTGACTCGCCGGTGGGGCTCCATATGCCGTCTAGCCCGCTCGCTGCCAGTGGGCCTGGGTGTGGTTCGCCGCCTACGGTGCCGTCACGCTCCGTCGAGACTACCTTATCTCCTCGCCCCCACCCTCCCTAGATCTAAACGCGAGATTCGCTCACATTTGGGAGAGAGGAAAGGCCGCGGGGAGTCCTAGGATGGTGTTCGTCTAGATCCAGCCGCTTAGATCGATTCTCCGTCACTCAGATCCAGGCTCTGTTTTTCCTACGTGGGAGGGGACGGTGCAAGGGGATCGCCAGAGTTTTTCTGCCGTTGTTTCTTCTCCAACTCAAGCCATGTCTTTCAACTACGACAGGCGGGGGGGTGCCTCGGTGGTGGTCCTCCTCTGAGGGCCAACTTCCCACCCCGCCGGCCGCCAGGAGGGTATGGCACGGGCGCGTTCGACTCCAATCGTTCAAATCTGGCGGGGGGATATGCTGCTCCTGCGCAACGGGGCAGGGCGGAGACTCGCCGTGACCAGGTACGAGGGGAATCTCGTTCTCGCAGCCGCGATCGGGGCTGTGGTGCTGGTCGTGATGCTGGGAGGAGCAACTACAGCAACAACCGCCTTGGAGCCATCAGCCGTGCACCTTCAAGGAGCTCTGCGGCCAGCCAAGGTAACAGAGATCGTTGGAACCATCGCACAGAAATGCGTGAGGAAGACTCTGATAACTCGCTTGATGATAGGAGGGATTCTACCTTCTCTAACCCTAATCAACCTCCTCTAGACAACTCCTCTGCAGTTGTTGGTACTATTGAGGTTGGGAGGGATCATGGTATAGTATCCCTGCATAATCTCTCTGGTACGATTCAGGTTGGTAGAGACTCTGGTTTTGTTAATTTCAATGATCAATCTGATGAGGAGACAGCTCGTGATGTCGAGAATCAAGTCCAACCGCGCTCGGTCAGCTTTCAGGAAGAGGAGCCCCAGCCAATTGATACGGACAGCTTATGCATCCTCTGTGGAGACGATCATGGGGAGAAATTCCTATGTGATGAGATTAAACCTTGGGAAGTTGCAGCCCCCTTTGTGGGTGCAGCTACCCCAGGAGGTGGTTTCTTTGTAATTCCTGACATTAGGAATGTTGCTCCTCCTAAGGAGATGCATCAGGCTGTTATTGAAATCTTAGAAGGAATCCTTCTGGAAGAGAGATTGAAGAAGAATTCCAACAATGGGCTGGCAGGAACTATACTTGGAGGTGGTATGCAAAGCCTCTTGCTGCTAAAAAATTCCTTATGAGGTTCCCGAGTTCTAAAGACATTGATGCATGGGTTCACTTCAGTGACGCTCGCTTGCGCACCATCCCTGGGGTGGTGATTAGAGTAGCACACTGGACCCCGGAGTATGGAGCTACAGGGGAATTAGATATAGCTTGGTTCCAGGTCAAGGGCATCCCTCTAGACAACAGGAACTGTCCCACTGCTGCATTCATTGGTAGCCTTGTGGGCAGAACCATCCTGGTGGACAGGCATAGTCTCAACAATGTTGATTATGTCTGTGTCAGAATTGGCAGTACTGATGTTTCTTTGGTTCCTCCTGTTGTGTCAAACGTTGACATTGCAAACAAGTTTTATGATATTGAGTTTACTAGAGAAATCCCAGTTAGCAAGCAAGCCAAGAATATTGTATCTGAAGCTTCATCAAGAAACAAGGAAGGGGAGAATCTGGGAGGGAGTGAATCTCAACACACCCCAAAAAGGGCCAGGCAGGACCCTCCTAGTTCTGGTCGTTCAGCTGCTAACCCTGTTTCTGGGGGGTTCATGCGGGATGCCAGGGCATCTTATGCTAGGCAACTAGGTGGCCCTAGTCTCCCTGTTCAAGCAAAAGATACACAGTGTGATGATAAAGGAAAAAAGAAAGGCTCCTGAACCATCAGAAAGTGTTGATGATGACAGTGATGATGACTCCTTTACTGCTCAAGTGCATAGGCTTGGTTATAATCCTAACGAGCAGAGACAGATGACCCCTGTTCCTGTGGGCTCTACTTCTAGGGTTGATGCAGCTCCTGTTGTAGCCCACTATGACAGGTATCTTGAAGACCTAGCAGCTCCAAAGCTGATAACGGCAGGTGTCATTGAGAACCCAGAGGAGCCACTTCAGAATGAACTTACCTACGAGGAGTTTCTCAAGCAATTGCTGAAAACAAAAAGTGATAAGAGTGGTATGTGGAAAGGGATGCTTCAACAAATCCCTGGGGCTGATTTACAACCTGTGATTGAATCTCCTGAGACCACTTATGAGACTGATAGTCAGTCAAAATCGTTGTCAGCAATGTCTGCAAACACTGTGAAAAGTCAACAAATGCGCCCCTCTGCGGTGCACGTTATGGAGGTTGACAAGAGCCCTAGTCTGGCTAATGAATCCCTGCCACCAGTTATTACTGTATCTGTGCCGCCTGTGAGCGCCCCCTCCTCCTTCACTCTAGCTCAGCCTGCACCCTTGAGGAGCAGTGCCAGGATTAATGCTTCTGGTAGACCCAATGAGACAATCCTCCAAAGGGCTACTCAATCCATAGCATTGAGGGATGAAGGTAAGACTGCATGCTCAAATTCTTGTTCTGTTTTAGCTGATAATAATGTTTTGGATAAAGCACTTGAGTTAGGTATCGATCCTACTTCTATTTCTTTGGAAACTGTTGATTTGCTTCTTAGCTGGGAAATTGCTAGAGCCAACTTGCTAAATAAAAAAGAAATCTTAACTGCTTCTACTCCAGTAAATCCTGATGCACCATCTCATCCTGAGGGAGCCACTACTCTGTGCTTGCCTCCTATTGAGGAAGAAACTAGGGAGTACTCCTCAGATAGTGATGAAACTCCTTTCACTCCTGTTATTTCTAGAAGATCTGCCAAGAAACTAAAACAAAAATCGAAGGCCAAATCCAAATCATCTCAGGAGGGTGCCCCTTGGTGGCGCCAGATCTCTTGGTAGGGTCCATGCAAACCACCCTCAGAGTGGCATTGTAGATGGGCCCAGGGTCAGGACAAAACCAAAAAAATTATTATGATAGGTGTTTTCTTGAATTGTAGAGGAGTGGGCAAGAAAGGTTTTGCCACCAACATGATAGACTTGATCAGGGAGTTTGATTTTGATTTTATTGGCCTACAAGAAACCATGAAATCTGTTGTAGGCCCTGAGATTTGGAGGAAGTTTGATCCTGGTAATGTTTACAATTGGTTTTGGTCTCCTTCTGTTGGTAGATCTGGGGGCATTCTCTGTGTTATTAAATCCTCTAGATTTGATATCATTAATGCCTCAGTTGATAGATTTTTTGTTAAAGCAGATGTGTTGGATAAGAAAATCAATAAGAAAGTTACCCTCATGGTTGTGTATGGTGCGGCACAGGACAAAGATAAAACTGATTTCCTCACTGCTTTTGCTAATGCTTGCTCTCTTTCGATTCTCCCCTCACTCATTGGTGGGGATTTTAATATCTTGAGATTCTCTTTTGAAAAAAAACCTGGGGGGGTTCTAAATTATCTGATGTTTTTAATTCTATTATTAAGTCCTGTTCACTCAGGGAGGTGGATATGTCTGGTGGTTTATATACTTGGTCCAATAATCAAAAGAACCCCACCCTGGAAAAATTAGACAGAGTGCTTATGTCATCAGAATGGGAAAATGTGTTTCCTCTCACCAATGTTAGGAGGAATCCTAGAGTCATTTCAGATCACAATCCTTTGATTGTGGATACTGGTGAGATCATGGCTCCTAAAAATAAAGAATTTAGGTTTATGAAATCCTGGACCTCCCATCCTGAATTCTTGGACAGGGTGCAGAGAGCCTGGAATGATATTGTCCCCTATTTGGATAGTATCTCAGGCATCCAGCAAAAGTTGAAACGTGTAAAAAATAGCTTGAAGGGTTGGGGTGCAAATATCAGGGGTGATGCTATCAGGTTGAGGAAGGACTTGTGTGAGGAGCTGAATAATCTGGAACTGCTGGAAGAGCAAGGTGTCATGTCGGTGGAACAATTTGAGAGGAAAGGGTTTGTTCAGAGTGAGTTGTTCAGACTGTGTGATGAGGAAGAACATTTTTGGCATGAAAGATCTAGTGAGAGGTGGCTGTTGCAAGGGGGTTCAAATTCTGCCTTTTTTCACAGAGTTGCTAATGGTAAGAAGAGGAAAAACACCATGTATTCCCTGGTTAATGGTGAACAACGTGTTCGGGGGACCGAGGAGTTACTTTCCCATGCTACCTCATAATACAAAAAGCTTTTTGGTCCTGGGGAAGGTAATCTCATGAGGTTTTCTGCTGGTATTTGGGAAGCAAATGAAATGTTTTCTGCCACCGATAATGCTGATCTTGATTCTGCATTTACTGAGAAAGAGATTAAAATAGCTATTGATTCCATGGTTAGGAATAAAGCTCCTGACCTGATGGGATTCCTATTGAGTTCTTTCAGGTCTCATGGAATATTGTTAAAGCTGATATTGTACAATTGTTCAATGATTGGTATGTTGGGAAGCTTGGCCTCTACAGACTTAACTTTGGTATGATCATCATGTTGCAGAAATCCCCTGATGCGGATTGCCTCCAGAAATATGGACCTATCTGTGTGCTACAGGTGTTGTACAAGATTATTACTAAGGTGGACACCCTTAGGATGGAACCTTACATGGATAAACTAATTTCCAAGTGTCAGACTGCTTTTATCAAAGGCAGGAACATCATGGATGGCATCATGTCTCTTCATGAAATTTTACATGAGGCCAAGAGGATGAAACAACAGGGTGTGTTCTTCAAGATAGATTTTGAGAAGGCTTATGACAAGGTGGACTGGGCCTACTTGATGCACTGTGTCTCCTTGAAAGGATTTAGTGCACTCTGGAGAAGGTTGATAGAAGAGATCATCAAGGATGGGACCTTGTGTGTTAAGATTAATAATACTAGGGGCAGAGATTTTGGCAGCCATAGGGGTGTTAGACAAGGGGACCCTTTCTCTCCTTTCCTTTTCAACCTTGCTGCTGAAGGCCTTGCCAAACTTATTCAGCAGGCTCAGGATAATGGACTAATTTGTGGTTTGGTACCTCACCTGATTACTAAAGGGGTAGCTGTCGTGGGATAATCACGGCAGACGTTACCAGGGGTAACTTATCTTGGGGCAATTCGACTCTGGTGTTTGGGAGAGGGTTTAGCTCAGGGGAAATCATGCTGATAATCGATCTGGTAGCTCTGGCAATCAGGTCGCCGAGTCTCCGATCTAGGTTTACAATCTCAACTCTCGTACTACAAGGGATACTCGAATAGCTAGTAAAAGACTCGTGTTCATCTAACCCTAGGAGCCGGCTTATATAATATCCGGCCCCCTGGCTTCCTATCCAAGGCACACTCGGAGTCCTACCTGGTCACCGCATACAAACCCTAAGTTTCCTTATCGGAACCCACAATCCGGGTTACGAGGCCTACGCTCTTGGGCCTTCTAGAAACTCCTTTTCCTTAAGCCGGGTCTTGCGCAGCTCCCTTTGGGCCGAGTTACACCTTGACGTTAGCCTACCGGGTTATCATCCCTCCATCAGTAGTCCCCAGAATAGCCTGGGCTTCGCAGGATCTTCCTTGAAGCGCATGCTATTCCCTGCAAAAAATAATAAACATACAAGTTCATAAAATACCGGGTTAGGATGCTTTGATAATAGCTAGGCCTAACTCCACAGGTGGTCCATATAATAACTCGGATTTCTCCGAGTCTAACGTCGTTTTCCCGGGTCAACACTCCGAGGAAAACACAGAAGACCCGGCTCACATTGTCCATTAGCTAATCCGAATATGGCGGAAACGATCTGCTCTGATCTTTTCCGGACATCTCGTAACGGGAGCATTTACTGCTTATCCCAAAAAATCCGGTCGGGTATCCCTTTCCCGAAATTTTGGCTCCCGCTCCTTAGACCTAGGGTCTCCACCCGCACCTATAAATAAGTGCTTTTAGGGGAAAACCTAGATCGAGCACTCCATTTCCCCATCTCCTTCACCCGCAATTTTCCTTGGCGCTCTCTCATTCGAGCTCAAGGCCGCGCCGCCACGGAGTCCGCGGGCACGCAGCCGGAAGCGAGCCGCCGCCGTCTGCGCTCTGCATCAGCTCGCGCCGCGCCGCCGTTGACCACCGTCGTCGCGCCCCCGAGCAACTCACCGGAAGATCCAAAGGGCCACCGCGACTGTGCCATCTGCCGCCGCCGCGCTCTCCTCCTAACTCCACCGGTAAGTCATCTTCTTCCATGGATCTCACATTCAATCTTACTCGAACTAGATTAGATTTAGATCCGCTCTTAGACGGTTTTCTTGCTCCGCATCAATTGGATAAACCATGCTTCATTCTTTCACAACCAACACTCAAGCTAGATCCAATAGTACACCTCACAATGCACCTTTATTACTTGTAGCCACAAATTTTCCCGTAGATTTTTCCGTCTAGATCCAATCTGTCAAGGTATCTCATAGTTTCTCTTTGGTTAATCGGATAATCAATCATTTCCGGGTCTTAGGTTACTTACACTCTGCACTTTTATCTCCTGTTTTTAGACTGCGCACATGGCACCCAAAACCAGTACGAAGATGAAGGGGAAACAGCCGGCGAAAGCAAGGCCTACTCAGTCTATATCCGCCAATTGGGCAAGGTCCACTGTGACCAAGGCAAAGCTGGATGAGCTCGCAGAGTCGGGCGTCCTCCCCGCCCGGGAGGATATCCACTGGCGCGTCCCTGGAGAGGAGACTCGGCCCACTCCGGGTCTTGATGAGGTAGTGATTTTCGTAGAGCACGTGATCCGGGGGTTTCGCCCCCCGGGGTCACCCTTTCTTTCGTGAATTACTAGATCACTACAAACTCCGAGTGTTTGATATAGGTCCCAACTCTATGTTGAACATCACTCACTTCATCGTTCTGTGCGAATCATATTTATGCATTCCTCCAAATCTTGCGCTATTTCTTGAACTGTTCCAATGCAAACCGTGCTGCGAAAGCGGTGACGGGGCCCTCCTGGCTTGCGGGGGGTTTCCATTCAAAGGAGGAAAAACTCATTAATGCCAACTCTTAGCCTCAATTCTCATGTTAAGCACTGGCAAAAGACGTTCTTCTATTGCCAGGACACTTCCTTAGCCGGTGAAAAACCACTGCCGGGTTTCTCTGAAGGTCTTCTCGATCTTTCCGACAATCTTAATTCTTTCGCTTCTGAGTCGAACAGGCAGTCCATCCAACCCCTTCTTGCCAAACTCGCTGTTCTATCGGCCCAAGGCCTTCTTGGGCTCAACTTAGTTAAAACTTGGGTAAACTTCCGAATCCAACCAAATGCCGTCCGGCCCAAGCTGATGTGCGAATATTCTGGGCACGTCACGGATTCACTCCGTTACTCACTGAGGAACTACCCGGCCGCAGACACGAACAAGATAATCAAGAGTTTCTTGACCGAGAAAATGGAAGTGATCCGGACTATAGCCGGCTTGGAGCCATTTACTCGCGATAACCCGGCTCCAGCGGTAAGATCCGGCCCTTACTCTTTATTCTCGTACCTTTATCTGACACAGTCACTAACCTTTACCATTGTGCCTTTATCTTAGGAAGATAGCGCTTTCTGGAAGATCGAGACCCCTCCTCCTTCCGAAAACTCGAAAGAGGACGAAGAGCCGGCTGATTCGGACGAAGGTATCATCCGGGTTTCGCTTATTTCCATTTTGTTAACTTGTTTTCCCACATCTTTCTCTTTTTCCAACTATACACTATGTTTTCCAGGAATGGAGGATAAGGAGGACAAGGAGGATAAGGAAGATCAGGAGGAGACCCAAAGTGATGAAAGTGAGGCAGAACCGGACCTAGGAGCTAGGGCAAAGAGGAAGACCCGGACAGTTGTTTTCAAGGTTCCTTATTCCTCCATCGCCTCCAAACCGTATTCATATGCTAACCTGTGCGAGCTTAACCAACAATTGTCCGGTTCATCATGCTTGAAGGAACCTGCTCCAGTCAAGCGCAGGGTAACCCGGAACTCCCCGGGTGAGGACGCTCTCAACACGGGTATCCCTTCGTCCCCAGCCCGCCGTGCCGGTATTCCCCAAACTCGTCCCTCCAATTCTCCTCAAAAACATCCTTCTCCCAATCATCCACTAGCTGGACAATTCCGGGTCTCACTTTCGGACCCCTTGACAGCCTCCTCCGGGTCTAGCAACGATCTTCCGGCGGATTTCTTCGTGAATACCGGGTGAGCTATCTTTTCTTGCTATCCGATACACCAACACTTTCCATACGTGTCATTCATCATGTACTAACCGCTCCTTTTATTTTCCTCAGAGCCAAGGTCACAACCAGTGACCCGGACGACATGGACGTGGATAACCCGGCGCTGGAAGAGCCGGTAGATACTGTGAAGGCCGCGGCTGGCGGCGCTGAAGAAGAAGAACTACTGAAAGACCCGGCTGATCAGGAGGCCGAGTATCCCATTCCCTCGCATGGATCCGGGGGCGATGACGTCGAGGTCCTGGGTGCAAGGATGGGTGACCCCACTCCTGAGACCCAAGCAACCCGGGTGTCCCCCCTCAAGCAGGAAAGGACTCCTCCTCCGCATAACCAGGCCCCCAGCTCTTCCGGGATGAAACTTGATGAACTGAGCTTTGATGAGATGCTAAGTTGTCTCTACACCTTGAAAACGGATGAAAAGGGGATTCTGGAAGCCATGGCGGAAAAGCACCAGGTAAGTGAACCAATACTGCTTATACACTCACCTAGTCCCCAAGTTCCGAGTGAACTATGTATAGTTTACTTGGAACTTCATAACGCTATAGTTTGTCACACCCGGATTTACCTTTTGTTCCGACTTATATCT
Organism: Alopecurus myosuroides; assembly: GCA_028641055.1. Lineage (NCBI taxonomy): Eukaryota > Viridiplantae > Streptophyta > Magnoliopsida > Poales > Poaceae > Alopecurus > Alopecurus myosuroides. The sequence goes on from CM054059.1 coordinate 139,793,714, forward strand.
CCTTTTCTCTTTTCGCAGGCTTACGTGGCCCAATCTGAGGAGGTGTTGGCTAAAACCAACAAACTCCTCGAGACGGAGACAAAGATGCGTGAAGCGCTGGAAGCTGACGCTGAAAAACTTGATAAAAATGTGAAAAAAGTATAAGAAGAGGTCCCAACTTGCTGAGGCTGAACTGAAGAAACTGTCGGCCCAAATTGCCGATACTTATCACACGCTACTTGGTAATGACTTTTACCCGATTAACTTATAACCCGGATTTCTTGTTCCGCAAAAACTCGGAATTTCTTGCTTTAACCTTTCTGTTACTCTGCAGGGCCGGGTGAGGCTATGCCAGAAGAAGATGATATCGAGAAGCTGAAGACCTTGAAGGCCGTGATCCGGCAACTCTGTGCCGGCACAAAATGGATTTTACAAGCTATCAAGTGGCCGGGCACCGGGTATGGTGATTTGAACACTTTGCTTGACGCGTGTTCCACCATTCCCGAGTGGATCAACCACTAGAAACGCTCTTCGTGCCGGGTTGGAGTAACCCGGGGACTCGCTCTTGCCAAGGCCTACTTCCCCAAGCTTGAGCCGACAAAACTCGTTGGCGGGTTTCCCGAATTCAACAACGATGGCTCCAAATTTTCTGGAAAGAACTTCAAGGCTATCAACACTGAGGTGCGTCACTCGGCGAGCATGATCGTCGACAGTCTGGATCTGAGCAACATCGTTCCGCCGTATGATGCCAAGGACAAGCCCATTAAGTCGGATTTGCCTAAGCCTTATGACATGCTGGTACGGTGGAAGGCGGAAGCTGCCAAGAGGAAGGAAGAAGTTGCGAAGAAGAAGGCTGAGGCCGATACTGCGCCTGCCACCTCTACGCCGGTTGTCCCTCCTCCAGCGCGCGCCAGTACTGCTGCTGATCTGGATGCAGGAACCGGGAAAACCGTTAGCGAGCAAGTTGAAGAGCCGGCTGCCAAGGATAACGTTGAAGACTCGGCGAAGGATGCCGAGTGAAGTTTCACTTTTCACTGCCTCAAACATTTTATTCGGCCCATGAACATCTAAATCAATTATTCTTTTAATAGTGCGCCTGTGCACTTTTCGATACTACTCCCTCGGTTTGTAATACGTTAAAACCTTAATAGCTTCCGTGGCCCTTCTGGCCTTTTGCATGGATTTGATATTTTACTAGCTTTAAACTTTTCGTTGCTGGTTTTCCCACTTTCGTATTTTTTTTTTGTGAGACCTGGTTTCCGGGTCTCGGGGGCTTTGACAAGTGGATTGTTTCTAAGTCCCCAAGTCCCCAAGACTCGGATGTTTGGGTTTTGAAGCTTAATAGCCAGACAATTTGTTACTTTTTTTCAAATTCCCAAGTCCCCAAGGCCCGAATTTCTGAGTCTGGGGGTTTGGAGTTTTTTGAAAGAACAAACTGTTTCTGCTAAGGCCCAAACCCTAGAGTTGATCATATAGGTTTGAAGTTATGCTTGATACATTGCGAGTTTCCGGCTGTTAACCTTGTACTCTGCATAACTTGTGGTTTGGATGACCCTTTTGATCCACTTTGCTGTAAGCCGGCTGTCGCGTGGATAATCAATGTTGCTATAACTGTATAAAAACAGGGTCAGGCAAGTCCCCATGGGGCATCATGGCTGATTGTAATTACACGCTAGCAAAGCATGCCACTTTCTTGCGAGTCACATCAAGCTTAAGCACGAGAAATCAAGAGAATTTGGCTCTATTGTCCGGTTATAAGATTCTAACCGTACTTATTCTAAGTAATCGGTCCTTATAACTTAATGGCATCGTGGCCGGGTCTTTGAGTTTGCAACTGTGCTATTCAAGCAATCAGCCCCCAAGACCTGTATATGTAATCTTTAGAAAACTACTGTACTTATAAATAAAGGACTAATACTTACCTGAAAACATCAAAAACAGAAAAAAAAAACAGGAAAAAACTTAACAAAAACGCATAAGAAAGAAGCAACATCATAGCTTAACCATCTCTTTATTGATATGAGAAAAGTTAGGTCAGCAAGCCGCCTCATTAAAAACCCTCCAGTCCCCTTAGGTACCCTGGATAGGAAAAGAGTGCGTCTGAAACCTGCTGCCTGTTGCATCGTGTGGTTCCTCTTGTAAGTCTAGTCTAGTCTAGGTGTAGTAGGGACGTAGCTGAGCCACGTTCCATGGTCTTTCCCTCTCTTGCATAGATGAAGTGGTGTGAGTGGTGTTATTGACAGTATCCGACTCTTCCCTTGCATCTACCAAGTAATATGATCCATTGTGCAAATTCCGGTTTACGCTGAACGGTCCCTCCCATGGTGGAGATAGCTTATGTTTTCTTTCCTTTGACTGTACCAGGCGTAACACCAGGTCTCCTTCCTGGAAGACCCGGGTTTTGACTCGCCAGCTGTGATACCTCCTCAGATCCTGCTGATATATGGCCGATCTCTCCAAAGCTTGGTCTCTGTGTTCTTCTAGCATATCCACGGCGTCCTGCCGGGTCTTCTCGTTCTCTACCTCGATGTAAGCCGACACTCGGGGCGAGTTGTGAATAATATCACTCGGTAACACTGCTTTTGCACCATAAACCATAAAAAACGGGGTCATCTGAGTAGATCTGTTAGGTGTGGTGTTAATTCCCCAAACCACTGATGGTAACTCTTCTACCCATGCGCCAGCAGCTCTGATGCACGGAACCCGCAACCGTGGTTTTAACCCACGAAGTAAATTCCTGGTTTGCCCTTTCCACTTGTCCATTAGCTTGTGGGTGGGCTACTGAAGCTATGTCAAGCCGGATTCCATTGTTCCCACGGAATTTCTCCATCTCACCAAGGGACATGTTGGTTCCATTGTCTGTTATTATGCTGTGAGGATACCCAAACCTGTAGATGATTTTTTTTAAGAACTTGACTGCTGTGAATGCTTCGCAATTGGTAACTGGCATAACTTCAACCCACTTTGTAAATTTATCGATAGCTACCAAGAGATGGGTCTTTTTGCAGGGTGACATGTGGAAGGGGCCCACCATGTCCATGCCCCAAACAGCGAACGGCCAGGTTAATGGGATTGTTTGTAACTCCATAGCCGGCACATGGATTTGGCGAGCGTACCTTTGACATCCATCGCACCTTGCCACCAAGCGTTCCGCGTCTGCTAAGGCTGTGAGCCAAAAGAAACCGTGCCGATATGCTTTGGCCACAAGGGATCTTGTGGATGCATGATGCCCACAGTCACCTTCATGGATCTCTTTCAGGATCTGCCGGCCTTCTTCTGGTGCTACACAGCGCAAAAAGACTCCTGATGCACTCCTTTTATATAACTCGCCGTTGATGATGGAATAGCCCTTTGCTCGTCTCAGGATTTGCCTTGCTAAAACTTCCTGTGGTGGTAGCTCGCCCCGTGATAAATAAGCTAAAAACGTCTCTGTCCACTCAGGAACGGCACGTACCGTGGCCACAAGCTCTAAATCCGGGTCTTGGTTAGCCACCTCTTCCTCGGACTCGGTTTTAATAGATGGCCGCCATAACTCGTCCAGGAAAACATTGGGTGGAACCGGCTCTCTGCGCGAGCCGAGTCTTGCGAGTGCATCTGCTGCCTCGTTCTTTCGCCTGTCAATATGCTCCACCTCATACCCGGAAAAACACCCGGCAACCTTGTCCACCTCTCTGCGATATGCTGCCATAGTTGCATCCTTCCTATCCCAGGTTCCTAAGACCAGCTGCACCACAAGATCCGAATCTCCATAGCATCGTATCCGCCTGATATTCATCTCCTTGGCTATTCTCAACCCGTGTAATAGTGACTCATACTCGGCCACGTTGTTAGAGCAATCAAAGTGAATTTGCAACACGTAGCTCAGTTTATCTCCTTTGGGTGATGTAAGTACCACCCCAGCTCCTGATCCCTCGTACTGCTTAGAACCATCAAAGTGCATCACCCAGGACTCGGAACTTGGTGTCATTGTTGGCATGCTTGTGTGAGTCCAATCATTGATGAAATCGACTAAAGCTTGGGACTTGATTGCTGACCTGGGCTCGTAGTTGATATGATAATCTCCCATCTCAATGGCCCACTTGGCTATTCTGCCTGTTGCATCTGAATTTCTGATAATATCCGACATTGGAATAGAGCTAACCACTGTTATGGGGTGTTCCTGAAAATATGGTTTCAATTTCCGGCTGGCCATGAAGACCCCGAAAACCAACTTCTGCCAGTGTGGGTAACGCTGCTTTGCTTCCGATAATACCTCGCTTACGTAGTAAACCGGCCTCTGTACCGGGTGATCTTTTCCATCCTCTTTACGCTCGACAACAACCACTGCGCTAACCGCCCGGGGCCCAGCCGCAATATATAGTAACATGGGCTCCTTAGGACCCGGAGCTGCTAAGACTGGTGCCTCAGACAATTGCTTCTTTAGTGCCTCGAACGCCTCATCCGCCTCTTGGTCCCAAACGAACTTGTCGGATTTCCTCAAGAGCCGGTATAAGGGAATTGCCTTCTCCCCGAGTCTGGATATGAACCGGCTTAATGCTGCTACGCACCCTGTAAGTTTTTGAACATGCTTCAAATTTTCCGGATTTTTCAGACTCTGGATAGCTTTGATCTTGTCCGGGTTTGCCTCGATTCCTCTCTGGGAAACAACGAATCCGAGTAATTTTCCTGCTGGAACTCCAAACACGCACTTTGTAGGGTTAAGTTTCATCTGATACCTTCTCAAATTCTTGAACGTTTCCTTTAGATCATCAATAAATGTTTCCGCTTTCCTGGTCCTGATCACCACATCATCCACATAGGCGTGGACGTTGCGTCCAATCTGATCCTCGAAGCACTTCTGTATGCATCTCTGGTAAGTTGCACCAGCATTCTTTAGCCCAAAAGTCATGGTTTTGTAACAGAAAGCCCCAAAGGGGGTTATAAACGATGTTTTCTCCCAATCTTCCTTCTTGAGCTTGATCTGATGATACCCGGAATACGCGTCCAGGAAACATAATAGGTCACTTCCAGCCACTGCATCTATGATCTCATCTATCCTTGGAAGGGCAAATGGATCCTTTGGGCAGTGCTTGTTGAGACTCGTGTAATCTATGCACATCCTCCACTCGTTACTCTTTTTCAGTACTAGAACCGGATTTGCCAGCCAATCCGGGTGAAAGACCTCCATGATAAAGCCGGCTGCCAATAGCCGGGCAATTTCTTCTCCTATAGCTTTTCTTCTCTCCTCATTCATTTTTCTCAGGCCCTGTTTCACAGGACGAGACTTAGGATCAACGTGTAAACTGTGCTCAGCTAACTCAGTCGGGATACCTGGCATATCACTAGGCGTCCAAGCGAAAACATCTTGATTTCCGCGAATGAACTCAATGAGCGCCTCTTCTTGCTTACTGTCTAGGTTAGATCCTATAGAAAATTGCTTGGAGGGATCACCTTCAACAAAAGCCACCATCTTTGTGTCCTGTGCTGCCTTGAATTTTTCTCTCTCATCTTCCGTATTCGGCTTCTTTAACGTTGTTCTGTCATCCGGGTCTACTTGAGACCGGTAATACTTGAGCTCTTCCTTTCTACAAGCTTGTTCCGCCATTGCCGCGTCTCCTTCGTCACACTCAGCCGCTATAACCCGGCTCCCATGGATGGTGATGGTCTGCTTGGGACCCGGGATTTTTAGCTATAGATATACGTAACACGGCCTGGCCATGAACTTGGCGTAAGCCGGCCTTCCAAACAACGCGTGATAGGGGCTGCGCAACTTTACCACCTCAAACGTGAGCCACTCCACTTGGAAATTATCCTTTGATTCTCCAAAAGCGACCTCCAATGTAATCTTCCCCTCGGGGCACGCCGAGTGACCCGGTACGATCCCGTGAAAAACCATAGAACTTTTCTGTAGCTGGGACTCCTTGAGGCCCATGCGTAGGAAAGTTTCCCAATATAGGATATTGATGCTGCTTCCGCCATCCATTAACACCTTTTTCAACTCATAACCATTAACCTGTGGTGCAACCACCAATGCTAAGACACCCGGGTGTTCTATTCTTTCCGGATGATCCCTTCTGCTCCATGTCACCTCTTGATCCGACCACCTCAGGTATCTCGGGACAGCCGAGGAAACCGAGTTTACTGCCTTTTTGAGTATCTTTCTATCCTTGTTAGAAGTTCCTGTGGTGTGAACGTGGTACTGGCCCAATTGCTTGGGGTTGGCCTGGAAACCTCCAGCTCCTCCCTGATTGTTACCCGGATTACCACCTCCTGGGTTGCCTGCTGGGGGTGGGCCGTTGCTCGGGTTACCACCCGGACCCGGTCCTGCTCCCCGGCCTACACCTCGCATTGCCTTCTTTATTTCCTCATTCTTCCATCTCTGTAAATCCATGCACTGTTCCAGCGAATGATTGGCCGGCCTGCCGTTCCTGCTATGGCGCGGACAGGGCATCCTGAAGGCCTCTATATGGTTAGCCGGCCTTGGCGGCCCTTGGTAATTTCCTCCATTAAAGTTTCCTCCGTTGAAATTTCCTTCTGCTCTGGGTCTTGCAAATCCGGCCTCTGTGTTGGCGACAAACTCGGAACTTCCCTCGTACGAGCGCTTATTCTGGTTGTTTCCATTATTTCCTCCATTGTTACCCGGCGCAGATCCATTGCCGGGTCTTCCACTGTTGCTTGCGTTAGCTTTGGCTTTCTTGTCATCAACATCCTCCTCTGTGGTATCCGTGGCGGCGTGCTTGTTGCACGCGTCCATCAACTCTCCCATAGTAACCTCCGAAGCATTCCGACTAGATTTCATGCGTGTTAGCTTTTGCACTAAGGGTATGTACTTGCATGTTTTTGCCATAGCCTGTAGCGCATCCTTTGGCTGAATATCTGTAGACGAGTGAAGTATTTCCATAACCCGGCGCACCCAACTGCGCGCCGACTCACCCTTCTTCTGGACACATCATTCTAGATCATCGATTATGAATAACTTCCTGCACGTTCCATGGAAGTGCTTGATAAACGCAACTTTCAGCTCACTCCACGAATTGACAGATTTTTCCGGTAAATTGTTGAACCATAGCTTTACCGCTCCCTCTGACATCATCAGGTACATGAATTTGGCTTGCAGATTTTCGGACGCATTGCGAATCGACATGGCCATTTCATAACTACTCAACCGGGTTTCTGGATCCATGGTTGGCTCGTAATTGACCACTTTACCCGGTTCCTTGAAATTATCCGGGTAAGGCTCGGCTCTGATGGCGTCCGACAAACACTTGGGCCCGGCTAAAATTGCCGGTACTGGCCTTACCCGGGAAACATGCGATCCGGCGACAGGTGCGGCGGGGGGCGCAACCACTACCGGCCCTCGTACCGCAGATCCGGCTGCTGCGCGCCTGGCTCGAGAACTGTCCACGATAGCTTGTGCGGCTGATACTGCAGGTCTTGCTGATCTACGGGGAGGAGGCGGCATTTGCTGCTGCTCTGCCCTCCGCCGTGCTGAGCTTGTCTGAATATTACCGATGTTTCCGTTATGCCGGCTAACATACGGCGTTCCATGGATTCAGCTCCTGTTATCCGGGTAATTGGCTTGCTGAGCCACTGCCGTGCGCAATAGATCTATCGATGGTTCAATATGCAGATGAAACTCTATTGATGGTTCAGGATGAGATTAATCAGGTCAGGCAGCTTAAGATGATACTCTACCTTTTTGAGGCAATGTCAGGGCTCAAAATTAATTTCATAAAAAGTGAATTGTTCATGGTTATGGAAGACTCTGTCAAAAGTGTTCTATACTCTGACATGTTGAACTGCCAGATTGGTCACTGGCCAATGAAGTACCTGGGGGTTCCTGTGTGTGGATCCAGAATCTTGGTGGCTGATTTGAAACCTCTTGTGGAGAAATTGAGTAAGAGGTTGTAAGGGTGGGCTGGTAACAACTCCTCCATTGGGGGGAGACTGATCCTGATTCAGTCTTCATTGAGTAGTATTCCAATTTATCACATGTCCATGTACCTGCTCCCTGCTACATGTTTGGAGCAGATGACCAAAGTCATTAGGATTTTTTTTTGGCAAGGGGCCAGCACTAAAAGGAAATATCACCTTGTTCGGTGGAACATCATCAACAAACCCAAGAGAAAAGGGGGTTTGGGCATTAAAGATCTGAAACTCTTCAACATCAGTCTCCTGTGCAAATGGTGGTGGAGATTAGAGATGGAGGAAGGCTGATTAGAGATGGAGGAAGGCTTGTGGCAAACCTTGGTGAAGCACAAGTATGGCATTACACATGGCATCGGGAGAGTTAAGATGAGGCAACAGGATTTCCCTGTGTGGAAGGATCTTTTGAAAGTCAAACAGTGGTACATGCAGTGTAGATCGATGATGGCTGTTGGGGGGAATGAGACTGACTTCTGACATGATCAATGGTGTGGTCCAACACCCTTTTGTGACAGATTCCCAGACCTGTTTCAAGTGTGCACGCTTCAGGTGTGCACTGTAAGGGAGATGACTGAACGGAATTGGCAACTAGAATTCAGGAGATGGCTGGATGTACAGATGCAACACCGGGCATCAATCCTGCGTAGTTTACTCATGACAGTGGCTTTGGGGGAGGGGCCTGATAAACCCAAATGGAAGCTTACCAAATCTGGAAATTTTTCAGTCAAATCTATGTACAACAAGATGTCCTTCTCTAATGTGGACAGATCTTTCTCTCAGTTATGGAAAGCCAAGATCCCTTTGAAGATCAAAGTGTGGCTGTGGCTGATCTGGCACAATTCTATTGCCACCAAGGATAATATGAAGAAAAGGAATTGGAAAGGGGATTTTTCTTGCAGTTTCTGTTCTGCATTTGAAACAATTCACCACCTTTTTTCGCTTGCCCTGTTGCTGGTTACATGTGGAGTGTTGTTTGCTCGGTTTTTGGGGCTTTAAACAGACCTGTTAATTTTACTCAATATTTTTGGTGGATCTCTTCTTACTTTCCAGCTCGTTTGAATCTCCATGTTGTTCGAATTGCTGCCTTTTGCTGGGCAATTTGGAAAACTAGGAACAATGCATGTTTTAATAGAAAATTCATCTCGGCCCCTGTTGAGCTAATCTGCTATTTCTGTGCCTTTCTACGTTACTGGGCAGGTCTTCAAGTTTCAGAGGGAGACAGGACTCAGCTTGAGGCAGGTGCAAGGATGATTCAAGACGCTGCGTTGTAGCAACATGCCCGTAGCCAAGCCAGAAGGAACAGGACAATCGAAGCTGATGCAAATTCAGAGGAAGAAGTTGACGTCGTTGGGTGATGGTGCATCTACTCCTCACCCCCCTCCCATGATCTTCTGAGCAGCTTTTGGTGAAAACAAAGATGTTTGAAAAACTTAGTTGGTTCCACTGCCTGCACGCAGCTAGACTTGTGTTTGTTAAACTCCTGGCCATCGTGCCTTTGTCGTTGTAACTATACTAGCCCGTTCTCCTTGGTGCAGAGCTTTAGGGGGTCATTTTCTGCCTTCCTTGGAGGGGAGGAGTGACCTGTTTCCTTTTGCTTCTGACCAGGTCGCCCATGCTTTTCTTTTGCGTTTCTTTTGGGTTGTAACAAGACATCTGTTCTGTTATCTCTTGGTAATGGAACCCGGCTCTAGTCGTTTGGAAAAAAAAAGAAAAAAACATAGGATTGCAATGTCATGTCCACTCCAATCTAATAGGATTTGTCATGCACTAAACTTTGTTTGATTCCATCAAACGAATTGTAAAACGAGATGGGAGTGGATGTTAGATTTTCTATAAGAAGTAGTGCAAAATTCCTATAGGATCCAATCCTACAAATCAAATGATCAAGTTAGGAAAATTTCCTATAGGATTGAATCCTCCAAAAATGCTACATGTTTTCTTTGAATAAAAGGAGCCCTTAGAGTTTTCTCAAAAAACCAAAAAGCTCTAATCCATCTAATACATAAAAAGTGTCGTTCACCTAGTATAAATTTTATAGTAGGTTAGTATAAAATGAGCGATATTTTTATGGATCGGAGGGAGTATCCTTTTGGGCCCCTTAAAAACCACCCTTTTAAAAATTGTTGAAAAAAAAATGTGAGGTACACATTTTTAACCTGTACTTGTGACATATATTACCAATTTAGTAATAATTCTATCAAAATATCGCTTCTAGAAAATTTTGAATATGACTTTTACGCCATTTTAATATTTTGAATGTATTGTTAGATAAGATCGACAGGGCGATGTGGTTCAAAAAGAATGTAAAACTAGGGGGAAATCATCAGTGATCATATCCAGCTTTCCTTGCCAACTTGTTAAATTTATCATCGTAATCCTCACATTTTGAATCTCAATCACAACTTACGCGACGGACATGTATCAAAAGAAGAGGTTTCGGAATTTCTAGAAGTGATAATCTATACAAATTTGACTAGATGAATAAACTAGTGTCACAAATGCATAACTAGAGGGTAAATATAACTAGATGGTAAAAACAAAGTTCACTCTGAAAAAGACTTTTAACAAGAAAAAAATGATCATCCTGTCTCGCGAACGTCGAGGATCTGCAGGAGACCCGGTCGGAGTAGGCTCGTAACTTCCTTCATCTCGTCGAGCAGACGCCTACATCATTGCCTCTCAACAATGTGCTGCTACCCGTCTAGCATTGCCACATTGGACGGGACTATCCAGCCCGGCTTTTAGACAGCAATGTGCACGGATGAGCAGCGATTTAAATATTGAGCCCTCCTCAGTTCACCCCGTAGACGTATCTTCGCAAATCGTCATCGCAAATCTTTTCATCCCCTCATTAATAATTCGGTTTCACGATCATTGACCCGACCCCACTCAGAAATTTGTGCTCGGTCCACCTCATTTGCCACATTCATCAAGGATCCATCTGAAGTCCGTTTACAGCTTAGATAAATTAAGCATCGCAGTATGATGTGAAGTCAGAAGATCAGAATTCGCATGAGACCTGGTCTAGCCATCTATAGATCTAGGGAAGCAATCGTACGTGGCGAAAGCGACGTAACTATATTTGAAACACTGCCGACGCAAGAGGCTGACGCTTGCACACGCATTATAGAGCACTCCGCGCTGTATTCTGCTCTCACAATCTAACGGAAGTCTAGTTAGAGCCAGCGCGTGCCGGAGCGGTGCATTTGTATAAGCTTTACTCATGGCTGGCGTCGACGTGTCGACTGGCCGTGCTGCGCGTGTGCTTCGTGCTCATGCAATTGACGCACGCAGTGGCGAACGCATGAGCCGGGCCCGGGATTTTTATAGTGCAGGAAGGGCAGATCGTTCGGTCGGTTCATCAGCAAGTGCATAGCATACGTGTCTCCCTCCTAATTGTTCTCACCGTCTTCTGTGCGAGCACGCCACGAAATGGATAAGATAAAATGCACTTACTTATAGAGTGCAATCGCTGAGTTGCTTTTAGGATTTCTTTTTTTTGGGTCGAGCATGGGGAGGGATCGACATGGTGTCCAAATAACATATTCTACTATCTGTCTCGAATTAATTGTCGTGGATTTTTAAAATATTGATGCATATAAACATATTTTAGTGTACTGATACATCAATATTTTGATAAATTTACGACAATTAATTTAGAACGGAGGGAGTATTATAACGTGGAAAGTCACTTTGCCTTCGGAGATACAGTGATTTCTTTGTTTAAAAAGTTTCAAATAAATGTTCAGAAGTTTCAAATAAATGGAAATAATTTTAGATTAGTCAATGATGTACTATATATAAGTATGCAAAATCATAACATGAAATTATTTGTATTATGGGCTAAACTGAAATGACAAAATCTTTTAAAAAAAATTAGAGATTTGGAAATATGCACTCATATCTGTATATTTGTTATTTTTGTGTAGCTCAAAATAGGAATAATTTAAAAAGAAAATTTTGCCCCTTTGTGATACATCATTAAGAATATGCTAGATCTGTTTCTAGATTTTTAAAGAACTTCTAAGTATGATTATTATTATTTTAAATACATAGATCACTAGACCTCGGGAGTGAGAAATTTCCATTCATTATAACGTCTTCACACCGTGCACAACTATATTTTTAGATAGCAATAATATTTTGTGCATCTAAAGTTTGAAATTGAACTGACTAGGATAGTTAAATCATGACCTCTATAAGTTTATGAGTGCCATTATACGGAAATTTATTTTGGCATATGGGAGCATATGATCCTGCCATCGAAAAAAAACATTTTGATATGTTCAAACAATCGAAAAAAAAATTGACATGTACATCTCAACATTCTAAGTGTTTACGCCAAATTTCACGAAAAAACGATATTTTTATGGTATGTGTAAAAAAGAAAAAAATTCTCATAAAAGGCCTTTTCTAGCACCAATTTTTTGTATTTCACAGATGACACAAAAATGTCAGTTTTCGTGAAACGACTAAGTAAGCATATAGTTCATCGACATATATACATGAAATTTTTTGTCAAAATTTATTGACATTTCGAATGTGTTTAAAAATGCATTGAAAAATAGAGAGTATATGCTCTAATTGCCAAAACATCACTCTTTGGCATTATAACACGAACGGCTCGTTTGCGATTTTTTGGGAGTCCCAAGACACAAAGGGCATGATTTGACTGCGCTAGACACAACGAGAGCAGCCTGTCTCATTGGACAGGTTCAATGATGAAATTCTGCTCTCATTGGTTCCCTATGATATTTTGGACTCGGCAGATGTAGTGAAAGGTATTTAGTTGCTTGTGATGGTGTACGTAGCAGAAATTAAAAAAAAATCGTCATACGTAACACACAAGATTTACTATGCATATAAATACGTGGATAGATTTGATCGTTACTGACATGAAGCGCGGAAGTAGTGCCAATGACGATATCGGTGATGCCTGATGAATAGTCTCACGGCTAAGCCTAGCGGTGGGACTGTTGCCGATTTCCCGTATCTCACCTTATAGATCCAGTAGAGTGAGGGTATCACGTGTTACCCCTCTAAGAGATCGCACACATACGTTCGTCAAAATCCTGCAGCGCTCGCCGTCCAGGACTAGGCACCGCAGGTTCACAATTGAGGTGGAGAGATCCCAACACATGGAAAAGAGAGTGAGAGAGATTAGATCTAGGCCTAATCAAGAGATGATCGTCATCTCCCAATTAGAAGAAGTATTAAACCAATTAGAGTGTCTCTAATCAGAAGTTCTAATCCAATTAGAAGCGTTTCTAATTAGAGACTATAATCCAATCGGAGAGGTTCTAATTAGATATTCTAATTTAATTAGAGGGTCTCTAATTAGATCTCTAATTTTGAGAGAGAGAAAGAGAGAATAGCCCGAAAGCCAATTGTGTATCCTCAAAATAGAGGAGCGGGTGGGATTATATAGTGGGACAAAGGGGAAGCCTGCCATAGGGGGAGAGATAGGTTGCCCCTCTCCCTCCTTGGCCACACCAACTCCCCTAGTGAGAGTCGGACTGGACTCCTAGATGGAGTCCAATCCCCCTTGCCTTTTTTTTTCTTTTTCCACATTTTCCCAACTCATTTATTTATCAAATAAATCAGGGGAAAACCCAGGGGATGGTGATGCGCATTGTGAGACCATAGGACCCACCTGGCAGCCCCTAAAATTAGGGTTTGCCCATAGGAGAAAATATGTCCCCTACGGTAGTCCCCCCCTTATATGGAAAGTCCTCCGGAACTCTTCCGCAACCCCATGACCCCTATAAATAAAATTATTGACCTTATCTAATAATGTCATAAACATATTCCCGACATACCGGGACATCTCATGTCCGCATGCACTTCTCCGTAAAGCGTGCAAAATATTTCTCTCTCATAGTAACTTTCCCGAAACGACTCCGATTGACATCGAACTTGTTTCTGTGATATCGTACGACATCGACCATTACTAATTGATGTTAGAAATATATTTCCGACATCATGGGGCATCCCATGTCCTCCGTAATCTCCGTTGAATATTAATTCTATCACGTCGGAATTACCCGAATGATACCCTACTCTCCCTCGGACAATCCAATGCAAACAACAGACTTTGACGCCTTAAATGTATGACCCCTACAGGTACGATAACTAGTAGACATGATTGGGAAAACATTTTTCTAATCAATAATTAACATCGGGACCGTGGACGTCCATATTGATTCATACAAGTTATACGAAGAAAACTGCTGAACATGTTGGTTGTTAAGTAAGTTTATATTACTTCGTGATAAATGATAAGACCGTGATTAAATTCTTTATCACCTTAACAAATTATTCTCGATATCCGCTATGATTTATTTTACTCATTACACTGACATAGTATCCCCATGACTAGTGTCATGTCTTTCACTTACGCAGACTTATTTACCGATGCTATTTTACCGAGTGGATCCTGAATGTATCTTACTATTAACTAGAGGAGTAATTCTCAATATTTAACTATCACAATGAATGAATACTTTTGTGACCACCTAGTATTAGACTTTTTTATCACCCAGTTTACGGTGTGGTATTTGGCTACACCAAAATGATCCTTACGGTAAACATCATTTAATATTCTCATAGTCTAAGTAAGCAAACAAAACGACCATTCTGTGATGATACTATTATGCAAAACTAATATTGTAGTATCTCAACTACTTGAATCTACCCAACCACAATGTTGAAACAACATTGTGCTCCCATTAATATTGACATGACAAATGTTCATGACCAAGAAAATATGGTCATCTAATATTAACGAGTTTGTCTGTGAGACATGACAAAGGATCAGAACGGTGTGTTTATGTTTTTACACATGTGTATGGGTTTTCCTCCGAATCTCATATTCAGTGACCATAACAGTTATAGCATCAAAACATAATACATTAATCATGAAACTGATATATTTTATTGTCTCTTGGGCATACACCCAACAACTTGCATCCTATTTCTAACCACATATATACAATAGTGGTGAATTTACGAACATATGCTATCACAGAAGTAAAAGTAATGCAACCTAGGGAAAATTTACAATTCAACTAAGATGCGATAGAAGTATCAAATTAAATCATTATAGTCCAACTACTTAACAGATGGTGGTACTTAGTCCATCAATCAGAAATATCATTATCACACGAACATTGTAATCATCATCATCACCCTTGTGTTACCTTGGTTTTCTCACATTGCCTCATCCCACTCGGTTGTCTTTCCTGCCCAAGCAACATTATTAGTTGGTGCCACATCATAGCCTTATTCAGTCGTGTCCACGGCCACATCCTCCTCCTGCGACACCCACTCATCAATACCAAAACAAAAATATCCACTTATAAAAAAGGCAACATGTAATAACAGTCTTAAATTCGGTGTGGTGTGGGGAGAATCGTGGATTTAGGAGTCATTTGTTGAACTTCTCCATTGTTTATCATCTCCATTCCCGAGTAGATATTGAGATCGGGAGAGAGAAGATTTGAGTATCTTGTGTTCTTGCTTTGTGTTTATATTGCATTGGTTTGCCCTTCGCATATCCCATCTCTCTGCAGCATTTGATACCTTAGGTGAGATTTGAGAGAGAGGTATTTGATCAATCTTCTGTTCTTGCCTTACATTTGGTGGACTTGTTTGAGCCCTACAAGTGATTGATTCAAGTGAGAGTCCAAGAGCTTGTAATGTTGGAGGCTGCCACTTCCTGTACATTTTGGTGGTTGCTTGCTTGGTGGTCTCTTTGTGAAGATTGTGAAGCGGCCCAAGTGAATTTTGAATTGGTTGTGGAATTTCCCTATTCACGATGGAGGAAGAAGCTATCCATAGTGTAAAATCTCATATTTGTTATGTTGATACCAAGGAATAATAAGGCTAGATCCAAGAGGGATGTTTGTGGGCTAGGTTTGCCATGACCTCTCCAAAAAGCGCTCGATATGGGTGGATATACGAACTCCGGTAAATACATCAATTGTCTCTTGCCCCCTTTACAATCACAATTCGTTTTGTTACCATCGATATATCTTGTTTCTTGTTTGAATTGTTTGCTTGTTCTTATAATTTCTATCTCCGGTTTAGCCTTAAGTTGTTGGTGCACATAGCCTCTATGAAAAGACCCACCCATGTTACCTATTGAATGTAACTACATTATGGGTTAAGTGCACTAGCCTGCCGATGAAATTTAACTAATTAAGTAACCTAACGATTGAACGAGTGCTGAAGGCGAGGCACATGAGCCTCAATCAAAGACGAAGGAGAGGTGCCCTAGTGTCAGAGAGGATGAGTTGAGCCAGTGTTGGAGAGAAAGGGGATGATCCCCTACCATAGACTTAGAAGAGTCAAGTTGGTGCCAGGGAGGCGGGTCCACAATGCCGCTGCTTCTTGGATCAAAGATGGGGCCTTTTTTCTACTACATGCAGCCTAGAGGTGATCGGCTAGAGGGGGGAATTTTGCACTGCTACCAAAACATGCAAACACGCACCATCTCCATTGGAGCTTCCGCAAAGCACCACATTTCCCATCACGCGTGAGTGGGTCTACCTTGCTCGAAACGGCCGAATCGGCCTTTTCAATTGGGCATGGACGAGGAGTGCTTTAAGAATTACGCTGCATAACCCACCGCTCGTGCTCACTCCTCGGCCATACCCACCGCTCGTGCATGCAACCAAACGAAACAAATTCGGATCCATAGAGTGAAAGTGGGGCGTTTTGTTTCTTCCTTGATCATATCCGCCATGCTGTTTGCTTAGACATATTATACTCCCTCCGTTTCTTTTTACTCCGCGTATTAGGATTGTCCAAAGTCAAAATTGCTAAAGTTTGACCAATTTTATAGGGAAAAATATCAACATTCAAAATACTAAATCAATAGCATTTGATTTACTATGTAATATACTTTCATATTATATCAATTTGGTATTATAAATGTTAATCTTTTGTTCTATATACTTGGTCAAACTTTGTTATGTTTTTTTTTCGAAAAGGGGATAAACCCTAGCCTCTGCATCGAGTGATGCACACAACTTTTATTAATTATTATAGTTTCAGAGTAGCTTTAAAGTTTACAAATGATAGCGGCTCATAGAGAGACAGGCCTCCCGTACACAGAACAAAACTAGTAAAAAGTAAACCACGAAAGTCTACTGATGTGCTGCCACGTATGCCGGGATAAAAAATCCTGTGCCACCGTAAGGAGACGCTTGCATCCATCCATCATAAGCTCCCTCTAGTCCAATGGCAAAAGGAACGCCCATAATTGGATCCAATGCACCTCCATATGTATAACCTGTAAGACAAGAAAATTATCTTTTCTGTTAAAAATAAGATTATTCCTACAATTCCAAATGGACCAACAAATAGCCGAAACGCCAATAGAAATTCTATTTTTGGTCTTCTTATCAATCCCATTCAACCAGTTCCCAAACATATTCGTAACACTAGAGGGGGAGGGATATTATAAGCACAAAAGACCACCCGCCAAACAAGTTTGGCAAAAGGACAGTGAATAAATAGATGATCATCCGTCTCCCCATTTCCACAAAAGGAACAATGCGTATCACCTACCCAATTACGCTTAGCAAGATTATCCCTAGTAAGTAACACTTTCTTATCTAAGAACCACATAATTTTTTTAATTTTGAGAGGTACCTTCAGTTTCCACAAATACTTTTTCAGAAAGACAGTATGACCATTCATAAGGTCTTCATACATAGACTTAACAGGAAAAAAAACCTCCTGATTTAGATCCCACCTAAACCTATCAGGGGCAGAGTTAAGGGAAACAGGCATCAAACGCAAACAAAGATTAGACCACAAATCCCAAGAAGCACCATAAAGGTTCCTCCTAAAACCGATGTTAAGAGGTGGTCCATTGTGAAACACATCATGTACCGAGACATGTTTACGTTGCACAATGTTTTATAAGAGAGGATACTGACTCATAAGCGGGGTCGAACCTAACCAAGTATCCTCCCAAAACCTAATCGTTTCCCCATTTCCGAGAATAAAAGATCCTCTACGAAATAAGTCATCTTTAACTTTCATTAAGACCTTCCAAAAGGGAGAATCAGTAGGTTGTGCATCAACCTGAGCTAAAGATTTGATATGAAGATATTTGTTTTGCAGCAGCTCCTGCCAAACACCCTCTTCATTTTGAAGTTTCCACAACCACTTACTAAGCAAACATTTGTTTTTCAGCTCTAGCACTTCCACACCTAGCCCTCCCTGATCCTTAGGTCTACAAATAATGTTCCACTTGGTTAATCTATATTTGCGTTTGTTCTTATCACTTTGCCAAAAAAAAAAGACTTATAGAAATCTAGTCTCTTGCAAACCCCCTTAGGGATCTCCATAAAAGATAACATAAACATGGGTAAACTTGTCAACACCGAGTTAACAAGAACTAAACAGTCCCCATAAGATAATAATTTTCCTTTCCAGCAAGCAAGTTTATCCTCAAAACGGCTCTCAACCGGATGCCGCTCATAATTTCTTAGTTTTCTATGATGAATGGGAATACCCAAATATTTGAAAGGTAAGGAACCAGACTCACAACCAAAAATTTGTTTGTATTGATCCTCCACCTCAATAGCATTCCCAAAACATAAAATTTCACTCTCGTGAAAGTTAATTTTGAGACCCGACAACTGCTCAAAGATGCACAAGATTAACTTCAGATTAAGAGCCTTAGAGAGATCATGCTCTAAGAAAAGAATAGTATCATCAGCATATTGTAGGATAGACAAACCACCCTCCACTAAGTTTGGAATGAGGCCTCCAATTTTCCCATTTTCCTTTGCCCGGGCAATCAAGATGGCTAACATATCTGCAACAATATTGAAAAGAATAGGAGATAGAGGATCTCCTTGCCTAAGGCCTTTTTCGTTTGAAAATAATGACCAATGTCATCATTCACACGAACTCCAACACTTCCTCCCTGAACAAACTGCATAATCAATTTACACCATTCTTGTGCAAATCCCTTCATACGCAAGGCCTCTTGGAGAAAGGGCCATTTAACTTTATCATATGCCTTCTCAAAGTCAATCTTAAAAAGAACACCATCCATCTTCTTCGACTTAAGTTCATGAATGGTTTCATGAAGGATTACCACTCCTTCCAAGATGTTTCTCCCAGGCATAAAAGCCGGCTGAGAGGGTCTAACCACCTTTTGCACAATTTGTGTAATACGATTAGTACCCACATTTGTGAAAATTTTAAAACTAACATTGAAAAGACATATTGGTCTATATTGTTGAACTTGCACCGTGTTGTCCTTCTTAGGAAGCATGGTAATGACCCCAAAGTTTAGTTTAAACAACTGAAGATTTCCTTGTTTCAATTGAGAAAACATGGCCATCAGATCATGTTTGATAACCTCCCAAAAGGTTTGATAGAACTCAGCAGGAAACTCATCCGGTCCTGGAGCCTTATTTAAATCCATATGTGAAATGGCCTCAAACACTTCTTTCACTAAGAAATCAGATGTTAGAATGATATTTTCCTCTGGAGACAACTGTGGTATGTCGTGATTAAAGGACTCAACTAAAGAAATATCATTGGGAACCGACGCCCCAAAAAGTTTCTTATAATATTCAGTTATATAAGATTTTAAATTGTCATGACCAACTATAGTTTCCTCGTCCTGCTCTAGTTGGAAAATCATTTTATTTCTATGTTTCCCGTTTGCAATAAGATGGAAATACTTAGTGTTATCTCCCCCCTCCTGAATATGTTTAACCTTAGCCCTGCGGCCATTTAGTTTCCTCCTCTCTACGAAGTGAGCATAAACGATCATTAGCCTCCCGCAACTTATCCCTCTCTACCGACGAAAGAGGGATACTCTCAGCCTTGATATCAAGGTCATCAATTATCTTTAGTAACCTATCTTTTCCTTCCTATAAATACCACTTTGATCCTTAGCCCACCCTTTAAGAAAACGTCTTAAATGTCTTATTTTATTCTGCCACACCTCAATGGCCGAATTCCCCTTGATCACCGCAGCCCATTCTACTGCAATCATCTGGTAAAAACCTTCCAACCGTAACCACGAAAGTTCAAACGAAAAACGTGCAATGTTACCCACATGAGCTCTATCCCCAAAATCCACGAAGAGGGGATAATTCTAATACGCGGAGTAAAAAGAAACGGAGGGAGGGAGTAGTTTGAAGACAGGAAAGGAGAAATGGAGAGAGCATGTGACGATGTGAAAGTTCAGAATTTCTAGCATTCTTGGTAACCGCCAACTTTACTTTTCATTGAAGTGGTTCACAGCCTTCTCTACATGTTATACACAGGAGTACTGTAGTTTCTAGCCACAAGACAACGAGCCGGTTCCCCACAAAACAAAATTGTGGACGTGGTGAAGCCGCGAAGGCAGCAAAGGAAAATCTTGGCACACAGAAACCTCATGTACCAAGTGTGTTTCTTCCTAGAGTTGTGTAGTCATCACAGCCACGCCCCGTGCAGCCAACTAATGGGGAGTACACCACCACCACCACCACCACCTGATCATCAGATTGCTGCTGGTTCCGGACAGTGGACGCTCCTTCCCCAGTACCATCAATTGAATCAATAGTAACCGCACAAAAGAAACAAGAATCTTAGAATGGAGTTTCTTCGATCTCCTACTAGTTCACAACCTTCAAGATGCATGTTCAGAACTCAAATGCTCCGAGTCCGGTTGATTCTGGCGAGCTCCTGCTCCAGCTCGTCCAGGCCACCAACGTCCTCCAGCTCCTGCATTCACCACAACCACACGACACGCGCGATGAGACGGACGTTTTACAAGGAAGATCGGAACGCTTGTCCTGTACTGGCTCACTTGGGGCAGTGGTCACAGCACAGCACAAGCGGGCACGGGGCGGGAGAGGACAGAACGCTAGGCGCCATGTGTGTGTGGCCTCGCACTCACCTTGGGTCCCAGGAACAGCCCATACGGTACGCCCTTGAACTTGTCCATGTGGTGTATCTGGTATCGACATCGCCGCGGCAGCCAAAACCACACAAACGCAATCAGCAAAAAATTCGGAAATTCGCCAAGTTGGTACGGCGGCGACGCGTGAGAGTGAGAAGGAGGTGGCTACCTTGTGCGCCGCAGCCACTCGCCGGAAGTAGGGTACATTCGCGATGGGGCCGACGGGGAACCGGCGGTGGACCAGGCCGTCGTGCACGAACATGTAGGCCATGCCGAAGAGCGTAATCCCAAGGCCCTGTAGGAGATGGACACGCGGCAAGTCAGACCCTAATCGGATTGTTCTGGCAGATGGACCCGGACAGCCAGGGAGCCAAACGCTAGCGGTTTGGGTCGGGCAGGGGTTTAGGCTTACCGCGCCGAAGCAGAGGCCGGGTACGAAGCCGCGGTGGAAGAAGCCGTAGGCGAGGAGGGCGATGGCGGGCACGGCGTTGATGATGGCGAACACGTCGTTGAGCTCGAAGGGCCCGTCGCGCGGCCGGTGGTGCGACTCGTGCATGTGCCACAGCGACGAGTGCCACAGCGCCTGGTGCGCCCACTGCGCCCAGAACTCCATCCCGACCTGCATCCATCCCAATTTAGCCAAGTTTTCTTTCATCTTCCTGGCAGCAAGGCGAGAGTTGTACGCTTACCGCTGCGCCGACGGAGAGCGCGAACGTGCCCAGCATCTCGGTCATCGGCACCTCGCCGCCCTGCACGCAGAGTTTTGCGCAACGGTTAGTCAAACTCAACTGGCGCCGTACTTAAATCGCGGCTACTTCTTCGCCAGTCGCCAGTAACGGCAACGAGGAAAGATAGTGAAAACGAATGGTTGCCAGTCACGCGGAGCTGCAAGCGCACGTACCTCCATTTGCCAGGCGAAGCGGTAGTACACGGAGGCGACGGCCATGGAGGTGACGCCGAGGCTGGACATGACGGCGGCCACCAGGTACGTCCGCCGCTCCGACAGCTTCCGCGCCTTCCTCTCCGCCACGCGGCGCGACGCCGCGGCCGCCGCCTCCTCCTCCAGCGAAGGCACCGGCACGGCCACCGTGACCGGCTCCGGAGCCGGGCCCGCGGGCGCCTGCCCCACCTGGGGCACGAAGCACGTGACGGTCTCGAGCCCGCGCCTACGCGGCGTCCGCGTGAACGGCGAGAACGGGAGCGGGCGGGAAGGCAGCGAGCGGCAGCGCGCGGCGGCGGCGGCCGCGAGGAGGGGGTTCTTGACGGCGAAGCTTGTCATGGTGGAGCCGGAGAGACCAGCGGCCATGGAAGTGACGCTGCTTACTGACTAGCTAGGCCCTGGCGCGCTTTCGAGGAGGCTATAAATGGACAGGGACGGAGCGGGGGAGCGCGAAAGCGGAAGTGGGGAAGACCGGAGCCGTGGCAAGACGTCGAGCTGCCGAGAGGTTGGGTTTCATACGCGTGTACAGAAACAGAGCTGGAGGAGGATGTGGGGAAATCGAACTCCCTGTGAGTTTTCATAGCCTCGGAAAGCTGAACTTGACAGGGAGAGGCCGTTGGCCGTCTGGAGCCGTTGGACCCGGATCGGACGGCGGAGACGGGATGTCAGTTTGTCTGCACTCTGCCGCGGGAGTCGATGTGTATCGTGTGGCCAGGGCCAGGAACACGCACTCGCCTTCCCGGCCCTTCTCTTCTCTGGACAAGAACCGAATGCAGCGCCCGCCGTCGGATCCGATATTTTGCCCGGTGAGGTCTCGCCGCCACGGAACGGGGTCAAAAGCGCACGGGAGAAAAACGAAGAAAACATGAGAAACAAAACGCCGAGCAGATTGACAGCGCGGCGGCTTCGGTGGGTGCAAAACGAAGGCCGTTCTCCGACGGAGATCCTTCCACGTAACTTGTTTGCCGTACAGGGCATGGGCTCATGTTCCACGTATCAGGCATTTAATACGGGATCGCATGAATTTTGGAAATTGACCTCAATGTATCCCCATCGTGAGATACGCTCGACGATCGAAGAAAAATGTTTTTATTTTCGAGAACAGACGATCGAAAGAAATGGACGTTGCTGCTGCTATGTCCATGTAGCCCACTGGGCTGCAGCGGTGCATTGCGTTAGCCCATTTTGCGGCCCTCTTATTCCTTTCATTTTTCAGTACTGTGATGAACACCTTCAATCATGGTTCAGAAACGCTAGACTTTTTTAGCCCTCTTCCTCCTCTCATTTGTGGTTCTTTAATGACAAAGCAGTGACTACAAAATGATTGAATGTGTTCAGCCGGTCATTTCTCTGTCACTAAAAAACCACAAATCAACTATCTCTTATATAGCCAGATCAATAAAAACAAGCATCAGAATGAGATTTTAAAAAAATCATGGAAAATGGTAGGGAAGAGGATTTCTCGTTGCTGGAGAACTCATGGAGGAGTATGCTGCGGTATCGGACTTGTCGGGAATTCGGCTAATTTTTCGAAATTCCTAAATATTTGTTAGGAACGATTTTTTTATAATGAAATGCGGAACCATGGTCGTCACTTGCCGCCAACCAGTAGCGGGGTTGAAGGCAACATAATGAGCGAGAAACCGGGATCCATAGGAAGAGAGAGCAACATTGTCGATCAACAGTGATGCTGGGAGGTGGTGTTGTTTGCCGGCGTCGGTGTCGGCGGTGGTGTAGGGAAGCTATGGAGGAACCGTAGAGCTTCTCGAACGTGAGGCGACGGGCCATGAGAGGTTGGATTAAGTTAAGGTGAGCCACTCAACCTGTAGGTTGAACCCATGGGTTTCCCCCGTTTTAGAGTCTCTGGTCTAAATCCAAAAACCGCATCATTCCTATATGTATTCATGTTCATCCCGTACCGCTCATGTCCGTTGTCGATTTAGCATCTTTTTCAGCCCAAACCAAACAAGAGCACTGAGCATATCAACGCCCACAACAAAATGCCCATTTTAAACCGCAGGGTCCCTGAGCCTAGTGGATTCCATGGGGATTAATTTGGAGGGGCAGAAAGTGAACATTGATTTTGGTTCATAAATATTGTCTCGGGTTTATTGCTGGATTGTAATTTTTTGAATAAAAAAGTTTGGGTTCCACCTTTTCCTAACTAAGAGACACGGTCCAAACACAAATCAAACTGGCATTATAGGAATTCCTAGTTAGCAAAATAAAAACAAATAGTTCAATAAATAGAAACAATATTTTGCTAATTCTAATTTTAGCTCTACAATATACTCATATCTTTTTAAACCTTAATTTGCTCATGAAGAAAAACATATATTGTGCAACAAATCCTAGCTCGAGGTTTCGAAGAAAGCATGCTACAAGGTGTGAGATCCTTACGCCATAAGTTGTAATGCATAAATTGTGATAAGCGCCCCGAGAATATTAATTTTGGTGAAATGTTTTCACTCTTAGTTTTGGGCCATTCAAACACGAACAGACTAGACCTTTGAATTATTAATACTTTATCATATATTTTCTGGAAAATATTGAATATATTTGATCTTGTACTTTAGTCAAATCGGCGTAAGAGTAAACCATGTCATCACAAATTAGTTTAAAAAAACTAGAAATGGTAAGATTACATTCGGGAACTAATCAAACTTGTTTCATGAGTTTAGAGATAAGAAATTGTACTTATCGAATGAAGTTAGATATTGAAATTTTGTGGGCGGTAGTGGAGCATGTTATGACACTCTCTATGGAGCATATACACTGCTCGCGACTCCATCACATCATATTCACAATCCCGTGGGATAAACGAAAATCAGCTATAACAGTTTATCAACCTTGGAGTGAGTCATTAGAGTAACAAACCCGCAAAAAATAGAAATAAAACTCACAAGTAACAAGACCATTTATTGAAATGCATCACATTACATTTGAACATCAAATCTTAATTTAATCGATATAACTTAAGCTCTGAATACAACAATTTACAACAAAAGATCGTTGCAAACGTTGTATACACGCGATATCAAATATAAATACTAGAGACGCGCTACATACCGACCAAGCAACAATGTAGTGTACACGTATACAGACCATGCAAACACAAGCAGGCATGCATATGCGCCATACTCGAGCTACATAGATTAGATCACCCTTTCACATACTGATATCGTAGAAGCATAGGTAGATCGAGCCATAAACTCTCGTGATTGGGGGTGATCGAGCGCCCTGTCCATCATTTGTCGTCAGTTACGTTCGTCTCCGAAGAGAAGAGAAATCCAAGGGACGACGCCCCTCCAGGTGCACACCGCACCCTCGTCGACGGCCGGTCCTAGAACGCAAGGAGGGGAGACTTGAGCGCATGTATTTGAATTGCAGCTCATGGTATATGTTCCATTCATGTTGACAGAGATCTAGATACTATCTCTGCACGCATGATGCCGGCATGCAGCTATACAAAAATAATCAACAATCTGGAGTAGCACCAGTACTACTTACAGTGATTAGAAGCCCGGAGTTGCTGCCTGCATGGTTAGTGTGGTAGATGATGGAAGCAGGTCTGTGAGATACTATCGGGTTCCAGTCTTCTTCTCTCTTGGGAGGAGCAAGGTAGGGCGGTTCTAGTTCTGCTTCATCGCCGATCACCTTATCGTCCTGCTTGATGATGCCGTCTTCGGAGCGCTTCTCTGTGGTTTCTTGGTTGGACAATTTGATCGCGTGGACCGGGAACATCTCCTCCGGCTCAAAGAGGTAATCGAGAGAGCTCCGGCCACCCCCGCTGCTCCCTGCTCTACTCATCTTCTTACCTTCTGCTAGTGTATGTTGAGTTTGTGCTCTCTCTAGCTAGTGTGACAAGTTACTGTGGGGAAGTCAGCTATTTATAGAGCCTGATGTGAGTATGGGTCACGCTGCTGTACACATCGGAATCAACTAATCTTCTTTTGCCAAAAGGTATCAACTAATCGTGGTGATCAGCAAGCAATCACATGGGCTGAGGATATGTGAGGCAAAACAGACGTTGCTCAACGTCGTGCAACACGTAAATATTTTCTGCAGAAAGAGCCGCTCTGTAATACTATATGGTTTGGTGTTGTGGGAAGCCATTTCAGGCCAAGATAAGCACTTTGCTCAACCATACGTTCATACGTGGTGATCCCAGAGATAGTTTGATCACGCATGTACGTGCTACTCCTTTCATCCACATCACCAGTTCATAAGGATTTGCAATTAGCTCGACCGGTTGGTAAGTGGGTCATATTACCATTTTCGTGAACAGTTCACCTTATAAGAAAACAACTATTCCTGTCAAGTGGTGCGTACGGAGATCAGGCTGCCAAGCCTGTGATTTCTCTTTGGTATCTCCGAAGTTCGAACGTTGGCATGTCCAGATCACCTAATTCGAATCCAGCGTGGAGCGACAGGACATGAGCATTTTTTTGGAGATCTACATACAGACGCGCTGTTACTAACTCCTATTGCCATTAGGGCAGTGATGTTTAAGCTTTTGCTACTTGTCCATGCGTTTACATACCATAGTGCGGCTGACAGCGGGACCGGGGCATTTTCAGATGTGTCATTAGAGCGGCGGTAACGGTTACCCTGTCCTGCGTCAGTAGAGCGACGGCGACTCTATGAGTCGAGATTGAGTTGAGAGTGACCATCGATTTGTACCGGGCATCAGAAAGATTGCTTAGCACGGGTACTGAAATGCTATTGCCACCGCAGGTAGTGGGACAGTTGAGCAATGAGAAAATGACGGATAACCACCACATTTGCGGTCGAGTTGTCAGCTAACCACCGCTTTCAGGGAAAATGACAAAGAGCATCGCGTTTTGGGGCAGAAGTGTGACGCAGAGCACTGATTATGTACTTAGTTCAGTCTAACAACAATATAACCACTTGGACCCACATGTAAGTGTTGACTTGTCAAATACTTATCCTAGTCATTGTTTGACCAGCTAAAAATATGATGGAGCCGATCCGTCAGTGACTCATTTGTGCGTCCATGAGCAAATACAGGTCGACCCGCAGTACGCGCCTCTTGAGCCGCCGTAAGCGGACATGCCTAGCCACGTCTGCGCCGTTGGCCGTAGCCACGCGCCCTTCGAGTGTTTGCCGACGACCGCGAGCTCCAGGTCCTGCCCAGCGCGTCCAATACCGCAGTTGGCGGCTCCTGACGGCTGCAGCAAGGCAACCATGCGAGGGGATGAGGTTGATGGCGGTCGGACCGGGTCGGCGCAGTCACTGGCGGCACCACCCATGCTAGGCCTGCACCTGCGCGTGCATGATGTGTGTGCGGCTCGGGACTCCGGCCGGCTCAGTGACGCCGGTCAGATCGAACGGCGACGACGAAGAATTAGCTGCGACGCCACCGGGCCTGTGTGCGCGAGATGTGTGGCGGCCAAACGGCAGTGACGCGACCGGGTCCGTGTCCGTAGAGCTCGAGAGCGAGCGAGGAGCAGAAGAGAGAGGAGGAGGGAAGAAGATGCTCGCTAGAGGATGATGGCGCAGCCACGGGAGGTCGGGGTAGACCGGAGCTTGGTGGCTGACGTCAATGACGGACGCTGGAGCACGGCCGTGTCGGGGAGGCTGCTTGAGGAAACTCGGATCGACGAGATCTTGTCCAGCTGGTAGGCGGGATGGTCGCGGAGGCGGGGAAGGTGACGGACCAAGCTGAGGCGCGTTGTTTGTGGCGAATTTTGCCGCGGAATCCGCCATACAGTGGCGAGGAAACAGGGATCGTGGCGTCGTCTTGATGGTCTCCGGCATGATTCCTTCGTTTTAAGACATCGGCGCGGTGCTACGGAGCTTAAGGACAGCTTGGAGAGGCTCAGAGCTTACTTTGGCCGCCGGAACGGGCGACGGTGGCCGGCAGCCGATCTACTCGAGCTTCATGGCGAGAGAGCGTTGGAGAGGAAGAGGGGAGGCGCTAAATGGGAGCAAAGGCGGAGGAGTAGCTCGGGGATGACCACCATCACACGCGCCACACTCGTCGGCAACGCGAGAGGGCTGGAGTACCTCCAGAACGGCCAGGGTGCGGGCGATTGTTTCCGGCGTGCCTGGGTCCGTCCTCTCCATTGCCAGTTAGGCCTAAGGTGGGCCACGACATTCAGAAACGTTATTATGTGGCCTAAACCGAGCGATCAGGAAAAAATGGTGCTCCATGTCACACTTCTGCCCCGAAATAGGATGCTCTTTGTCATTTCCCCCGAAAGCGGTGGTTAGCTGACAACTCGACCACAAATGTGGTGGTTATTTGTCATTTTCTCTTGAGCAATGGTAGGAGGGCTTTAGGGCTGTAGCGCTTACGAGGCCCGGGCCACACCTCTCCCATCGGAGCCTAATTTTGACCTAACGCTGTTTTCCTTCACAGAATCCGGGGAACCCCTCACCCTGTCACTTCATAGGTGGGCTGAAGAAGCAACAGAGACAATCTAGCGCTCTGTTTAATCCAGGCGTAATAGGTTTGTAGTCCCTACGAATTTCATCTTTGTACGAATAATCGGCTGAAGCACTGCCTTTTAATTAGGCAAATAGTGATGTACCACGATTTACATTAGGCTCTTTTAGGACCGCGGCCTAAACACTGTATGCTCTGCTCTTTTTTTATTATATGTGCTTGTTGACGTGTGTTGCGTTGTAAGCTGCTCGTCAAGCCCATTTAATCGTTCGGTCGTCTCCTCCGCCAGAGGATGAGGGAATGTGGTGGCATGCCCGTCTCCTCCGGTTGCGTGGAGAGGAGAGGGGGTGGACTAAAAGCGGCACGCCGATTGAAAGGAAATATGTACCATTAATATTATTTTGTAATTGATGGCGACAGAACAAATGACTAATGAGGCTGCAAGGTCGATGATTAAATTACTGCTCCAATTGTTTGAGTGTTTTGGATCAACAACTTCCCCGAATGAAAAAAAAAATACTCAAGACGATAGGTCGGAAGCGAAAAGATGGAGATAGCATTTTTGTTCCTTGAGTATAGGGATTCTCACACTATTAAGAGAGGATCAAGCATGGTAGATTCTTGCTCAAGTTCGTTTCTACACCATATTTTCTTACTTGTCCGAATAAAAATCTTTGCGAAGACGTGTCGAATGGAGAAGTCGATTAGATTCCTTGCAAGGAAGTGAACATTGGAATAAATGTCGGTCCATGTGTGCCTTGGTTATCCCTAGACCCGAGTTCTTTAACTTGTGCTTTATGTCGTGATAGTCTTTGTGCTTGAAATATTTACTTTCTTATAGATTGCTATCATATAGTTGTTGAGCACTTGTATTATTAATCTTGTGATATATATTGTGATTGCAAGTTTTCTTTTGGTCTTATATTTTTTAGATTAAATTATAGGTGCACTTAGTTGAACCTAGCATATTTAGCATTTATGTGGACAAATTAAACAAGTGGTCTAATTATGCATTATTCAAGGCAAACACATAATTATTTTAAAATGCCAATTCCCCATCCCTCTTAGGTGACATCTCAGTCTTTCACTATGAATTTATTATTGGGCTTGGCATGATAAGGGCATCTCCAGCCGTCCCCCCCCCCCCCCCAACGCCCCCCCCCCCCCCCGGACCACTTTATATGTCAAAAAGCGTCGTTTTAGCGCCGAATTCTACCAGTCAGCCCCCAGGAGCCCAAATAGCGTCGTTTTAGCGTCGGCGCACCCAAGCCGAATCCAAGGGGCTGAGTTTGGCCTGGGGGAGGGGGGAAATGCGTCGCTTTGCATGCAAAAAGGAATCTTTCTCCTATTTTTGCCCCCACTTTGCATGGAAAGATGCCTCTCTCTCCTACTTTTGCCCAACTTTGCATGCAAAAGGCCCCATTTTCCCTGCTTGGGTGGGCTACGGCTGGTAAATGACCTCGCCCAAGTTTTGATTTTGCGCCGTTTTGCGCCGTTTTCGCTACTTTTTGTGAACTTTTTGTGATGGGTGGCTAACACGGCTGGAGATGCCCTAAGATATAACACGACAAACCAAGCATGAAGTCCATTGGGCTTTATAGTCTAAACTAGACCATGATAGCGTGTGTTGCCACGCCCATCCCTTTTTCAATACAATGGTAAGATTTTTGTAAACATGTAGAGATATTTCAAGCTTAAATTTGTACTCCCTTCGATCCACTTTAAGTGTCATACAAAATGAACTAAGCATGCACAAATCAGAACGCGGCCGGCGACAGTTATTTGGGATTGGAGGGAGTCAACAATTTTTACTTCTGGTTCCGTCGAACGAATAATCATAGGTGGTGCATGGTTGTCGTCAGCTTGTGCCGTAAGGTGTTGGGTTAAGTCTCGCAACGAGCGCAACCCTCGTGTTTAGTTGCCACTATGAGTTTGGAACCCTGGTATCATTTTCCACATATAATTGATAACTAGCCCAAATTGAAGCAACCTCTTGAAGAAAGAATGACAAAATATGTGAGAGTCCAAATATTTAATGTAATATGAAGAGTAAACCTACATTTACTAGCATCACAAAATCAGTGCAATAAAATGACAACTCCAGATCATCACTGCCCATTGCAAAAATGTATCAATGAGATGTATTTCTGACACATTTTGATAGCCGATGGCAACAACAAGAAATACAACAGAAGACAACACGTACAACATAGTGGCTACAAGTTTTATGACAAGGGTTCTCAATGCTACAACGCATATTGTAGAAACTTTTCAATTGGGCGGAGTCAATGGTATGAAGTTATGACTTGAAAAAAAGAACTGTGTGAATCTAAAGCATTCTTCACTATAAATAATTTCGGGGTCAACCAACAGAGAATATTAAAACCCCGATTACATACTATTTCACATATTTAATCTCCACAGAATGTCAACAATTGTCAACATAAAAAATGTTGAGCTTCCGATAATATTTCCACGTCAAGATTAAAATCATATTTGATTATATCATCATATGGAATCAAGCCATGAATCTTCATTCAAGACATTATGAGATCGTACGCCTAGCTAAATGAACATGGCACCAATGTCACAATCCGTCAAGACAAACTATTAAAGGGTGTCAGCATAATTCATATATAATTGGAAATATATTTTTGCATGTTATCTATAAACCAATTCATGAAAAGAGAATATGGACAAACAAACCGTTTCTTTTCTTATAATATATCTAATCATGAGAAGGAAAGGTACAAATATTTACACAGTTAGATGGTCAGTTATACAAATACATAAGTATACAATATTCATGAAGCATAAAATCTAAGAACATATTTAAAATCTACTTGGAGGCATTGCGGGCAATGAGGATCATCTACCCTTGGATGGTGGGAACCCACACCCTCTCCCTGCTCTTCTATTTGGTGGAATATGGAATGATGCTGATTTTGTGGCACATGGCAATCAAGGTAATTCTGCACAGAACAAAGATAATGTTGCACCCAGCAATGCTGATGCTACACATGCTGCTAATGTTGTCCTAATGATACCAACTCCTCTACAGAGCTCTCATGTTCAACAAGATATTGCTTCTCTTGCTATCATTGTCATGGGTGCATTCATTGCTATGCACAGTATGCTTGCTACCATTGTGTAGGATGCTCCTAAGATTCTTAATGCAATTGATCAAGAGTTTGTCACTGGTGCCAGTTTCCAAATGATGGAAGTGCCAGATAGCAATGGACCAAAGAAGAAATGTGTTATCACTGTGTTCACTAAAATTGAGCCTGCACCAATGATTAGCACCTGCACTATATCTAAAATTCATGATGATACCCACTCTGCATTATAGTATGACGTAAAAACCAATGTTAAGATTGCTTCTAGAATCAATTTTGAAATAATTGCTGATGACCTGCCACTATTTGCTATTTACAAGAGACAGAGGGAAGAAATTAAAGATATAGTTCCATTTAGACGCATTAGTCAACTTGGTGACTTAGCAAAGGATTCAAGAATAAAGAAGCTGCTGAGAAGGCCACCAAGAAGAAGCCCACAAGTGTTAGTAAAATCCGATGCATGACTTTGAAGTGAAAGTTATTGACAATTGTGCCCCTCCTCCATTTGAGCTTCCACTTGGTAGGCTATGGGTGTTGAAGAGTGCCAAATCCCTCCTAAGGAGCTATCTGAAGAAAACCTACT
The DNA here is from genome assembly GCA_028641055.1 of Alopecurus myosuroides. Lineage (NCBI taxonomy): Eukaryota > Viridiplantae > Streptophyta > Magnoliopsida > Poales > Poaceae > Alopecurus > Alopecurus myosuroides. The sequence continues at coordinate 139,825,574 of CM054059.1, forward strand.
CAAAATTAGTGGCTAATGTAATAGCATCTATCTATACCTTAGCTTGGCTTGTGCTTATGACAAGCTAGTTATCCTTAGGATTTTGCTTGGTCCTATAGACCCTTTGTTGTTGGATATTCAGCTGATTGTAATAATTACCTATGTTTGGTACTATTACATTGTTAACATGTCTTGTCAAAGTTGTTGCACCGTTTCCATATATTTTTTATATCTTCCAATACATTATTGTCTGTGGAGCACTATGTACCATTGGTTAATTAAGTTATCATTGCTCTCAAGATACACAACAAATCAGTAACTAAATAATGAGATGCTGGAATATTTTTTACTCGAATGTTAGAGGGATTAACTCCCAGGCAAGATGGAATGATATCAATCAAAGAATTTAGGAAATCAATTGGAATATTATCTATTTCCAATAAACTAAGAGAGAGACTTTTGATTTGTAATATATATAATTTTTTGCCCAAATAGATCTGCACATGATGGGGCTATTTGGTTTGAGCCCACGTCCGCCCCACCAAATTCACAGCGTGCCAAAATTTTGGTTGAGAATTTTCCCGCCCCACTTTTGCCTGCGTGTGGGCGCAAAATTGCACCTAGTGACCAAAATTTTGGTGTGGCTGAGATAATTTGGTTTCAATCCAAATGATAGCCTTTGTCGTCAGTCAACGCCAATATTTTGGAAAGGTAACCGCTGGCCACAAATCAAACAACCCCTATATTTATTCTCCCTCAATTGGAAACTCTCGAGGACTCATTACCATTTGGAATGGCAGTCTGTTTGATGGATGAGTTACTAGTCAATGCAGCTTCCGAATCACTTTTGAATTTACATGTAGATCTTCAAGAAAGAAATGGTTTCTCACTAATATCTATGCCCCTGCTCATAATGAAAAAATAAGACCAGCTTTCTTTGATTGGATGGCAAACTTAGACTCTTGACATCTGCAGCAATGGATGATTATGGGTGACTTTAACTTAATAAGCGAGCCAAGTAACAAGAATTGAGTTGGAGGAGACACAAACACAACATGATGTTGTTCAACTCATTTGTACAAATTCATGATTTGGAGGGAATCCCACTCAAGGGGAGATCATACACTTGGAGTCGCATGCAATCCCCACCTCTATTGGGAAAATTTGATTCGGTTTTCACATGAGCAGATTGGACAATCAAATTTCCCAATACATCTTCCTTTCCACTAGCTAAATTGGGATCAGATCATACTCCTATTCATATGAAAATTGGGACACACATACCTCACTCCAATTTATTCAGATTTGAAAATTACTAGCTTGAATTTGAGGCTTTCTATGATATTGTTGATACTTGTTGGGTTAATGTTGCATACTCTCGGCACTGATGCTTAACTCCAAGCTAAAAAGCATCAGATATGGACTAAAAATGGAGCAAGAACCTCTCAAATATTAACAGAGTTATAGACAAATGCTCCTTTATCTTAGCCCTTCTTGATGGATTGGAAGACCAAAGGAACATGTCTACTATGGAAAATAATTTCAAATCTATTATCCAAGAGCATACCAATCAACTTCTCGAAGCCAAAAGAATCTATTGGAATAACGGGGCTCAAATTTGTTGCGCAAAGCTTGGAGATAAAAATACAAAATTCTTTCACCCCATTGCTACTCAGAGTTTCAGGAGAAACTTATTACGTTTATTAAGGCTAATGGTAGAAGTATGGTTTACAATCATGAACACAAGGCTGCTATCATTTGGAATCCCTTCAAACAAAGACTTGGTATTTCTAATACCACCATGCAGTTTCAGCAAGGAAACAAATCATTGAAAGATATGACCCCACTCATCTGGATTCACCCTTTGTATCACCTCACTCATCTGGATTCCCCCTTTACTCATGAAGAAATTGAAAATCTGATGAAGGAAATGCCCTGTGACAGATCTCTTGGACCTGATGGTTTTAGTGGGCTATTCATCAAGAAATATTAGAGCACAACTAAAAAAGACTTCATCGCGCTGATAAATGATTTCTGTGAAGAGAGAATTAATTTGGCAAGCATCAATATTGCCTACATCACCTTAATACCCAAATGCAATGATCCTAGGAATATGAATGATTATAGGCCAATTTCATTACTAAGTATTTCTCTCAAATTTATCACAAAGCTAATGACCAATAATATGTAGAAAGAAATTATCCATATTGTTCACCGAATCAATATGGATTTATTGAAGGGGAAATATTCAAGTTTGTTTGGGATGAGCATTTTAATACCTACATATTTTCCATCAATCAAAAAAAACTATTATTGTTCAAGATTGATTTTGAGAAGGCCTTTCATAAGGTGGATTTCAGTGCCATTATTGATATGTACTCCCTCCGTTATATATTAGATGACTTCCATTTATCTAATTTTGGATGTATCTAGACATGTTTAAGTATATAGATACATCTCTATTTAGACAAATGGAAGTCACGTAGGAGGGAGTACATGCCAAAGGATTTGGACCTAAGTGGATTTCACTTATATCGAATATTCTCACTCTGCCTCCACTTTTGTTCTATTAAATGGAACTCCTAAAGAAAAAAAATATTTGCAAAAGGGGAGTTTGACAAGAAGATCCATTATCCCCTGTTTTATTTGTCAACACTGCAGATGTTCTTCAAGCATTTGTCAATGATGCATGGCAAATAAAAAAGTTTAACCTCCCAATTATTAATGATTTTGGTTAAAAAAAACATTGTGCAATATGCAGATGACATCTTAATGATTATGCCAACTGATATGGACCAACTACTGTATCTAAAGGACTTCATGTCAACTTCCACAAAACTTATCTTGTGCCCATTAATATTGACCAAGACCATGCCAAAAATCTAGCATATGCATTTGGTTGTGGCGTTGAAAGCCTACCTTTCACCTATCTTAGATTACCATTGGGTATTACCAGACCAAGTGTGTTTGATATGATGCCTATTATTACAAGATTGGATAATAGACTATATGCTCTCTTATACTGATGGACTTACTTTGCTTAATTCATTCATCCAATCCATGCCCATGTATGCGATGTGCTCCTTTAAAGTACCAATTACTATCTTCATTCATCTCGAAAAATGTGGAAGACGGTTCCTATGGGCTGGCAAAGATATTCAAAAACATGGAAAATGATTGGCCAAATGGGACTTGGAAAATGATTGCAAATGGGCTGGCAAAGATATCCATGCCCATGTATGTGATAGTACTCAACCTAAGATTGCAAAATAAGGCTTTGCTTTCAAAGAATATTCACAAATTCTTTAACCATGAGGACATCCCTTGGCCAATAAGTGATACTCTACCCAGAAAATATACATATTTGGAAATCTTGCAATCTTCCTAGACAAAATTCTTCATATTGCTCCTTGTTTATTGCCAGATTAAACACTAAGGATCTAATGAAAAGAAAAAAAAAATGCATGGAATGTGGGATATGCGACACATGGAATGTGTGATATGCGAAATATGACTCCCTACTATACCCCCCTAATATGTCAATTTTTCATTTATATATATCTTATAAATGAAAAATTGACATATTAGGGGGGCATAGTAGGGAGGCTCCCCTACTGTATTTGTGTAAAAGGAAAATGTTTTATGAATGAAAAACTTATTTTTAAAATTTTAATCCAGGTATCCGCTTGAGCCCATACTTTTACCAAAGCAATGTTTTTTCAACCAAATTGTGTGGTGACTAAATTCAGGGCCACAAAGGATGTCATCAACCAAATTGTGTGGTGACTAAATTCAGGGCCACAAAGGATGTCATGAAGTAAATGTCACATTTGATTAAACTTTCTGTCCCAGATCAGATCGGCTTGCTGATGTGTCCTTATTCGTAATATATCAATGTATCATTTGCTCAATTATACATGAAAACGCAGTGAAGTTTCACACCGTTGGATTTAAAGATCCTATAAGCACAGTTATACGATATTTGTTTTCATGGACGCTAGAAGCATGTTCAAAAATTCATATTCATATATCAAAGGACACAACGATGCCTACTTCATATCTCACAAACAGAACCGAAAGGCATCATTTTTCTAGGGTTCATCAGAGATTTAAATTTCGTCGTATTATGATCGAACCGAACAAAAGTAAGTCTTTCCGATGTCTTGATTCGTATTGTGTACGAGTGTGCTTTACGTTGTTTAGACTTCTTGTGAGGCTTTATTAATTTAAAGCTGGGCTTTTGGAGCCTGCATCTAAAGAAGGGTAAAAGTTCGTTCATCTGCTTATAGATGATATCTAAAGGGTACAAGTTCGTTCATCCGCTTATACTGACAAGCCGTGTACAGTTATCTTAACAGTACTTATAATTTCCAAACCGCAAGAACGAAAAATACATGGTTTAATAGGTAGCCATTGCTCAGTCGTATGATATTACTTCTCATGGATGCCAGAGCATCTCTGAAGTCTGACATGCGAAAATTCATAACTCATCACCGCAATGACAACTGAAGAAAAAACCAAAACAACAGGTAGTTGGTTTCGTTCATGAAATCGGGGGAAACAATCTAAATAGGAGTAATCAAAAGTTTTATTGACGAAAATAATAGAGCTTGCACGGAGGATCAGGAGTGCTATTAAAGATTGGTTATCAGTCACTGGACATCAGAAACACGGACCAACTTTTCTTCATCACATCCAACAATTGTGCAGCTTCGGATCGGAAACGATAATAAAAGAACACAAGAAAAAAGTTGGGAACAGGATGACATGGCAAAGAGATCATCAGAGACTTAAATACTAAGAATCAGATCTTGGATCATATTGTTGCAGTATTTGCTCATCCTCTGATACGAGTACATACAGCCATCGCAGCCGGAAGAAAGAAACAAGCAAATCAAGATATTCAGCAAAACGAGAGAAATCCTCGAAAACGAACCAAGCGTTGACATGGCACGAGTAAGATCAACCAATAAACAACAGTGTGAAATAGAAAGAACACCAAGTCGCGTAGATTCGGCAGCTATTTCCCTTACGGCATCGAGCCGTCTGCTGTTGCCCTTGGAGGCGCCGGCCGCCATCTACATTGCTCCAGACCTCTGCCTTTCGCTCTTTATAAAGGCGTGAGGGAAAGAAACCCTAAAAGCCCATCACGTTAAATATGGGCCGGGCCAGTTTGCGGGACAAACATCGTACGGTTCCGCCGAGGTCATGGTGTTTCCAGAATCAACGGTGATGATCGTCTGAGTTTTAAAATCGCAGCCGTTCACAGAGTACAAGAATTTCCGTCATAGACCTCTCTGATCGGAACTCCATCGATTACACATCCATATATAGACAAATGGAAGTCATCTATTGTTAGACGGAGGGAGTACGTACTCGCAAATGTTCAGAAGACCTCCCATTTGCATAGAGTTTGCTAATAGTTTACTACTCCTAACGCCATCATGCTGTATCGCATTGTCAAAAAGAAAAAAAATCATGCTACTGTATCGTGCTACGGTTGCACTGCAAACCCGAGCACCATCGGTTGCTTCGCCGCACAGGCAGCAAGATCGGCAGATCATTTGCGCCCGTAGTACGTTTTAGCGTTTCTCCCATGCCCATCTGCTCGGCCTGAATATCTGCTTCAGGAGTGCCATCTTGGGGACGTTCCAGTTCTCGACATGCCTGAACAACGACTGTATCTGTCAGTCACCAAGCGCCACGCACAAAAAATGTACTCCCTCCGATCCATATTAATAGGTGCTGAAGTGGATGTATTTAGACATGTTTTATTGCTAGATAAATCCACTTCAGAACCTATTAATATGGATCGGAGGGAGTACTACTCCTCGTTTACATGATTCAGGTCATGGAGTGAGAGTGTACTGTGTACCTGCACACCTTCCCCGATTCAGCATCGAAGTAGTATTCAGTGTACCCGGTTGCTGAAAAAATACATGAAACGATCAGAGTAATAAAACCAAAAACATGTACTCTGTCTGAGGCGTCGTCGTGAACCTACCGGAGAGAATGGGCCTCCAGGGGAACGACATGACGCAGCTGAAACGCCAGTGACCAATCGATTTCTCCGGGAGCTCCTCCCATTTGGTTAGCTTCATGTCCGACTTCTCCAGCAGGGACCCGAAGTTGGTGCAGTTCCTCTTGAACCGCTGCAGGCCTCTGAAGGAGCCCGCCGGGTCCGCGAACTCGCACTCCTCCTCGTACGCCCGGAGCGTCAGATTCCCTGTCAGAAAACGGCCGGTGCATGATTTAGGCCTGAACGCTCGACAAGAACGGTACAAATCACACAAGGTGTAGGGCTTGAGTTGATTCCTGACCTGTAACGAAGTATGACCGCGCGAAGTCATCCTTGATGGCCTCGGCGACCTGCGCGCGACCCAGGGACAGGGACTGCTCCGACGCTTCTTCGGCTGTAGCTTCGGCGTCCCCTTCTGGAGATGGCGATGGCCTGAACAAGGACACGGCGACGCCGAGCGCCTCGGAGGCGTACCACGCGGCCTTGAGGACGACGTTGTCCGACTCCGAGCCGGAGGGCGTGCCGGTGACCGGGCCCTTCTGCGCGTGCGGTCGGAAACGACGTGGGGAGTGGACTAGCAGTTCTGCTCGCCGGAGGAACGAGCCGGTGTTCCGGTGAGGGTGCTGGCCGGCGCGGAGGGGAGAAGTGGGAGCGGGGTGCAGCAAGGCCATTTTCTTTTGCCGGAGATTCTCGTGGTGGTGGCGCCAACAGGCGGGGAACAGAGGAGTGGCACAGCCACTTGTTTGGCTTTGGCATCTACTGCTGTACCTGCTTAGCGTACCAGAGGCTACACTACACTGGAGTAGTATGAGGTTGGGATTAAACTTTCAGATTTCTGAAATGTGTGGTCACGGTAACAAAGATGTGGACGATTACTCCACCAAATTTTAAGCTGCGCTGTAATCGCGGCTGAAAGATCATGCCCGCGGGATCGTACCTTTTTTTTTTTAAACCAGGCAAAACCTTTTCATTTTATCTTTACTACTAAATTGGAGTCTGCGGTCGTGATGGTTGGTATGGTACGTCGTCCGCCAAACGTCTGCCGAGCGTCGTCCGCCCGTTGCTCAGCGCTAGCTCTCGCCTCCGCTCAATAGAAATCGAATGAAATCACTAATTTCCTTCTCTTGCTAGCACATACCAAATTACACCTTTTCTCCTAATAAAAATCGAATCAAACTAATCTAATCGTGGCCACAACATCATTAATTTTTTTTTTGATAAAACAACATCATTAATTTCCTTCCCTTGCTAGCACACACCAAATAATACCTTTCTCGTAATGAAAATCAAATCAAATCAAACTAATCTAACCATGACCGCAACATCCTTCTTAACACCGCCAGACCGCCACCTCCCAGATCCTCACGATTCTGTCCAGAGCTCAGCGCCGCCGCCAGCCCGCCACCTATCAGATCTTCACGGTTCCTCTAGGGACCTGCGCTGCCGGAGCACGAGGCACCAGCTTGACGGATCCACGCCGTCGGGGTTCGAGGCAGCACTGATGACCAACCTCCAGGAGAATTCTTTCATCTTCTGAAAGAAAGGAATCGACGAAGCTTCTGTACAACAATCCAATACGTCTACATCTCGGGTGAGTTTCTGAATACCATCCTTGAGAACACGCTACTCTATTTCTGCCCTTTGTTACTCGTAGTTGGGCACAACATCCTTCTTAACACCAAAACCTGTGACAACGTTTTGGAAGTTAGAGACTTATAAGTCACCATTCATACAGATGGAAGCACAACCAGTAATTTTTCGAGGAAAGCATACAGGTCCTTACATACTGCGTTACAAAAGATTTGTTATACGAATGGACGACATTGTTATGCAGATCTTGCGAGCTTACAATAAAAGGTAGATGCATAGTAAATAACAAGAAAACTGCCCAAGACATGTAAACTAACAATGAAATTGAAAAAAACTGCACAGGTGTTGTCACTAGATGCACTATTAGGCACAAGGAGATTGGCATGAAAATAGGTGGTGGGGGGCTCCTATGTAGTAACAGAGGTTAGGTAAATAAATGATTGCCTAGAATGGTAGCAAAAAATATCCCTTTTATTCTAACCATGGTGTAGAAGGTTCAAAGGTTGTTAATCATTATCCTTGCATCATTAAGTACTAATGTAGAAGGTTAAAAATATTTTCCATCTTTGCTGAGCCCTCCAATCTGGAATTTATTGCCTAAAATGGTCACACTTATTTGTATTCTTTGTTTAATTGGCCACAGAGCAAAAAAACTTCAGTGGTGTTAACCATTTCCCCTGCAACCTGTGAATATAAGATGTCACGAGATACACAATACCCGCCTAATAAGGGAAAGAGAGGTGTGTACTTTCTACAAAATGTGTAGGCATAATGTCTCCATTGCCATTTTCTAACTAAGCCTAAAATCTTCTACAGACAGTACCCTCACAACATTGGAACCAGGAGAGCATGTGGAAACATCATATGGTATCACCCTTCCACATAACACTTTTTCCATTGAAGTGTGTTTATTTGTAAACTGTGACTTGTAAAGTCTAATCCCTGCACTAAGTATATTACTTCAATTCTAGAGCGTCGATTCAATAATTTACACACTGAACATGCAGAAAGCCGTAGGTCACTTCAAGAAACACCAAGTGGCGTTGAAGATATGGCTTCCAATGTAAGCGTTACGCATGACAAAAATCAACAAAGACGGGACCGTGATAAAGCACGAAGAGATAGTTTAACACCGGAGCAGAGGGAGGAAATGAATGCACGTCGAAGAACAGCTAGGCAAAGTAAAACTAATGAACAGAGAAACGCAAGTCAAAGGGTCGCCAGAAAAAATCTGACACCCGATGAGAGGCGAGAGATAAACGCCCGCCGAAGGGCAGCCCATAAAAATAAACCAGCCGAGGAGAAACTTGTGACTAATGCCCACCGAAGAGCACGCAGGCAAAGCATACCACCTGAGGAGAGGCAGATGTTGAAGGCTAAACGCAACAAAGACCTCGCAGCTAAGCGGAAAACCCCGTGTGCTGAATCCATTGCACTGGCTCTCCCATATGCGCATCTCCTATGAATCATTTGTCTACTCTTCATATGTCCAGTCTATAATGTCAAGCATGCCTTGTACAATTCAGTTTTAGCAAGTTATTATCTTGGTCCAGTTACTAGAGGTGATATAAAATGAAAGGTATTCATATCCGTTGCTCATAATGATGTATAATGCATGAATTGACTTTTTAGCATCGTATTTTTATTGATTGCTCATATGGATGTCAGATAAAAATGTTTAGGTTGCGTGGAGTGTACATAATGGGAATCCTAAACCAGTCGAAAAAAGTATGAAAGGGCATCGTAATTACTTCCTAAAATGCGAGAAGCAACAGATCTACAATTGTCTAGATGATCTCAGGATGTGCAGTGAGAAAGAGAGACTCGGGATAGGAGACCACTCAAAAAAAAGACCGGGGATAGGAAGAATTTGGCCGATCGAAATAGAGATGGAATTATGGAAAGGGATATGGATACTTGACACTTGAGAGGAGGGTTTTTTTTGCCGGGTACTGCTTTCTATGATGTTTCCTTTTTTGGTAAGATTGTCTGCTTGCCGACATTTTTAATAGCTGCTGCTGCTATGTTGTTGTACAACTCTTTCAACTGTAATTTAGATGTATGAAATGATGTAAAAGAGAAGTGTTCAAAGATTTTTTATTATTATTATTGTTACTCCAAAAAAAATATCGGTCATGAAGAGAAATAACTATATGTCCATTGGGAAATGAATATAGGATATATGGTCCAATATTTAGTGGATTGGTCTGGCCTTCTATTAGTATACATGAGACTGTATAAAGAAATATGAACGACGGAATGGAGGGCAGGTTCAAGATGCTCTTAGTAATAATATTTCATTACATTGTATAAGGAGGATAGATATCCCATCCTCACTATACTACTCTGGAAAAGATAATATACACTTTTTGGACGAATAGTCTAACACCTCCATGAACGTTGCCATCTCCCACACCCCCCACCAGAACAGATGCGAAATCATGCACCAATAAAAATAGAGATTACCTATTGTGTTTCCTTGTTGCAGCATAAATCTGCCACCGCGACGAATCTGCGACAAGGTATGATCCCTTGACAAGGCCTCTGCCACCATCGACCTCATCCATCAACACTACTCCAGGACGGCGGATGCCGCTACAGCATGGCGCGGCACGGGGGAACTGCGGTAGCATGGGGGAGAGGACACCGTCCTGCTTCGATGGCAGCACCCAATGGACAGGCGGTCACGGGTTTCAGCATCGGCGCGCTTACGAGTTGGTGGAGGAGCCACAAGATCTGAAGATGGCCGGCGGCATGTCGCCGGACGGCGGCCGACTGGGTATGGTCATCTCACTTCTGGACGAGGGGAGAGTCAGGAATGGACAGCGCATATCAGGTGTGGTGTCGAGCAAGGTGCTGCAGCGTGCCCTTAATTCCTCATCTCTCCATAGCTCCCTCCAGGCTCGCAAGGAATTCGAGTCGTGGGAGACAGGTGAGGAGTACGAATGGACGGGGGAGAGTGGGTCGCGGGGCATGGCTATGGGGGCATGGTAGAACAGGTCATGGGGCGCGACCGTCGGAGCATGGGGGAGCCGCCGGCGTGGTGTGGAAGAGGAGCCGACAGTGCAAGCTCGTGGAGAGGATAGGGATTGGGAAAGTAAGTGAGGGGGAAGAGAGCGTCCGTTGAGATGACTGTGAAGTTTTTTTTTTCTAAACTAGATGGTAAATGTGCTGGCTTTTTCTTACCACGAATATTATTTAGTGGATTATAAGACCTAATTGTTACTGAGGCCTCTTTGTTTGGGCCTTATTTTCCCGTTTTATACTTAGCTTATAATAAGCCAAAAAAACACCTAATTCGTTTGGGTTTTACCAAAAAAAAAACTCCGGCTTTCAAAAATAATGATAAGTATCTCTAAAAATAAAATCAAATTTTTTTATGTGTATCTTTACTATTAAAGACGGTGATGAGGTGTTCATTTACAATGATGGGTCTTGTTATTTTTTTTTTGTTTAGATTATCTTTAAGGATACACCGTAGAAGGTGCATCAATTTTATAGAAAAAGAGGCCAAAACGATCGAATCAACACCAAAAGGCTATACGATATAAACATAACATCACACGGATTACAACACGGCCCACACCAGCCGAGCGACAAGACTCGTCTTGCACCATCTCAAACCATGAGTGGCAAGGAAGGGATACACCGAGCTTCTAGGCCGCGTCACGATCGAAGACCAGAACTCCATGGGACCAACTCCAACTCCAAGGTGGCACAAGCCAAAGCACCGTCAGCCCATAAGCGTCTAAGATTCGGCGAGTGGACGGAGGGACTGATCCGAAACGGAGGAGGCATCAACCAAGAAGCACTGGCGACGATGTGCATAGAGCTCCAAAAGCCCACGCTCTAAACAGCAGCCAACAATGACTCCAACTGGCATATAGAGGACTCCACGACCACCCAGGTGACGCCTCCAAGAAGGGAACGAACGCAGCCGTACCGTCGCCGCTCGATCCGAAGGACAGATCAAAGGTTTCCTTGGTGCTTGCAGCGGGGAAGCACATACAACGCCATGACAATGCCTCCAAGGAGGTGATGGCACCCACAGGCGTCGCCGCCTTCAGCTTAACGCATGGATTTCGCCCCGACCGCCTCGTCGGCTGCTGGCACCACCACGGTGCCCAACTGCCAGCGATGTCAGGCGTCGCCACCTGACCAAGCATCCACGGGACCAAAGACGCCAACCGCGCAATCCCATCTAGGCTCGTGTAATACAAAATCTCGGGGCATAGTTGCAGCGTCGCCACCGTTGCGCAGAGGCCGCACCTCCACTGCCGTCGCTGAACCGTGCCTGTCGCCATGATCCCGCCGCTCCTCGCCGCCGAATCGCCACTAAACCACGCGTCGTTGCCAGAAAAGGCCGCAACCACAATGTGAAGGGAAGTCCTCGGCGCCAGCGTCGCTGCTTGCACTTTGCCTAGCAGGACCTCTGGTGGCGGTGGGAGGAAGGGGCAGGGATGTAAATGGACGCCCGTTTAATCTCGTTTATGTCCACTTATTTTTCTCAAACAGTTAAAGACGATGCCTTTTGTCTGGATAATGAACTATGCAGCTAAATAAATGGGCTTTTGTGGCCCCAATTTATGGACCCATTAACATCCCTAGGAAGGGGATAAGGTGGGGGAGGCCGGAGACAGCGGCACGATTGGCCCCCGAGCCGCCTAGGGAATTCGACGCAGGGTGGGTATGTTTAGATTATGCGCTCGTTAATATTCGTTAAATATTTATTGTAATGACAACTACTCCTCATTACTAATTATACATATGATAGTATATCATAATTATCGATATATTTTCTTAAAACCTGGTCAAAGATTACATTGTTTGACTTCTAAAAAATGTGTACGACTTATTTTACAGAGCATATGTAGTAAAAGATAATTATGCAAACGCTATTTCATTCCAACGAAGTAAATATTATACTCACTATCCCACTTCACTCTAAACGAGGTGGAATTTTCATAGTAATTTTTAGAATATTTGTTGGCTATGTTTTTTATAAACGTGAATGTTTGCTTGTATTATATTGATATATTTTGTGAGAAAAAATAGTGGCCGTAGCAACGCACGGGCATTCAACTAGTATTGATAAAGAAGGAGCAAACAGAAAGGACGACGCCTGAAAAATAAAAAGATACAACTCGAGTCTACGAGCATGTCGCCCTAGCAACCATAGCCGAAACTACCACGGCAGAGGCACCCTCACGCAAAGACGATAATCCGGAGCCGCCGCTCCGACATCCACGCCGGCCCCGAGGCCGCGCCCCTAAACTAGCCGACGACCATGTCGCCCTAACAACCATAGCCGACACTAAAACACGGCGGAGGAAAACCTCAACGCAAGGAGAAACCCCGAGCCGCCGCTCTGGCATCCACGCCGGCCCCAAGGCAACGCTCCAAAACAAGCCGACGGCCACGCCACCCTAGCAACCATAGCCAACACCAACACGGCGGAGGAAAACCTCAACGCAAGGTGAAGTCCGGAGCCGCCGCCCCGACATCCACACCAGCCCTAGGGCCGCGCACCACCTAGCCGAATACGTAGAAACGCCTCCGCCAACCACCATCACCTCACAGCTCCCTTTGGCTGGTGGAGCATCCAAGGCGAGGCTCCAATAGGCAAGCGGCGCCGGAGCGCCACCCTCGCCCGATCCCGAGCGGGATCTAGGGTTTCCCCCGGAGAACCAGGTGAGGGGGAGCGAGAGCACCGTCCCGACGATGCCTTCAAGAAAGATGTGACGCCCAAAGGCGCCGACGTCGCCGGCCCTGGCACACCACCAAGGCAGGGCTTTCGCCCGATTGTGCCTCATGAACCCCGCAAACCGCCATAAGAGGACCGATCAAGCCACCAGCACCGCCAGTCGCCACCGCCGCAACACCTCACGCCACGACAAACGCCAACTGCAACCCAGTCGCGGCTCCAGTGCCGCCGCCCCGGCTTCCTCTCCCCCGGGCCGGTGGAGGGAGCCTTACGACAGTGCCTTCAAGAAGGTCGCGACACCGAGGTGCCGCCGCTGCCGGCACCGGCCAAGACCGGAGCAAAAACTTTCGCCCAAGCTCCCCACCGGACCACCACCTCCGGCCGACACCGCACCGAACCCACCACTAGCGGGCGCCTTCGTGCAGGCTAGTAGGCACCCAACGGCCAACTCCGGCCGCCACAGCGCGTCCTGGCATTTCCCCCGCCAGCGGGCCCTCGAGCCCAGATCCGGCCCTCACGGGCCCATCGAGCTCGCGCCGCCAACCGCGTCGTCGACCTGCCACCCGTGAGGCCAGCTCGAGGCGCCCACCCGCAACAGACATGCGGCCCCGGAGGCCGTCCCAGGCGGACCCGACGCGCGCCCACGAGGAGACCACCCCCGAGCACCAGTTGTTTGGCGGCCAGGGAGGCCGCCGCCGCCGCGGCGCGGAGGCCGACGACAGCAGCGGCGAGGGGGACAGAGGAGGACGGGGGCCTGGCGGCGCGGCGATTTTGGTCTCCGGTGCCGCCCTGGGAGCAGCACGGGAGTCACGTCAGCGAAGAATATTTACTATTAAGGTTGATGTGGTGGTATGGTGTCACACTTCATTGTAATTACGCACCAAATGCCACTACACTAAAAAAAATCCAACTAACCAGGATTGCATGCAGCCTTATCTTATCTTATCAAGTTGATTAGATTTGTCCTATCCCCATGGATTCCCTCTCTCCAATCCCGGATTACCTCCTTCATTTCCCCAATCTCTCCTAATTGAGTGGTTGTCTTCCCTGATTTTCAGCGTCGCCCTCCCTACCGCATCTACCCCTATATCCGATCTTATCCCTCCACCATGTTTCCCTCGAGGCTCGTGCGGTCCTCTTCGGCGGAAGCAGGCCCCTGCAGAGCGTCGCCCGAGGAACTGCGACGGCCACCAAGCGCTTGGCGGCGCCCACATCCACAAACAGCTGGCGACATCGTGTCCCCGTTCCTCTCCCTATCTTGGCGACGATGAAATCCACTCGTTGGAGGCAGTTTACGATTGACCATGTAGCCGGACCAGAGTATCACCACGAACACTACGAGTGGGTCGGGACAGGCAGAGGAGCTCGGAGACAAGCAGCACGAGCTCGGCGGGCGGCTGCCGGCGGCGGAGAAGAATTCGTCGATTCGTTCGATTCTGAGTGCCCAGGCACGTGCTCTTCGGTGGAGAGGTAGAGGATAGAGAAGAGATTCTTCTGCACGGTTGAGATGAACTGCGGCCAGTGGCGGCGAGCTTGAATCGGACGGGCGGGCATGTAGGTTGCGGGCATGCAGGTTGAGGCCGGCGGACGGACAGACGAGGTTGAGGCACTTGATTAGGAAATTAGAGGTGGTCCACGTGATTAGGAAAACGCGTACCAACAGGTTCGGCCGATTTTGAGGGATCAATTGGGTCGGCATCTACTGCGAATATGCTCCTCGTGTGGGTGGCTCCATTCATGAACTTTATAACCAAACATGGACAAAAACGAAATGGACCAGTTCCATCCCAATTTTGGTCATCAACCAAACACACGCTTACACGACATGTAACGATCAGGTGGATCATGTGCTGCAGCGGTAGCTCTTGGAGGCGTACTGCTGTCACAGCTTGACACGCAAGCAGGCGACACTGTCCCTTTCCCTATGCAGGGGTCGTTTTTGCCGACCTGGTGGTAGTGCTGCTGTGCAAATTGTGCTGCGTTTATGGGGTGTGCTTCAAGGACAACCTGGAGTGCTCCGCGTGTGTGCCTCAGTGGAAGACATAATGCATGTCATCTCTCAGTCACACTGATTAAATCGACCCGTTTCATGTTGCTCGTTTGAACTGTGGAGCTATGTAGCTACAACATGATGGTGTTTATCCTCGCAGTGTTTGTTGCAATCATCTTGGAGATATCAGCCCTACTTACTTTCCGAAGCACAATGAGTCATCTTTCTCATGATTATTCAGTGCTTCCGCCATCTGTTTCAAGTTCGATGTAATGTTTAAACTTTATTTACTACTCCTCCTTTTCATATATGTATCTATTTGTATTTACCAATCTTGCTTTGGTGCAAGTATGCTGATGACCATGACTTTCTGTACTCGCTTATGGTGAAATTTTCAGAAAATCAGTTGTGCACAAATCCAAGAATCAATTAGTAGTGTTATTTCGTTAAAAAAAGAAAAAAAAAACTAGGAGTGTTCTTAGCGAGCACTCGTAGGGAATCACTTGCATTAGCACTTCTTCTATCTTGCACCCAATTGTCATATACACTCTATTGCCCACATATCAGACATTCAGATAGGAGCCACAAGATCTATTTTTGTTGTTATGAAATATTAAACAGAGTAACTAGATCAGATAGTGAGGAAGCACAAGCGCTGGGCACGGCTGCCACGAACGCGTCGGGGAGGTGGTCATACATGAGGCATTCGTGGAGATGCATCTCGATCGAGTCACATCTTAGCTGGTGGAGTCTTCTTGAGATGATGGGGAGGTGGCTTTTATTCTGGCTACTTTGAAGTATCGTGTAGGCCAGACGAAGATACTCGTTGATTCCTGTCACGATGCTCTGATAGCTATGAACCGTGCTTTCTATCCGCTGGAGAGAGGTCCAGAAGATTTGAGCCATCTGCTCATAGTTTTTGGTCGGGTAGGTGAAGTTCGCAAATGCGTTCGCCAACAGCTGATCTGTGGATCCCTAGTAGCACTTGCTTTTGTCCGGTTATGGCATCCTGAGGTCAATTTTATCTCTGTGGCTAGACTTCCTAATGCTCCAGTCGATATGACCCCTCATTATGCAGTCGTTCTTCCTGCAGCAGAAGAGATTATTCGACTGACTTCTGAAGAGCTTGATCGAGTGTTAGCCGAGGAAACTGCTCGCCGCCATATGTAATTGTAGGATGTAGATATCCTGTTGTCTTGTATAGTTCACTCGAAACTTTATAAGATGTATTTATAATGTGTGAGCCTTGTCTATACCCTTGTATTTGTAAATTTTCTTGTGATGCTTGATTAGGCATAGCCCCCGTGTGTTTGGGGTGTATACCTGTTGTTCAGCGTGTAAAATGAAAATATGAATAGCTATGATTGAGAAACCATGTGTTTTTATTGATATGACTAAGAAGCCATGTATTTCTTCGAGCTACAAGATGGCTAGTATAGCCTTATTTCGTGAATGAGATAATCCTAAGGATAGAATTTGCGGAGGTGCGCAACGTTCCATGGGTTGGAGTAGATGCCACCGGTCTCGGGGTTCTTCAGTTGATAGGCGCCACCTGGGAAAACTACATGTATGATGAAGGGTCCTTCCCATGGTGGATCTAGTTTGTGTCCTTCTTTTTGCTTGAGCCGCAACACCAGGTCGCCTACCACGAAGGATCTGTGGCGTATGCGACGACTGTGGTAATTGCGCAGTGATTGCTGGTATACCGCCGATCTTGCGACTGCAATGTCGCGAATTTCGTCGAGTGCGTCCATGTCTTCTGCGAGTGCTCTGTTCGAGGTTTCTTCGCTGTAGGCGACGACTCGGGGTGCGCTTAATTTGATATCCTCGGGTAGGACGGCCTCGGCTCCGTAAACCATAAAGAATGGTGTATAGTTTGTTGATCGATTTGGCGTTGTGCGAAGGCTCCAATACTGATGGCAACTCCTCCGCCAAGTGCCCTGCTGCTGGATTTAGGCGATCCAGTATCCGCTTCTTGAGACCAGCTAAGACTAATCCGTTGGATCGCTCAACTTGACTATTAGTTTGCGGGTGAGCTACTGAGGCGAAGCTGATTCCTTTCTGTTCGCAAAATTCCTGTGTTTCCTTTGCTGTGAAGTTGCTGCCGTTGTCGGTGATGATGTTGTGTGGTATGCCAAATCTACACACGATGGAGTTGAGGAATTTCACGGCGCATTGGACGCTGGCGGAGGTGACTGGCATAGCCTCGATCCACTTCGTAAATTTGTCGTATGCAACGAGCAAGTGCGTGTATCCTCCGGGTGTTGACTTTCGCAGTGGCCCCACCATGTCTAGCCCCCATTGTGCAAAGGGCCAGGCGATTGGGATCATGTGAAGTTCAGTGGCAGGGGCGTGCTGCTTGGGCGCGAATCTTTGGCAAGCGTTGCACTTGTCGACTAGGTCCTTTGCGTCCCTGGCCGCTGTGAGCCAGTAGAATCCTGCTCGAAAAGCTTTGCCCACGATCGCCTTCCAGCTGGCATGGTGCCCGCAATCTCCTTGGTGTATGTCTCGCAACAATTCTTTGCCGTCCTCGGGTGCTATGCATCTCTGCAATATTCCTGAGATGCTCTGTTTGTATAATTCCCAAGTTGAGTACCCGAAAAGTTTTGCTGCGTCGTACTATTTGTCGAGCCTCGCAAATGTCTGTTGGAAGTTGTTTGTTGGACAAGTAGTCGAGGTATTTCTGCGTCCAGACTGGCTCGACCAGAAAAACTTGTCTTGAAATACTGTGGCTGAGCTCGATTATAGCAATTTGCGGGCTGACCTCTGTCTCCGATGCTGTGGGTGCTCCCGCAGTCTTTTTGACTTTTACTGAACGTTTGATCATTCTCTCGAAATATATTCCAGGCGGTATGGGTGTGTTTGTGGACCCCATGTTGGCCAGCCTATCTGCTTCTTTGTTGCTGGACCTTGCGATGTGTTTCAGCTCACACCCTTTAAAGGTTCCTTCGAGTAGATTATACATGTCCCGGTAAGCAATCATATTTTCTGCGATAGCGTCGCATTCCTTCATATTCTGTTGTACGATGAGGTTGGAATCTCCATAAATCATCAATCGGGTGGCTCCGCATGCAATCGTCATCTTCATGCCATGTAGCAGAGCCTCGTATTCTGCGTCATTGTTGGATGCTGGATCGTCGGGTGGGAAGTCCAGTCTTAGGACGTACTGCAACTTGTCTCCCCTGGGGGATATGAGGACGATCCCAGCTCCAGCTCCTTCGATCCTTTTGGATCCGTCGAATTACATGATCCAGTTACTCGTGTATTTTGGTGGACCTGGTGTTTGTAGTTCTGTCCATTCGCTTAGGAATTCTACGAGTACCTGTGACTTCACGGAATTGCGTCCTGCGTATATGATATCCCAGGCGCCTAGCTCGATGCTCCATTTTGCAATTCTTCCGGATGCCATGGGATTTTCATGATGGTACCGAGTGATGCGTCGTTTAGCACCGTGATGGTATCACTAGTAGGAAACTGCCTTTCTATGGAATGCTTTCTGTGGCGCACCAGTGTGTGGTGCGCCATAGAAATTTAGTTGTGTGGCGCACGTCAAAATATGCGCCACAGAAATGTTGTATTCTGTGGTGCACGGAGGAAGGGTGCGCCACAGAAACTAAATTTATGTGGCGCACGTAATCTGGTGCGCCACAGAAATAGTCAATTCTATGGCGCACGGGGATTGGTGCGCCACAGAAGTATGGAATTCTATGGCGCACGGGCATTGGTGCGCCACAGAATCCAACATTTCTGCCACACGTGGAGCCACAGAATTTTTTTCTTCCCTCCACCCCCCCCGGAACGCCTTTTCTAGTTTTTGACGGAAGAGTTGGCGGTCTAAAAAGCATCAAAAAATAAATCCCTTATGGATGCACGGAGAGTTTAAGATCTACTTTTTTATCAAATTTTGAAATATGAATTTCGACTTTCCTAGCAAAAGTTCGTTAAAAAAAGTAAAATGGGCATAACTTTTGCATACGATGTCGAAAAAAAATGATCAAGATATCAAAAAAAAACTAGAGAGAAAAAGGAACCCAACCTCACTGGCCTTCGGCCTGTGAGCTTTTTTTAGAATCGCCAAATTCCAAAAGGAAAAAGAGTTATGGCAGTTTTAAGATTTTGACTAGAAAAAATAAAAAAAATAAAAAAAAATTATGTGGCGCACCCCTTCATTTGGTGCGCCACAGAATTGTGGAGGCAGGATTCAAAATCCTGCCTCCTCCCCTCCTCTTCTTCCTCTTCTACCCTCCTTCCCTCCTCTTCTTCCCTTCTACCCTCCACTTCTCCTCCACTTCTCATCTTCTACCTCTCCACTTCTCTCCTCTCCTCCACCACCACCACCACCTCTCCTCCTCCACCACCACCACCACCTCTCCTTCTCCTCCTCCACCACCACCACCTCCGGGGAGCTCCTCCTCCTTCTCCACCACCTCCACCACCACCACCTCCGGCGAGATCCTCCTCCTCCTCCTCCACCACCACCTCCGGCGAGCTCCTCCTCCTCCTCCACCACCACCTCTCCTCCTCCTCCTTCTCCTCCTCCTCCACCACCTCTCCTCCTCCTCCTCCTCCTCCACCACCACCACCACCTCTCCTCCTCCTCCTCCTCCACCACCACCACCACCTCTCCTCCTCCTCCTCCTCCACCACCACCACCACCACCACCACCTCCGGCGAGCTTCTCCTTCTCCTCCCCACCAACTCCGGTGACCCCCATCCTCCACCCAACAACTCCGGCGAGCATCCGACGAGATCCGGCGAAATTTCGAAATTTCGAAAAATTCCCGCGGCCAGATCTGGCCGCCTTTTTTTTAAATTCAAAAAAAAAAATTGTGGCGCACCCCCCCTTGGTGCGCCACAGAATTGCAAATTTCTGTGGCGCACGGCTGAGGTGCGCCACAGAATTGACATTTCTGTGGCGCACGGCCACGGTGCGCCACAGAAATAATTTTTATGGCGTGTATTCTGTGGCGCACCCCTCTGGCCCCTAGGTGCGCCACAGAATGCCAAAATGGTGCGCCACAGATAGGCATTTTTCTACTAGTGTATGTTCCTGGAAGTAATGCTTGATCTTTCGGGCTGTGAGGACGACCCCATATGCGAGCTTCTGGTAGTGGGGGTATCGTTGTTTGCACGGCGAAAGCACCTCGCTGATGTAGTAGATTGGTCGTTGAACTCCATATGCCTTGCCGTCCTCGGGTCGCTCGACCACAATTGCCGTGCTGATGACTTGATTTGTTGCGGCTAGGTATAAGTACAGTGGCTCCCATTCTTGCGGTGTTGCCAGAACACGCCTACTTTGTAGTGCTCGCTTTAAGTCTGCGAATGCCTGTTTTGCTTCGGGTGTCCACTCGAACTTATCTGTATTCTTCAACAGCTTGTAGAAGGGTAATGCTTGCTCGCCCAATCGTGCAATGAATCTGCTCAGGGCGGCTAATCGCCCTGCGAGCTGTTACACGCCGCGAAGATTGGTCGGCTCCTTCATTGTTAAGATCGCTTGTATTTTCTCTGGGTTGGCCTCAATTCCTCTGGCGGACACCAAGTAACCGAGAAGTTGTCCTGCAGGGACGCCGAAGACGCATTTTGTCGGGTTGAGGTTGATCTTGTATGCGTTGAAAGCATCAAACGTTTCTCTGATATCTTCGAGGAGAGTGTCCTCTACTCGAGTCTTGATGACGATGTCGTCAACGTACACTTGCACGTTCTTGCCAATGAGCTTGGCGAGGCATTTTTGCATGCAGCGCTGATATGTAGCGCCTGCGTTCTTGAGCCCAAAAGGCATTGTCGTGTAGCAGTAGACACCGTGAGGTGTGATGAATGCTGTCTTTTCCTCGTCTTCCTTCTTCATCCTGATCTGGTTATACCCCGAGTAGGCATCTAAGAAGGAGAGGCGTTGGCAGCCTGCAGTGGAGTCCACAATCTGGTCGATACGCGGGAGGGGAAAGTTATCCTTGGGGCAATGTTTGTTCAGCAACATGTAGTCGATGCAGACGCGAAGGATGTCAGTATTCTTCTTCGGAACCAGCACCGGATTTGCTAACCAGGTGGATATCTTTATCTCTCGGATGAACTTTGCAGCGAGCAGCCTATTCACTTCCTCTCCGAGTGCCTTTTGCTTTGGATCTGAGAACCGTCGGGTTGTTTGCTTGATTGGTTTGGCGTCTTTGAAAACTTTGAGTGAGTGCTCGGCGAACTCCCTGGGTATCCCTGGCATATCTGAAGGCTGCCAGGCGAAGATTTCCCAGTACTCACGGAGGAGTTCGACGAGCGCGCCTTCCTATGCGGGCGAGAGGGTGGTGGACACCATCGCCGTCTTCGCGGGCTCCGTCGGGTGTACTTGATGTTTTCGAGTGTCGCTGTTTGCACTGAACTCGAGTTCTGGAGCATTCTTCTTTGCGAGAGGCATCACGGAGTGGTCCGTGGTTTTTGCTATCTCCACTAGTTCTTCCTTCATCCCAAAGGATTTAGCGATTTCGTTGAACTCAATGTCACACTTATTGGATTTTTGGAAGTCTCCGTCGATTATAATTGTGCCATATTCCCCAGGTAACTTGAGCTTCAGATAGGCGTAATGTGGTACTGCCATAAATCTTGCGAACGATGTTCGACCAAGAATGGCGTGGTACTGTGAGGGCCAGTCGACTACTTCAAAGTCGAGGAATTCTCGCTTGTAATTGCTTCGATTGCCGAGCACCACCTCCAGATTAATTGTTCCGAGTGGACGGACCGCCTTCCCTGGAACTATCCCGTGAAAGAATGTTTCTCATTCTGCGAGTCCGTCCAAGTTCCTGTTCATCCGACGGAGTGTGTCCGCGTAGATGATGTTGATTCCGCTGCCTCCGTCCATGAACACGCGAGCTAGCTCGTAGTTGCCAATTTGCGCTTGGATGACTAGCGCAGCGTGCCCTGGTCGATAGACCCGTGGGGGGTGGTCTTCCTTGGAGAAAGTTATTGGTTGATCTTCCATCTTCAGGTACTCGGGCATCGCGTTTGCGGCAGGCGGCGCAGGTAGTGCGGCTAGCATCGCGTTTTGGTTTCCCGGTGGTGGTAGGGGTTGTGGCGGGTGGAACCCTTGGTTTCCTCCTTCTGGGAGCTGTGGGTAGCCTTGGCTGACTGCTGCTCTGTTTTTCTTCAAGAAGGCCTCGTGTATGTCGATGAATTTTCGGCAATCCTTGAGAAGGTGTGTTGCCTTAGTTTTGCCTGTGCGCTTATCTGTAAATAGATGTAGCGTGCAGTAACCATCGAGGTTCTCCTCAAGAGTTTTATCCTCTGTTTTCGTCTTCCATTCGCGACTTCCACGGCGTCCACTATCGCGATTTCGCGTGAATTCCGCTGCGACTAGTTCTTCTCGATCGTCGTGATCATAAAATTTGCTCCTTTTCTTTCGACCATGACGGTCGTCTTCGGGTGCTGGCGAGGATGCCTTCTCCTTGCGCACCGAGTCTTCTCCGTTGGCCCATCTGTCGGCTATAACCATTAGCTCTCCAATAGTTTTGGGCGCGGCCCGTCCCAGTTCTTCTCTAAAAGCAGTTCGTCGAGCGCCCTTCGCGAAAGCTTCGACTGCCACTTCCTCAGATATGCTTCATGCTGTGTTCCTGAGTGTGGTCCATCGCTGGACATATTCGCGAGTAGACTTGCCACTCTTTTGCTTGCAGGCTCGCAGTTCTTCGATGGTCGCTGGTCTTTTGTATGTTGCCTCGAAGTTCTTGCAGAAGTCAAAGTGTAGATCGTCCCATGACCTGTAGCAAGCCTTTGGTCTCGCCTCGAGCCAGCTGTGTGCTGCTCCCACAAGGTGTAAGTTGAGGTGCTGCATAGCTGTGTTTTTGTTCCCACGTTGGCATTTTACTGCCGTGAGGTAATCTGACAGCCAGGATGAAGGTTCGAGTGAACCGTCGTACTTCGTTACTTCCGTGCTAAGCTTGAATCTTTTGGGTAGAGGCGCCTCGCGGATGCTGCGAGCGAAGCATAGTGCGCCGCAGGTCTCATCGTCAGAAGAGGTGGATGGGGAACGCGCGCGGTTCCTTGCTGCTCAGGCTTTGTCCGCCTTATTTTGCGCGATGTCTAATCGCGCGTTGTATCCTGGCTGATCACGATCGGTTTCCTTCCTTGGCTCCTTGTTGCGATGTCGCGAGCGGCTGATGTGATGTCGCGAGCCGCGATATCGATCCCTTGGGCTGATGTGATGTCGCGAGCCGCGATCTCGATCCCTTGGGCTGCCATCGCTGCTACTCGGACTATCACCACGTCGTCGAGCTTCTTTTCCTCGGGCGCGACGAGGTGATTTTTCCTTTCTGGGCGATGTGCTCCTATGTCTGTGGGATGCTTCCTTATCTTTTTGTTCTGCTGCTTTCTTGCGATCGTAGGAGGCGAGTCTTGCGGCTGCCATGCCTAATCCTTTCTGGACTTGCTTGTATTGCTCTGCACGGGGGTCGTTCTCCCCTGGTTTATTTGTCTGCATGTAGGTGGCTGCGGTTAGTACCGCGGCGGCAAGAGTTTGCGGATAGACGTTTCCATCCTCATCGACGCGCATAAGGGAAGCTTCGAGTGATTTGCTAATTCCGATCAGGGACTCTCCATCCATGGTCGCGGTTCTTGAGACGTATCCTTTTCTTGCGGGACGATTTCCGACAGAAGGTGTTTTGGATAGCGCGGCTCGGCGCTGGCTCGACTCGTCTGCTAATCTCCTCCGTTCGGCTAGATCTATGCGAGCTTCCTTGATTAAAGTAGCCTCTCTCACTAGATGATAGTGGTAGGCGGTCATGTCTTCATGAGGAGCTCCGAGTTCCAGTGGTTTTCTTGTGCGGATGGCCTCCTTTGCTCGATCCCAATCGGCTCGTGAGACGCTGATGGTAGCGCGTTCCCTTGCGCTGTTCTCAGATTCTTCGGGTGGATCTCCTGACCCTGCCATGCAGACCTAAGCTAGATATGGCTCGCGGGTCCTAGGCGTAGTTTGGAAGGCTTTCCTGACCCGAGAAGGTTCCTCTATGGAGAGGGTATGGAAGTTGCTGGTGTTGAGGCGGATGGATTCGCCGCTTTTCGCCAAGTCGCGATCCGCATGGTAGGGTCGCGAATCGACAGCTCCTAGGCTAGAGATCGACCCAGATCCCGATCTTCGAGATTGGTTTGCTCGGGGAAGTGAAGAGTTCCGTCCTTGTTGTCATAGAACTGGAAGCTCCCGAACGTCAGGGAGATACTCTTTTCCAAATCGCTAAATACCGGGCGTGATTCCGGCGAGTGAGGGGCGACGATGACCGATTCGGATCGGATTTGTTGGAGTCGAAGTTGCGGGGTTCCAGCGTGAGTTGGTCGTCGATGAGGCCGAAGATGCCGGAGATCCAGCGCCCGCCGTTCCCACAGACGGCGCCAATTGTCGAATCTGCATCTCAACAAGTCCCTCGGGTGAACCCATAGGATTTCGATTAGGAGAACCTGTGGGCGCTGGTGACAATCGTCGGCTAAACAGGGGGCACGATTTACCCAGGTTCGGGGCTCTCGTAGAGGTAAAACCCTTACTCCTGCTTCTGTCGATCTGTATTCACGAGTAGATCGGTTACAATGGGGGTTGCTCAAGTCGAGAGTATGATCTCGATCTCGAGGCTTCGGTGGTGCGATATTGCTTGTCCCCTCCTTGTGGTTCTCCTGGCCTTATATAGATGGCCAGGTCCCAAACCGTACCCGGGGGGACTCAAACTCTAACCTAAAGTCGGTTACAAGTTTCCTAACTTGACCCGCAAGGCCTTGCGGGTGGGCTTCAACTAGGCCTTCTAGAATAGTATACGGCATCTCCTCTTGGGCTTAGGTCTTGGGCCTTGGACCGGGTATCCTTACCCGATAGGTCCAGGGTTCATCCCTTCGTCAGCTATCGCGTGTGCGGTGGAGTTGGGCTTTAATGTGTGACTGGCATGAGCGGATGGAGGAGGACAAATCTCCATGCAGATTCCAGTTTGGAGCTCGCTTGACAACTCTTGATTTCTTAGGTTGCTTGCTTGATGTGTGATTTAAGAGTGTTTCCCTTTTCTTATTATAGTTCTTCAAATAGGTCAATTTTATGATAGTTGAAACAACCTAAATATCTTATTCTTCTTGTGGTGAATTGATCAACTGAAAGAAAGGTCAGTAAAGGTTGCATGTACAAAAGTACATTTTTTTTAACTTGGATCTTGTAATGGCGACACTAATGATCGATGCACCACGTCGCGAACTGCCTTGGGTGTCCTCAATGATTTTGGGCAGGAGACCATGGGTTGGCAGCTTGGCATGATGGATTCACCACTCTTGTATCAAGAATGCATTTCATCAGCTAGCTACTCTTGGCATTATATTATTGGTCGCATAGAAGAAATCAACTATACTGTAAGGTAAAGTTAATATGACTCAAATGTTAATAGGTGCATCTGTACATCAGATATGTAATAATGTATGTATGCTAATTTGATATAGTCGTACCGACTTTATGTGATGACTGACTCATTAGATGCAGTGTGTATTAGAATGAGTGCAAGCTATTCCGATGCAGTGTGTATTAGAATGAGTGCAATCTATCCAGGTGTCGATTGACCATATAACAAATATGATACAGTACCAAATACTACCAAAATTTTAAACAATACAAGGCTGAATTGAATGTGAAATTCAGAGTCAGCTTGACAAGATCTTATCAAACTTTTTTTTTACAGAAGAGGCCTGACATGCATGTCTTTTTATAAAATCAGCCAAATCTGGTACAACATGGGGATACCCGTTCCTGAAATAAAAAAACAAAAACAACTGGAGCAAACCAATTTAAAATGACTAAAATAGATCAAGTCGTTCTCCCAGATACAAGGTTGAAGGTAGAACCCACGGAGGAGCAAGGCATCACCATAAAAAACTACTCCCAAAATTAACCAACCCCGCGCATATTTATCAAACTTATGTTACCTTTTTTTTCAAATGAATCAAATATATATACTGTAGATTGTGGTTGAAAAGAAAGAAACACATATTCCAAATAACAAGCTTCATGTAATGTAATCAGAAGGAAAGCAAAAAAAAACGTTAGGTTCCCTCGCTCTTTTATCTGACATGTTCATGGTGTTTTTATGGATGTGAGTTGCAATGATTGATGTGTGTACATCCAACGCCATCGTGCTCGTCGTAGTGGCATCTTGGTGTTTAGCTAATAAGCGTCGTGCTAAATTGTTGATAAAAATATGGATGCATGAATATTAAGCATATACAAGTGGAAGAATCAATCCACAAATGGTGGAAGAATGCTTGTCTCAGATCAATTTTGACTGCATATTTAAATTCTCGTGTATAAGCATATTTGCTACTTCAGGGATTTAGTTTCATGTTGATGAATATTTTGAGGAAATTGATGTATGTTTTGTTTAAATATGCGACAACCAAATATATTTTAGAGACTGTAGCAACACACGGGCATTCAACTAGTCATACTTAACATCATGTAGTAGTTCGATCAGAGCCTTATTCTATTTCACTTTTGAAACATTGGGCCTCTGCATCAAACTTATACTCACTTCGTCTCATAGTAATGGTCTCAAAGTTATAAAAGGTGGATGTACAATATCTAACATCATTCGAGCACAACCTGGACCTATTAGTTTCCTGAACACCTTCTACTCGATGTGGGTCACCTGGAAGCAGTAAGGTACAATAGTGAACATTCCTAGCCAACATCCGGTGATAAATCATAGTCAGAAGGTATAGTAGTGAAGTTTTGTCCAACGGTACTTTAAAATTGGAAAGGGAAACGCGTACACCGGGAGTGACCGATGTTCAGCTCTCGGATTTGTTCGGCAGTTGGCGAGGGAGACTCATGCACCGTCTCTTCTCTGCTAGTAGATGTTGAATAATTAGGCATAGTTTCCACGATTAATTCCAGAATATAAATCATGACAAAAGCAGCTATTAACTAGATGCAACAGACAACATGAATAACAGCAACACGATCTCCCTAAACATGTAAACAATAGACATGTTAAACAGACAGACCAGGACACAGATTCTGTATCGATCGTTTGTAAAAACGTTGTTGATGACAACGTTGGCGATGACGGGCCGGAGTAGACGACGCTTGAGGCGGCGGTACGCAGCACCGTCTGACTTTCTAGGCAGACGAGCCGTCGTGAAAGTAGCGAGTAGTCGCGAGAAGCGCTTCCCAAAAACCTAATTCGTCCTCTCCCGTACAGGATCACAAAGGCGACTGGTTCCGGAGACCTGCTCTCCCGTTCGCCGGTGGACGCCGACGCTCGGGATGGAGTAGACTACGGTGACGGCACAAGGGACGAGGTGTGGAAAACCTAGATTGGTTTCGGTGTGTGTACAGCACCCATGGTGCGCGTCTTTTAGAGCGCGGTTCGGAAAACCCTAACGTGTGCCGCACGTTCGAGTCGGTTGCAGCACACGATACGGGAGCGACCCGAACCGACTCAGCTGTGACGCGTCCGTCACGACTACGAACTCAGTTTTCCAAAACAACAAAATAAAGATAAATGTTGTCTCAGCTCGAGACTCTATCGAAACGCGATCGCGACGTGTCGAGACGAGCGAGCGGCGGAGGAGGAGGAGGAGGAGTGCGCGAGAGGCTCTCTTCTTCTCACTCACATACAATCACTACAACACTCCACCTTATAAGGTGGTGTGCAACTCCTCCAACTTCTAATGTGGGACTAAACTTCCCACTCCCACCACTTGTTTGTACACATGGGCTATTTTGAGATTCCAGCACTTGCTATTGGGCTTACTTGTATTGGGCCCAAATATTTCAGCAATCCCCCACCAGATCTCAAATGCCTATTTGAAAGATTTGTCAATCCTTGATACTTGTTTATATATTAGTGTTTTAGGAGAGACTGTTAAGTTAAACTTTCGCCTAGAGCCTTAAGCTACATCTATTAGCAACTTGAACAATGGACTATGCCTTGAATTGCAAGTTTTGTGTCACTAGACTTTACTCAAAGTCATAACTAGTACGTGGCTACCAGTAGTCTACCCCGCGGGTGGAGCATATGCGTCGTACTCCGTGGTCTCTTCATGAGTTTACTAGATATCACCCAAATCTCATACACTGCGACGTTTACAGTCGGACTCACGTAGGTGTGTTCTTTCAAGAATTCTATGTAGGACAACATCTTTGCTATGAATAGCCAACATAAACACATTAAGACATGTTGCCAACCTGCCTTACAGCTCTTCGAGAGTTATGCATCATCACTTAGAGAGGATTTATCAAATACTCTCCTCAGCCAAACCCCTAGCTTATTCTTCCCAGGTCCTGATTCACGGGATCTCCGATCAAATAGGTTGGGTTACCACTATGGTGTAATATTCACGGGTCTCATACCCATCTCTCTCGATGCACTATATATCACATTACGTGATAGTCCTTTTGTAAAGGGATCTGCCTGGTTTTTGTCTGTTTGAATATACGTAACAGTAATTACTGCGGAGTTTCTCAATTTCCTGACAGACTTCAAGCGTCTCTTAACGTGTCTTGATGACTTCGCATTATCCTTAGAACTAGTCACCTTGGCAATCATGGTTTGATTGTCAGAGTTCATGAGGATGGTCGGTAATGGTTTCTCAACCACCGGCAAGTCCATCAAGGGCTCACGCAGCCATTTTGCCTCAACAGTGGTTGTATCTAAAGCAGTAAGTTTTGCTTCCATGGTTGACCTTGTCAATATGATCTGTTTATAAGACCTCCATGACATTGCGCCACCTCCAAGAAGAAATGCATATCCACTTGTGGGGTAGAGCTCATCTACATCTGAAATCCATTTGGAGTCACTATATCCCTCAAGCACAGCAGGGTGCCCTGAATAATGAATCCCATAGCTCATAGTACCATTCAAGTGCATGCCAATGATCATTACCCGAGTTTGACATGAACCTGCTCAATTTTCTCACAGCAAAAGAGATGCCAGGCCTGGTCACGCTCGCAAGGTACATGAGTGAACCGATTATTTGAGAGTATCTCAATTTATCTCTCGCAATCCTCTTGTTCTTTCGAAGCGTCAAACTGGGATCATAAGGTGTTGGAGATGGCTTGCTATCAATAAAGTCCAAACGGCTCAAGACCTTCTCAACATAGTGTGATTGCGTCAACTTAATCCCACTCTCATCCTTAATAAGCTTAATGTTCAGAATCACACCAGCTTCTCCCAGATCTTTGATATCAAAGCACTTTGATAGAAAAGACTTGACCTCATTTATCACAATTATGCTTGTACCGAAAATCAATATGCCGTCAACATACAAGCATAATATAACACTATTTCCCCCACCATGGCGGCAGTATACACACCTATCATCCTCATCAATGACAAAGACCGCAAAATTTAAAGTTCTATCGAACTTCTCATGCCATTGCTTAGGTGCTTGTTTGAGTCCATACAAAGATTTTAACAATTTGCACACATTTCTCTCTTCACCTTTTACCATAAACCCATCGGGATGATCCATGTAGATTTCCTCTTCCAACTCTCCGTTAAGGAAAGTTGTCTTTACGTCCATTTGATGAACGGTAAGACCATAAGAGGCAGCCAGGGAAAGTAGTACACGAATAGTGGTCAGTCTAGAAACAGGTGAATAGGTGTCAAAATAATCTTCGTCTTCTCGCTGAGTGTAGCCCTTGGCTACAAGCCGTGCCTTGTACTTCTTAATAGTACCATCAGGCCTTAGCTTATTCTTGAACACCCACTTACAGCCCACTGTCTTACAACCATAAGGTCGTTCATATAACTCTCACGTCTCATTAGAAAGAATGGATTCCATCTCGTTATGGACAGCTTCTTTCCAGTCATATGCATCTGGAGATGCAAATGCCTCTGCAATAGACGTAGGAGTATTTTCCACAAGGTACACAATGAAGTCATCACCAAAGGATTTTTCAATCCTATGTCTCTTACTCCGTTTAGGAGTTTCATTGTCATCCTTCTCAAGGACTTTCTCATCATGTGGTTGTTCAGTATGATCACTAGATGTACTAGATTCCGGAATTAATTCAGAAGAAAATTCAGCAAAGCTATGCATATCTTTCATAGGAAACATATTCTCAAAAAATGTTGCATCACGAGATTCCATAATAGTATCAACATGCATATCAGGTACCTCGGATTTAACCACTAGAAATCTATAACCAATGCTACGCTGAGCATAGCCTAGAAAGATACAATCCACTGTTTTTGGTCCGAGTTTGCGTTTCTTTGGAATTGGAACATTGACTTTCACCAAGCATCCCCAAGTACGCAGATAAGAAAGTGATGGTTTTCTCCAACCCACTCCTCATAAGGGGTTTTATCTTTATTCTTGTTATGAACTTTATTCAGGACATGACACGAAGTCAACAAAGCCTCCCCCATCATGCCTTAGATAAACCAGCAGTGTACAACATGACATTCACCAAGTCGGTCAGCGTGCGGTTTTTCCTCTCAGCAATTCTGTTTGATTGTGGCGAGTAGGGAGGCGTCCTCTCGTGAATAATACCGTGTTCCTCATAGAATCATCAAATACTTTTGAGAAATACTCTCCACCACGATCCGACCTAAAACGTTTGATCTTTCTCTCTTCAACTGCAGCCTTATAGATTCTAAAAGTAGTCTAAAGCCTCATCTTTAGTTTGCAACAAATAAACATAGCAGAATCTAGTAGCATCATCAATGAGTGTCATGAAATATCTCTTTCCACCTTTTGTCAACACACCATTCATCTCGTATAGATCAGAATGCATGAGTTCTAGAGGTTCCAAGTGTCTCTCCTTAGCTGCCGTGTGAGGCTTCCGAGGTTGCTTACATTGCACAAAACTACTGGCACTTAGAACCTTTGGCAATGGTGAAATTTGGAATTAAACTTAAACTGATAGCCGAGACAGTAAACCAAAATTAACATGACATAAACGAGAGTGCCAAACACTAGCATCTGAATCAACATTGCCACAAATATGGTTTACTAACTTATTGCAAAATTCGGAAAGAGAAAAGCGGAACAAGCCTCCGCACTCATAGCCTTTACCAGTAAATTGTCCAAATATCGACACAACTACTTTATTGGACTCAAACACTACTTTAAACCCATCTCTTCAAAGAAGGGATCCGCTGACGAGATTCTTATTCATAGAAGGGACATAGTACATGTTCCTTAGCTGCACGATCTTCTCCGAAGTAAACTTCAGATCTACCGTGCCAACACCATGAACAGAAGCATGTGATCCATTCCCCATTAGGACGGAAGAATCCCGTGCGACCTGATAAGAAGTGAACATAGATATGTCAGCACACACATGAACATTAGCACTCGTATCAATCCACCAACAGGGAGATTGAAAAACTGAAAGTACCATCGGTATATTACCGTACCCATCAGTGTTACTAGCGGTCACCACGTTGACATTCTTGGAGCCTTTCTTCTTTTTCTTGTCTGCACGATCTGGGCAGTCAACAGAAAAGTGGCCGAGTGCTCCACATGTAAAGCACTCGAGCCCAGCTTTGTTCAGCACCTTATTCTTCTTCTTATTCTTAAAGGAAGTAGTGTTCACATGACCATTGAACCGGGACTTATAGTTCCCTTTGTTCTTGCTGTTGTTCTTGACGTGATGATTTTTCTGCCCCATATTGGCGCTAGACTGAAAATCACCACCTCTCTCAGTTGTGTCATTTGCCCGAGCTTTCTACTCAACACCAAGAGACGCTATCAGGTTTTTAACCGATATCTCCTGTCTCTTATGTTTGAGAGATGTGGCGAAATTCCTCCATGAAGAAGGCAGCTTTGCAATAATGCATCCAGCCACAAACTTATTAGGAATCACACACTTGAGCAGATCAAGCTCCTTCGCAATGCATTGTATCTCATGAGCCTGTTTGACTACAGAACGGTTATTCACCATCTTGTAGTCGTTAAAGCTCTCCATGATATACAACTCACTGCCAGCATCGGACGCACCGAATTTAGTATTCAGTGCATCCTAGAGATCCTTAGAGTCTTCGATGTGCATAACATGTAGCACAGACGTCCCTCCAGGAAACTCGAAACACAACCTCTGAAATTATTATTGGCTTCCTTAAACTTATTCTGAACATCGTTAGTAGCTCCTTCAGGAAGGCCATTCATATATATGTCCCACACTTTCATAGACTGGAACCACAGTTGGCTTATCAGTTGCCATCTCTTAAAGGTGGTACCATTGAACCTTTTGGTCTCATTGAATCACTTAAATTGGCCATAAACAGTTTAGGAAATTGCCTACAATTAGGTTTTCGAATTGTTGAATAATTAGGCATAATTTCCAAGATTAATTCCAGAATATAAATCATGACAAAAGCAACTATTAACATGTGGAACTCTAACATACTAGATGAAGTAGACAACATGAATAACAGTAACACGATCTCCATAGACATGTTAAACAAACAGATCAGGACACAGATTCCGTACCGATTGTTTGTTGAAACGTTGTTGATGACAACGTTGGCGATGACGGGTCGGAGTAAATGATGCTTGAGGCGGCGGTTGATGTCTACGCACGCTTATATTCTTGTAGACAGTGTTGGGACTCCAAGTGCAAAGGTTTGTAGAATAGCAGCAAGTTTCCCTTAAGTGGATTACCCAAGGTTTATCGAACTCAGGGAGGAAGAGGTGAAATGTATCCCTCTCAAGCAACCATGCAATCACGATACAAGAAGTCTCTTGTGTCCCCAACACACCTAATACAATTGTGAGTTGTATAAGTGCACTAGTTCGGCGAAGAGAGAGTGAAATACAAGTAATACGGATAATTATAAGTGATAATAGCAATCTGAAATAAAAATGGCAGCAAGCAAACATGTAGCAGAACTGATTGTAAATGGTGTATCAATGCTTAGAAACAAGTCCTAGGGATCCTACTTTCACTAGTGGACACTCTCAACAATGAAAAAATAATTGAATGAATAAATATCACCTCTTCACTATGCTACGGCGAACCACTCTCCGGTCGAATAACAAACACCAATTCATCGCGTAGGGCTGTAACAACCCTCCTCAAGTTTGTATTCCCATGTCTAGTTAACCCCACGCTGTCACTATGAGCGCCCTAGAAGGTACTAAACAAACGCCACAACTTCATAGGGTCATCCAACACAAGATATAAATATCATGCTAAACCACACGGTGCACAGAGTGTCACCTTTACACCGTGATCAAAGTGTTTACGGAGATCTCATAACTAAACCACATGAGTAGCATAACATATGAAGAGTACATCTACATATTCAACTAGATTACAAAGCTCATGATCACATAAAGACCACACCATGGGAGAGAGAGATGAAGCACATAGCTACCGGTAAAGCCCTCAGCCCCGGGGGAGAACTACTCCCTCCTAATCTTAGGAGACAGCAACGGCGATGAAGATGGTGGTGGAGTCGATGGAAATGGCTCCGGGGGAACTTCCCCGTCCCGGCAGGATGCCGGAACAGAGATTTTTTCCCTCCGGAACTTGTCGGCGGCTGCGGCGGAGCTACGGATGTTTTTGGTGGAAAAGGCCGATTCCCCTAGGGTTTATGCATCGGGGAGTATATATGGGCGAAAGGGCGATGCCGGGGGGTGTCCAGGGGGCCCACACCACCTGGTGGCGCGGCCAGGGGGACCCGCGCCCCCTATGGTGTGGACACTCTATGGCCCCCTTCGGGTCTCTTCGGGACTTCCTGGACCCTCCGGGACTTCTAAGACTTCTGGCTTTTGAATTTTCCAATTCTTAGAATATTTCCAGAACAACTTTTCTGAAACGAAAAACAGCATAAAACATGGAACTGGCTTTGTGGCATCTTGTCAATAGGTTAGTCCGTAAAATCGATAAAAATGACATAAAGTGTATAACAAACATGTGGGAAACAATAAGAAAACAACATGGAACACCAGAAATTAAGGATATGTTTATGACGTATCAACATCCCCAAGCTTAGTTCCTACTCGTCCTCGAGTAGGTAAACGATAAAAACACATAATTTCTGAGGTGACATGCTACCAACATAAACTTGATCAAAAATAAAGTAAAAGCATATGTAAGCTGAGAACATAAATTTTTAACATAAACATTATAAATAAAACTTTAGTAATAAAGCATAGAAATCATGTTGCATCATGAGAAGTAACCCAAATAAAAGATCATGGATAACAATGCAACGAAAGATATACGTTTGCTTCAAGCATAGAGAAAGCATGGCAAAGTGATATTTCGCTAGTCCTTAAGAGTTGGACAAAACATAAATGCCAGGTCACCTTTAAAGTTCATGAGGAAGACTAGAACAAATAATTAGAGAACTAGAAATAACACATCATGAATCAATTAATAATGTTTCTGGGACAAATGCACATAAAACTCAGAATGGCAACTATGCTCTCTCAACTATGCATAAAGTTAGAAGATGGAGACTCAACATAAAAGTAGAAGAAAGACCCTTCGCGGAGGGAAGCATGGATCACTCATGTGCTAGAGCTTTTATTTTATTAAACAGAGGTATTAAAAACCTTGACACTCCTCCCATCCATCTTACACAAACCATGGCTAACCGAATCCTCGGGTGTCTGCCAACAATCACATACCATGGAGGAGTGTCTATATTTTAAGAGAGGTGTATGCTAGTGTCAACGAATGGTAAAAAGAAAATACAGTACGTCACAAGCCAACTAGATTTCACAAGAGCGTCTCCCATATGAAGGACGCATCTGGGTAGAAGGTCATCCCTTTTTCTCTTTTGTTTACACAATTATGCTTTGACTGAAAATCAGGAGCAAAAATAGTGAAGAGAATTTGTTTGTATTAATTTGGGGCTGGGCACCCTGCTGCCAGCTCTTCTATCAATTGGATAAGCAGATGAAGCCACTAGTCCAGGGTGTGAAAGTTCATTCAACAAGTAAGATAAAGATTCTCTATTTACGCCCTCATGAGCAAAAACAAGAACACAAAACAGGAGTAATTTTGAAAGTTTTAAAGGTAGCACATGAGCAATTTACTTGGAGTGGCAGTTAAATACCACATGTAGGTAGGTATGGTGGACACAATGGAAAAACTTTGGTTTTTGAGAGTTGGATGCACAAGTAGAGCTCATACTCAGTACAAGTGGAGGCTAGCAAAAGACTGGGAGCGACAAATCAAGAGAGCACAAGAGCCATAATCATGCATAGCGACATAAACATCATTAATCGAAGCATAAGTGGTACCACAAGTTCAAAAAATAAAAGATCATGGAGGCTATAAGTGACTGGTTTATAGTCAGAAACATGGTGTGAGCATGCGCCAAGTCAACCAAATAAAACATTCAAAGGAGAACACCACAAATTTGTGCTCCAATATGACAAGAAAAACTCATGATTCTTTCAATGGCACATTAAACACTCTCAGCTATTTGAGGATAATAATGCTACTCAATAACCACAAGGCTTTAGAACTAAAATAACATCTAGCATGATACGAAAAATTCTAGCCACAGTCTATACAAGTTTCTACTTGCAGAGTTAAAATTCTACCTCAAGCAGCGGTTTCTTTTCCCAACAAGCACCATACAAGACATGCTTTAACAAAAATTCTCTACATGCTACAGCAAGAAAACATGATAATACTCAAATAAAACTACTAAAACTAACAGCTCTGAATAAGAGATGCAATGAAAACAAGAGCTAAGCAGAAAATTTTTAGTAACTAGAAGAAAAACTAAGAATACTAGCATAGCAAGTATTCAAACGAAAAAGAGGAGCATGTCTCTCTCCCAAACAAGGATGCTAGGTCCAATGATATTATTGCAGCAAGGAAAACAAAGTAAACAAAGGAAAACAAAACAAAACAAAAGAAAAACAAACAGACACTCCAAGTAAACTTCACATGATGTGACCGAATAAAAATATAGCCTCACGAGAAATGACCTGATAGATAGTTGATGAAGAAGGGGATTCCTTGGCATTCCCAAGCTTAGATGCTTGAGTCTTCTAAAAATATGCTTGGATGAACCACGGGGGCATCCCCAAGTTTTGACCTTGCACTCTTCTTGGTCACAAATATCACCTTTTCTCTTGAACCTTGAAAACTTCCTTCACACCATACTCAACCAGTAATTCGCATTAGAGGGTTAGTGAAACAAATAAAAATCCATGGGTTCTATATGGAACAAGTTATATTGATACTTTTAAACATTATCTACAGCCACTGATGTTTCGTGAAGCAAATAAATCCACTTGACATCGTAAAAGAGCAAATGCAAGAAAAATGGCAGAATCTGTCAAAACCATAACAGTCTGTAAAGACGATTTTTTTGGGGGGCACTTATGTTGCTAGATCGAAAAACCTAAAGAACAAAAGTTGAGGAAATAGCTGACGAATAAGCACAAAAAATTCAGGTCATTCTGATTTTTCTGTGAATTATACGATTTTTTATGGTGGACAGCAGAATTCTGTTTTCTGCGCAGAAATCCGAAAACCAACTCCAACTCCCGTCAGAAACCTTACTTGGCACTACTAAAACATGAAAATAAAGATACAAAGGAGTTACTAAAGAAGTATAAACCCCTTGACTCAAAGAAAACAGAGAAAAATAAAGGAAAAATAAAACCATGGGTTATCTCCCAAGAAGTGCTTTTCTTTAACGCCTTTTAGCTAGGCATGATAATTTGAGAAGATGCTCATATGAGAAATATGAATTGAAGCAAAAGAGAGCATCAAGAAGAAAATGTAAAACAAATTTAAGTCTAACCCACTTCCTATGAAAAAGAATCTTGTAGAAAAACAAGTCATGAAAGCACAAAGCAACAAGCATAGAAAAGAAAAACAAGTGCAACTTCAAAATTTTCAACATAAAGAGGGGAAACTTAATATTGTTGAGTTGAATAAGAATATGTTTCCCTCTCTCATAATAACTTTCAGTAGCATCATGAATAAAATTACCAGTATAGGTGTCACATATAACATTCTTATCATGAGTCACATGCATAAAATAATTATTACTCTCCACATAAGTAAAATCCTTCTCATTAATAGTAGTGGGAGCAAATTCAACAAAATAGCTATCATTATTATTCTCATCATTGTAAACATCATATATAGAAGGAATATCATGATCACAATAAAATTTATCATCCATAATAGGTGGAACTACAATACCACAGTCATTATAATCATCATATATTGGAGGCAAAGTATCATCAAAGAAAATTTCCTCATCAAAACTTGGGGGACTAAAAGTATCATATTCATCAAAACTAGCTTCCCCAAGCTTAGACTTTTCCATATCATTAGAAATTATTTTTTTCAAAGAATTAATGCTAATAACATTGCTACTAGCATGCAAATAAAGCTCCATAGGTTTTTTAATTTTCTCTTCAAACACTTCATGTCCTAACTCAAGATAAAGATTATAAAGCTCTCTCATATTTTTGTTGTTTTCCATTAAGACTAACTAGTAAAAATAGAACAAGCAACAAGTAAAAATAACCCTAACTAGTGAAAACAAGAAACAAAAATATATAATTGCAGAATCTAAAGGAAATAACTTTGAGCACTCATACCCGAGGATGTGAGAACCTTTTACCTTACCTCCCCGGAAACGGCGCCATAAAATAGCTTGATGTCTATGCACGCTTCTATTCTTGTAGACAGTGTTGGGCCTCCAAGTGCAGAGGTTTGTAGAACACCAACAAGTTTCCCTTAAGTGGATTACCCAAGGTTTATCGAACGCAGGGAGGAAGAGGTCAAAGGTATCCCTCTCAAGCAACCCTCCAACCACGATACAAGAAGTCTCTTGTGTCCCCAACACATCTAATACAATTTTCAGTTGTATAGGTGCACTAGGTCGGCGAAGAGAGAGTGAAATACAAGTAATACGGATAATTATAAGTGATAATAGCAATCTGAAATAAAAATGGCAGCAAGCAGACATGTAGCAGAACTGATTCTAAACGGTGTATCAATACTTAGAAACAAGGCCTAGGGATCCTACTTTCACTAGTGGACACTGTCAACAATGACAAAATAATTGAATGCATAAATATAATCTCTTCACTATGCTACAACGAACCACTCTCTGGTCGAATAACAAACACCAATTCATAGCGTAGGGCTGTAACAGCACTCCTCAAGTTTGTATTCCCATGTCTAGTTAACCCCACGTTGTCACTATGAGCCTCCTAGAAGGTACTAAACAAACGCCACAACTTCATAGGGTCATCCAACACAAGATATAAATATCATGCTAAACCACACGGTGCACACAATGTCACCTTTACACCGTGATCAAAGTGTTTACGCAGATCTCATAACAAAACCACATGAGTAGCATAACAGATGAAGAGTACATCTACATATTCAACTATATTACAAAGCTCACGATCACATAAAGATCACACCATGGGAGAGAGAGATGAAGCACATAGCTATCGGTAAAGCCATCATCCCCGGGGGAGAACTACCCCCTCCTATCATCAGCAATGACGATGAAGATGGTGGTGGAGTCGATGGAGATGGCTCCGGGGGCACTTCCCCATCCCGACAGGGTGCCGAAACAGAGATTTATGTCCCCTGAAACTTGTCGGCGGCGGATCTACGGATGTTTTTGGTGGAAAAGGCCGATTACCCTAGGACTTATGCATCGGGCAGTATATATGGGCGAAAGGGTGATGCCGAGGGGTGGCTAGGGGGCCCACACCACCTGGTGGCGCGGCTAGGGGGGACCCGCGCCCCCCTATGGTGTGGCCACTCTGTGCCCCCCTCCGGGTCTCTTCGGGACTTCTAAGACTTCTGGCTTTTGAATTTTCTAATTCCGAGAATATTTCCAGAACAACTTTTCTGAAACTAAAAACAACAGAAAACATGGAACTGGCTCTGTGGCATCTTGTCAATAGGTTAGTCCGGAAAAATCGATAAAAATGACATAAAGTGTATATCAAACATGTGGGAAACAATAAGAAAACAACACGGAACATCAGAAATTAAGGATATGTTTATGACGTATCAACGGTATGCAGCACCGCCTGACTTGCTAGGCATACAAGCCGTCGTGGAAGCAGCGAGCAGTCGCACGAAGCGCTTCCCAAAAACCTAATTCACCCTCTCCCGTACAGGATCACAAAGGCGACTAGTTCCGGAGACCTGCTCCCCCGTTCACCGGTGGACGCTGGCGCTCGGGGTGGAGTAGACTACGGTGACGGCACAATGGGAATGCCTATTTCTCACTTCTTTGTTTTGCCTTCTGTTTTTGCTCCCCCTCTCTCTTGTTTCTCTCCTTTTTCTCCTGCCTCCTCTCTCCTTGTGCTTCTCTTCTTTTTATATCTCCCGGGCTCTCCCTCCAACTTCTGGTGGGTTTTCACACGTGCAGTTGCCCTCTGATATGTGGTCATTCTTGATGGAAAGGGTATGTCAGCTCTTCAATGTTCATTTGGCCTTCATGTAACCTACCAAGTTCACAAGAAAGACAAAACAACACTCAAAGAGTAGCCAATTATTGAATCTCATAGCATGGATTTCTAAGTAGAGGGAAGACACCTTAGCAAGATATCGATGTGGTTGTCTTGTTAGATCCTCCATCATAGAAAGGTAGTGATGTAGCCATGCACACCAAAAATCAAGCAAACCATGTGTGTGCAAGATAGAGGAGAACATCATTCATGACATGTACGTTCTTGTTCATAGCACCGTTAGCACAACACAAATATGTGGAAACTAATGCATATGCAAGGTCAATGTGCAAGAAATTCATTGAAACATCTCCAAAATGTGAGAACACAGAATCTGCATGAAACTTTGAGTGGTTTCACACAAAGCATTGGAAATGGAAGTTTGTCAAAATCCTTGGTGCAATAAGAGAAGACATTGGCGAAAACACAAGATGAAGAATGTCCCAAATATTATCATCATGGGTGCAAGCAAAGCATAGGAAAGAGCAAATTTTTGACATTTTTGTTGCAACACCAATGTAAGGAAAACCAAAACACTCACAAAAATACATGCTCAAAATATCATTGTGGTTTCAAGCAAGCCATCGGAAAGAACAATTCTTCATCATAATTGTTTCAACACACAAATCATCTATATGAAAGTGAAGGGTTCGTTGCATAAAAAACAAAAAATTTCCTACGCGATAGACACACGAAGGGCCAAGAACTAATCTAGGAGATGTAAGCAACATGGATAAGGAGAGTCCTAAGGAGAACATACCCTCGAAGACACAAAGCGTTATGAGATCAAATATCTTTTTTATGTCAAGATCGCGAAGAAGAGCGCTGCAATCCGGCAGCGCTTCCGCACTCGGTCACACGTACAGCTCGATCACGACCTTCGTTCCCTCGATCCAGCGGGGCAACGGAAGTATAGGATCCACCAGAATATCCAACGACACGACGGTGTGGTGTGATGAAGAAAACATTGCTCAGGGCTTCGCCAGCCGCACGAACAAGTGGTGGGGCAGCGCGAGGAGGGGGAAGAGATGACACAAGTGTGTGTGTGAGGGAGAGGGAGCTCCCACCCCTCCTTATATAGGAGGGGATGGCAGCCACGATTTTTTTGGGTGTCTCCACCTCTCCCTCATCATGTGAGTGGACTCTCCACTCAACCCACTCATTCTTCCATTAATTCCCACTCAAAATCCCAAGGATTTTCTTTAATAAATAAATAAAACAATTTTATTTCTTTATTTTAATATTTGTTAATTCTATTAACATATAACCCCTTGAGTTAATTTTTAAATCTATTAACAACCATTTGACAAGAATCCCCTTGAACTATTTCAAAATTACCCGAAACAATTTCGATGTTGTCCAAACTTTTCTACGATATTCCATATCCAATCAAACGCGTCATCGAACCTTAAGTGTGTCAACCTACGGTTCGTGAATAATACACACATGATTGAGACACCTCTCCGATCAATAGCCAATAGAGAGATCTGGAGATCCATAATGACTCCTACACATTCAACGATGACTCTAGTGATCGTGTGAACCATAAACATCGTAACCATCTGATACGTCCATTTTGCATCACTATTTTATATCATAATTTTCTGTTATTCATCGATACATTTCTTGTTATGATGCATCCCTTATGTTATTTTATCTTATTTTGCATGTTTCATAATTTTTGGAGAATAAACACCAGGACTAGAAATCCGATGGAAAAAGCACCGTCGAGATACCATATTTCAGAAGATCAGAAGAAGAGGGGGGACACCGGGGGTGTCTTAGAAGTTCAGAGGAGGAGTCCAGTCAGAAGGGGAGCCAGAGGGGGGCCACCAGGGGCCCACACCATGAGGTGGCGCCCCCCGGCCGCGCCTCCAGGTGGTGTGGCCAACCTGGCCCACCTCTGGGGGATATCTTTCGCGTACTTGGCCCCGAGGGAACCCTAAGCCTCATACCATCATCGAAGAATTATTCCGCCGTCGCCTCGGGGCAGAAAACACCCGAGAGAGAAACGCTCTCTGGCAGGGAGAAATCTGTCGGGGAAATTCCTCTCCGGAGAGGGGAAATCATCCCCATTGTCACCGTCATTACTCTGAGCATCATCAAGATCGTCATCATCATCATCATCATCATAACCACCAGCACCAGCACCCTCATCATCCAGCGTCATCCCGCTGTAACAATTAGGGGCCTTTATCGTTGTTTTACATTAGATCTCTCTCCCGGTGTGGATTACTTGTTAGTAGTTGATGCTTGTGAGATTTATCGGCGTTTGCACTTTATGATCAGATTGTTATAATCCATTATATCACCTCTGATTATGATCCATATAATGTCTTGTGAGTAGTTCGTGTTGTTCTTGAGGACATGGGAGAAGTCAAGTTGTTAGTAGTGGAGTAAGGTTGAGTAATATTTAAATGGTTTGATATTTAAGTTGTGGTGTTATTCTTCTAGTGGTGTCATGTGAATGTCGACTACATGATACTTCACCATTTATGGGCCTATGGGAATGCATCGTGTATTTGGATACTAATTGTGGGGTTACCGGAGTGACAGAAACCTAAACCCCCGTTAGGAAACCACTACACGAGGGAGCGTAGGATCCCGGAGTTTAAAGCTGTGGTTAGATTTATTTCTTAATTACTTTCTTGTAGTTGCGGATGCTTGCAAGGGGTATAATCACAAGTATGTAATAGTCTTGTATGGGATGGTACATTAGCACAGGTTCATCCACACAACACTTATCAAAACAATAAGATTATTCAGCGGATGGAACAAAAGCACTTGACAGAAACCACCCGTGTGTCCTCGAGAACGTTTGTTAATCATAAGTAAACCCACCGGCTTGTCCTTTGCTGAAGAAAGGATTGGGCCACTTGCTGAAATTATTATTACTGCATTTTATTTACTCGCACTTTATTTATCTGCAATATCAAAAAACCCTACAAACCTATCTTTCAGTATTTACAGTTATTCCTTCTTCGAAACTGCTTGTCAACACCTTCTGGTCCTCTTTGGGTTCGACACTCTTATTTATCGAAAATACTACGATACACCCCCTATACTTGTGGGTCCTCAAGACTATTTTCTGGCGCCGTTGCCGGGGAGTGAAGCGCTATTGGGAAGTGGAATTGATAAAGGAAGCTTCTGCTGTAAGTGCTATTTTTATTACTGTCTACTGCTTTATTACACTATGTTTGGATCTCCTTTTGAGTCCTTATTTGCGGGCACTGCTGCCACTGCTAGGGTATTAAGCGACCCACCGCCTGATGATTTGGATCCTGATAAAATACCTATAAAGATTGTTAAACATGTTAGGAATAACTGCTATTCAGGTGATGGAACTGTCCATCCTGGTGATCATTTGGTCTTTTTACATGAATTATGCGAGTTGTTCAAGTGTGCAGGTATTACAATGGACCAAGTGAAGAGGAAATTATTCTCTATATCATTGATTGGCCGATTCGCTGAATGGTTCAAACTGCTAAAAAATAGCCAGACTATTGGATGGGAGGAAATTGTGCCTCTCTTTTATTCTAAATTTTATCCTCCCAGTGAAATTCATAGAGATCGGAATTATATATATAATTTTTGGCCTCATGATAGAGAGAGTATTGCCCAAGCATGGGGGAGATTGAAGTTACTAATTCTCAAATGTCCCATTCATGAGCTCCCCAGTAATATTGTTCTTTATAATTTCTATGCAAGGCTTTCTCTTCATGATAAGGATTTATTGGATGCTTCTTGTTCTGGACCATTTACACGTATGAAGGATGAAGCTAAATGGGATCTTCTTGACTATATTCAATAAAACACTGAAGGATGGGAGAATGACAAAGGTAGAAAGTCATGTATAAATTATGATTATGAATGCATTAAAACTTTTATGTCATCCGGTGATTTTCATAATGTTAGTATTGTTTATGGTCTTGATTCTCAAGTTGCTGCAAACTTATATAGGGATTTTGCTTCTTAT
Organism: Alopecurus myosuroides; assembly: GCA_028641055.1. Lineage (NCBI taxonomy): Eukaryota > Viridiplantae > Streptophyta > Magnoliopsida > Poales > Poaceae > Alopecurus > Alopecurus myosuroides. Next base: position 139,869,249 of record CM054059.1, read on the forward strand.
ATTGATATTCCCCAAAAGGAATGGGATAAGTACCATGCACCTTATAAAGATACTATTAATTGTGTTCCTGCTAGAGATATAGAAGTTCATACCGTTGATTCTATTGTGCTTGAACCTTATATTGAGAAAATGCCTTTCCCTGCTAAGGTAAAAGAACATTCTATGTTAGCTAGTGTGGTTAATAAAAGTGCAAGGAAAACTGCAGAACCCGAGGAACAAATAACTGTAGAACCTACAGTAGCAATAGTAAAAGACCTTGTTGCTGAAAATATAGAAGAGGGACACACTATATTTTGTGAAGATGTTTCTAATATTGTCTCTCATCCTAGTAAATCTAGGAAACCTAGTGTTCCTGTGCTATCTGTTAGGATAGGTGATCATTGCTATTATGGATTGTGTGATATTGGTGCTAGCTCTAGTGCTATTCCTTATGAGCTTTATAAAGAAATCATGCATGAAATTGGCTCTTGTGAACTTGAAGACATTGTTGTGATTATTCAACTTGCTAATAGGGAAACTATTTCTCCGATTGGTATTGTTAGAGATGTGGAGTTCTTATGTGGTAAAACTAAATATCCTGCTGATTTTCTAGTACTAGGCACTTCCACTAGTGATACTTTTCCTATTATATTTGGTAGACCTTTCTTAAACAGTTGTGGCGCTGTTATATATTGTAAAAAGGAGAAAATCCTTACAAAGTTTGATGAAGAGTCTTATGAATTTAATTTCTCCAAATTTGCTAAAGCACCTTATGAAGCTGAATTACCTAATGAGAATTATAGAGTTGAACAATTGGCTGCTATTGCTATTGCTCCTAACAATCCTTTGCAGCAGTACATGGAGGACCACAAAAGTGATATCTTTATGGAGGAAAGAAATGAAATTGATCAGATTTTCCTACATATGCCAGCGATGCTGAAACATAATTTACTGGTGGAAGACTTGGGTACCACATTACCACCCAAGGAGGATCCTGTTTTTGATTTAAAGCCTTTGCCTGACAATCTTAAATATGCTCATATTGATGATAATAAATTATATCATGTTATTATTAGTTCTAAACTTTCTGGTGAAGAAGAGGAGAGATTATTGGGAATATTGAGGAAACACATAGGTGCTATTGGTTATACTCTTGATGATTTGAAGGAGATTTCTCCTGCTATATGTCAGCATGCTATTAACATTGAACCTGATGCAAAGCCAGTTGTTGAACATCAATGTCGTTTAAATCCTAAGATGAAGGATGTGGTAAGAAATGAGGTATTAAAACTCCTAGATGCTGGTATTATTTATCCTATTGCTGATAGTAGATGGGTTAGTTGTGCATTGTGTCCCTAAGAAATGAGGGATGACTGTTGTGCCAAATGAAAATAATGAACTTATTCCTCAAAGAGTAGTGGTTGGTTATAGGATGTGTATTGATTTTAGGAAAGTTAATAAGGTTACTAAGAAAGATCATTATCCTTTGCCATTTATTGATCAAATGTTAGAGAGGTTGTCTAAGAAAACTCATTTCTGCTTTCTTGATGGTTATTCTGGGTTCTCTCAAATTGCTATTAGAAAGCCTGATCAAGAGAAAACAACTTTCACTTGTCCTTTTGGAACCTATGCTTATAGACGTATGCCTTTTGGTTTATGTAATGCTCATGCTACTTTTCAAAGATGCATGTCTGCTATCTTTCATGGTTTTTGTGAAGAAATTGTGGAAGTCTTCATGGACGATTTCTCCGTCTCTGGAACTTCTTTTGATAATTGTTTGCAGAATCTTGAGTTATGAATCTACCTTTTGACTATATTATTAGAGCAAGTTATGATGTTGATGCTTCCTCACTTGAAAATACTTTAGTTGGTTTCTATGCCTAGCTGAAAGGCGTTAAAGAAAAGCGCTACCGGGAGACAACCCATTTTATTTCTCCGTTTTCAACCCATTTTCCGTCGTTTATTTCTATGTGCTTTGCACCTAGGTGTTGTAGATTTCCTTAGCAACCCTGATGTATATTTTCTTTTGTGTCTTTGTTGAGCCAAGTAAAGCCTCTAGTGGAAAGTTGAGACTATATTTCGGATTTCTGCGCAGGAAACAGATTTCTGCTGTCCACTGTTGAATTCGTATAAAATCACAGAAAATTCAAAATTACCTGAGTTTTTTTGTGAGTAATCCTGGGCTATATACGCAAATTTTCTTAGTTGAACACTTTTTTGATTTGAGCAACATAATATTTTTGAAAAAAAATCATCTTTACCTGCTGTCCTGTTTTGACAGATTTCTGCCAATAATTGCATTTGCATCTTAATCTTTTTCTTTTTGTGTTATTTTGAGAAAAAGAGTTTTAAAAGAAGTTGTGACAATAGCTATTGTGTTTATGAGTGTTAGGCTTGTGTTGAAACTGAACCATGTGAATTTATTATTTCGGTTGCACTAACGTTGCTAATGAAGATTGTGAGAAGTTTGGTGTGAAGGAAGTTTTCAAGGGTCAAGAGAAGAGGATGATATGACGTGGTCAAGAAGTGTCGGGGGGTTACCCCCGAGTAGGGGTAAGGCAAGTGCTAAAGGCAAGGTCAAGGTGCTGTTTGACCGGGTAGACAGCTACCCGGGTACTTGCTACCCGGTAGGTTTCTATCCGGCCGTATACACCAACGACCAAGAGGAGAAATCAAGGAAGTTATGTTCGTCAGAGTAGAGAAGTTGGTCCGAGTAGAGGGATTGTGATCCTACTCGGGCCAGAAGTCAATGGAGCCGTTCTGACAAGGGATCCCGCGTATCCTGCGTACGTACCGGCGTGCGGTTCAACTTACGGGGCGCGTGATTATCCGCGCTACGGCGTGGCTACAGTGTGGTAGGCGCCTGTCAAGTCCTGTCACTGACAGAGGGGACAGGACAGGTCTAGGGGCCTACCCTATCTCACTGACAAGGTGGAAAGGTCCCATCCCCGAACGGCGCGACGACTTCCCGCACCCGCGCCAGCGAGAAGCCGGAGGCGTGCTCTGTTCTGCAGTGTGCATGTCCCATCAGTCGTACCTTATAGTCTTTTTCTATTCGGCTGGGCACCAGTATATAAGGTGCCCTGCCTCCTCCTGCGCGAGGGACGTTGCCTCACGTTACTTGACTTCGCACTTATTTGCTAGAGACAACACTAGAGCTAGAGTGGCTACCCGGCCAAGAGGCATACTGTGTACTGTGGCTACTCGGAAAATACACATATAGAGAGAAAGGAAGGAGTAGGGGTGTTACCTCCACACGAGGGCCCTGAGCCTGGGTAAGATCTTGTTGTTTGCAGTGCTAGAGACATCCTACACGCGGCTACTCGCCGTGTGATCCCTCCCCGGATACCTCCAGCGTCCATCGGCCCCAACCTTTAGCCATCCTATGGCATCTGCCGTGATACCACCACGACAAGAAGAGTGAAGGGCCTAAGCTTGGGGATTCCCCGGAGGTACATCCCAGCAAATTCCAAGAAGACTCAAGCGTCTACGCTTGGGGATGCCCAAGGCATCCCCTTCTTCATCGACAAATTATTAGGTCACTTCTAGTGAAACTATATTTTTATTCGGTCACATCTTATGTGCTTTATTATGAGCGTCTTTTATTTTTTTCTTTCAGTTTGTTTTTATTTTTACAATAAGCTTGGTTGGACCCCGGCATTCTTTTATTGGAGAGTGAGATGCTCCGGTTTTCATGGGAATACTTTGTATTCTTAATCTTTGTCTGGCTGCTGCATTTATTTAGCTCCTGTTATGCATGCATCTCTTATCAAAGCTGTTAGTTTTAGTAGTGTTATGTGAGTACTCTCACGTTTGTTTTCTGTAGCATTTGGAGAGTTTTTGTTAAAGCATGTCTTGTATGGTTCTTGTTGGGAAAAGAAGTTGTTGCTTGAGATAGAATTTATAACAGTGCACGTAGAAGTTTGTATAGACTGTGGCTAGAACTTTTTCATGCCATGCTAGATGTTATTTTAGTTTTAAAGCCTTGTGTTTATTGAGTAGCATGAATAGCCTCAAATATCTGAAAGTGTTTATTATGTCATTGAAAGATTCATGAGTTGTTCTTGTCATATTAAAGCACAAATTTGTGGTATTCCCCTTTGAATGTTTTATTTGGTTGACTTGGCGCATGCTCACACCATGTTTATGACTATGAACCAGTCACGAATAGCCTCCATGACCATTTAGTTTTTGAACTTATGATACCACTTATGCTTTGATTAATGATGTTTATGTCGCTATGCATGATTATAGCTCTTATGCTCTCTTGATTTGTCGCTCCCAGTCTTTTGCTACCCTCCACCTCTACTGAGTATGAGCTCTACTCGTGCATCCAAACTTCCTAAAACCAAGTTTTCCCATTGTGTCTACCATACCTAGCTACATGTGGTATTTAACTGCCACTCCAAGTAAATTGCTCATTTGCTACCTTTAAAACTTTAAAAATTACTCATGTTTTGTGTTCCTGTTTTTGCTCATGAGGACGTCAATAGAGAATCTTTATATCATTTGTTGATTGGATTTCACACCATGTACTAGCAATGTTCATGATATCGCTTATCGTTAACTTATCGGTCGGCCCATGATAAGAGATATATCGGCTTATCGACCGATAAATCGATTTTATCGGTAGACTGTTTATCGGCCATTTTTCTTGTAAATCCCAAATTGTAGCACTAAAATATGATATTCAAATATATCATATTGGCATTAAAACTCTAAATTATGATAAATAAATATATTTTATTCAATAATTCTAAAAATTCTATGATGAATGTCATCTATCATATGTTCCAGTGTTCGAAAATCGATATATCGACCGATTTATCGGCATATCGACTGATAAACCGCTTGTAAGACAGATAAAATGGCCTGAATCATAAAATCCAACGATATTCATTTATCATATCGGTCACTACCCGATAAGCGATAAATCGGCTGATAAATCGGCATATCGGATGATATTTGGAACAGTGTGTACTAGTGGCTTCATCCGCTTATCCAATTGATAGAAGAGCTGGCAGCGGGGTGCCCAGCCCCAAATTAATACACACAAAATCTCTTCACTATTTTTTCCCGTGATTTATCAGTCAAAGCATAATTGTGTAAACAAAAGAGAAAGAGGGATGACCTTCTACCCAAACGAGTCCTTCATATGGGAGCCGCTCTTGTGAAATCTAGTTGGCTTGTGACGTACTGTATTTTCTGTTTACCATTCGTTTACACTAGCATACACCTTTTTAGTAAAAAAAATGTTTTTAATACCTATGTTTAGTAAAATAAAAGCTCTAGCACATGAGTTGATCCCTGCTTCCCTCCACGAAGGGCTTTTCTTTTACTTTTATGTTGAGTCTCCATATTCTAACTTTATGCACAGTTGAGAGAGCATTTTTTCCATTTTGAGTTTTATGTGCATTTGTTCCATAAACATCATTAATTGATTCATGAAGTGTTATTGCTTGTTCTCCAACTATTTGTTCTAGTCTTCCTCATGAACTTTGAAGGTGTCCTGGCATTTATGTTTTGTCCCACTCTTAAGGACTAGCGAAATACCACTTTGTCATGCTTTCTCTATACTTGAAACAAACGTATATCTTTCCTTGCATTATTATTCATGATCTTTTATTTGAGTTACTTCTCATGATGCAAAGTGATTTCTATGCTTTATTATTAAAGTTCTATTTATCATGCTTGTGTTTAAAGTTCTATGATCTCAGCTTACATATGCTTTTACATTATAATGAGCAAGTTTATGTTAGTAGCATGTCACCTCAGAAATTATTGTGTTTTATCGTTTACCTACTCGAGGAAGAGTAGGAACTAAGCTTGAGGATGCTTGATACGTATCCAACTTATCTATAATTTCTGATGTTCCATGATGATATTATGCCAATTGCTACATGTTTTCTCCCTTCTTTGTGCCATTTTTATCGATTTTCCGGACTAACCTATTGACAAGATGCCACAGAGCCAGTTCCCTGTTTTCTGCTGTTTTTAGTTTCAGAAAAGTTGTTCTCGAAATATTCTCGGAATTGGAAAATTCGAAGCCCAGAAGTCTTAGAATCCACGAAGGTTCCACGAGGTCCCGAAGAGACCCAGAGGGGGGCCTCAGGGGATCCGCAGCCGCCGTCGTCGTCAACCCTAGATCAGGAGGGTTCTGGAGCTGTTTTCTGGCACCCTGCCAGAGAGGAAATCATCACCAGAGGCTTCTACATCACCATGCCTGCCTCCGGAGTGATGCGTGAGTAGTTCATCCCTGGACTACGGGTCCATAGAAGTAGCTAGATGGTTGTCTCCTCCTCATATGCCTCCATGTTTAGATCTCGTGAGCTGCCTAACATGATCGAGATTGTTCTTATGTAATTCTATGTGATGTGTTTGCTGGGATCCGATGAATATTGAACTTATGCCAAGTTGATTATAGTGTTTATTGCATATGTTATTTGTGATCTTGCATGCTTTCCGTTGCTATTGGTTGCTCTGGCCAAGTAGTTGCTAGTGACTCAAAGAGGGAGTATTTATGCTCGATTGTGGGTTCATGCCTCCTTTTGCCTATGCTCGAGTGACAGAAACGTGACGGGGGAGGATGTGATGTTGCCACTAGGGAGAAAACAGCGGTGTGAGTGCCCGCGTGCACCACACATTGCTTAATGCGATTATCTGTTGCTTGCAACTTAATACCTAAGGGGGTTCAGATGATAACCTGAGGGTGGATTATTAGTCATAGATGCAGTTGGATTACGGTCTATGTATATTGTTGTAATACCCGCACTAAATATCATAGCAGTCATCATGTCATGAATGTGCACTAGGTGCAACCTCTATTTGTCAATTGCCCAGCTGTAATTTGTTCACCCAACATGCTATCTTTTATGGAGAGAAACCACTAGTGAACCTATGAACCCCGGTCCATTTTCCTACACCGTTAAACAAACCTCTACAATTTCCTGATTTTCTTTACTTACTGCAAGCATACACCATTTTCCACACTATATGTCTAATTTTTGTTTTCAGCAAGACCGGTGAGATCGACAACCTCACTGTACCGTTGGTACAAAATATTTTAGTTGTGTTGTGTGCAGGTTCCGCGTTGTTGCTGACACCGGTGATGCACCATCACCACCATCAGTGGCATCAACCTTCCGAAGATCCTCTTTCTCCTACTGGATTGATAACCTTGGTTCTTAACTGAGGGGAAATTCCTACCGTTGTGCTCATCACACCCTCCTCTTGGGGTTCCCAACATGTTTTGCCAGCATCATAGCACCGTCAAACCAATTGGGGTTCGTGTTCATCACTTGTATGCAAGGGTCAATGTGTTCTTATGATTGGGAGGTGGGCATAAAGTTGGTCCATGTTGGTCACTTGTATCCAAGGGTCAACATGACATCACTTGATACAACAGAATCAGTTGGTTGACCTGACGTTCAGGCATGAGAGTCATGGGCTCGGAGCACACACAACGAAAGGCAAAGAGGAAATCACGGTGGAAGTGATTGGCAATTTGGTCTAGCCGTTGAGCTTGTAATCTCAAGATGTATCCATCCTTGGTTATTAGCTGAGCATGGATTTTGTATTATACTAAATTCTGATCACGAGGAATATCAGTTTTAGTGGGAGCACATAGTTAATCTGTTTTAGTGAGCAGCCGGCGACGTGCGGTTTCTGGTCGGTGGTTGTTGCTTCGCGTGCGAGCTCGCGTCGTCCAACACGCGGGAGTGGATGACCAAAATTCGCCGTGCTGGCCTAACCTTGTGCCCGTACGCTGGCCGAAATTTACCACCCGCAAAAGTTAGCTGTTGGAGCGATGTTTTTTGTCCCGCGCTCGCTTTTTCGCGCAAGTTAGCTGTTGGAGCGATGTTTTTTGTTCGTCGCACTATTTTGGTAGTTTTTTCATGTTACGCGGCTTCTGGAAATGCTCTTACACGTGTTTTGTCTCGAAGAAACCATACCTACCTGTTTAACTTGAATGATCACTTTCTTTTTGCAGCGATCCTGATCAATCTAAGCACTTGGAAACTGCCGAAACGTCTAAGAGCATCTCCACTGGCACCCACCAAATTCGTGTCCGGCACCCCCAATTGGACCCCCTTTGGGGGGGGGGGGCGCCAGACTTGTGTCCGCGAATTTGGTGGGCGAGTGTCACAGCAGCGTCCCCAACCGGTGATCATTTTTTCTACGTTATAAACACAAACACCTTATGCATGCCATTATAAACCAGCGATTAAAATTTGTTTCAAATTTAGAAATATTTTACATAATTTGAATAAAATTGCAACCTAACCCTAACCCTAGCCTACTCGTCGTCGCTCCAGTCGAACGAGTCGTCGTCGTTGTTGGCGTCGAGCACGACGACTTTCCCCTTGGAGGAGCCGCCGGCGTGGTTGGAGGTGGGGCCGGCGCGTATGGTGCGGGTGCTGGAGGTGGCCGTGGCCACGCTGGTGCAACCGTCATGGCTCCCGAATGCATCCACCGCGGTGGACTGTATCGTCGTCAGCCAACCCGGCGCCTCCTTCTCCAACGTGGCCACCGACATGGACATGGCAGCGAGGAGACCGAGGCTGTCACCGTCCATCGGGTTGCGCAACAACGACGGGAGGCTGTATAGGTCGTCGACCTGCGGCTCCTCCTTGACGGTGGCGCGCGGTTGCGGCTTCGGGCGACGTTGGCAGAGGAAAAGGCGACCCCGAGGTGGAGAGTGCCGGTGGCGTGGCACGTCGCGGATGACGATGCCTAGGGCTCCCCGCCATGGCGGCGGTAACAAAACATCCGGAGCAGGAGGACGTTCCCCATCACAGTGTGCTGCCTCGCGGCTTCGATCACGCTGGCCATGGTGTGGCCAGTCCGATCCCACTAGCGACGGCGCCCGATGGCATCCCACCGCGAGAGGAACACGTCTGGGCCATCGACGAGGTCGATGACGGCCTGCCGCTCCTGCTCGAAGCGATCGATCCAACGCCCCAGTTGCACTGGCTGTCGTCGTTCTTGGGTAGGCGGCGCTCTGCCGGCGTCATCCAGCTGCGACGCCTCATGATGTACCGACGGACTTGCTCCGCCACTCGAGGGACCGGTGGGACGACGAGACCGCCGTCGGAGATGCGTCACTCCTTCTGGATGCGGCAGTCCGGAGGGGCGAGGAGCCCATACCGGTAGAGCTCCCAGGCGCCCTCCGTGTTGATGGTGTGCCCGCTCGTCAACTTGGAGCCGGAGCCCTCCTAGTTGTTGGCCATGGCACTACCGCAGAAGACGGAGTCGACGGCGAGAGGATGTGCACCGCGAGGCAAGGGGAGGCGAGAGGATGTGCACGGCGAGGCAAAAGGCTTCACGTTTGATCCTTGGTCAAAGGACGGCGACACCGTAAATGCCTCGCGTTGGGAAGGCGCAACGCCAACACCGAAAGCATCACGTCGTATCGCCGGTGTAACTACAAGGCGTGCTGCAGGCCGGCGTCCCGTCACATTTGGAACTGTCGAGCGGCATTAACGCGCACTGGCCGCCTGCACAACGGCTTAACTCACGCCGGGGGCGGTTTGTCTCACGGACGGGCGGGGGCCACCTATCGGGTGGGGTGACCGGACAATGTCCGACGCCCCCAAGCAGGCCCCTAAGTTTGGCGGGTGGACTAGGAGGCCCGGACGCAAAATTGGCGGGTGGATACGTTTGGGGGTGCCGTTGCGATAGTTTTTTTTTTATCCGGACCACCATTGGGCCTTTGGGGGGCGTTTGGGTGTGCCGGTGGAGATGCTCTAAACTAGCGGTCTGATCTAAATTCATTCTCTCCCTTTAGCTGCAAGATAGCAATAGTTTAAGGGCTAATTTGGCTGTGGGTAGGGAACTAAGCCCCTAGGGAAAAATTTCAAAAAAAAAAAGAAAAAAAAACCTAGGGGAAGATTCACACCGGATCTCCCTTCCACCATGGGAGAGATTTCCCCAGGTGGGAAACCTCCCTGCCACCATTTGGACAACACGGGGAATGGCATGGAACAACAGAAAATGGAAAATTGACCATCATACTGATAAAACATCACAAAAGCTCCAAGCTTTTCTAAAAAAATCAAGTCCAGAAAATGAATCATATTTATTCCGAAAAAATCAGGAAACTTAGAATAGAGAAGATTACACAAATTTCAATGCTATATGAAAAAATTTGGCATACACAAATGCTCAACATATTACGTACATAAGCACACACATACAATTAGTCTTACACGCCAAGCTGTACAAATACGAGACAAGGATAAATATAGTATGCTTATTACGTGTTTAAGAACGAAAATGAAGTTGATGTCAAATATCTCAGCAAGAGAAAGTGTATGTTGCTCCATGAAACATCGTAATTATGTGACTTAATCCATGACGAACATTTCCATCGACTTCCCTGTAAAGAACCTGCACAGGAAAGGTAATTGAAATTTTCAAATGTACCAAAGATAAAAAAAATCAAATGTACCAAAGGTAACATCGAGGATGTACTCAAATAACAGATTTAGTTACATCAGTACACATAACTTCCTCCCGTCGCTGGTTTCCGAAGTGTTTCGTGGTGTGCACCTTTACCACCGCCATCCACCGTGCCCCCTCCTTGGGAAGAATCACGTCGTCAAGTTCCTCATCCTTCAGGACCAACTTCTTTAGCAGATCTTGCAAATCCACAGGGGGTTTGGCCCCAGACTGCCCCCCCTCCTTGGGGCTCTTTGCCGCCATTGCTAGGGTTTTCGAGATCAGACTCGGGCTCTCCCGCCCTGCAGCCTCCCCCGATCGTGTCGCCAAGGCCGGGTAGGCGTACTAGACGTCCCCTTGGTCAGCCCGAGCAGAGCACCACCGGAGAAAGGAAAGTAGGGGCTGGATTGCGCCGGAGAAATAGCCTTCCGCCGCGATGATCGCCGCCAGACGTCCTAACCCTAATCGCAGGAGCGAAGAGGACAAATCAGGTAGATCTGAATACAGAGATGGGGATAGATGCGGTTAGGGTTGAGTGCGGGAGAGGAAGAAGATTGCGAGGCGAGGTTGCTGGCCGGAAGACGATCGGTTGGCGGCGGGCTTCGCTGCTTGTGACATGAAGAACATGAGGCGGCCGGCGCCGCTTGCTGTGAAGGAGATCAAATCATGGAGACAGAGGAGGAGGTTGGGCCATCGCTGGAGCGGGTGGAGGAGGTCTGTACGTCGCCGGAGGGGGTGGAGGAGGTCGGTACGTCGCCGGAGGGAGCTGGACGAGGTCGCGAGTGAGGGGTCGTCTCCGGGCAGACAGGGACGGAGCCAGGAACCAAGATTACACTAATGTAGATTACACTAATGAGTAGATAATCTGTATAAGGGCGACAAACCTAGTTAGATTACACTAATTTAGCAGATGGATGGCTTAAATTTCTTAAGAAAATCATGAGCATAGGGTGCTCGTCCCCCCCTTTTCTACATCCCTGCGGGGGCAGAGATACTGCACCGTCGCGAGCATCGCCTAGGGAGAATTCTCCCGATGTCTGGAGGCGTGGGAGAACATCTCGAGAATATAGGGTGGATTGGGGCGAACTCCCCGTCCGTGTGGCACCAAACGGGACGGTAAGGAAAAACCGGGCAAAAATTTCACGTGGTATTCACACCCAGGGAAATAGCGGGGATCCCGGGAGGATCCCTGACAACCAAACAAGCCCTAAAGAGGATTTCTCTCCCACTTTACTTGGCATTATTCATTTACATAGTCGAAGAAGAAGAATATATACTAGATAGACCAGAGTGGAGACCGTTTACACGAAGCATGAAACGAGAACACGGCACAACAGAGAAGAGATACCTGTCAGCTCTTGGCTTAGCCAGCTGTGCGAATCGAACCGGGCCCAAATTCAAATGCATTCAGCTCCACCTCCGAAGGTAGACTGACAAGTAATATCGAACATACAAGGATCGCCGAGGACCTGTTTGCCATTCTCCTTCTTGGTCTTCCGCGGCAATCCTTCTCGTAAGCTGAACTCTCGTTAGGAGCATCAGCAGAGTGCCGCTGCGCAGCGTTCTCCTACAGCCAGCGGCTCCCTCATCCTCATCCGGCTGCCCCGGCTTCACTGGAGGAAGACAAAACCCATCTCAATGTGGTAAACCATCACCGGTGGCCAAAGAAAAAAGATCTGGTTTAACTACAGGCCTGAAACTAAATAAAACTGTTTTCGAAAAGGGCGGAAGCACACACCTGGAACCATCTGGCCTAGTGGATGTGGTCTGGCCTCGGGCGGGCCACTGCGGCTGCATCCCAGCCTCAGAACAAGCGGAGGCAGTGGCGGCAACTTTGACAGCATAGCGCGGTGGCTTCAGTTGAGCAGCACGAATGGCTGCTGTTCCATACTTGTGAGGTAGGCGGTCTCTGAGTGACAGGGACGCACCACCTTCGACATGGCTATGGAGAAACTGGAGTGGAAGAGGAGGCTACACAAGATGAGCATAAGGGCACTTCAGTCTTTTGCATTTTGGCTCATGGAAATGATAAATGCGATGCTTTAATACTACATTGAAAAATAAATAAGGCCTTCAGCGTCAGGGTGTTATAGTGCAGATTAGCAGTATCATCTGAATTTCCCCTTGATTGAATTACCAAGTTCATTGACTTGAGTTTCAGACAATCAGTATGGTGCAACTGTAGAAAAAAGGTACAGGAACAATAAAGGAAACCCATGTTTAGCGAGTTTTTGGAACGTGTTGATACCACAAGGTACCATTAGCATTTCTTATAGCCAGCATTTTTTGTTGTTTTTTTTAAAATTAGCCAGCACATTTATTTTAGAGATGAGTATATGACTCTATAGTTATGCAAATTTCATGGACAACAGGTTTTGTCATGGAAAGTCGAGGACCAAAGTTACGTTCATGGTGCCATGATATTGAAATATTCATGCTCTACAAAGGTAAACAAATCATCTGGCCTTGGCATCTCGTGTAGAGAAAAAATGTAAATTGACACATTCAGGTTTGAAGCATAACCAAAAGCTAGTAGACACCATGGCTCTGTACCTTCCTCTGATGCGGATATGGTTTCTGGTGCATGGTGTGCCATCACTCTGGAATTTGGAAGTAAGAGTAGCATGCAATACACCAACATTCAGATGTAACACATTCTAGGTAATGACGACCCATGCTTCCATTTAGCATATCTAGTCAAGCTAATGTGGTGTTTCGGCAGATTATTCTCACAAGGACAGTGCACTCCTAGCCGATAGGTTCTTAAAGAGGATCATGTGAGAAAAAAAAAGGCCCTGGTCACCAATGTTTGATAGCTCAGCATGCAGAAATAACTCAAATTAGCGTTAAGCAAGAACCAAAATAAGAGTAGACTTGCCTTCGCAAAGCTCACATCAGGTTTGCGGAAACATCTTGATGGAATTTGATATGAGCAAATGATCAATGCTCCAGAATACAGCGCCAGGCTACTTGGAAAAAAGAAAAGCACGTGTGAGCTATAATTTTGAACAAAAAAAGTCAACGGCTAAAAAAGGAAGTCAACATGCCATGGACTTCAAAATAAAAACATATGTAACTACTCCATTCCAAGATATATGAGTTCTAAGATAATCATTTAGCTTGCACCTTCAAAATAAAAATATATCTGTAGACTCAACTGCTTCAACGGTCCTATCTGACAAACTCCTACTCTTGTGAAGGGAAGAATGCAGTGAAGAGGAAAGACTTGACATTGTTGACGTGACCGCTGCAACTTGCTCCATGATAAGCGCTCATCCACTATTCGCTTGAGTTCGGACACATCCTCGCAGATAACAGCCCTCTCACCCCTGCATCAGGAAAACAATATGAGAATTGCAATACTCCATGGAATTTAATATCTTTAATATAAATAATTTAGAATTAGTACTTCTGAAAAGATGTCTGAGCAATTACAAACATCTCACTAAATAGCCAAAAAAAAGTAGAAATATGGATGTTTTAGACACTGGCACAGTTCCAACATGTATCTTGACGGCTATATTTTTAGTGATATGTCGGTAAAATAATTTCGTCGAAATATTTTACATGAAAAATCAAATGGGCCATTTTCACCTAACCAACTTAGATAGCTCCTGTAGATAGGGAAGTTTGACTGCCCTCTCTAAAACGTTATTTATTTCTGAATGGGTGTGCTACACAAGAACATCTCATTTACAATGTCGATGGGAAGACTATTATGCTGATTTTATAACCAAACTACATAATCATAAGTATCATTTTGATTTTCACGAGTGTAGGAGTATGTGATCATCTTCGAAATATTTTATCCAGCAATCCTCCATTTATATCCCTTGTGACCTCATTCATCACTAAATCAAAAAGATAAGGGCTCAAAGCTGAACCTTGGTGCAGTCAAGTCAAAGTTGATAATCCAACTAAACCTGCAACTTAATGTATCCAATATAAACAACGAAATCTTTAAATTAAGAGCAACTATGTTTTTTCATAAAATTCTTTTGAATTCTGAGCAACTACGTTTTTTCATAAAATTAGTTTTATGCAACAATAAATGACATAACAACTGGATATAACCAAGACATAACGGACCATCCATTCAATGTTCTGTTAGGAAACTTAGTCCATGGAGAAAAAAATTGAACTCCTATCATGGAAGGATTAACATGACGCAAACAATAATGAAGTAAGAGGGGTCATATTACTTCCCTTTCAGTTTTCATGCAGGATGGTAGCTACGTGGAAAATATGCTATTAAACAAAGCATAAAGATACTACCTCTTCAATTACACTAGATAACTATTCCTCTCTTCTGACAGCATCTGAAGTTGAAATTGGAGCTCATGTGCCTCCGTGGTGAAAATAGATCTCTCGCCGAAAACCTCAACAGATGCTTTATATAGCGCAAATGATCAGAGCACTTCCCTCTTTTATATAATAATTGATCAGGGGGATAAAAGAGCAAACCATCTCATTTGCTTCTTTTGCATGATTCAACGTCTCTTTGAGCTCGTCAACTTTGGTGAGAATGATTGTACCAGAAATAGATGATTCACGCTTGCCACTTTATCCTTTTCTTCAAGAAATTCTATATCCTCTATCATCTTTGAAGCCAGCTCAAGTGAGGGTAACAGATCCTTCTGCATTACGCCACAATACAAGAATAAGTGTCCAACTTCAATAGCAATTCCCGAAGCAGTCATTGTAATACACGTTACACAGGGTGTATTTTACCTCTTAAATAAACCAGCGTTCACAGTTTCCAAAATATAGTAATAAGTACTATAAAGAGGAAACTAACACATCTAAATCATGGTCGATTAAGTTTCTTAGATAGAAGTATAGGAAAATCCAGGGTCGTTTTAGCTCCGTAGAAATTAAAGGAGCTATTAACCATATCGGTAGAATGCGGCTTGCATCAAGTTAGTTCGGGGTGAATCGAAGTGACTCCTTGGACCAGAATCTCTTGAACTATCGGAAATGGTGTTTTTTAAGAAAGGGGGTTCCTTTTGCAGAAGTTTCTTATGTCACACTGAGCACACAAGAATGGCCAATCTGCAAAGTATCGTTGCAATGGTCCAAAATGATTTCAATCAACCTACTACAGCCTGGATTAACTAGTGACTACAGCACGTCAGCTAACACCAAATGCTCACTTTCAGACTAAATCTGCCACTCTCCCATAGATTCAAAAAATGCAGCTAAATCTTTAAACGCTTCTTTATATACACCAGAATAAGTATGTTCATGACATTCTTCGACGTCTCCTTTTTGCTATCAGCCCATTCGAAGCAGTCGGTTAATGGTATTTTTAGCATTATACTTTCACTTCATTTCAGTGTATGAAACATGATGTACTGAAGGTTTTTTTGAGAGTATACATGATGTACTGAGGTTGCCTTGTGCCTCTAAAGCAAAGTGTTCTCTTTTAACAGAATGCACATCATGTGCAATCAGCTGTTTAAATCCATACTATTAACACACCATACAAAAATGGTTTCATTTTCTGATACTTCTAGTAAACAAGTCATCGAACTAGAAGTAAATATTAACGCCATGCAAATTGTTTAAAGATAATATAAAGAAATGGGCATGCAAAATAAGAGAAAAGTGTGATTTAATCAGCATATGGAAAGGCGAATGTTTCAAAAAGGTCAGCACAGAGACTTTTTGTAAAGAGGGTACCTTCTTGTTTTTGGCATCAGCAATTGAATCCTCAAGTGACTCAATACTAACAGAATGAGATGAAGCCATCGAGAAAAGGTGATTAGAATTGAGATCAGGAATCAAAACACTTTCAGAAGACAAGAATGTGTCACCATGCTCAATTCTATGCCCTGACTGCTGTGCGTTGTAATCAATATCCGCGCTGTTTTTATCCTTCTGTACTGAGACTCCAGCAGACCCAACAAAGGATTCTCGGATGTCTGGATAGGGGAATCCAACGCAGATGCAAAAGCATCTTTCTCAATACTGCCAAATTTAGGTGAGAGCTCACTGTTGGGAACCTTAAGCAAATTAGAGATGAATCTACACTCGAGAAGATCCACCTATAGCTGTCTGCAAAGCATATATAAACATACATAGTAAGAGCATTACAGATCAAAAAAATTAGCAATATTTTCAGCACACAATCGAGTGGAAGCAGGGGGGGGAAATCCCAGACTTTCAGTAATTTCATGACTTACAAAATACATTACCTTGCTGTTGACGAGATATCAGGACAAAACTGCAGGAAAATCATACATATGGCTGATCCCGCCTCAACATTTTCTGATTTAAGACAGAAAAGGTCAGTACATCTGGTTTTATTCCCCTATTTACCATTTCTTGAAAAAGACCTTCCGCCTTAGCTATTTCTCCCTGGCTGCAATATCCATTTATAAGAGCCGTGTATGCATAAAGGTCAGGAGCAAGTCCTTTCTGCAACATTTCATCAAATAGTCCTCGGGCTTCCTCTAAATAATCTGCTTTGCAGTGCCCATAAATCAATACAGTGTAACAAGGCACATCAGGTTCGATTTCCATTTCTTTCATAGAGCTGAGCAACCTGTTCTGCTTTGCTCTAAGAAGAAAGCTCCTTCTCTCCTTACTAATGCCCTGCCAGCATCTCTGCAGGTCCTCTTTTAGGTGACCATCCAGTAGCACTGTATATGAAATTACGTCAGGCTTGATACCTAAACTTGTCATCTGAAGAAATAATGTGTAAGCTTCTTGCATCTGACCAACCTTGCAGTAACCATTCATTAGTACGGTGTATACAATAACATCAGCAGAAAGTCCTCGCCGAACCATATCATGGAACCATAGACGAGCATTGTGCATATCTCCTTTGTGACAATAGGCTGATATGAGCTTGCTATAAGAAATTAGATCAGGAACAACATCCTTTTCTAACATGATGCTACATACAGTTGCAGCTCCCTGGGCATTTCCTTCCCTACAAAGGTCATTTATCAACTTCGAACTTGAGAAAAGATCCACAAGTTTTCCTTGCTTAGCAACCCTAAGAAAAAGCAAGAAAGCATGCTCAGCCCAGCCAGAATTTAAATAGCCACAAACCATTGAGCTGTACAATACTTCAATGTTGTCAATTCCTCTCTCTTCAACTATATTAAATAACACCTCTGCTTCACTAAGGTTGTCTCTTCTACAAAACCCCTCAATTGCTATACCATAAGTAAGTGAATTAGGCTCTAACCCTTGATCCTGCATATGGTCTAGAAGGTCAAACACCTCCGTGACAAGACCACTCTTGCAAAATCCACTGGCCAAAATGTTATATGTAACCACATCTGGCTTTACATTGTCCTTCAGCATCTCTTCAAACACTTGCTGTGCATTTGGTGTATCTCCCTTCGAACAATAACCCTTGATCAGGCATGTGTAGTGGATTCTATCAGGTGCCAGACCCTCAGTTTTCATTTCTCCCAGTAGCTTAACCGCCTCATCCATGTTCCCAAGCTTGCAATAAGCATCCATAGCAATGTTATACAGAACTCCATCTAGATGGAGTCCTGAATCTCTAAATTTCTGGAAATGCTCTGCAACATGAGATGTCATGCCTCCCTTCATAAAGCATTGCAGAAGATAACTCACGATGTGGCAGTTTGCTTTGAGACCATGGGATACCATAGCTTGATAATGATCCAACACCTTGAGTATGTTGCCCATTTTGCAGTAACTCCGGATGAGATAGCTATAACCATATATATCTGGGGTGAACCCTAGTCTGATCTTGCTCTCCAAGAGCTTTTCAACCTCCTCCAGTCTCATTTCCTTGCATAGCGCATCCATTACCTTGTTATAAGCCATGGCCTCAACTTGAACCCCCTCCCTGATGATCTCTTGCAGAATAGCATAAGCTAGATCAATCTCTCCGCAGTCACAAAGACCAGTTATGAATGATGAGTATCCATTTATATCTGGTTTCGCTCCCATTTCAATCATCTCAACCCACACTTCGAATGCCTTGTCTGCCTTCTTTTCTTGAAAAAGAGACCTGGTGATAATGCCCAATGCATTAGCATCCAAAGTCAACCGAAATAACTTCATTTGCTCATAAGCTGATACCACAATCTCCGAGTCACCACTCTCAGCCACAAATTTGAGAAGTACGTTGCAAGCCCAAACTGTCGGGATAACTCCAAGCTTACAGAGCTCACCAAAAAACCCTATTGTGTCCCGTTCATCGTAGCAAGTGATGTACGCTGCGATTAAGCAATTAGTCGCAGACAAGAGCAGATACGAATCAGTGCACGTTCTCCTGAGGTGATCCATGAGCTGCAGGATTTCAGGACCGCGGTGATTGGTCGGCGAGACAATCTCACGGAACAAGGAGAACAGCATCCTCCCCTGCCCCGAATGGGACAGAATGACGATGATCTCTGCATAGGTAGACAAGTCATGGCTAAAGCCAATGCTCTGGGTGTCCTTGAAGTAGGCGAACGCAACATCAGGCCTCTTCTTGAGGCACTGGAGATTCTGGACGACTGTGGCAGGGCTCAGACCGCGGCTTCGTCTCTGGACAGTTCCACTAGGAGCAGAGCTGGGTGTCTCTTCGGCATCATCGCTACAGCTGGAGGTGCCGCTGGAGGTGTAGTCGGCCATCTGCGCTGCAGCAGCGAGCGCGGAGAAGCGGCAGATAGGTGATGGTTCAGTGGTTGAAGCTCTGACGTATCTGCACCATTTGCGCTGCTGCAGCCGCCACAGGAGCATGGGAGATACGATTTACAGGGGCGGATCCAGTAGTTTGAAGCAGGGTGACCCACCTGCATATAATGTTTTAACACAAATAAGATACCCCAAAATACTAGCATAAATACTCCATCAGTTGATAATTCTTCCATACAAATGCTCAATATTCAGTTATACACTGAAGACTGCATGTTATTGGACATCAAGCCTAAGTACTCCATCAGTTGCAACGAAGAATTGGAGGACTTGTACCTGACCCGGCTGAACGATCAATCGGTCAGTCCACTTGCGTTGGAGCGCTTGGAGACTTGGTGGGCCTGCTGTGCTTCTTGCTGCTGCACGCAGCCGGGGAGCGGCGGGGAGGAACGGATTGCCGCTGGCGCGGTGGCACTGGGACGCCGGGGCGGGCGCGGGGCTCCCTGCTTTGTCCTCTCGGATAGGGTTGGGAGAACCAGGGACGGGGAGGGAGGCGGCCAGGCGGGGAAGGACGGACTCGTCGGGGGAGGGAGCGCAGGGGTGGGACGGCGAGCGGCGAGGCCGTTGCGGACCGAGGAGGAAGAACGGGGACGGCGGCGCGCGCGAAAGGCAGGGTGAGGGAACGAGATACGTAGAGCAAACTACTGCAGAGGGACGTTGAGGACTGTGGTTCGTTCATTTCCCATCCGACGGCAGCAGCTCGAACCGCTGGAAACGCATCGAACCACTCGGCCCAAAGGCCAAAGCCCAGTCCAACGAAGGGAGAGAGCCGAGTCCCGAGTGCACGCTCCAGCGGGTTCCCCTATGTAGAGCGCTACTAGGACTCGCCCACATGTGGATACCTAATGGGCCGGCCCATTTACTTAAGAGAAAAAGGGTAAGAAAAGAGTTGAAAATTACGGTTCCCCAGGACTCGAACCTGTGAACTCTAGCTAAATCTCGTAGCGCGCAGGCGCAACCACTAGGCTACGTTATGATCTTGTTTGACATTCTTTGTTTACGTTTTTATTATCTCTTTCTTTTTCCTGTTTTTCTTATTAAAAAATCCAGATCACTTAAAACGAATATTTTCTTAGATAGTGAACAAATTTTAAGTTTGAACGATTCCGAAAATAAACAAAAGTTACATATGAACGATTCTCAAAATTGAACAATTTTTAAATATGAACAAAATTCAAATTTGAACAAAATTCGAAATTGAACAAATTTAAAATTTGAACAAAATTCAAATTTGAACAAAATTTAAATTTGAACAAAAATCGAATTTGAACAAAATAAATTTGAACATTTGAAAGTTGAAAAAAAAAGTCTAAACAAAAAAACGGTGAACAAAAAAAAGAAACAGAAAATAATGGAAAAAAGTGAAAGAAACAAATTAAGATTATAAAACTCATAAAAAGTGAAGTTACACACAAATCGTGTTGACAGCCCAGTGGCTATCCCTATCGCTACCGATACCTGAGGTCACAGGTTCGAACCCTGCGTTCAGCCTATTTTCTCCTATGCAAACAGTTAATGGGCCGGCCCATCTCGGAAATATGCATGGGCGAGTCATTACAATGTAGTGCAATAAGCGTCATATAGTGTTTCCGCGCTCCAGCTATCTCCACTGCTTATAAAAGACCAAACTTTGGGGGAAAATTAAATCTTGACCGTCCGTGCAAACTCATCGAACAACCCGTATTCATTTGTTCTCTCCACCCCCCTATTCAATTGTCGTTACATCACGTCTGCCTATATTCACGGAAAAAAGAACTGCCCCGCGTCCATCACTCCTGCCATATGTGGAGCCTTCTGATCATCTCCACTACTTATAAAAGACCAAACTTTATGGGAAAATTAAAACTTGACCGTTCGTGCAAACTCATCAAACAGCCCGTATTCATTTGTTCTCCCCACCCCCCTATTCAATTGCCGTTACATCATGTCTGCCTATATTCACGGAAAAAAGAACTGTCCCGCGTCCATCACTCCTGCCATATGTGGAGCCTTCTGACAACGCCGAAGATTACTCGCCTGAAATTAATCAGCTCGCTCGAGAACGCTAACCATACCTAATCCCGAACTCTTTCTCGCTCGCCCTGCCTCGCTCTCTTCCTCCTGCCAAGGCCGATCGAGCGCTAGGGCTCCCTCGCCGCCCCCACATATCTGCGGCCTCCAATCTCCCACGGATGCCCTAGGGCGCCTCACGTTGTCCCCGAGGTTGCAGGCCACCCCAGGCACCCGTCGTCCGCCTCCAATATCCCATGGCCGCGTTCCACCGCGACCAAGTGCTCCACCCTGACACCCGGTGCTTGCACCGTCACCGCAGTGCCCGGCCCTCCGTGCGCCTCTATGGACTGAGCCAGACGGGAACCACCCCGAGGCCCCATCTTCAGTGGCGAAGCCTGTTCATGAACCACGCACGGAGGCCTTCCTCACAGGCTCACACGCGATCCCCCCCTCTTCTTCAATCAGGAGCTGCTGGTCCCTCTCTATCTCTCTCATTCTCAATCTTCACTGCTGATCTCACTCTCTGTTCATTTTCTAGGTTTTTTCAGGAGACTAACAGCGGTGCAGGTGGAAGCGGAAGTGGGAATGCTGACATTAGTCCAGGCGAGTGTTCCCCATGAGCTGCAGAATCCTTGCACGGCTACTTCCACATGAGGTCCACATAAACTGCAAATTTTCGGATCAGTAAAACTGAACATTTAGTGTCAGACATATGGTAATAGCTCGAATGGCCTTTTATTGGCAAGCAAGTGCATAATTCCTCCAGTGTCGTGACTGTAATTTGAGTTAGTTTGTTCCAGTTCTACCAAGTTATGTGTAGAACGGAGAGTGAGTACAGGAGTGGTAATGTACTTGCTAAGTTCAAATTATTCATATATGATTTTTATTTTTTTCCTAGCATATACAGGGATGACAAAAACACACTATCTTGACCAAGTTTTAAAATTTGACACTATAATTGTAGTTGCAAGTTTCACATGTTTAGGATTCAAACCATGTAATGTCACTTTACATACTTCAGGTCCAACTGGTGATCAAAGTGGTGCAGAAGGAGCTGGTTTTTGGTGAAGGATAGCTACGTCATGCGCTGAGCTTATTTGGTCACCAAGTCGGCATCTCTTTTATATTGCTCATTCCTCAACATATGATAGCTTACTTTCTATTTGCAGAATAGCCGTTCTGATAGACTACCTGCAACTGACTTCGCGCTGGAACATATATGGTGTATTGAGCTTGCCTCCACTATAGTGATGTTATCACTTCCATTGGCCTCCTGCAGGAAGAGCTTCTGCTAAGGCAAGTAGGCAACACGGTTAGTATCTCACAATGCTCTTTCAAGCCTCTAACTACTTAATGGGGAGGCACTAGCATGGAGCTCCTACATTCTATATCAATCAGCCGAATTTGGTATTTTTCTTTTCTTCAAAACGAGTGAATTGGGATGACAGGTACTACTATAATTTTTATGAAGCTGGCTCACATTTTCTGTCAAAATAACTCAGATGCATGCAAATTGCTTGGCAAACTAACTTTATGCATGTCTTCAGTGTTGAAAGTAAGGTTGTGTACATTCAATTGATCTTCGCAAAAGAAACACTCAGAGGATAGTGGAAACGTGTTTTTTTTTAACACTAGAAGGATACTACGCGCGTTGCTGCGGGACTGCTTTAGAAAATATATTTTAAACAACGTTTTATAATAGATTTTGTACATTATGGTTGGTTTCTATGTGAATTTTCAAAATTCAGTTGATCATAGTATATTTATATTTTTAAAAATTATTAATATGAATAATTAGATGGTTCAAAAATGAATGATATGCAGCTTGCATGTGGTGATTAGCATATTGGTGGTGATGACATGGCTATATATTTGATTGGTTAGGAAAATGGATGATGTGGATAGCTTGCATGTTAAGATAGAAAATCATTAATACATGTTAGTGAGGTTTTATTTTATAATAAGTATAGATAAAATATGAAAGTGCAGTACGCCTAATATGCCAGAAATTAGAAAGTTCTTTTGTTGATTGACATTAACCTGTGATTCTTCTTCATCCGCAATTGCAGTTATAGTGAAAGCAATTTGGAAGAATGGTGTCATGTTATTATTTGGAAACACTTCTGCGATGTTTACCTTTCTTTACTTCTAATGAAAGTAAGAACGATTTTGAATAAGTACATAACAAAATATATAATACAAAATGCAGGACATTCTCTGGGATTTGGCAATAATGGCTAGGATTAGGAGCCTAGCGCTTACGCTAAGCGCCTTCGTTGTACATGTCCTTACTGACAATTTATTTTGGTGTTTTTTTCATTCCAATTTATGTAGTGAAGAAACAAATTCAAATAAGAGAGATTTATTGTTTGGCACCATAGATGAATTATTTGTATCTATTAATTAAACTTGAAATTTAGATAATTTGCTACCTATCTTGAACATTTGTGCATTAGTCTACACGTGCATTGCACGTACATGATTACTAGTCTCAACAAAAAAAACAAAATCCACGCTCCAGCTTAGAAAAAGAACTCCCATCTGAAATTCAGGGCGTCGCCCGTCCGCTCGCCGGCACGCCCAGCTCCGCCTGCGTGACCTCCGTCACCATCGCCTCCGTGGCTTCCAGCCCCTCCGTGGCATCCGCTGCCGCTGCCGCGTAAGTGCCCTCCTTGGATTCGCCGCGCCCTCCAAGAGGAGCAGCAGCCTATGTCGTCCTGGTCGCCGCGCTCGCCCTCTGCGATGCCGCTGCCCTGGCGCACGCCGGCGACCTCCTACAAGAGGAGGAGAAGGAGTCCGTGTCATCCTGGTTTCCGTGCCCATCCTCCGTGTTGCCGCGCCGGCGTTGAGCTTGCTGGCCGTGTTCTCCAATTGACATTGTCACTGTGACTGAACAAGCACTTCAGTTGTTGTTTGTACATGTGTAGTACTAGAATTGAAGAGATTGTAAAGGAAAATGTTCATGTGTTTTGCATGTGCAGAAACATTTGCTCCAGTAATCTGAGCAGAACCGGATGCTAATTGAACAGAAGTTTTGCATGTGAAAATTGGAACAAAAGCAAATATGCAGATCTGAACTAAATGGCACAGAAAACTGAATTTAAACTGAACAAAATGGCAACCATTGCCCATAACTAAACTGTATCAGCTCCACAAATAAAATGCCTTTAAGTCATAATATTTTCCTTGATATTTCAACTACTGAATGTACAATGAGCATGCAACAATAAATTTCAGAAATGAACGGATATATTTGGACAGTAGTACATGTTTATAATTCTGAACTAGTACATACCAGAACTAGTACATATCGGTGACATTCATATATATAAAAGACATTTTCAGGATTAAATGGCACCCACAATTAAATTCGAACTGAACTCGATGGCAAGTGTAGGACAAATATACTTTCAGAACTATTACATATCACTGACATCCATATATATATAAGACATTTTTAGTATTAAATGGCACCCACAACCGAACAAGAGCTGAATTGAAAATTCAGACCTTGAAAACCAAAATACTTCACTCAGAAACACAATGAAGTGTGAAGTCTGAAAAGTGAATTACAAATGCAGCAAAAGATGGTGCATACTAGATTCCGAAAACAGAAGTATTTCACCACAACCCAGTAAGGAATTCATCTGTGATTGGTCCCTGTAAATAAAAGAAAGAAGTGAGATTTTTAAGACAATCATTTCTAGATTTGTAAACTAACTATATGAACAAGATTACCGTTAATAGTTGAGTGAAGCTAACATTGGCTTCGTAAACTTCAGATTCCTTCCCTTTACCACTACAAACACCATTATTTGCAACTTGTACTTGAGCATGTTCTTGTACTTGTCCCGCACCACTACATGCACCCTCCCCAACATCCTTTATCTTGCAATGAAAGAAAATTTAAGATTTTTGAATTTAATGGAGAGAATGAACATTGAAAACAGAATTTTTATTTAGGAACATACCTCTTCCTCGAACTTTGTTGTAGTTTTGTTGTCTCTCTTTTTCCTAGTCTTGTGCTTCCTATCGAGCCAAGTTCTTCTTCGTTTTGAAGTTTTTGTTTCGACCTCCTTTTTCTTTAGGCGTGCATTAGCCAACAACTCATTTGGTGGACTAGGATTTGTGGAAATTGTACATGGATACGTAGATGTGCTAGTACATGCACTGATTTTTTCTTCAATCTGCTTACCAAGGGTGTCAAGTGTGTTTTCTACTAACACGATGCATTCTTGAAAGTTGGCTGCTCGATGTGCCAAATTCATTTGAGGGACATATAGCGGTATCCAAGAATGGCATCCATATTTGGATTTTCAATTATATTTCTCCCCTCACTGTATTGTACGGTTCCAGTCTGTGCTTCCCGTGTCCATCGCTTTAACACATAATGTGGCGGTAGCGACTTGATATTCGTCAAATCGAGAATTTTAAGAGCATGACTACACAATATTCCAATTCTATCAAATTGATGGCAGGTGCACTCAATTGTTTGCTTCAAGGGATCACCAATAACTTCATACTCCTCCTCATAGGTAAAATCTCCTACAAGATATTCATTATAACCATTCAATGCTTTGATACAAGCTGATAAGGATCTTTCATACTCTCCTTGCACCAATATAGGTGGTGATCTCCTCATACATAATTTGGGAAACTTTTTCTTGCATCAAATTCTTAATTCAGTTCATTATTCCTTTTACCTTGCACCACCCTTTCAAATTGCTTAAAAGATCGGATGATATCAAAATTAGACTTGAAATGTATTTTCAAGTCATTGTTCACTCAATTGCGTACTTCTCATTCCCAGTGTGAAGACATCACCCATGAAACATTCAGCCCATTTTTCTTTTAACTTATATATACTATCCAACCAAGTTTGCTTACTCACCTTTTTCCTCATGAGGTCAAATTTCTCTTCAAATTCTGCCATGTCTTCATACTCAAACATGCACGCGCTGTAATCAGAAAGGATACTTGTTTCTTCATTCTCCTCTTTTGCATTCTCTTCGTTCTTCTCTTTATTCTTTCCCTTTTTCTTCTTTTTCTTTTTCTCTTAAATCTTCTCTTCATCTGTGTGTTCATGTAGATGTTTGGCAGCATTCTGCATAATATGAAAGGTGCATAACCCATGCCATGCTTCTGCAAACACTTCCCTAACAGCCTTTCCCATAGCAGCATCTTGATCTGTATAAAAATTTTTTGGCTGCTTTCCTTTATGAGCTATTAGAAAGGCCTCAAACAACCACTTGAAGGAATCAAATGTTTCATCATACATAAGAGCGACACCAAAGACTACAGTTTCTCTAAAATGATTAAAACCAACAAAGACACCAAAGGGCATGTTCTCCTTGTTTGTTCCAAAAGTAGTGTCAAAACTAACAACATCACCAAAATGTGCATAGTCCATGATTATTTTAGCATCAGTCCAAAATATGTTTGCTATTTGTTCTTCACAATCCATTTGCAATGAATATTGGAAAGATGGGTTTTCGGCAACTTTGTCTTGAAAATACTTAAGCATGCTACATGCTTGTCCATATGTCATTTCCCGTTGGCGCTTTGTCCGCAAATAGTTTTTGTGGTCACGAAGGGTAAAGCTAAGATTGAGTGGTCCACCTACTTGGCGACTAGCCAATTCATGTGCAGCTTTTGGCCCAATTCCAGCATCGTCCGCTATTTCAATTTCAAATGCTTGTAACTCTGAATTTTTCTTTGTGACACCAACAAGTGTAAGGTTTCTGTAAGATGTAGTGTGTGATTGTGTTCTAAAACCAACTCTGAAACTTGGAGACTTTCCTTCTTTCGGTCCAATTTGACATTCATGTGGACTTGACAATTGGTTCTAGTTTTAGCTAGAGGGAACTTTGTTAAGTGGTCTCTTTTGTGTTGTAACAGAAGGCCCTCATTTGCACAAACAAATCTACATGATGTAACCTTGCCATCAATTGGCTTTCTGTTTGTATACCTTTTCCTAACCTAAAATCCTTTCTGCCCACTATAGTTCAGCCAAAATGCCCAAGCATCATCTGAATTTCTAAATTCCATGCCAACATGAGGTACCATACCAGGTAGTACAACCCTGCAGTGTAGAATAAAATTAGTGGGGGGAGAGGAGGGGTACATAGATATCTCATGCCAAAGTGTGGGATATGAAAATTACCGATTGGAATCAGGATCATCATGCGATGTGTTAATCTTTTCTGCCATCTCTATTTCTTCTTCCATTGGCTATGCACCGTAGCTTCTCTAACCTGGGAGCAAACCACAATTGAGGAAATACAACTTCATGTATGTAGAGACAAATCAATACAACATTCACTAAACGCTGGCATTCAAAGACTATTGAATATAATCTTGTTTGCGGTAAAAGATTGTTGGAAAAAATCTTCCTTAGGCTGGAAGTGTTTCTGACTATGTACTACAAATTTTATTTTGAGCACCGATTAAGACCAGTTCTAAGTTTGGTCACTCATTGCATCTACCTAGGATGGATCAGAAAGTAGTTCTAACTTTTATTTTGACGTTTCCTACACATATTGCATCTACCTGGGACAGATCAGACAAGAATGCTACTGAGATTTACATGATATTGACGAGAAGAGCAGCGCATTAGCGAGCGGTGCAGCGCGTCGGATCCGTGTTCAGGCGATAGCCTTCTCGTGCCCTTTTTCTGTTTCCTCTCGCGCCTTTTTTCTGTCTCCTCGCGCCTTTTCCAGAGCAGGGAGCGCGCCCTTTTCCTCTCTTGTTGGTTGATATGGGCTCTGGGCCTGCTTTGCTGCTTTCCACACGCTGCTTCCCTGCGCGTTGGAACTGCTGCCGCCCGATTAGCAACGAACGGACGACAATCCTCAACGTCCCTCTGCAGTACTTCCCTGTACGTTAGAGGATCTCGTTCCTGAGGTGAGGCGCCGGCGGCGACGCCAAGGCACGGCATGGCGACGCGCAGGTGTAGGGCTTAGAAGAGATTTATGTCACTGCTAAAATCTGCCTAGGACAAAACTGAAGTCCCTTTAGATTAAAATTTCATTGCCCACTCGTTTATCCATTCTCCATTTTTCATGCGACCATCGTTTTACTATCAAAAAGTTTCACATGAAATTAGGGATATTAAAACTGGCACAAGAGGGGGCCTTCTCAGACCATTAGCGTTTGTAGTCGTCCGATCCGTCTCAATTGGTAAGTTAATCGTGGTAGTCCGCTAATCTACCCATCAAATTGGCTTGTCGGGGTGATTTAGGCCTTAGTACCCTGCTAAAGCCCAGCTACGAGAAGACGCTTCTGCTCACGATCTCCTTGACACGCTCCACCGGGACAAGAAAACTGCTCGACACCCTCCAATGGCGGCCGGCTCCCTCCCGCGCCTCTCGAGTCTCGATGCAGCCCTTCTCGGCCTCTTCCCTTCCCTGCCACCAGACCTAGCGGAAGAACTACCAGGCAGCCTCCCTCCCGCGCTACCAGATGCAGTAGAAGCTCTTCCCGGTAGCCTCCATCCCGTGCAGTCGGACAGAGCAGAATCTCGTCCCACTCTACTCTAGACTAGCGGCGCGACGCAACAGATCCCTGCCGCCTCCCTAGATGTTGCAACTGAGTGGTCAAAAGTTCACCAACCCCGTTGAGTATGGTCTCTCACCAACCCCTTTCTGTTTGGCGTCTGAATCTCTCGATCTTTCAAATTTCAACCATGGTCAATTCTGTTTCCATCAATCAGTGAACCAGTCTCGGGATTGCTCGCGTAGCTCCGGCGAGGTTGTTGACTGCAGAAACTCAGAACAAAGTTCTTATTCTTCACTACATGTCACGCGCAAATCGATGGACAAACTAAAGTTGTTAATCGCACACCGTCCATGATGCTATGAGCAGTCCAAAAGAAGAATTTGAAGATGTGGGAGAAGTATCTACCTTATGTGAAGTTTGCATACAACATGGTGGTACTATCAACCACTTTTTTTTCTTCCATTTGAGCTAGTTTATGGTTTCAAACATATTGCTCACATAGATCTTTTAATTTGGCATTGTCATTGTAGAAATGAACCGACATTAACACAAATAAACGTGTTGATATATTTCAAGAAACTCTATGAGAATGCAAAAGAGAACACCGAGAAGATGACCGCATGCAACTCGAGCAAATAAAGGGAGAATAAGATGTCATTCGAGCATGGTGACTTGGTGTGGATACATCTTTGGAAGGACCATTTTCCCGATCAACGTATGTGCAAGCTAAATCTGCATAGATATGGTCCTTTCAAGGTGCTCGAGAAGATAAATGACAATGCCTTAAGATTGAATCTTCAGAGGATTATGGTGATATTTCAGCATTAAATGTCTCTGACATCTCCCCGTGCATTGGAGCTTTAGAGTCGAGGATGACTCCTTTTCAAGAGGGGGCAATAATGAGTACATCCTAACCATTGATGAAACGCCGACCATGGACAGACCAATCACTAACCTTTAGAGTCGAGGACGACTCCTTTTGCATTGCACTAGGTACTATGTTGAGGGTTGAGAAGAGGGAAGAAAAAATTGATACAAATGTTGTGTCCCGCGCTGCACTCCTGCGTCGTTGCTGGTCTACGCTGCATAATTAAAAAAATTACCATGTGTAGTCCTCCAAGATCACTATGCAGATAACAGTGCATGCCCATACATGCAAAGACCTGAATTATGACTCACCGGGCAGCGAGATTCGATGTAGTCGTAGAACAGATCTGAACAATCGTGGATCCTCACAACTGGGCCTAGTTGCAAGGATGTCGCTAAGCTTCTCTCGTCAAGGATCACACGTGCAATACCTCCTATGGTGTGCACGCGTACACTCATGTCAACCCGGCAGCGCTCTACCGTCTAGGACTCGGCACCGACGAAGCGAGACAGCCTTTTAGCGTTGCTAATTGGTAGCTCTAATTGATTGAGATTAGAGCTATATGATTTTAGAAGTTTCTCAACACATGAGAGAGAACTAGTAACTAGATCTAGGTATAATCGGGAGCGGACTCCTCAAAACTAAATTAGAAAAAGCTCTAATTCAATTAGAGGGGCTCTGCTTAGAAGCTCTAATTAGACCCTCTAATTCTACTAGAGAGAGAGGGAGGCTTGAGGGATAATGCTTATAAAATTATATATTTAGCTCAATTCTTGGTGTCCTTTTTATAGTTGGAGGGAAGGGGGACTCACCAAAGGGGAGGAGGAGTCCTAGTTGACCTAGAAGGGGATGGCCGCACCCCCCCTCTCCTAGCCCAACTCGGATTAGATGCCCATATGGGAGTCCAACTCCACCTCCTCTTTTTTTCCCTTTTTCCGCTTTATTTCCTTTTTTCCTTTCAAATAAATTTAGGAAAAACACCGGAAGGTTACTAGTGCAATGATTGGAGGCCCTGGGCCACCTGCCAGCCCGACCAAGTGGTGCAGCCATGGGGCAGTTCTGCCCCACTCCGGTACTCCCCCTCTTTTCTTGGTTTTTGCCCGAAACTCTTCTGAAACCCTATGAACCCAACAAACAAAATAACGAACTTTTCTACTAATGTTAGAAACATATTTCTAACATCCCGGGGCATCTCATGTATGTGGTTATCTCTCAAATAAATTCTGTCTAACACCGACATAATTTCTCCCTTAGTAACTTCCCTGAAACCTCTCCGGTTGACACTGAACTTGTTTCGGTGAAATCGTATAGACATCAAGAATTCATAAAACCAATAAAAACATTTTTATTATCTCAATTAAAGGTTGGAAGGTGATACGTCTCCAACGTATCTATAATTTTTGATGCTCCATGATGATATTATGCCAATTGCTACATGTTTCCCCCCTTCTTTATAGCATTTTTTCACGTTTTCCGGGACTAACCTATTAACAACATGCCAAGTGCTAGTTTCCTGTTTGCTGCTATTTTTTATTTCAGAAATTTTGTTCTGGAAATATTCTCGGAATTGGACCCCACAAACACCGAAGTTCCTATTTTCCCTGGAAGCATCCAGAAGACCGAAGAGGAGTCTAAGACGGGCACCAAGAGGCCCACACCATGGGGTGGCTCCCCCCCTTGGCCGTGCCAGGGGGTGGTGTGGGGCCCCAGGGATCCACCGCCTCTGCCCTTTTGCCTATTTATTCCCCCCGGATGGAAAACCCTAAATACCTGATCAAATATCCCCGAAAAGTTCCGCAGCTGCCGTCGTCGTCAACCCTAGATCAGGGGGGTTCTGAAGCTGTCTCCCGGCACCCTGCCGGAGAGGAGATCATCACCGGAGGCCTCTTCATCACCATGCCTGCCTCCGGAGTGATGCGTGAGTAGTTCATCCTTGGACTACGGGTCCATAGCAGTAGCTAGATGGTTGTCTTCTCCTCCTATGCCTCCATGTTTAGATCTCGTGAGCTGCCTAACATGATCGAGATTGATCTTATGTAATTCTATGTGCTGTGTTTGCTGGGATCCGATGAATATTGAACTTTTGCCAAGTTGATTATGGTCTTTATTGCGTATTTTATTTGTGATCTTGCATGCTTTCCGTTGCTAGTGGTTGATTTGGCCAAGTAGTTCCTAGTGACTCCAAGAGGGAGTATTTATGCTCGATAGTGGGTTCATGTCTCCTTTTCGCCTGTGCTCGAGTGACAGAAACGTGACGAGGGAGGATGTGTTGTTGCCACTAGAGAGAAAACATCGGTGAGAGTGCGCGCATGTATAATCATTGCTTACATTACACACATTGCTTAATGCGATTATCTGTTGCTTGCAACTTAATACGTAAGCGGGTTCGGATGATAACCTGAGGGTGGATTATTAGTCATAGATGAAGTTGGATTATGGTCTATGTATATTGTTGTAATGCCCGCACTAAATATCATAGTAGTCATCATGTCATGAATGTGCACTACGGTGCAATCTTTATTTGTCAATTGCCTAGCTGTAATTTGTTCAACCAGCATGCTATATTTTATGGAGAGACACCACTAGTGAACCTATGAACCCCGGTCCATTTTCCTACACTGTTAAACAAACCACTACAATTTCATGCTTTGTTTACTTACTGCAAGCATACACTATTTTCCACACTATACGTCTAATCTTTGTTTTCAGCAAGACCGGTGAGATTGACAACCTCACTGTACCGTTGGGACAAAGTATTTTGGTTGTGTTGTGTGCATGTTCCGCGTTGTTGCTGACACCGGTGAGCCATCACCACCGTCAGTGGCATCAACCTTCCGAAGATACTCTTTCTCCTACTGGATTGATAACCATGGTTCTTAACTGAGGGAAATTATTACCGCTGCACTCATCACACCCTCCTCTTGGGGTTCCCAACACACAGGAATTTCTGCAAGGAATTTCTGTCGCCATTGCCAGCATCAAGGAATTTCTGGCGCCATTGCCGGGGAGAAAGAAGTCTTCTGGCAAGGGGAGTCTGTCACTCTCAGCCTCTTTATTTTTTTATCTGCCTTGTTTTTATTTTTTGTCTTGTTTTGCTTCTTTATATCAAAAACACAAAAAATAGTTTACTTTATAGCTGCTATTTTTTGCTTTTCTGCTTTTAGTTTAATCTCTAATCATGATTCTACCCAAGTTTACCTTGAAAGACGTACCAATAGTGTTGGGGGGATGATAACCCGGTAGGCCCATGCCTGCACGAGACCCGGTCAGATGGAGATCATACGAGACCCGGCCCAAGAGGAAGGAGATCCTGGGAGGCCCAAAGGAGAGTGCGGATCTCGTAATCCACGCCTTGGGGGCCACGGTTAGGAAACTTAGGGTTATGTGTGGGTTTCGGGAAGGATTCCGGGTGTGTCCTGTATGGGAAGCCAGAGAGTCGGGTAATATATAAACCGGCTCCTAGGGCAAAGAAACCAGGCTTTTGAGATATTCAAATATCCTAGGCATACAAGAGCTAAACATTGTAACCCTAGATCGGAGTCTCGGCGACATTGCAGCTTAAACTTCCAGATCACCAGTTGATATGATTTCCCCTGAGCTAAACCATCTCCCAAACACCAGAGTCGATTTGCCCCAACCTAAGTTACCCCCGGTAACGTCTGCCGTGAATATCCTGCGACAGTTGGCGCCCACCGTGGGGCCTACGTCCAAATGTATTTACGTCATGGGAGAAGCTCGGGAAAGCATGAAGAACCTCGTCATCGGCGAGATCATCACCAACGATGAAGGAGAGAAGATCGTGGACGACTTTGGCTGGGGGCCAGAGTCGGATCAGCTGGAGGCCGGATCTGTCGTCACAATCGGCCGAGTCAACGTCTTCGTCGGTATGGTACGTGCATTTGGTTTTGTTTCTGACCATAATGAGTATGATTCTGTGTCAGGGGACGATACCTATGTTCAATCAGACGGAGAAGAGTCGGTTGGGACAGTAGAGCCGGAGAAGGAGCCCACCACGAAGAGGGAACAACCGGAGGAGCCGGTATGGACCCCGCGTGGCCGGGTTATGGGAGAAGATGATACCGAGTCTATCTTGCACTTACTCGAAGATCGGTACGAAGAAGATAGCTGCGAAGAGGAAGAGTACGAATCGTCGCCAGACATCGCGCGCCGAGTCGCGGTCTACACAGCCCCTGCAATCAATCTTAATCAGGGCGATGTGTCAGTGGCCGCGGCTGGAGCGGCGCGAACGCTGGCCCAACAACAAACACCGGCTAACGGAAACCCGGTTATAGCCCGGGTCGATGGAGAGCCGGCCTCTTTCACTAGCGGAACAGGAGAAAGTGAGCGAACAGAAATATGTTTGGATTTATGGCAAACAGAATAACAGGAGCAGGAACTTCACATCCATGAAACCCGGCTCTGTTCAGCAATAATCTGATCTTGGATCCCACCGTATTGGCAACGGTGATAACCCCAGAAAACGCTGCAGCACGTGCCCGAGATCTAGATGTGGCCCGCCGGGCATTGGAACAAAAAAGGAGGAAAGTAGAAACTGAAAGGCAAGGGATGGCTGCACGCCAGCGTGAGTTGGAAGAATTGGAGGATAGTATTCAGGCTCAAACAACGAGGATATATAATCAGAGGCATCAGACGAGGTTACCGGTGGCAGGTGGAAATCTACAGCCGACCACGCTGTTTATTACACCCCAAGACCAGCCAATTCCGGCTGTAAACCAGGGAACCGGGTTTCAAGGAGCGACGCTCGGGGGACAGCCGGCCAACGTACCAGCCGGGTTACCCGCGATACCCGCCGGGACCCTGGGAGGCAATGCGGCGCCACCACCGTCACGATTTCACACCCCTCCGGGTCACTTCAATAACCCCATGGATAACGTGTACGCCGCAACCCTAGCGCTCGACCGTATTCCGTTGGGAGAATCGCCTCAAGCAGTCAAAACTCGGCAGGCCATAGAGATGCTACGCACCGCGGTGGCTCAGCAGGCAAATTATCCGGACCATAGAAGTGGTCTGCATGGGACCCCATATGTTAGCCGGCAACCTGGAAACACGAGGAATATTCAGTCAAGCTCGGCACGACGGAGGGCAGAGTAGCAGCAAATGCCGCCTCCTCCTCACAGGCCAGCGGCCCCTGCGGTTTCTGCGGTGCAGGAGATTGTCGATAGTTCCCGTGCGAGGCGTATGGCCGGGTTAGCGGTGCAAGGACCAGCTGGAGGCGCGCCCCCAGCTGCGCCTGCCGAGTCTCATGTTTCGCATGCAAGGCCGGTACTGACAAACCTGGCCGGACCCAAATGCCTATCGGATGCCATCAGGGCGGAACCATACCCGGACAAGTTCAAAGAACCGGGTAAGGTTGTCAATTACGAGCCAACCATGGATCCTGAGACCTGGTTGAGCAGTTATGAGATGGCGATGTCTATTCGCAATGCATCAGAAAAACTCCAAGCCAAGTTCATGTATCTTATGATGTCTGAAGGAGCAGCCAAACTATGGTTCAACAACCCGCCTGAAAAATCCATCAATTCGTGGGTGAGTTAAAATCGGCTTTCATCAAGCATTTTCATGGAACATGCAGGAAACTATATACAGTCGATGACTTGGACAGATGTATCCAAAGAAAAGGAGAATCGGCACGCAGTTGGGTGCGTCGGGTTATGGAGATACTTCATTCTTCCACAGATATATAGCCGAAAGATGCAATACAAGCTATGGAAAAGACATGCAGATACACGCCTTTGGTGCAAAAATTGGTGCGCATGAAATCCAGTAGGCATGTGTCGGAAATAACTATGGGGGAATTAATGGACGCGTGCAATAAGCATGCCTCCACTGATACCACGGAAGAGGACATAGAGGAAAAGAAAGGGAAGGCCGACATGAGCAGTAATGGGAAACCCGACAACAGCACTACGCCGGGTAATAATGGAGGCGGTAATGGAAATAATCAGCATGAACGTCCGTACGAGGGAAACTCTGAGTTAGTCGCCAATACCGAGGCCGGATTCCCAAGGCCCAGGGTAGATGGAAACTTCAACGGAGGAAACTTCAACGGAGGAGGCAATTATCAAGGACCACCATGGCCGGCTAACCACATAGAAGCCTTCAGGATGCCTTGTCCGCGTCATAGTAGGAATGGCAAGCCGACTAATCACTCGCTGGAGCAATGCGTGGACTTACAGAGATGGAAAAACGAGGAGATACAGAAGGCCCTGCGAGGTGCAGGCCGGGGAGGAGGACCGGGTTTGGGTGGAAACCCGGGCAACGGACCACCCCCCG
Source organism: Alopecurus myosuroides (assembly GCA_028641055.1). Taxonomy (NCBI): domain Eukaryota; kingdom Viridiplantae; phylum Streptophyta; class Magnoliopsida; order Poales; family Poaceae; genus Alopecurus; species Alopecurus myosuroides. The sequence continues at coordinate 139,904,989 of CM054059.1, forward strand.
CCGGCAACACAGGAGGCGGCAATCCGGGTAATAACCAAGGAGGTGCATGCGATTTTCTGGCTAACCCTAAGCAGCTAGGGCAGTACCACGTCCACACCACCGGAACTTCCAACAAAGAAAGAATGATACTTAAAAGGGCTGTAAACTCGGTTTCTTCAGGGGTTCCGAGGTATTTGAGATGGTCAGATCAAGAAATAACATGGAGCAGAAGAGATCACCCGGAATCGATAGAACATCCGGGTGTGTTGGCCTTGGTGGTGGCCCCACAGGTCAATGGATACGAGTTAAAAAAGGTCCTGATGGACGGTGGGAGTAGCATCAATATCTTATACTGGGAGACCTTTTTGCGCATGGGGCTCAAGGAGTCTCAGCTGCAGAAAAGCTCCACAATTTTTCATGGAATTGTGCCTGGGCACTCGGCTTGCCCAGAGGGAAAGATAACACTAGAGGTTGCTTTTGGAGAATCGAAGGATACCTATAGTGTAGAGTGGCTCACGTTTGAGGTGGTGAAATTGCACAATCCCTATCATGCACTGTTCGGAAGGCCGGCTTATGCCAAATTGATGGCGAGACCGTGTTACGTTTACTTACAGCTGAAAATCCCGGGTCCCAAGCAGACCATCACTATATATGGGAATAGGGCCGTGGCGGCCGAGTGCGATGAAGGAGACGCGGCAATGGCAGAGCAAGCTTGCAGGAAGGAAGAAATCAGGTACTACCGGTCTCAGGTAGATCCCGAAGATCGAACAGCCCTGAAGAAACCAAACTCGGAAGACGAGAGAGCTAAGTTTAAAGCAGCCCAAGACACAAAGATGGTGGCTTTTGTCGAGGGCGACTCTTCCAAACTGTTTGCTATAGGTTCTAACCTGGGTAATGAGGAGGAAGAGGCACTCATAAAGTTTATCCGCGAGAACCAGGACGTGTTCGCTTGGACGCCGAGTGACATGCCGGGTATCCCGACTGAGCTCGCCGAACACAGCTTGCATGTTGATCCCAAGTCTCGACCAGTGAAGCAAGGCCTGAGAAAAATGAACGAGGAAAGGAGAAAGGCTATAGGGGCAGAGATAGCTCGGCTCCTAGCTGCCGGCTTTATCATGGAGGTCTTTCACCCGGACTGGCTGGCAAACCCGGTTATAGTGCTGAAAAAGAACAATGAGTGGAGAATGTGCATAGATTATACAAGTCTCAACAAGCATTGCCCAAAGGATCCATTTGCCCTTCCAAGGATAGATCAGATCATAGATGCAGTTGCAGGATGTGACTTATTATGTTTCCTGGATGCTTATTCCGGGTATCACCAACTAGCACACCTGCCCGTGCGTTGCAACGGAAGAAAAAAAAACTTTTGGATGGAAAAATGGAGCAATTCTATCTAAGATTTGAACAAATCTTGGTTATCCGCTAAACATTTTTATCTCTTTTGCTTTGCGTTTGTAGATATAACACTTATGTGCCACTTTTTTTTTCTCTTAAAGTAATTCTTTATGCTACACCACCCAGCTACTATTGGAATCAATACCAGCCGGCTTAGCTTCTCCATTCATAGCATAAATAAATATAGTAATTTTTCTTTCGTGGGAGCCGTGCAAAGATTGATCAATCTAGGTTTTCCATAGCGCAAATACCGTTAGCCGCAAGGCATTGTTCGCAAAAGTGGCTACATAGGTTCAGAATTCACATCTAACGCAAGCGAGACATGTTACATAGTTTTCTGCCTAGTCACGAACTAACGGTGTATAGTAGATACCACTCCTATGGTAGTTAATATCTACTACTCCTAATGTAATAAGATAATAAAGACAGCAAAAAAAGAAGTGGAGCTGATATCTGGGAGCCAATATTGTGTCTTGCAGCAAACGCCACATCTAGTCAATTTAGCTTGGAAAGATCACTTGCCTGCTTCTCTTCTTTTGCTGCTAACAGCAAGCACAGTAAAAGTACAAACCTTTGTGCACATGCAGACAATTTTTTTGTTAGGTAAGAACATGTCGAACGAAAGCAAAACATGTCGAACGAAAGGTGTGTACCATATTTTTCCTCTTCGTGTTTGTTTGCAGCTCCCTCTCTCTGTTGCCGAGTCAAAGTAAGCAGATATGCATTTACAAAAATAATAGTAGAGTTGATTATTCCTGATTGTTACCTGTAATAAAAAATGTACATCATACCAAACAAATGTGCAAAACAATGATCATAATGAAAATTCTATGAAATATTTGATAACCTATGTTGTACAATCAAATGTATGAGTAGATCAGCGCAAAGTGGAAATACATCTAGTAAGAAAGAATATCTTTAGTGGGAAAAATAGTGTATTCTTCATGGACTAACAGAGATTAGAGGGAACATAAGCTTCTTGGTAGATACCTGGGATTAAGGTACGGAAAATAATATATTGTGACACCAATTTCAACAGTTTCCTTAAACCTGGCATGATTCAACCATACGATCTTGTACAATACTGAAAGTCGTGGCACGGTAGGCAATTTCTTCTAGCTATAATGTTTTATGTGGTGTGTGGACATGAATATAATGGAAAATATCGCCATTGTATACCATGTGCATTGTAGGAGTACAGAACAAAACATAGATTGTAACTCTGAACTCTCAACTAAGTGATTCCTGACCTATTCTGTCTTTCCTTCTCTACGAAGCCTCTTCCTGTGCTGTGTTCCACCAGTTTAAACATATGAGATTATGCCAGTGCAAATATGAAAATTGAGCAGCAATACCGATAGAAAAATTACCCAAATGAGAGAGACTCCAATTAAAAGTGAGAGTACACATACTTACTATTGCATCTCACATCACAACGACCCGGAAGCTTGTGCAGGAACTTCACTCTGGTAATATGGTTTAAATCGCACACACCATCATGGCACCGAGTAGAAAAAACGTGGAGGAGCGACCGACCTTCTCCAGCATGTGCAGGTGCAAAACAACCTGCAACGCCATCCTGAGATTAAGAAGGATCTTTACCATATCCATGTCTAGGCCGTCACAGACGACAATGGAAACCACAACAGCCATCCATGGGTGGCGTAAATAAAGCAGCGTGACAGGGGCGTGTACCTAGTACCTGCAGGGGGATACTGACGGACACGAACAAGGGATACCTAGTACCTAGAGCGTGCCAGGGCGCCGGGGAGTAGCATCCCCTGGGCGCCGACGTGGTGCAGCCGTAGTACGGCGAGGACATGGAGGAGAAGGGGGACCCGTTGACGCAGCTGCCGGAGGCGGCATGGCGTTGGGGACGCGCGGAGCTGCGAGCAGCGCACCGGTGAAGACAATGCGGAGGAGGATGTGGTGTTGGGGCGCCGGCGGGAGCACGACTGCGATGGTTTCCTCACCGATCGCCCGCACTCCATCGGCGCCGCCGCAGTAGTCTTGTCCTCCGACATGTCGTCCTCGTCCTGGTTGCGGATGTACTTGTGCACTTATCCTGTCTATCATGGACAGCAGAAGGCACTTCAGCTTCACCTCGAGGCCCGTGCCATGTCTGGACTCTGGAGGCAGAACCGCAAAAGGAACCTAGTACTGAAGTCGGAGCTCATGGTCGCACGTGGTGGCGTGATTCTTGTACAGTTGGAGCTGCTTGGCCTACTCACCGTCCTCCTATGTCGGAGACCGTGACGGCTAAACGGATCAGGTTGCCGATAAAGCAGACGCACAATGGAGCCGAGACCCCTTCTTCCTCTTTGTCTGCATCGTACGAACTATTCACGAGCATGTGGTGGATACGAGGGACGTCACCTCGTGTGCAATCTCGAAGCGGTCGCCTTCAGAGTTGACCAGGACCGCCCGCCCATGATTTCGTCGACTTCAGTTGTGTCCATGGTGGTCGCTGCCATGATTTTTTTTTCCTTCATCTCTCGTCCAATCGCCTGCTCTTTTGATTGATAGCTTTGAACGCTTGAGTTGATCGTAAGATTATATCCCATATTTAAAGGGCGAGAAAGAGTTGTTTTCTCCAATGAATCTGAACCGAAGGGGCAACATGAAGTAATTTCCTCTCAGCGATTATCTTGCCTGATTTGAGTAGAACAAGGTTGCATGGGCAGTCGGGTCGGCCCATACAGAGAAATCAAGGCCACACCCAGATATGAATCGAGGAAACAAATCACAATCGATGGGGAACAAGAATCACACGACATAGGACGAATTAGGGATACGTACGATACTTACGGTTGTGAACCAATATTATTTTGGTGGAAGGGTAAAATGGTAAAACACCGGGTTGGACCGCAAGAAGCCTTCCTCTCTTTATTATTAGGTAAAGAATAAAGCTCAAAAAGGAGGATTGGGAGAAAACTTTGTTCATAACCCTTTTCGGTGCTTTTTGCTACAAGACCATGACCTTTGGACTGAAAAATGCTGGCGCAACATATCAGCGGTGTATTCAGAAGTGCTTTGAGGATCAAATTGGGCGCAATGTTCATGCCTATGTCGATGATGTGGTGATTAAATCAAGGAAAGCAGAAACTTTCATAGATGACTTAAAGGAGACCTTCAGGAATCTGAGGAGATACCAGATGAAGCTCAACCCGACTAAATGCGTGTTTGGAGTGCCTGCGGGAAAGTTACTCGGTTTCATCGTCTCTGAACGAGGGATTGAAGCTAACCCGGAAAAGATCAAAGCTATTCAGAATATGAAAAAGCCGGATCAGTTGAAACATGTCCAAAAACTCACCGGGTGCGTGGCAGCGCTGAGCCGGTTCATATCTCGGCTCGGAGAAAAAGTGATACCCCTATACCGACTCTTGAAGAAAATAGATAAGTTTGTATGGGACCAAGAGGCGGACGAGGCCTTCGAGGCTCTGAAAAAGCAGCTATCTGAGGCACCAATTTTAGCAGCGCCGGGTCCTAAAGAGCCCATGCTGTTATATGTTGCAGTCGGGCCCCGAGCAGTTAGCGCAGTGGTTGTGGTTGAGCGGAAGGAAGATGGAAAGGATCACCCGGTACAAAGGCCGGTTTATCGGAAGCAAAGCAGCGGTACCCGCATTGGCAAAAGCTAGTTTTTGGGGTATTTATGGCCAGCCTAAAATTGAAGCCATATTTTCAAGAACACCCCATAACAGTAGTGAGTTCCTTACCAATGGTGGATATCATCAGAAATTCAGATGCGACCGGAAGAATAGCCAAGTGGGCTATCGAGATGGGGGATTATCACATCAACTACGAGCCCCGGTATGCGATCAAGTCCCAGGCCCTAGTAGATTTTGTCAATGATTGGACTCACACAAGCATGACTATAATGATGCCAAGTTCAGAGTCTTGGGTGATGCACTTTGATGGCTCCAAGCAGTATGAGGGGCCAGGAGCTGGTGTGGTGCTCACGTCGCCAAAAGGAGATAAGTTGAGTTACGTGTTACAAATTCACTTTGCCTGCTCTAACAATGTGGCCGAGTATGAGACCCTGCTACACGGATTACGAGTGGCAAAGGAGATTAACATTAAGCGCATAAGATGCTATGGAGACTTGGATCTTGTGGTACAACAGGTCTCAGGTACATGGGACAGAAAATATGCGACAATGGCGGCTTACCGCAGAGAGGTGGACAGGGTAGCCGGATCTTTTTCCGGGTATGAAGTGGAGCACGTTGATCGACGAAAGAATGAGGCAGCAGACGCACTTGCGAGACTCAGATCGCGTCGAGAGCAGGTTCCTCCTAATGTTTTCCTGGATGAGTTATGGCGGCCCTCTGTCAAAACCGACTCTCAAGAAGAATTAGCACATCAAGACCCGGATTCAGAGTTTGTGGCCGCAGTGCGCGCTATCCCGGAGTGGACTGAGCCGTTCTTGGCGTTCTTATCACGAGGTGAGTTACCATCGTAGGAAGTACTAGCCCGGCAAATCCTGAGACGGGCCAAGGGTTACTCCATCATTAACGGTGAGCTCTACAAGAGAAGTGCTACATGTGTCTTTTTACGTTGTGTAACCCCAGAAGAAGGACGTCAGATATTGAAGGAGATCCATGAAGGCGATTGTGGACACCATGCCTCCACAAGGTCCCTTGTGGCTAAGGCATATCAACATGGTTTTTTCTGACTCAAGGCTCTAGCGGATGCGGAACGTTTGGTGGCAAGATGTGATGGATGTCAAAGGTACGCTCGTAAAACACATGTGCCGGCTATGGAGCTACGAACGATCCCATTGACTTGGCCATTTGCGGTTTGGGGAATGGACATGGTAGGCCCCTTTCACATGTCTCCCTACAAAAAGACTCATCTTCTGGTGGTTATTTATAAGTTTACCAAGTGGGTCGAAGTTATGCCAGTTACAAATTGTGAAGCGGCTACAGCTGTCAAGTTCTTGATGAAAATCATCTATCGGTTTGGTTATCCTCATAGTATAATCACAGACAATGGAACCAACATGTCCTTTGGAGAGATGGAGAAATTTTGTGGAAACAATGGTATCCGGCTTGATGTAGCCTCTGTGGCCCACCCGCAAGCCAATGGGCAGGTGGAAAGAGCAAACCAGGAGTTACTTCGAGGATTGAAACCACGACTACGAGTCCCGTGTCTCAGAGCTGCTGGAGCGTGGGTTGAGGATTTACCCTATGTGGTTTGGGGAATTAACACCACACCTAACAGATATACTCAAATGACCCCATTTTTTATGGTTTATGGTGCAGAAGCAGTTCTTCCGAGTGATATCATCCATGATTCGCCACGTGTGGTGGCCTACGTGGAAGTTGAAAACGAGAAGACCCGGCAAGACGCTGTGGATATGCTAGAGGAGCACAGAGAGCAAGCATTGGAGAGATCCGCCATATACCAGCAGGACTTAAGGCGATACCACAGTCGCCGGGTCAAAACCCGGGTTTTCCAGGAAGGAGACCTGGTGCTACGCCTAGTGCAATCCAAGGAGGGAAAGCACAAACTATCTCCCCCATGGGAGGGTCCCTTCATTATAAGCCAGAATTTGCACAATGGATCATATTACTTGATAGATGCAAGGGAAGAGTCGGATACCGTCAATGACACCACCCATACCACTTCATCTATGCAAGAGCGAGAAAGACCATGGAATGTGGCTCAGCTACGTCCCTACTATACTTAGCATAGACTCGGTTCGCAAGTTGTATTGCACGATGTAACAGGCAGCAGGTTTCAGACGCACTCTTTTCCTATCCAGGGTACCTAAGGGGACTGGAGGGTTTTTAATGAGGCGGCCTGCTGACCTAACCTTTTCATATCAATAAAGAGATGGTTAAATTATCATAGTTCTTATGTTTCCTGTATTTTTATTTCTTTTGCATGTTCTTTCTATGTCTAATCATGATTTGTATCAGGTAAGTATATTACATTTAGTTAGATATAATTACCCAGTTATGAGAGATATAGTTTCAAGTTTACACCCCTTTTTGTTTTTACTTTAAGTTATCTGTAAAGCCTAGTATTGCATAGTATATACCTAGGTCTTGGGGGCTGATTGCTTGAATAGCACAGTTACAAACTCAGACCCGGCCACGATGCCATTAAGGTGTGAGGGTTGATTACTTGTAATAAGTACAGTCGCAATCTCATAACCTGGACAATAGAGCCAAACTTTTCTTGGCCTTTCTTGTTTAAGCTTGATGTGACTCGCAACAAAGTGGCATGATTGCTAGGCTATAAATTCAATCAGTCATGACGCCCATGGGGACTTGCCTGACCCTGTTTTCATAGAGTTATAAGCAACATTGAGTATCCACGCGAAATCCGGCTTACAGCAAAGGGGGTCAAAAGGGTCATCTAAACCACAAGTTATGCGAAGTAAAAAGCAAAAAGGCGGAAACTCATAATATATTAAGCATAACTTCAAATAATCTCGTAGTTGGGGGTTTAGCCAGACAATTGTATTAGGTGTGCTGGGAACACAAGAGACTTATTGTATCGTAATTGCACGGTTGTTTGAGAGGGATACCTTTGACCTCTTCCTCCCTGAGTTCGATAAACCTTGGGTAATCCACTTAAGGGAAACTTGTTGTTGTTCTACAAACCTCGACACTTGGAGGCCCAACACTGTCTACAAGAATAGAAGTGTGCGTAGACATCACCTGCCCTTGCAACACACTTAACGTCATGGTACGGTCAATACAGACCATACCACCCACCATACCGGTGTCAGAAGAACCGTCAGATCCAACCGACCAAAAGTCATCAAAGGACCCAGATCCAATTCGCGAAGGAAGTTGCCCCGAAAACCCTAATACACTCGCTGGATCCTTTATAAGGAGAAGAAACAACCCCCTAGAGAAGAGTCGTGTACCATTCCATCTCCACCGCTGTCACCACCGTCCTCTCCACTCAAGACCACAAAGTGTTGCTGCATCTCCACCACATCATTTGCACCACCAGCATAGTCATAGTCATACTTCTACTTTGTAATATAGATCGCATCGGATAAATCAAGCGAAGGGTGCTGAAGACAATGGCGCCCCCCTCTCTCCTTGACCTAGCCGCCGGCGATCACCTCTCTCCGGCCGCCCATCGTCAATTCTGATCCACCCATTAGTTCCCTCTCATAGCCATACCCTCATGGCGCCCACCATTCCTCCATCTTGGATCTGGAAGGTTACATACTCCACCTCGAAAGATCTAGATCGGGGACATGACAAGGTTTATGATGGCTCATTGCATCTTTGGATCAAGGCATCCAGAGGTGACTGGATCTCACTCAAAGATGCCAAAGGGACGTCCCTGGTTGGACGTGGTGTCTTGCCTTTTGAAAGAATCGATCTTGGTTCGAAGGTATGTTTTCCCTATCATTCGGCCCTTGTTGGCTCTTGTGTGGTCTCTCCATATGATCACGTTACTCCTGGCTCCTCTCGTGCTATGCATGCTATTTTGTATTCGGTTATTACTGATCCTTCTATTGGAGACCAATTGATTACGGGCATTAATTCATCTGATCATGATTTGGCTACCACGGTTAAACCCTCCTCTCCTCCCGAGGAAGATCTTTCTTCTGCAGTTTTTGAGATTTCTCACATGGATTTAACTTTGCAAAGGAGGCGAAAAAGCTTTTTCACACATCAGTTCACCCGACGTGGAATTCTGGTCATTTTATTATGGTGGTATCCTTTTCACGTGCTAACTTTCGGCTGATGAGGATGCTATGGCGATTGCACTAGAATCAGTGATTGGTGGATTTTGTGGTAGCCTTCAAGTATCTCTCCTTCATGATAGAACATTTCCATTTAATGTTTCAAGCAAACTAGTTGGTTTTCACATTTATAATCTGAGAAGATTTTCTTGCAAACAATTCAAGTGTGAATTCAATCTTTGGGGTCGTGGTGGTCCTCATTGGATGAGTGAATTTCGTCATTGGCAAGAGGAGTGTCGACAAGAATGGACATTGATTATTACATCCAAAAAGAAAGTCCAATTGGGTCCCCAAGCTTTGAAATTGCCTGTTCATAAATCAAGCATCAAGTCAAATAACTCGACACACAAAAGGCTCATTTTTTCAGATGCTATATCATATGAAGCATGCAAGGGATATTCTGATCCTAACTCTAGTCATGATGTTATTGTTTTTGGCAATTTCAATAATAATCATATCAAGTCTTTAATGAGTACTCCGGAGAAAGATCCACCGGTGGAAAAGAATTTAAGTCAGGGTTCTCCTTTGCAATTTAATGAAGTGGACAAAGAGCATATTGGATTTAATGAGCTTATTAATGACTTGGCGTATCGTTTTTGGCGATGTGGAAGATGCTTGTCCATGGAACACGACACGGTGGACTGTGCTAATAAAATACGATGTAAAAGCTGTTTTCACTATGGACATATCCAACACAACTGCTTTGGTAAAAAGAAGAATTTCCAATCCTGGGTTCCTAAGAAAAAGGGTCCAAGTCCGAAAACAACTCAGAGCAACGAGGCGGTTGCCGTTTCGGCTCCCTGCTTAACACCTATTTCTGACACAGCCGACACCTGTAGCTCCTCCTCTGCCCCCAAATCACCTCTGTCCTCTTCAGAATCGCAGGCCATGGCGACGTTTGAGTTGAATCCGGCGAGATGGATCCCGGAGGGCTTCCAGATCATTGATGGTGGTCCCTCACGTCTGCCTCGTACTTTCTGTACCCCTGCAACCCCCTCCTCGTACACACGAAGCCTATTGTGTCGCCATTGTGGAGCCTCCACAGCTTCCTGAAGAAGAACAATTCTGGCGACAGTAGGTACGACTGTATGTTGAGCAACATCTGCTTCGTGTGGTGGAGGATGTGCAACCATGTATGTTTGGAGTAGGTATGTTCCAGATGCGCAGTGTTGCAGCTCGTACAGCTTTGGTCCAGGTGGCCCTTATGAGATACATGAGGATATGTTTGTTAGATTTGTTAATCATGATAACAGAACCCAGCTTCACAAATCTGCAATTGGTTTTCGCAAAGGATGGCTCATGTTCTTGGGTATCCCTGCTGATTTTTGTAATGATTCAGATATAGCCAATGCAGTTGCTTATTTTGGTCGATTTCATCACTGGCACCATCTTGATGGTTCACTGGATAGAACTCTGGTATATGCATCATTTATTTCCCCACAATTAGTGCCTCGAGATGTGGTTTTTGGAGATTTCAGTTCACTAGGTGCAGTTAGAGAATCCTGGACTGCTCCATGTTATGTGTTGTCTGCTGAATTTGCAGAGGTCCTTCCTCCTGATGAGGATCCCATGCCTCTGGATGGAAATCCACATCCACTTCCTGGTGGCCTACAACATGATATTGGAAATTTTGTCCTTCTACAGTATCCAGAGCAAGGCTGAAATGTTCCTGCTTTTCAACCTGAAGATGCTATGCAGCAGCAACAGCCAGATTCTCATGATGATAATGTTGGAGACTGGGATGATCTTATAGTTCCACAAGATTCTGGCTCTGCAGTGGTGGATAACTCTGACAATTCAGTAAACCAGAATAACCAAGTGCAGCTTGTGGTCAACATGCTTCAGTTGCAGGAAAATAATGTTGTGATCCCATCTACTTGCAACATTATTTGGCCATGGGTGCAACATAATCCCCAGCTATATGGCCCTACTTTGCCTCCATCCATGCAATGGGAGAAAATTTTGAGCTAATTTATTCCAAAAAGCATCTTAAATTCTCTGTGCCCTACTGGCCTGAAGATATGTCCTTTTTCTCATGTCACATTGGTCTCTGCACCTATATAGGGATCTATCTTTCAATTTACTGCAAAAAGGAACTATTTTCATGACAAAAGAACTGCTAGAAGGATTTGTTTCTCTAAGTGTCTCGAGAATTTTGTTCAGTTATCCAGCAGTCCTACCAGTAAACATGTTACAGTAGGTTAAAACATTGATTCTTCTCTCTCTATCCCCAAGAAAAGGAAGAGAAACAAGGTGAGCACCCCTGCTGCGGAATTTTCAGTTAGAAGGAGTACAAGGCAGGCTTTTCTTGCTAATGGTTTTAAGTTAGAGACCATGAAGGACAATCCTCTCCCTAAGAAGAAGCCTAGATCCACTAAGCCCATGCCAGATGAGGGCCCAGTTACCCCCCCACACTCCTTTAATTATTTTGCAACAGGTGGGAAGGCTGCTGGAGATTGCTGAGGAAGAGATATCAGAGGAAAAGCTTGAGGCTATTCCAGAAGATGGGAAGAAGAACAAGAAGTTTTAATGATAGGAAAATCAATGATGATTTTTGGCCATTGTTTTGGCATCCTCTTATTTTGGATATTGTACTTAATGATCATATTTGTACTCAGAATTCTAGGTCCTGGAATGTTCACTCATGAAGCTATCTTGTACTATGTCATTTTGAGTGGCTATTTTAAGGATTTATTTATCTTAATAGCTGGCTGGACTTGCTATCTCTTCTCTGCATCTCAAGTTGGTTTTTATGGATAATACAACTTACTGGATGCTTGATTGGAAAGTATTAGACTGGAATGTCAGAGGGCTTAATGATCCAAATAAAAGATTGTTAGTCTATAACAAATTGGGGAAAGTCAATGTGCCATTATCTGTCTACAGGAAACCAAATGCCAATCTCTTGATCACTCTTTCATTCGATCTTTCTGTCCAAAGATATTTGATCATTTTGTGTTTTCCCCTTCTGTGGGTGCTTCTGATGGAATAATTGTACTTTGGAACATTTCACTTTTTGAAGGAAATTTGTTGGAATGCCAAAAGTTTGCTATAAGGTTATCTTTCACATCCAAACACAACAATACCTCCTGGACTTTAGTTACTATTTATGGACCTTGCATAGGAATTGAGAGAGATCAATTTGTTCTTTGGCTTCATGATCTTATTATTCCTACACATGAGAACTGGCTCCTCGTTGGTGATTTTAATTTTATTCGATCAGTTGACAACAGAAACAAGCCTGGGGCAGATATGAATGATATTTTCATTTTCAATGAAATCATTAGTCACTTGAGTCTCATTGAGTTGCCTTTGAAAGTAGGGCTTTCACATGGTCAAATATGTAAGATCAACCATTGCTTGAACAATTGGATGGGTTCTTTATCCCAACACCCTAGTCATGCCTCTTGCTAAATCTACTTCAGATCATGTTCCTTGTGTCATTTCCATTTCAACTACGATTCCAAAGGCACAGATTTTTTGTTTTGAGAACCATTGGATCCATCAGGCAAGGTTTAATGACCTTGTTAATAGGGTTTAGCTTTGGCCTGTTAAGGCTACTATTATTGCTTCTAGAATCTGAGCAAAAATTAAAAATCTCAGACATGAGCTGAAAAGGTGGGGCAGAAACCTTTCCCATCTCAAATTATTAATTGCCAAGTGTAACAGAGTGATTTTGATTTTGGATAACCTTGAAGAGGAAAGAAATTTAAGCAGGCCTGAATTCAATTTCAGGACTATTGTGAAGTGTCATCTGAAAAAATTACAGCTCTCTCAGTCTGCATATTGGAAAAAGAGATGTACTATTAGATGGGTTCAGTTGGGAGGTGAAAATACTAAAATTTTCCATGCTAAGGCCACTGAAAGATATAGAACCAACACAATAGCAGAAATAAAAAATGATGAGGGAGTAACTATGGTTGATCATCATCATAAGGCTGCTGCTTTTGGTCCTGTTTCAATATTTATGAAAGCTTTACCGGTTTGAAGATTAACTTCCACATATCTTCTATGGTTCCCATTAATATTGATGTTGATGAAGCTACTGAGTTGGCTCAAGTGTTTGAATGTCAAATGGGATCCATGACTTTTACCTATCTTGGTCTTCCAGTGGGTACTACAAGACCAAGTATAAGAGATTTTTCTCCTTTAATTGATAGAGTGGAAAGGAGATTATCTGCTACAGCCTCCTTTTTGTCATATGGTGACAGATTAGTCCTGGTTAATTCAGTCCTCTCTTCCTTACCAACTTATTACATGCTATCTCTAGTCATCCCAGCTGGTGTTATTAAGGTGATTGATAGAGCTAGAAGGCATTTCTTGTGGAGTAAAAAAGGGAAAGATAGAGCAAATTCTCTTGCTGCTTGGCCAATGGTTTGCAGGCAAAAAAAGGGGGGCATTAGGAATAATTAACTTACAAACTCATAATTCAGCCTTATTGCTCAAGCACCTGCATAAGTTCTATAATCAGGAATTTATACCATGGATTTAGTTAGTGACAGATGCATATTATCATAATATTGTCCCCCATGCTGTCATTTCTTCAGGCTCCTTCTGGTGGAAAGGAGTGTTCAGCTCATCTGATGACTACAGGAAAGCAAGTACATGTAAAATTGGTAATGATATCAATGCTTTATTCTGGGAAGATACTTGGCACAATACCATTACGAGTCAACAATTCCCTAGACTTTTTATTTTGCTAAAGATAAACTGCAGTCAGTCAGGGACTTCATGATATTAGAGGATGGGCTTCAAAAAATTTCATTGCCCCTGTCATCATTAGCTCATCAGGAATACTTAGAGCTCTGTTCTATTACCCAACACCTGCTTCTATCCACTCAACAGAAGGATCTACGGACTAGCTCAATTTCTAAGAAGGCATTTTCACCAAGTTCCTTTTATAAATTCAGCTTTGCACACATCCCTCCAGACTATATCTCGGATTGGTTATGGAAATGTAAATGCCAGTCCAAGCATAATTTTTTTGCTTGGTTATCCTTCATGACAGGATTAATACAAAGGATATGCTCACCAGGAGGAATTGGCATGTCTCTGATACACATGATTGTGTCCTTTGTGCTGCTCATATTGTTGAAGATTGGAGGCATCTATTCTCCAGTTGTCAATTCAGCACTCGAGTTTGGAATTTTTTGCAAATTCCATGGATTCCTGGAAACACTGCTGAATCTCTTAAGTTTGCCAGGAAATATTTCTCAGGTCCTTGCTTTGCTGAGATTGTGATCTTGGCTTGTTGGGGTATTTGGAAGCAAATAAATGGCTGGATATTCAATAATATTAAACCTACCTTCAGAGGTTGGAAAGCAATTTTCTTGCATGAGATCACCCTTCTTAAGTATAGGGTGAAGAAGGCGACTCTTCCTTTTTTGACATCATGGATTAACTCCATCTCCTAGACTTTTGTTCCTTTTTTTTAACATATTGTAAATAACTTTATTTCTTTTTAATAAAAAGGGGACTGTGGGGGCTTCTCCCACAGTAATGGTGTCAAAAAAATATAGAAAGCATCACGATTGGCAACATTGTAAGAACTATCAATCTATTCAATCCAAGTTCTATTTTCGTTTCAATGTTTTCTATTGCTGATAAGATCACGATATGTGAGCAGTCCCTCTCAGGCTATGGGTTGAGGCCTAACCTTGCAGCTGTGTGCTTGATCTAACCAATGGGATAAGTCTAATGAGTTCATCTATGTTATTTGTGTGTGTTCTACACTTCTACTTCTACTATTTCTACCTCGCTCCTATGACTTGTCATGTACCCAAGACCCCGAAGAGTGATCAAGGTAAAGGTATAGTGAGAGTGAAGATAAAGGTTGACCGGGAAAAGGCTGTGACAGAAGGATCAGTAAGACTGCTGGAAGCAGATATCTCAAGAACAACAACGACATCACCGTGCTTCATGTTTTCATGTTTCTTTTTATAACTAAAAACCGAGGCAACCCCACGAGACGGAACTAATATAGAGCCAAGGTTGGACGAATTACTCTATGTTAATTGTTAACCCATGCTCAGAGGCATAGTGGACTACGGATGTGTTGCCTACATAGCATATGTATCATTTGTACTAAATTTATTTAACTTTATCTTATTTATCCCATACTACTAATGCATTGCTGCAGGTGAAACCTTAAGACCATCCTATTTTTAATCATTGATAACAACCCTCTTTTGCAGTACAAGAATTGGTCCGATAAAACAGGAATTATCAAGCTTTCTGTGGATCCAATGATTGGTCTCATCAAGCACCTACTTCCCGGTTCGATAACCTTGGGTCTCAAAGGAAAAGGCTACATACTACATTCGGTAATCAAGATCGAAGGTATCAACCCTTTTCTGGAGCTATTGCCGAGGAAGTATTTCTGCTACCGTGGTGATTGCTTTAGTTTGTTTCTTGTTACTAATTTATTACTTGCTTAACTTATTTGAAAACCCAAAAACATTAGTTTACATTTTTTTCTTACTTGAAAACACAAAAAATTAATATGGAAAACAAGAAGCTTGGGGAGTTTGCTACTCCCAATGATGATTATTTGTGTGCACCCATCACTCAACCCGCAGTTGTTGCGGAGAACTATGAGATTAAGCCTAATTTACTGAACCTCATTCAACAATATCAATTTAGTGGTTAAACTTTTGAAGATGCACGCATGCACTTGAAAACTTTTACTGAATTATGTGATATGATGTGTATAAAGGATGTTAGTCCAGATGCAGTCAAGCTACGTTTATTTCCCTTTTGATTAAGGATAAGAGCCAAAGAATGGTTACTTGCATTACCTAGAGGTACAATTACGTCTTGGGATAATTGTTGTAATGTTTTTATGACTAAATATTTTCCACCAGCTAAGACAATGCAACTTCGTTCAATTATCACAAATTTTAGACAGGAATACCGCAATCCATTAGCACTTGCATGGGAATGGATGAAAGATTGTGTTAGGAACTGTCCTAACCATGGCATGGAGGAATGGTTAATATTCCATTTATTTTTATAATGTTTTAAACCCCATGTCCAAATCTATGCTTGATATAGCTGCAGGAGGAACATTCATTGGAAAATAAATTGAGGTAGCAACGAAGCTACTTGATGATATGCAAGATAATCTTGCTCAATGGCATATTGAAAGAACAAGCACCAAGAGGGTAAACGCAGCAGCTGAGAGCAACAAAGAAGATCTTACAACAAAGGTAGATGAGTTACTCTCTGTTCTTAAAAATATAAAATCAAGCTCAGTTAAATGCCATCAACAATGCTCAAATTGAAGAAATAGATTTCATAGCTCATAATACTTATAAGTCTGCATGGAAAGGTCCAAACTTTTGACAAAATTATCATAAACCATATAACCCTTCAGGAGCACCAAACAATAGCAACTACAACAATGGAGAAAATAATGGCAACCGCCAGACACTTGAAGAAACACTTAAATCCTTTATAAATTCTCAAACTGAAAAAAACATTACCTTTTATAAAATGGTTGAGAATCATGATAATATACTTGGTCAACTAAACCAGAAAGTTAGCACTATAAGAACTGATTTGCAGGTACTCCACGAAAGGAACTAAGAATGTGGAGACACAAATGGGCAAGATAGCCGAGAGTCAAACTTTGATTCTATAAAAAAAATTGAAGGTAAACCGGAGCCCAATCTAGTTGCGGATATGAAGACGATAAGAAGCACAGAAAACGCACCGGAAGAGTTGGATTATAACAATGCTCCTTCACCAAACTACACCGTTGAAGATCTTGTGAAGATGGTGAGTATAAAGAACCCATCAATCGAAGGACGTAACGAAGCAACATATAAATTTTTTGTTAACCAAGTTGCTTACAGAGTTTGTGAGCTGGAATTAGAATATAGAAAACGTTTTGAGAAATTTCCAGCCAAGCTAGAAGACATATTTGAGCCTAGTATTAAGATGGATTTAGGTGTCAATGAGATAACTGCACTATGTGATTTGGGTGTAAGTGTTTCTACGATCCCTAAAACTTTTTTGATAAGTTAAACTTGGGAGATTATAATATAACTGAAGTTAAACTGCATTTAGTTGATTCAACCTTCAAGCAAGCTTAAACAAAAATATAGTAGCCCAAATTAGAGGAAGTTCTGCACTCCTTGATCTTGCTATAGTAGACATGTCTGAAGATCCAATAACATCTATAATACTTTGTATACCATTTGTTAGAACCGTCAAATCATTGATAAATTTACATGAAGGAAACGTGAGGGTTGAATTACCTTCTCGAGATTCTTTTGTTGTTCATTTCCACATGAAGAAGAGATCAAAGGTCTACGATAATGGAATCAGAACTTTTAATGAAAACTACTTAGGAATGGGCACACAAGTTCCTAAGCCTAGTTGAACATCGTTGCGGTCGAGCTGACAGACCAAAAACAAAGCGCTGCATGGGAGGCAACCCATGCTAAGTTTTTCATATTTTACTAGTTTCGTTTTTAGTGTTGAAAACACATTGGAGGAGAAGAAATTTTACTACTAGTGCTGCCACCAAAATTATATATGAGACGTTGTTGAGAACTAACATTTCAGGTCCCAAGTGAAAAATTCGAGAAGAAATTAATTTTGGAGCAATTTGCCACTTAACAAGAACCAGTACAGTTAGAGTGACCGTATCAACCACCATACCATACTTTAGAAAAGAGGGAGAAAACAAAAGGAAAAGTAATTATCGTGGCTCCCGAGATGCAACTATTTGTGGACCACTTAACTAGTGGCGGTACGCTCAATTATGACCGTACCAACCAAAGTACCAATAAACCCATCTGTCTCTCAACATAGCGAATGCAACTTAACAAGTAGTGGTACGGTTAATTATGACCGTACCAGCCACCGTATCGTGTCATTATTTTAACAGAGGCTCCAGTGCTAACTTAACGAGAAACACAGTACGGTGAGCCCACCGTACCAGTATTCGTGTCCCCCCTCGCCTAGCAAGATTAGAAGACATCCAACTTCAAAGAGTTGAGTCGTACTGACCCTAGTACGGTCACCACCGACCGTACCTGTCGTCGTACCGACCCAATTCGTATGTAAAAGCCTCCATACTCAATTTCCAATCCATAATCTTATCTCTTCCGCTTCTTCCACCTCCAAAACTCCACCCAAACCTCAAGAGATCTATTTTCATCTTCATCTTTGGTTCGATTCCTTTTGCACCAACCATCTAAGGTATGTTTCTCCCCTTTACCACTAATTACGTTTTTCAAATATTGTTTCAATCATGTTTTATTTCCAATCTAGAGTTTCATGTTCATGCCTAGATCTTTTAGATTTAACAATGTCTTTTGCATATTTTAGGGAGTTCATATCACTAGTATCTTAGAGGAAACCTGTTGCCTATATTTTACGAACCATTGCTTACTTCTGTTAATTATTATTTTTAGATGAACACGAGGAGCCAAACACGTTCTAGTGTTATCCCAAGCGCTAGAAGAAGTGCTAGTAAATCTAGAAACATCGCCAAGAAGATCATAGCTGAAAAATTCATGGGTATCAAGATTCGTTGCAAGGTCAACCAAAAAAAATACAAGACCCATGATCAACGTAATATTAGGACCATAAAGTGGGCTTGCCCCGCAACCATCCATCGTCTCAGTTTTACTAATGATTTTAATTTACTTTGCAACAATGTTAGTATTCATGAATTTGTTTTTCAGGATGTTCCAACTTACCGACGGTTGACGATGGAACTTTTATGTACACTTGAGCATATCGTGGACATCTACCCCGGTAACCAGAGCTGAAGAGAGGATAAAATTTTAGTTGATGAACAAACCATTTTATATGATCATAAGCGAGTGGTGCAACTGCTTCGGTTTTGTCAACAGTGACAGACACACGTACAAGTAATTATTTGCTTGCCCCTCAACCTAGTCATTATTTTAAGAAAATCAGTATCCCATCTAGTGTCCCCAAGGGAGGAACATTGAGTGTCCTGCTATTCGATATTTTTTCTATGTTATTGCTAACACTTTGCAAGCACGCGGTGAGTTTACAAGAGTTAACGAGGATGAGATAATCATATAGGCAAAAGCCGCCCAACTTGACACAGATACAATGCCCAATTTAGGGACAATGCTTTTTTTTTTCCATCTTGTACGTGGATTATACTTCAGCAAACTAGCTCAACTCAGTGGCGGAAGGTATGTTGGTTTCACTACACTGAGAGCCACAGGATGAAGAAGAGGAAGTTGAGCCCGAAGGTGAAATACCGGAGGACTGTGACGTTGAAGCAGAAGAACCGGAGGAGGAGGCGTACATACCAACACAATACACCACATACCAAGACCTTAACGAGCTTGGAGATTAATCAATGATATCAACAGCCTTGTAACCAATCTCCATAATACTTCTTTTGATTTTGGAAACAATTTTTTTATTCTTGGAGTGATACTTTGTACCTTGGTAATTTCTAGCCACCACCACAATGATCTCCCATGTTGCAAACGTTTAAGCTTGGGGAGGTTGTTAACAGTTCTATATTAAGAGGTGGTGACAAATTATCTTTTTCGTTTTCATTTTTTATTTTGAGGTTGTGTTTTCTATCACTTGCATTGGAGTAGCATCCATTGTTTTGCTTTTAGTTTTTATTTTCAATTTTTAAGTGATTTTTTAGTTTTTGATAACTTTGCTTTCGTTGCCAATTTTATATTCTTAAGAACCCGTATAGAAAAACACAAAAACATGTTTCTATTTATCTGTACTCTCTGGATGTTTCTAGGACCACAATTATTTTGCAGATGAGTGGTCGTTCACGAGTTTTCAAGAAACACATCCTAAGGAAGAGAGGAATAGGTATGTCTTGTGAAACCCACCCTTTTAAGCTGCAAGTTTATATGATTAGTATACCATCAAATTATTATATGCATGTGGGATAGTAAGTATTGATAGATAGAGTAAGAATCTTTTTCACGTGGTTATTTAGTATTGTTGATCTTACTCTATTTTCTTGTAGTAAAGCATGTCTTGCCAAAGTACCAAATTATACAAATTAAAATTAAGAAGAAAAGTATTTACGTGAAGACTTGGGTGATGTAGAAAATTTATTTTAAGAGTCTAATGCGAGAAGTACTCAACCCCATGGTATCTAATGTTAATTCTCTCGAATATTTCCTTTGAAGATATTTTTCTAATAGAATATATGCCTAGCAATAAGTGAGATTCATGCCAAAATTTTGCCGTGTTAATCACCATAGTAGATATTACTTTACGCATGTCTCTACACCTATTGCACCCATGGGATGCTGACAACTCCATTGGCCTATGAACGATCTATCAGAGTTAATCTCAGCATTTGGCTATTGGTTGGTTTAAACACTTGTAACAGAAATGTTATAGTGGGTAAAATTATCGGTGCTCTCATGGGAGTTATGCACTTAAGAAGCTGAACACTCCTCTGACCCTTCAGCAATCAAAATATCCTAGGGAAATCTCTAATACCCAAGTTATGAGTGTATTTAAAGTTGTGACAATTTCTTGCGGCATGGCTTTGCTTTGACACACTTGATCAAACATATACAATTCTTATGGCATTGTCTCATTACTATTGAGCTACTCTTCTTGAAAGTCAATGAAAAGAAAACATGTATTATAGAGCCATTTACTTTATGTCAGTGGGAGCTAATGAAATACTCTCAAGTTATGCTTATTCGAACAGTGCTCTCACACTCTTATTATGATAAATTTAATCCTTCTAAATTTCCCTTGGCAGGCTTGTGTTTTCTACAGAAAGTAGAATATTTTTTACATTACTAAATGTCCGTGATAATATGATCTTTGTTTTATTTGTCTTGTCTTACCGAAACCGTTATGATACTTTGTTGTTGCACTATTTATATTAAGCCTTCAGCTGAAGGAAGTGTGAGCCACCAGACAACCAATTGTAAGTTAACTAAACTTCTCATTATTTCAGTTTAAATAGTGATTTCCTTATGATATTGTTAATTGCCCGGGACAATCAAGGTTTAAGCTTGGGGATGTTAATGCGTCCAAAAATGGCACATCTTTATATATGTTTAAACCGTATTTTTGTCATGAAAATGATGGAGATGTCACTCTAGACCTTCCACTAATCACTAATATGCAATTCAAATGAAAATCCCATTGTCATTATTTTTATTGCATATATTCGATAGGAAATCACATGAAATTTGGGCTAAAAGGAAGGAGAAGATAAAGATCAGAAAATCAATTAGAGCTGCCCACGCAGCACACTTAACTGCCATGGTACGGTCGGTACCAACCGTACCACGCACCGTACCGGTGTCATAAGAACCGCCAGATCCAACCGACCAAAATTCATCAAAAGACCAAAAGCCAATTCGCAAAGGAAGTCGCCGAAGACCCTAATCCATTTATTGGAGCCTTTATAAGGAGAAGAAACAACCCCCAGAGAAGAGGTGCACACCATTCCATCTCCACCACCGTCACCACTGTCCTCTCCACGCAAGACCATGATGTGCTGCTGCATCTCCACCACCACCATAGTCATGGTCATACTTCTACTTTGTAATCTAGATCCCATCGCGATTTGCAACATTATAAGAACTATCAACCTATTCAATCAAAGTATTATTTTCTTTTCAAAGTTTTCTATTGCTTATATGATCGCGATGTGTGAGTAGTCCCTCTCAGGCTATGGGATGAGGCCTAACCTTGCATCTATGTACTTAATCTAACCAATGTGATAATTAGTCTAATGAGTTCATCCATGTTATTTGTATGTGTTATACTATATGTGCCTTGCTCCTAGGACTTGTCAGGTACCCAAGACCTCAAAGAGTTATTAGGGTAAAGTTATAGTGAAGTGAAAGGTTGATCGGGAACGCCTGTGACAAGAGGATCAGTAAGACTGATGGAAGTGGATCTCTCAGGAACAAAAATGACATCATCGTGCTTAATGCTTTCGTCTTTCTTTTTAGAACTGAAAAACGAGGCAACCCCGCGAGAAGGAACTAATACAGGATAGAGGTTGGACGAATTACTCTATGTTAACCCGTGCTCGGAGGCATAGTGGACTACAGATGCATTGTCTACACACATCTAAATAGCATGTGTATTAATTATACTAAACTAGTTTAACTTTATCTTACCTATCCCATTCTACTAATGCACTTCTGCACATGAAACCTTAAGCACATGCTTATTTTTAATCATTTATAACAATCCTCTTTTGCAATACAAGAATTGGTCCGGTAAAATAGCAATTAGCAAGCTTTCTGTGGATTCAACGATTTGTCTCATCAAGCACCTACTTTACGGTTCAATAAAAACCTTGGGACTCAAGGGAAAAAGCTACATACCACATTTGGTAATCCGGATCGAATGTATCAACCCGTAAAGGCTGGATAACACACCCACTTGTTTTGGAAATTACCGAACAATAACTAACAACGAGACCATGTAGGCCCATGATGGCTCATGTGTGTTCACGAAGAACAAGGTTACCTTTTAAGTTACCCATTGTACTTATTCCTTTAACTTCACGATACCAAAAATCTCATGAGGTGAGACTATGTGATCTGGTCTGATCAAACTTTTTTCTCCTAACACGCATAAAACTCGGTACCAATATCGTCCTATTACCTCATCCATATCCCCGATGTCCTTGTGATAAATCACACTATGTATGGACAGACAATTGGTTGAAATCTGTGATACTGAGAGTTCCCAGAGGATGTATCTCTCTATTGTCTAGAGGAGTTAAGTACTAATGTTGAATGATCTCAGTTCCATTACACTTTCTAGATTATACACAGACATCACTGTTATGATCCCTAGTTACGGAAAGACGGTTGATTAAATCCAAAGTATAATTTTCGATCATGCGGTCACTAGATATTCTCATAGTATAGGAATTATAGTCAATAAAAACTTCATATGCACTTTGCTAAATACATTACAATTTTTTAGTCTCTTTTAGCAAGATCACATACTTGGGTCGGTTCAGTACTATTGTTACCCTAACAATAAACTTTTATGTTTTGCTACACTTTTAGTCAAGTCCATGACCAGGAAAATGTGATCATCCCACAAATCAAAAGCTAATTTTAGAGACAATATTAGGAACTCTTATTTGTTTATGTTTTCACACCCGCACAAATATTTCCTTTGAAAACTCACTTTTCAAGTGCTATAGTGGTTCTAGAATGATGACATAAATTTATTTTTGAGCTTTGAGATAGAATAATAACTGAATATTTTCTTGACACCATTACTATGGGGGAAACCCCCACAACCCCCTCTTTATTAATAAAAATAACAATTATTTACAATATGTACAAAGGTACCAAAAGTCTAAGGAAGGGAATTAATCCATGATGTCAAAAAAAGGAAGAGTAGCCTTCTTCACCCTATACTTAAGAAGGGTGATCTCATGCAAAAATTCTTTCCAACCTCTAAAAGTAGGTTTAATATTATGAAAGATCCATCCATTTCTTTGCTTCCAGATGCCCCAACATGCCAAGATCACAATTTCAACAAAGCAAGGTCCAGAGAACTGTTTCTTGGCAAATTTGAGAGCTTCAGTAGTGTTCCCAGGAAGCCATGGAATTTGCAAAAAAATCCAGATTCTAGTGATAAATTGGCAATTGAAAAATAGGTGTCTCCAATCCTCATAAATCTGTGCAGCACAAAGGACACTGACATGTGTACTGTCTCTAGGGAATATCTCCAATAGTCTCTCACTTGCAATAGAGTCAATAATACTCTAATTAGTATGATGCTATAACACCTATGGAAATCCGGTGTTACTCACACTATGCATGTGGTGCCTTAGACCATTGGCTTTCACCTTTTGATCCCATCAACTTGTGGTAAACTTGTGCTGCATTTATTAGGAATTGGAATTGTGTGAACCTGGTTTTGTAGTAGCATTAATAATTCAAGCTTCTACAAATGAATTATCATACCATATTTTGAAACCTCGCCAAGTCGAATGACTTGTATCCAATATCTTGCAATCTACAATGTCTCACATTGTGGTGCAACTATCCATAGTAATATACTGTAGAGTTCACTCATAATACTCTAATGTTGATGATCATACAACATGCGATATTATGAATTGAAGAATCATAATCTGAATTAAAATCAATAAAGATTTGATTTTGTAATTCCATTACAAATCATATGTGAATACATCTCACAATATTATTTGTAGCTATATAAAATCCCACTAGGTCGTTTATAATTTGTAGTAACACCATGAAATATCTATGTGAGGATATCACCATAATATTCCTAGGTTTAATTACAAACAATTAACTTCTTGAGAAAACTTTTACTTAAGTATTTCTCTATTATACAATTTAGCCAAGTAAAATCTATCGGTTCTGGTGTGCTTTCTTCATGACAACGAGATTGGTCAAATCACAATTATTACGATTTGATCTCACACCTTTCTATTTTTCTCACCAATGACTATGAAGGTCAAGTTTCCTGCAAAACATCACATCATGTTTACTTTCGAGATAAAATACTTTATAACTTTGCAATTTGAAATCTCTTTCAGAACCACACTTAGCATACCCATCATATTCATGTTTATTAAACTCCTTAATCTATCTCATAGATCTTGAATTTAATAAGACATTTTCTGACAATTTATTTAAAACTCTTTTAAATAATTTCATGAGGCAACTTTCTTTCAATTAGGCCTAGCCAATCAATTCCCACAAAATTTTAAGTCCCTTCACATTGTATAATGAAAAATAAGATCTTCTTATTTCCTTAACATGACTGACTTAATGCTCATACTTGTAGTATTTTAGATCATTGTAGTAATCCAAAATTAATTACATTTAGCAAATGATTTTGCTAATAAATCCAGTAACATCTCCAAGCAATTGATATGATAAGTCTTCAACTCACCATTATCATTTATTCGTTCTTGATAAACCAATTTTAATCAAGACTAGCTTTATGAATATAAATTATTCATATTTTTTCTTGCGAAAATATTCATGTTCTTGTGATTTGATATCACACGAACTACTCTCATGATGAAATCTTTGAGTTAGCATGAATACCTCCCTTACTATGGATCTATATGACAATCCAATGTCATATATTTATGAGTACTATTATCTTGTTTGTTTTGTTTTCCTCTTTATGGTCATTGTCTTGGAATTTTGATGACTATCTTACAAAGTGAATATTACATAAAATTCTTCATATGACCTTCATACAATATTAAGTTTGAACTTTGTGTATCTCATACATAAATTCCTACACAAGGTAATGAATTGGAAACATTTGCATGTTGCCCCTTTCATTCAATCCTTTCTCCAAAGATTCGCAATCTTAACTTGACACAACTTCCACCTCTATTTCATGAGAAGATACTTTTCTCCTTAATCCAATGTGTAACATAACTTGGAGTTGAAGTAGAAATTTACTACTAATAAATATACAGGTTTTATGCAAAACCCTTTAATCAATTATGCATCAAATATGAGCAATATTGTTTATTTGGAACTATCATTAAAATAACTATAAGTTAACTAATGACACTGCTCCAACTTTAACAAACAAACAAACTTCTTAGTGCGTTGGAAAATTATTTTTACTTCCACGCTTTCAATGATCACACTAAGACATTTGACAATTTCATTATAACATTGCTTAAATCCTTGTCTCACAAAGATTTCATTATCACGATAATTTGGGTCTCTTAAAATTTATCATGAATAATCTTTGACTAAGAAAAATTTCTTTGTCAACAATGTTATATTTGTATTAAGTCATTTCTACTTCAGTAAAAAATTGATCTCGGTTTTTGGTTCAAAAAACTCCCACTTTTATGACACATTTACAGTAGGGAAAATCCCTACTTTGTCATTTTTCTTTCTAAAGTGAGATATTTACAGAGGATGTAGTACATGTGATCATAAAGTATGAAACCATTGGGTCATCCCCTCTTTCAAACTAGGCTTAGCTCTATATCTAGGTAGTACAAATTTATCCTTAAATAAAATGAAAACAATCTTGAAGTGATTTGTCAGCACCATCAAACATGGTTTTCTTCCTATGGTTCCAAGTAGCCCAAGCTCTAAGTATTATTTGAAGTTATTTGTCAGCACCATCAAAGAAAATACTCCCACTTAATTTTATGAAACATTGAAACTTCAATATTCCATCCATTCCACTTTATCAATGGAATTAAGTCAATTGAGAAAACATCCGTCCCTAATGTGAATTGCAAAATTCACAAGTGCCTAGCACTTTATGGTTTTTGGATTTTAAAAATATTTTGGATATAGTTTCTAAACCTTGATAAATAAATAAATAAAATACTTATCTCCAATTTATATAGCAAGCCATAAACTATTACTCAAATCTAAGTAATAGTTTGAATCAAATTTGTCAAGACTTAATAATAAAACTAAATGACATAACACAACAAAGAAGATCATGAACTTTGAATTCTCAAGCTTGGAATTCCCACACTTATTTTATAATTCGAACGAAACAAGGTTCATGAACATAAAATATTGATTGCAAGATGATTAAACTCAAAATAACTTTTATTTTGAAGTCCTAGTGTTGATCCTCTTTATTGACTTGGACTTCGTAGATGATGCAGCTAGGTATGGCGCCATTAAATGTGTTTTCCACTGCGCCTTCCATGCTTTCCACATCTCTTGACTCTATTCCTTCTCACTCTCCAATAAATTTCAAATTTAGAAATTTTATTATCCAATACCAAAATATCTCTGAGACAATAAAATGTCAATAACTGGTATAACTCTTATACCTCATGTAGTCATCACGGCATGCACGAAAACATCCATTTCAGCTAACATGAGCATCTCGAAGACTTCTTTAAGTGTCTTCTCCAGTTCCATGATATTGTAGCAAGCCACAAAACCGAAGTAAGGTGATGGAAGTGACATCAGGAATGTGTCAACCGCTTGCTTTTCTAGAATTGGAAAACCAATGTCCTTAAGCCTCTGTAGTATCCTTGTAAACTTATTTTTGTGCTCCCTTGATGTCCCAAGGCACATGAGTTTGCACCTCAACAGTTCAGCATCAAGCTTATGACGACGATGACAGACTTGCATGAAGAACCGAGCCGTCAAGATTCCATGATACGAAGGGGAAAAAGTGTGGGTAACAATCACCAAGCTCAAAACTCACCCTATCTAGCCTGATCACATAAAATTAATACTCCTCATTCACCAATGGATAATATTCTCCATTAGGTGTCCGGACTTCAGCGTCTGGCACATGCTCTACCTCAAGACCTCCGAGAACAACTCTCAAATTGTGAACCCATTCATAGAATTTCACGCTTTTCTTAGTTAATCTCTTTATCCCCGACAACTCATTCGGACTTTGTTATGTTGCAAATGTATCTATAATTTTTTATGCTCCATGCTTGTTTTCTATGCAATGCCATTATGTTATTATCATGGTTTAACATGTTTTCTGGATATTTTCATCGACTAACCTATTAACAAGAAGCCCTAGGCCAGTTGCTGTTTTTTTTTGCAGTTTTTCTATTTTAGAAAAGTTCTGAAGGAAATATTCTCGGAAAGGGTTGAAAATCCACGGAGACCAGTTTTTACCCGAAACAAAGATAGAGTCCAGCCGGAGAGAGGTGATGACTGATACGTCTCCAACATATCTATAATTTCTGATGCTCCATGATAATATTATGCCAATTACTACATGTTTTCTCCCTTCTTTATAGCATTTTTACACGTTTTCCAGGACTAACCTATTAACAAGATGCCAAGTGCTAGTTCCTTGTTTTCTGCTGTTTTTTATTTCAGAAAAGTTGTTCTGGAAATATTCTCGGAATTGGACCCCACGAATCCCGAAGTTCCTATTTTCACCGGAAGCATCCAGAAGTCCCGAAGAGCCCCGGAGGGGGGGGGCACAGGGTGGCCACACCATAGGGTGGCGCGGGTCCCCCCCGGCCGCACCACCTGGTGGTGTGGGCCCCCTGGCCACCCCCCGGCATCGCCCTTTCGCCTATATATACTCCCCCGAGGGAAAACCCTAAGAGAATCGACCTTTTCCACAAAATACATCCATAGCTCCGCCGCCGCCGCCGACAAGTTTCGGGGGACAGATCTCTGTTCTGGCACCCTGCAGCGACGGGGAAGTGCCCCCGGAACCATCTCCATCGACTCCACCGCCATCTCCAAAGCCGCTACTGTCTCATATGATGAGGAGGGAGTAGTTCTCCCCCGAGGCTGAGGGCTCTACCAGTAGCTATGTGGTTCATCTCTCTCTCCCATGGTGTGATCTATATGTGATCATGAGCTTTGTAATCTATTTGAATTCGTAGATGTTACTCTTCATCTTTTGCTACTCAAATGCTTTATTAATATGAACTTTGGAGTCACCTTGTCCCGCGGTGTGAAGGTGACAGTGTGCACAACATGTGTGTCTCCTCTATGAATTGTGGTGTTTGTCTAGTACCTTCTAGGGCGCTCATAGTGACAGCGTGGGGTTAACTAGACATGGGAATGCTTACTTTAAGGAATTCTCTTTGCAGCCCTACGCAATGATTAGTGTTTGTTATTTGTTATGAGATCTCCGTAAACGCTTTGATCACGGTGTAAAGGTGATAGTGTGTGCACCGTGTGGTTTAGCATTATATTTATATTTTGCGTAAACGCTTTGATCACGGTGTAAAGGTGACAGTGTGTGCACAGTGTGGTTTAGCATTATATTTATATTTTGTGTTGGATAACCCTATGAAATTGTGGTCGTGGAACCATCTGGGTCCCATGGTGATAGCATGGGGGTTACTTGGTTGGGAAAGTGCTTACTCTGAGGAGTGTTGTTAAAGCCCTACGCATGGATTGGTGTTGTTATTTGACCGGAGAGTGGTTAAGAGTAGCATAGTGAAGAGAAGATATCTAGTTATTCAATTATGTGATCATTGTTGAGAGTGTCTTCTAGTGAAAGTAGGATCCCTAGGCCTTGTTTCCAAGCATTGAAACACCGTTTTCGCCTGTTCTGCTACATGTTTGCTTGCTGCCATATTTATATTAGATTGCTATTATCACTTATTATCATCCATATTACTTGCATTTTACTCTCTCTTCGCCGAACTAGTGCACCTATACAACTGACAATTGTATTAGGTGTGTTGGGGACACAAGAGACTTCGTGTATCTTAATTGCAGGGTTGCTTGAGAGGGATATCTTTGACCTCTACCTCCTGAGTTCGATAAACCTTGGGTGATCCACTTAAGGGAAACTTGTTGGTGTTCTACAAACCTCTGCACTTGGAGGCCCAACACTGTCTACAAGAATAGAAGCGTGTGTAGACATCAAGCTCTTTTCTGGCGCCGTTGCCGGCGAGGTAAGGTAAAAGGTACTCACATCCTTTGTGAGTGCTCGAAGTTATTTCCTTTAGATTCTGCAATTATATCTTTTTGTTTCTTGTTTTCACTAGTTAGGCTTATTTTTACCTGTTGCTTGTTTTTATTTTTACTACTTAGTCTTAATGGAAAACAACAAAAATATGAGAGAGCTTTATTTGCATTCTAGTAGCAATGTTATTAGCATTAATTATTTGGATACCATTATTTCTAGTACTATGGAAAAGTCTAAGCTTGGGGAAGTTAGTTTCTATAAACTTTTTATTTCCCCAGATTTAGAGGAGAAAATTTGCTCTCATGATACTTTATCTCCCATATGTGATAAATTTAATGATTCTTGTGATATTTTAAATCCTCCTGCTAAAAGTGTTCCTTTTAAAATACCTATGAAAATTGTTGAACATGTCACGAATAACTGCTATTTTGGAGATGGAACTGTCCATCCTCGTGATCATTTACTCTTTATACATGAATTATGCGGGTTGTTCAAGTGTGCAGGTATTTCAATGGACCAAGTTAAGAGGAGTTTATTATCTTTATCTCTTAAGGACAAAGCAAGGGAGTGGTATGAGCTGCTAGATGATCCTCATCATTTGGAGTGGAAGGAGCTTGAATCTCTATTTTACTCTAAATTTTATTCCTCTCATCAACTGTATTTAGATAGGAATTAAATTTATAATTTTATTCCTCTCATCAACTGTATTTAGATAGGAATTAAATTTATAAATTTTGGCCTCATGATGGAGAAAGCATTACTCAAGCTTGGGGAAGACTGAAAACATTAATACTTAAATGTCCTAACCATGATCTTCTTAAGGAAATAATTGTTACTATTTTTTATGCAAGGCTTTCAGGACATTACAGGGATTATCTAGATGCATGTTTAGAGGGTTCTTTCTCAAGTAAGAAGGTTGAAGCTAAATGGGATCTTCTTGAAACAATTGAAACCAATAATGAAGGTTGGAATAACGACAAAGGTAAAGAATCAGGTATAAACTATGAGTATGATTGCATTTAGTCTTTCGCTGAAACTGCTGATTTTCAAGAGCTTAGTTCTAAATATGGTCTTGATCCTCAAATGATTATTGGTTGGTATATATCCTTTGCTTCTTATATTAATGTTCCTAAATCAAATGGGGACATACATCATGAACCGTTTAAAGACACTTGCATGAAAAATGAAACTGTTATTAATGATTGCAATGGACATGCTCAAACTTCTGAAAGTACTATTTCTTATAAGCATGTTAATTTTTGTGGAGCACTCAGACCTTGTGAAAAGAATCAAACTGTAGAAGAATATTGCATCCATCATAGGGATGAAAAAACTAGAAAGTGGGATAGGGCTCTAAATGATCTTGGTGAAAAAGTTTGTGCCCTCTATCCTTTTATTTGTGAACTTTGCTATAAAGTGGGTCATTTTAATTTTCAATGCTCAAGCCATGATAGTAGCCTTTCGAATCCTATGAGTACTGAAAGTTTGTATTGTGATGACATGATCACCCCTAATGAGCATTATGAACTTACATTATTTTTGGGGTCTGAAGAGTTATCAAGAAAAAATTCTTTGATTGATATGAGTGCTTTTGATATGAATAGTGTCTTGCATGAATGCCATCTTTATTGTGTTGAAAATTGCCATGCAAATACTTACATACAAAATATTCTAAAAGAGGACACTTTACCAAAATATTTCAGGGCTAATATTTGTTTTCATCTTATTAATGAAGAGGAGGAATCCTCCAAAGTTCTTTCTATTGTTTCTGAAAATAAACCAGGGTATGTGGAGAAGCTTCCTTTCAAGCCTCTCCCTCCTATAGGGAGTAAGAAGAAGAAAAAGAGGAGTAAAAGGAGAGAGGTAACGGTATCTCCCCCTAAGCTTGCTGCTCCCATTATAGTTTTTGATGAGTCTGAACTCGATGATCTTCCTATGCCTGTTATTTATGAAAGTGATCATGATTGGGAGAAACACACTACTTTTGATATTGAAAATCTCTTTGGTACCAATTCTGAAAATGATGATAATTTCTGTACTATTAGTACCATCCATGTTCCTTCCAATGATGATAAAGAAATCTCTGAGCTTGTGGATGATGTGTTTGAAAATCGTTTTGCTACTGATGATTGTATGCTTCATACATCTATTTCTAGTAAAAATGATGATATTGCTTATGATGATACTATGCCTCCAGTCTTTGATAACTATTATAAAAGATGCTATAACATAGGCTATGATTACAATTATCCTAATGAAACTTGTCATAGTTATGGAGGGATTACCCAAAACCATCTCCCTAATATACAACTTGTCTATCATGTTGGAGTTCTTTATAATGATTGCATTGATAAATATGATATTTTCAGTCCACCTACTATTGAGGAGAAAATTAATAATGATTACAATAAGCCTCCTATGTTTGATGATTATGGTGATGAGGATGATAATGATATCTATTTCGTTGAATTTGATCCCACTGCTATTAATAAGAATGACTATGCTTATGTGGAGAGTATTAATTCTTTTATGCATGTGGCTCGTGATAAGAATGCTTTATGTGATAGCTATATTGTTAATTTTATTCATGATTCTACTGAAAGTTATTATGAGAGAGGGAAACATGGTTTTATGCATCTCAACAATATTAAGTTTCCCCTCTTTATGTTGAAATTTTTGATGTTGCACTTATTTTGTCTTCCTATGCTAGTCACTTTGTGCTTCGTTGACTTGTTTTTCTACAAGATTCTTTTTCATAGGAAGAGGGTTAGACTTAAATGTGTTTTATATTATCTTCTTGATGATATCTTATTGTGCTTCAACTCTTATTCTTATGTGAGCATCTTTTAAAAATCATTGTGCCTAGCTGAAAGGCGTTAAAGAAAAGCGCTACCGGGAGACAACCCGTTTTATTTCTTCGTTTTCAACCCGTTTTTCGTCTTTTTTTTTTTCTTTGCACCTGGGTGTTGTATATTTCCTTAGCAACCCCGCTGTATCTTTTCTTTTGTGTTTTGTTCAGCCAAGTAAAGCCTCTAGTGGAAAGTTGAGGCTATATTTCGGATTTCTGTGCAGGAAACAGATTTCTACGGTCCACTGTTAAAATCGTATAAAATCACAGAAAATTCAAAATAGCCTGAGTTTTTTTTGCGTAATCCTGGGTTATATACGCAACTTTTCCTAGTTGACCACTTTCTGATTTGAGCAACAGAAGATTTTCGAAAAAAATCGATATTTACCTGTTGTTCTGTTTTGACAGATTTCTGCGAATAATTGCATTTGCCTCTTAATCTCTTTCTTTTGGTGTTCTTTTGAGAAAAAGAGTTTAAAAGAAGTTGTGAAAGTAGCTAATGTGTTTATTAGTGTTAGTCTTGTGTTGAAACTGAACTATGTGAATTTATTATTTCGCTTGCACTAACGTTGCTAATGAAGACTGTGAGAAGTTTGGTGTGAAGGAGGTTTTCAAGGGTCAAGAGAAGAGGATGATATGATGTGATCAAGAAGAGTGAAGAGCCTAAGCTTGGGGATTCCCCGGTGGTACATCCCAGCAAATTCCAAGAAGACTCAAGCGTCTAATCTTGGGGATGCCCAAGTCCCCTTCTTCATCGACAAATTATCAAATCACTTCTAGTGAAACTATATTTTTATTCAGTCACATCTTATGTGCTTTACTTGGAGCGTATTTTATTTTTGTTTTCAGTTTGTTTAGTTTTCTTTGCTGTAGTTTATGGATGGATATTATCATACTTGTGTGGGAGAGAGACACGCTCCGTTTTCATTGCTTAGAACACTCTAGTTTTCATTCTTATTATTCTGTGAGTGTTGACTTTTTGCTAGTACTGCGTTTAGCCTTTGTTGTCATGCATCTCTTATTCAGAGATGTTAGTTTTAGTAGTGTTATGTGAGTACTCTCATGCTTGCTTTCTGTATCATAAAGAGTATTTTTGTTAAAACATATCTTGTATGGTGCTTGTTGGGAAAAGAAACTGCTGCTTGAAGTAGAATTTATAACAGTGCAAGTAGAAGCTTGTATAGACCGTGGCTAGAACTATTTCATGTCATGCTAAATGTTATTGTAGTTTTAAATCCTTGTGGTTATTTAGTAGCATGAATAGCCTCAAATAGCTGAGAGTATTTAATATGCCATTGAAAGATTCATGAGTTGTTCTTGTCATAGTAAAGCATAAATTTATGGTATTCTCTTTCGAATGTTTTATTTGGTTGAGTTGGCGCATGCTCACACCATGTTTATGACTATGAACCAGTCACGAATAGCCTCCATGACCACTTAGTTTTTGAACTTGTGATACCGCTTATGCTTTAATTAATGATGTTTATGTCTCTATGCATGATTATGGCTCTTATTCTCTCTTGATTTGCCGCTCCCAATCTTTTGCTAGCCTCCACCTGTACTGAGTATGAGTTCTACTCGTGCATCCAACTCCCTTATACCAAAGTTTTTTCCATTGTGTCCACCATACCTACCTACATGTGGTATTTCACTGCCACTCCAAGTAAATTGCTCATGTGCTACCTTTAGAACTTTCAAAATTACTCCTGCTTTGTGTTCTTGTTTTTGCTCATGAGGACGTAAATGGAAAATATTTATCTCACTTGTTGATTGGATTTCACACCCTAGACTAGTGGCTTCATCCGCTTATCCAAATGATAGAAGAGCTGGCAGCTGGCTGCCCAGCCCCAAATTAATGCAAACAAATTCTCTTCACTATTTTTGCCCCTGATTTATCAGTCAAATCATAATTGTGTAAGCAAAAGAGAAAGAGGGATGACCTTCTACCCAGATGCGTCCTTCATATGGGAGCCGCTCTTGTGAATCCAGTTGGCTTGTGACATATGGTATTTTCTGTTTACCATTTGTTGACATAAGCATACACCTCTATTAAAAATGTTTTTAATACCTCTGTTTAATAAAATAAAAAGCTCTAGCACATGAGTGATCCCTGCTTCCCTCTGCGAAGGGCCTTTATTTTACTTATATGTTGAGTCTCCATCTTCTAATTTTATGCACAATTGAGAGAGCATTTTTGCCATTCCGAGTTCTATGTGCATTGTCCCATAAACATCAATAATTACTTCATGATGTGATATTATTTGTTCTTAAATTATATGCTCTAGTATTCATCATGAACTTTGAAGGTGTCTTGGCATTTATGTTTCCCCCCACTCTTAAGGACTAGCGAAAGATCACTTTGCCATGTTTTCTCTATACCTAAAACAAACATTTATCTTTCTTTGCATTATTATTCGTGATCCTTTATTTGAGATACTCTTCATGATGAAAAGTGATTTCTTTGCTTTATTATTAAAGTTCTATTTATCATGTTTGTGTTTGAAGTTCTATGATCTCAGCTTGCATATGCCTTTACATTTTAATGATCAAAATTATGTTAGTAGCATGTCACCTCAGAAATTATTTTGTTTTATCGTTTACCTACTTGAGGACGAGTAGGAACTAAGATTGGGGATGCTTGATACGTATCCAACATATCTATAATTTCTGATCCTCCATGATAATATTATGCCAATTGCTACATGTTTTCTCCCTTCTTTATAGCATTTTTACACGTTTTACGGGACTAACCTATTAACAAGATGCCAAGTGCCAGTTCCCTGTTTTCTGCTGTTTTTTATTTCAGAAAAGTTGTTCTGGAAATATTATCGGAATTGGACCCCACGAATCCCGAAGATCCTATTTTCCACGGAAGCATCCAGAAGTCCCAAAGAGCCCCGGAGGGGGGCCACAGGGTGGCCACACCATAGGGTGGCACGGGTCCCCCAGGCCGCGCCACATTGTGGTGTGGGACCCCTGGCCACCCCCTGGCATCGCCCTTTCGCCTATATATACTCCCCCGAGGAAAAACCCTAAGAGAATCGACCTTTTCCACAAAATACATCCGTAGCTCTGCCGCCGCCAACAAGTTTCGGGGGACAAATCTCTGTTATGGCACCCTGTCGGGACGGGGAAGTGCCCCAGGAACCATCTCCATCAACTCAACCGCCATCTCCATCGCCGTTGCTGTCTCCTATGATGAGGAGTTCTCCCCCGAGGCTGAGGGCTCTACCGGTAGCTATGTGGTTCATCTCTCTCTCCCATGGTGTGATCTATATGTGATCATGAGCTTTGTTATCTATTTGAATTCGTAGATGTTACTCTTCATCTTTTGCTACTCAAGTGCTTTATTAATATGAACTTTGGAGTCACCTTGTCCCGCGGTGTGAAGGTGACAGTGTGCTCATCGTGTGTGTCTCCTCTATGAATTGTGGTGTTTGTCTAGTACCTTCTAGGGCGCTCATAGTGACAGTTAACTAGACATGGGAATGCTTACTTTAAGGAATTCTTTTTGCAGCCCTACGCAATGATTAGTGTTCGTTATTTGTTATGAGATCTCCGTAAACGCTTTGATCACGGTGTAAAGGTGACAGTGTGTGCACCGTGTGGTTTAGCATTATATTTATATTTTGTGTTGGATAACCCTATGAAATTGTGGTGTTTGCGTGGAACCATCTGGGTCCCATGGTGATATCATGGGGGCTACTTGGTTGGGAAAGTGCTTACTCTGAGGAGTGTTGTTAAAGCCCTACGCATGGATTGGTGTTGTTATTCAACCGGAGAGTGGTTAAGAGTAGCATAGGGAAGAGAAGATATCTAGTTATTCAATTATGTGATCATTGTTGAGAGTGTCCTGTAGTGAAAGTAGGATCCCTAGGCCTTGTTTCCAAGCATTGAAACACCGTTTTCCGCCTGTTCTGCTACATGTTTGCTTGCTGCCATATTTATTTTAGATTGCTATTATCACTTATTATCATCCATATTACTTGCATTTTACTCTCTCTTCGCCGAACTAGTGCACCTATACAACTGACAGTTGTATTAGGTGTATTGGGGACACAAGAGATTTCTTGTATCTGAATTGCAGGGTTGCTTGAGAGGGATATCTTTGACCTCTACTTCCCTGAGTTCGATAAACCTTGGGTGATCCACTTAAGGCAAACTTGCTGCTGTTCTACAAACCTCTGCACTTGGAGGCCCAACACTGTCTACAAGAATAGAAGCGTGCGTAGACATCAATGAACCACAAGTATAGGGGATCACAATAGTCTTCGAGGGAAGTAAAACCCAAATTTATTGATTTGACACAAGGGGAGCCAAAGAATATTTATAAGCCTTAATAGATAAGTTGTCTATTCAGCTGCACCCGGAAGTAGACTTGCTCGCAACAGTTTATCAGTAGCAACAGTTTTATAGCAGTAGCAGTGGTAAAATAACAGCAGGAATAAAATGGTTACATCAGTAGCAATTGTGGAAAACAACAGGATTAAAATAATGTATGCATATGGAATGGACGAACGGGCGTTCCAGGGATAAGATAGTTCATGTAATAATCAAAACATGCGCATTGAAAATACATAACAATAAATCATCCAAGTACTAGGTAACCATAGGCATGTGTTCCATATTTAGTCGTACGTGCTCATAATGAGAAACTTGTACACCATGTTCTGTCCTACCAGCCTGTTTGCAACGGGCCCTCAAGGGAAACTACTAGTAATTAAGGCGCTCCTTTTAATAAAGCACCGGAGCAAAGCATTAGCACTCCGTGAACACATGTGATGGAGGCTGATGCTCGCTCGTTGGGAGACTGATGGCGTGTAGTTGAGCCCTCGTTGGTAAACCCCAAGAGAAAGGTTGTGAAGAGTGTAGCATGAAGTTTTCCCTCAGAAAAGAAACCAAGGTTGAATCGACCAGTAGGAGGACAAGCAATCTCTGAAGTTTGATGCAGCTGAGGTGGCAGGGCGCACTACCGGTTCAACATCAACGTGGAACCTACACAACACAATCAAATCACTCTGTCCCAACGAAGCAGTGAAGTTGTCAATCTCACCGGTTTTGTTAAAAGTATGGTGTGGAAAACAGTAGGAAAACAGTAGGAACAGTATGAGAGCGGTATGAAAGCAGTAGGTGTTTTATCAGTACGAGGAAAAAGGACTGGGGTCCACAGTTCACTAGTGGTGTCTCTCCGTGAAAGATAAATAACATGTGTGGTGAACAAATTACAACTGGGCAATTGACAGAAATGAAGGCTGCACCATAGTGCGTAAGCAAGACATAAAGATTACTACGTGATTCATGTGGGTATTACAACAAAATACATAGACCGTTATCCAAATGCATCTATGACTAATAATCCACCCTCCAAATATCATCCGAACAAATATTGGGTATTAAGTTGCAAGCAACAGATAATCACAGTAAGAAAAGTGTGTAATGTTAACAATAACATCATCCTTAGACAAAGCATTGTTGTTTTCTCCCTAATGGCAACAGCACATCCTCCATCCGTCACATTTCCGTTACTCGAGCACAGATGCAAAGGAGGCATGAACCCACTATCGAGCATAAATACTCCCCCTTGGAGTTACTAGCATCTACTTGGCTAGAGCATCTACTAATAACAGAGAGCATGCAAGATCATAAATAACATAAGCATGAAGATTAGATGATAGATTGATAATCAGAAGACATAGCATTCAATAGATCCCAACAAACACAACATGTAGCATTGCATAAAGATGATCTTGATCATGATAGGCAACTCACAAGATCTAAACATGAGGTACAAAGTGGAGAAAACAACCATCTAGCTACTGCTATGAACCCGTAGTCCAGGGATGAACTACGCACGCGTCACTTCGGGGGAGGGCATGGTGGTGTAGACCCCTCCGGTGATGATTTCCCCCTCCGGCAGGGTGCCGGGAAGAGCTCTAGAACCCTCCCGATCTCGGGATGATGGTGACGGTGGCCTCGGGTGTTTCTCGGGTAAAAGTTGGATATATTTAGGGTTTAGGTCTCGGGGAGATTAAATAGGCTAAAGGGAAGAGGCGGTGGAGGCCTGGAGGCCCCACACCACTCCCTGCGCGGCCAAGGGGGGGCGCCACCCTATGGTGTGGCCCCCCTGTGCCCCCCCTCCGGGTCTCTTCGGGACTCCGTGGAACCTCCGGGATTTCTAAGACTTCCGGGCTCCGAATTTTTCAATTCCGAGAATATTTCCAGAACAACTTTTCTGAAACTAAAACCATCAAAAAACATGGAACAATCTCTGTGGCATCTTTTCAATAGGTTAGTCCGGAAAATCGACAAAAATGACATAAAGTGTATAGCAAACATGTGGGAAACAACATGAAAACAACATGGAACATAAAAAATTAGGGATATGTTTACGACATATCAACATCCCCAAGCTTAGTTCCTACTCGTCCTCGAGTAGGTAAACAATTAAAACAAATAATTTCTGAGGTGACATGCTACCAACATAAACTTGATCATCTAAATGTAAAAGAATAAGTAAGCCGAGAACATAGTACTTTAACACAAGCATGATAAATAAAACTTTAATAATAAAGCACAGCAATCACTTTGCATCATGAGAAGTAACTGATGACCCACAAGTATAAGGGATCACAACAGTCTTCGAGGGAAGTAAAACCCAAATTTATTGATTTTACACAATGGGAGACAAAGAATATTTATATGCCTTAACAAATGAGTTGTCAATTCAGATGCACCTGAAAGTAGACTTGCTCGCAACAATTTATCAATGGTAACAATTTTATAGCAGTAGTAGAAATAAAATAACAATAGTAGTAAAATAGTAGCAGCAGTAGCAATCACGGAAAACAGCAGGATGGAAGTACCGTAGGCATAGAGGGAATGGATGGACGGGTGTTGCATGGATAACATAGGTCATGTAATGATAATAAGTTGGGCATTGCAGATAATAATAATATAAAGCATCAAACATTTAGGAAAACCATAGGCATGTGTTCAAACATAGTCATATGTGCTCGCAATAAGAAACTTGCACAACACATTTTGTCCTACCAGCCCGTGGCAGCGGGTCCTCCGGGGAAACTACTGGTAATTAAGGTGCTCCTTTTAATAAAGCACGGAGCAAAGCATTAACACTCTGTGAACACATGTGATCATCACATCACAACCATCCCCTCCGGTTGTCCCAATTTCTGTCAGTCCTCGGGTTCCGGACAACAATATGTGTAAAAACAACTTGCAGGTATGATCAAGAAACAACATTATACTCATGAAACAAGAACATCTTCAGATCTGAAATCATGGTACTCGGGCCCTAGTGACAAGCATTAAGAATAACAAGTTGCAACAACGGTAGAAAACACTAACAATGGATACTAGGCACTATGCCCTAACAATTTGGCATTACTACATGATCAATCTCATCCAATCCCTTCCATCCCTCTCAGCCTACAACGGGGTTTACTCACTCGCGGACGGGGGAAACATGGATGGTTGATGGAGAAGGAGTGGCGGTGTCGATGGCGATGATCTCCTTCGAATCCCCGTCCCGGCAGGGTGCCAGAACAGGAGTTTCTGATCCCCGAATCGAGGTTCGGGGTGGCGGCGGCGCTCTGTTGTGTTTCTGTGGAATATGACAAACCCCCTCGCGTTTTAGGGTTGAAGGCAATATGTAGTCAAAAGGGGATCCCGAGGGGGTGTGGGAGTGTCCCACACCACCAGGTGGCGCGGTCTTGGGGGCGCGCCGGGGGGGGGGTGATTTTGCCACCTCATGGCCCCTCTCCGGGTCTCCTTCTGGCTCCCAGGGTCTTCTGGTGTTTTAGGGCCAATGGGGTCTTTTTCGGGAAATTTCCCGAAAGTTGTTTTTTCTGCACAAAAACGAGACAACAAGGTAATTCTGCTGAAAACAGCGTTAGTCCGTGTTAGTGGTATCCAAAACTCACAAGTTTAGAGGAAAACAATAAGAAAAGTGTTCGGAAAAGGAGATACGTTTTCGACGTATCACACCCCTACTCCTGCCTCTCTCTTAATATCAGTGGTAACCGAGTACAATGTGTTCCCAAGCTCAAGGAGCTAGAGGAAGAAGAAGCACTCTAATGCTCTCTCTATAAGGAAACTAGCAACAATTTCTCTCTCGTGTGTCGACCCTCACGCAGGAGGGGTGTGGCCACTTTATATACTGGTGGCCACCAACTGGACGTACATGGTTAGGTGATAACACACTATACCGTAGAGCACGCTCGCGTATTCTCGCTGACAGACACCGAAAGTTTTCTCCGTCGTGGCCGCTGCCATGTCTTGTCCCCCTTGTCAGAGACAGGATGGATCTCGGACAAGGGCATCTCGGTAAATAGTATCTCGGTAAACAGTACCTCAAACACCATTTCATACCAACCTTTCCCCTACTCGGGGGTAGCCCCCCGACATGACCCACAAGTATAGGGTGTGTATCGTAGTACCTTCGATAAATAAGAGTGTCAAACCCAACAAGGACCAGAAGGTGTTGACAAGCAGGTTGGATAGAGGATTCACTGTAAACACTAGAAAACGGGTTTTTGGTTGTTTTGGATATAGCAGATAAATAAAGTGCAAGTAAATAAAGTGCAATAAATAATATTGCAGCGAGTGGCCCAATCCTTTTGTGTGCAAAGGACAAGCCAGTTGTATTACTTATGATTACCAAACGTTCTCGAGGACACATGGGAATGTCGTCAAGTCCTTTCGCTTTGTTACGGTTGATTAATATCCATTGGTTCGTGAAGTGTTGTGTGGGTGAACCTATGCTAATGCACCGCCCAACTAGGACTAATACATACTTGTGATTATACCCCTCGTAAGCATCCGCAAATAGAAGAAAGTAATTAAGATAAACTAACCACAGCCTTAAACTACGGGATTCTACGCTCCCTCGTGCATTGGTTTCCTAACGAGGGTTTAGGTTTCTGTCACTCCGGCAACCCCACAATTACTAGCCAAATACACAATGCATCCTCCTAGGCCAATAAAGGTGAAGTATCATGTAGTCGACGTTCACATGACACCACTAGAAGAATAGCACCACAACTTAAATACCAGCCCACGAGATATTACTTCAACATAACTTCACTACTAACATCATGACTTCTCCCATGTTCTCAAGAACTAAACGAACTACTCACAAGACAT
This sequence comes from Alopecurus myosuroides, assembly GCA_028641055.1. Lineage (NCBI taxonomy): Eukaryota > Viridiplantae > Streptophyta > Magnoliopsida > Poales > Poaceae > Alopecurus > Alopecurus myosuroides. The sequence continues at coordinate 139,946,469 of CM054059.1, forward strand.
CATATGGATAATAATCAAAGGTGATATAATGTATAATAACAATATGGTCATAAAGTGCTGCTACTTTGTGATAACAACCGTTGGAAACCCCAAGAGGAGGGTGTGATGAGCAAGTGGCAAGAGTTTCCCTCAGTTAAGAACCAAGGTTATCAATCCAGTAGGAGGAAGAGGATCTCAGGAAGGTTGATGCCACTGACGGTGGTGCTGGTGCTTCACCGGTGTCAACAACAACGTGGAACCTACACACAACACAACCAAAATACTTTGTCCCAACGGTACAGTGAGGTTGTCAATCTCACCGGTCTTGCTGAAAACAAAGATCAGACGTATAGTGTGGAAAATTATGTATGCTTGGAGCAAGTAAAGAAAGCAGGAAATAGTTGTGGTTTGTTTAACAGTGTGGAAAAATGGACCGGGGTTCATAGTTTCACTAGTGGTGTCTCTCCATAAAAGATAGCATGTTGGGTGAACAAATTACAGCTGGGAAATTGACAAATAGAGGTTGCACCGTAGTGCACACTATGACATGAAAATTACTACAATATTTAGTGCGAGCATTACAACAATATACATAGACTGACATCCATCTGCATCTATGACTAATAATCCACCCTCAGGTTATCACCCGAACCCTCTTAGGTATTAAGTTGCAAGCAACAGATAACTGCATTAAACAAAGTGTGTAATGTAAGCAATGATTATGCACGTGGGCACTCTCACCGCTGTTTTCTCCCTAATGGCAACAACACATCCCCCTTCATCTTTCTGTCACTCGAGCAAGGCGGTGAGGAGGCATGAACCCACTATCGAGCATAAATACTCCCTCTTGGAGTCACTAGCAACTACTTGGCCAGAGTAACCACTAGCAACACAAAGCATGCAAGATCACAAATAGCATATGCGAATAAATACTATAATCAACTTGGCATAAGTTCAATATTCATCGGATCCCAGCAAACACAACATATAGAATTACATAAGATCAATCTCGATCATGATTAGCAGCTCACGAGATCTAAACATGGAGGCATATGAGGAGAAGACAACCATCTAGCTACAGGTATGAACCCGTATTCCAAGGGTGAACTACTCACGCATCACTCCGGAGGCAGGCATGGTGATGTAGAAGCCTCCGGTGATGATCTACTCTCCGGCAGGGTGCCGAAAACAGCTTCAGAACCCCCCTGATCTAGGGTTGACGGTGACGACGGCTGCGGAACTTTTTGGGGATTTTTTATCAGGTGCTTAGGATTTTCCATCCGGGCGGATTAAATAGGTGAGAGGGAAAAGGAGGTGGAGCTCTAGGGGGCCCACACCCATAGGTGGCGCGGCCAGGGGGATCCGCGCCACCCTATGGTGTGGCCCCGATGTTGCCCGTCTTCGACTCCTCTTCGGTGTTCTGTATGCTTCCGGGGGAAATAGGAACTTCAGGCTTTGTGGGGTCCAATTTCGAGAATGTTTGCAGAACAACTTTTCTGAAACCAAAAACAGCAGAAAACAGGGAACTGGCATTTGGCATCTTGTTAATAGGTTAGTCCCGGAAAACATATAAAAATGTTATAAATAAGGGAGAAAACAAGTAGCAATTGGCAAAATATGATCATGGAGCATCAGAAATTATAGATACGTTGGAGACGTATCATGCATCCCCAAGTTTAGTTCTTACTCGTCCCCGAGTAGGTAAACGATAAAACAATAATTTCTGAGGTGACATGCTACTAACATAAACTTGATCAATCAAATGTAAAAGCATATGCACGCTGAGATCATAAAACTTTTAAATACAGACATGATTAATAAAACTTTAATAATAACGCATAGAATTACATTGCATCACGAAGAATAACTCAACTAAAGGATCATGAATAATAATGCAAAGAAAGGTAGACGTTTGTTTCAGGTATAGAGAAAGCATGGAAAAGTGATATTTCGATAGTCCTTAAGAGTGGGGCAAAACATAAATGTCAGGACACCTTCAAAGTTCATGAGGAAGACTAGAACAAATAATATCACATCATGAAGTAATTATTGATGCTTATGGGACAAATGCACATAGAACTCAGAATGGCAAAAATGCTCTCTCAACTGTGCATAAAGTTAGAAGATGGAGACTCAACATAAAAGTAAAAGAAAGGCCCTTCGCGGAGGGAAGCAGGGATCACTCATGTGCTAGAGCTTTTATTTTATTAAACAGAGGTATTAAAAGTTTGACACTGAGTGTCTATATTTTGGGAGATGTATGCTAATGTCAACGAATGGTAAATAGAGAATACAGTACGTCACAAGCCAACTGGATTCACAAGAGCGGCTCCCATGATGAAGGACGCAACTGGTGTAGAAGGTCATCCTTCTTTCTCTTTTGTTTACACAATTATGCTTTGACTGATAAATCAGGGGCAAAAATGGTGAAGAGAATTTGTTTGCATTAATCTGGGGCTGGGCACCCCACTACCAGCTCTTCTATCATTTGGATAAGCGGATGAAGCCACTAGTCCAGGGTGTGAAATCCAATCAACAAGTGAGATAAAGATTCTCTATTTACGTCCTCATGAGCAAAAACAGGAACATAAAGCAGGAGTAATTTTGAATGTTTTAAAGGTAAGACATGAGCAATTTACTTGGAGTGGAAGTTAAATACCACATTAGGTAGGTATGGTGTTAAAAATGGGAAAAACTTTGGCTTAAGGGAGTTTGGATGCACGAGTAGAGCTCATACTCAGTACAGGTGGAGGCTAGCAAAAGACTGGGAGCGACAAATCAAGAGAGCATAAGAGCCATAATCATGCATAGTGACATAAGCATCATTAATTAAAACATAAGCAGTATCACAAGTTCAAAAACTAAGTGGTCATGGAGGCTATTCGTGACTGGTTTGTAGTCATAAACATGGTGTGAGCATGCGCCAAGTCAACCAAATAAAATATTTGAAAGAGAATACCATATATTGATGATTTACTATGACAAGAACAACTCATGAATCTTTCAAAAAATATTAAACACTCTCAGCTATTTGAAGCTAATCATGCTACTCAATAACCACAAGGCTTTAAAACTAAAATAACATTTAGCATGGCATGAAAAATTCCTAGCCACAGTCTATACAAGCTTCTACTAGTACTATTATAAATTCTACTTCATGCAACAATATTCTTTCTCCCAACAAGCACCATACAACACATGCTTTAACAAAAATACTATTTATGATACAACAAGAAAACATGAGAGTACTCACATAACACTACTAAAACTAACAACTCTAATAAGAGATGCATGCAAAACAGGAGCTAAACAAATGCAACAGCTAGAAAGAGATTAAGAATACAAAGTATTCTCATGAAAAATTGGAGCGTGTCACTCTCCAGTAAAAGAGTGCTGGGGTCCAACCAAGCTTATTTAAAAAGAAAAAACAAACTGAAATAAAAAGCAAAAACAAACTGAAAACGAAATAAAAGACGCTCCAAGTAAAGCACATAAGATGCGACCGAATAAAAATATAGTTTCACTAGAAGTGACCTGATAATTTGTTGATGAAGAAAGGGATGCCTTGGGCATCCCCAAGCTTAGATGCTAGAGTCTTATTGGAATTTGCTTGGACGTACCACCGGGGCATCCCCAAGCTTAGGCTTTTCACTCTTCTTGATCACATCATATCATCCTCTCCTCTTGACCCTTGAAAACTTCCTTCACACCAAAATTCTCACAATCTTCATTAGTAACGTTAGTGCAATTGAAATAATAAATTCACATGGTTCAGTTTCAACACAAGTCTAACACTAAAAAACACATTAGCTACCATCACAACTTTTTTTAAACTCCTTTTCTCAAAATAACACCAAAAGAAAGAGATTAAGATGCAAATGCGATAAATGGCAGAAATCTGTCAAAACAGAAGGTAAAGATCGATTTTTTTCAAAAATCTTCTGTTGCTAAAATTAAAAAGTGGTGTTCTAAGAAGAGTTGCGTATATAACTCAGGATTAAGCAGACAAAAAACTCAGGTCATTTTGAATTTTCTGTGATTTTTAACGGAATTAACAGTGGACAGCAGAAATTTGTTTCCTACGCAGAAATCCGAAATATATGATCAACTTTCCACTAGAGGCTTTACTTGGCTCAACAAAAACTCAAAATAAAAGATAGAGCGGGGTTTCTAAGGAAATAGACAACACCCAGGTGCAAAGCACACCAAATAAAACGAAAGAAAACAGGATGAAAACAGCAAAATAAAACAGGTTGTCCCCCGGTAGCGCTTTTCTTTAACGCCTTTCAGCTAGGCATAGAAAAGTGGAATAAAGTAGATGCTCACATAAGAAGTATGAATTGAAGCAAAAGAGAGCATCAAGAAGCAATAATAAAACAAATTTAAGTCTAACCCACTTCCTATGCATAGGAATCTTGTAAAGAAATAAATTAAAGAAGCTCAAACTAAAAATCATGGGAAGGTAGAAGAAGAGCAACTTCAAAACTTTCAACAAAAAGAGAGGTGTTTTAGTAACATGAAAATTCCTACAACCATATTTTCCTCTCTCATAATAATTTTAGGTAGCATCATGAATAAACTCAACAACATAATTATCGCATAAAGCATGTTTGTCATGGCCTAAAAGCACACAATTCATATCAAGCTCAAAAACAATGGGATCAAAATATTAAAATTAGCTCCTCTTTTCCCCCACTTTTAGCAATAGAAAAACAAGATGATTTATCACTCTTAAAAGGTATAGGACACATTATAGCAATCCTATTTTCAGTAGCATTATAATTTATAACATCAAGTAATATAGGACCATCATCAAAAGCATTATCATAAGATTTATCAAAGTAGCAAGGATTATTATAAATAACTGTAGCAATATCATTCTCAGTCATAGTAGTATCAAGGTCACAAGTATAGCAAGTATCAATTTAATCAAATAATGTATGATTTAAAGAGTTATTATCATTGGGAGGTAGGCATGGGTAGCTCCATTCTTCCTCCTCTTGATCATCACTCTCCTCCCCTTTTTCATCCAATGAGCTTCTAGATTCAGCAATTTCTTCTTCCATAGGCTCCTGCGAGGCATCAGTTACTTCCTTAGGTTGAGAGAATTTATTAATATATTTCATTATGTAGTAATTACAATCCTTGTAATTATCAAAGCAATATTCAAGTATAGCATAAATCTCATATTTATAAGGTGCATCATCAATACTTTCAAGCAAATAGGCAATTTCGAATGCACCCTTCCAAGCAATAAATTATTCAATTTGTTCCACATCATATAATTCATAATTTCTTAACATAAGAAGATATGGTAACATTATCATTATACTCACATTGAAAAGGGAGGTGTTTGTACCTCCTACAGCAGCAAGATTTATCAAAGCAATAAGTAACATTGTAAGTAGAGCACAAGTTTTTAGCATAGTCATGCAATTTATTAATTTGCTCCCATAAGTGTATCCCTTTTTGTGACAAGCGGTGTTCCTTATAATGTTTTTGTTGTTCATCCGTGAACCCACCTTTCCTAAAATATCTAGTTTCAAACACATCAAACATTGATAGCAAGCATGATAAAGCAAAAATAGCAAGTGAATGCTTCACTTGAAAATACTTGAGTTGCTTTCTATGTTGTAAAGTAAACAAATTTTTTTGTGCTTTGATATAAAGAAGAAAAACAAGACAAAAATAAAAACAAGACAATAAACAAAATAAAGAGGTTGAGAGTGAGAGACTCCCCTTGCCAGAAGACTTCTTCCTCCCCGGCAACGGCGCCAGAAACTCCTTGCTACTTTGTGATAACAATCGTTGGAAACCCCAAGAGGAGGGTGTGATGAGCAAGTGGCAAGAGTTTCCCTCAGTTAAGAACCAAGATTATCAATCCAGTAGGAGGAAGAGGATTTCAGGAAGGTTGATGCCACTGACGGTGGTGCTGGCGCTTCACCGGTATCAACAACAACGTGGAACCTGCACACAACACAACCAAAATACTTTGTCCCAACGGTACAGTGAGGTTGTCAATCTCACCGGTCTTCCTGAAAACAAAGATTAGACGTACAGTCTGGAAAATGATGTATGCTTGCAGTAAGTAAAGAAAGAAGGAAATAGTCGTGGTTTGTTTAACAGTGTGGAAAAATGGACCGGGGTTCATAATTTCACTAGTGGTGTCTCTCCATAAAAGATAGCATGTTGGGTGAACAAATTACAACTGGGCAATTGACAAATAGAGGTTGCACCGTAGTGCATAATATGACATGAAGATTACTATGATATTTAGTGCGGGCATTACAACAATATACATAGACCGACATCCATCTGCATCTATGACTAATAATCCACCCTCAGGTTATCATCCGAACCCCCGTAGGTATTAAGCTGCAAGCAACAGATAACTGCATTAACAAAAGTGTGTGATTTGATCAATGATTATGCACGCGGGCACTCTCACCGCTGTTTTCTCCCTAATGGCAACAACACGCCCCCCCTTCATGTTTCTGTCACTCGAGCAAGGCGGTGAGGAGGCATGAACCCACTATCGAGCATAAATACTCCCTCTTGGAGTCACTAGCAACTACTTGGCCAGAGCAACCACTAGCAACAAAAAACATGCAAGATCACAAATAGCATATGCAAATAAAGACAATAATCAACTTGGCATAATTTCCATATTCATCGGATCCCAGCAAACACAACATATAGAATTACATAAGACCAGTCTCGATCATGATAGGCAGCTCACGAGATCTAAACATGGAGGCATATGAGGAGAAGACAACCATCTAGCTACAGCTACGAACCCGTAGTCCAAGGATGAACTACTCACGCATCACTCCGGAGGCAAGCATGGTGATGTAGAAACCTCCGGTGATGATCTCCTCTCCAGCATGGTGCCGGAAACAGCTTCAGAACCCCCCTGATCTAGGGTTGACAGTGACGGCGGTTGCAGAACTTTTCGGGGGATTTTTGATTAGGTGCTTAGGGTTTTCCATCTGGGGGGATTAAATAGGGGAGAGGGAAAAGGCGGTGGAGCTCCAGGGCCCCACACCCATAGGTGGCGCGGCCAGGGGGACCCACGCCGCCCTATAGTGTGGCCCCCTGTTGCCCGTCTTCGACTCCTCTTCGGTGTTCTGGATGTTTCCGGGGAAAATAGGAACTTCGGGCTTTGTGGGGTCCAATTCCGAGAATGTTTGCAGAACACCATTTCTGAAACCAAAAACAGCAGAAAACAGGGAACTGGCACTTGACATCTTGTTAATAGGTTAGTCCCGGAAAACATATAAAAATGCTATAAATAGGGAGAAAACAAGTAGCAATTGGCAAAATATGACATTGGAGCATCAGAAATTATAGATACGTTGGAGACGTATCAAGTGCTAACACCGATAAATCTCACAAGCATCAACTACTAACAAGTAATCCACACCGGGAGAGAGATCTAATGTAAAACAATGATAGAGGCCCCTAATTATTACAGCGGGATGACGGTGGATGATGAGGGTGATGGTGCTGGTGGTGATGATGATGACGATGACGATCTTGATGATGCCCGGAGCGATGACGGCGACGATTTCCTCTCTCCGGAGAGGAATTTCTCCGGCAGATTTCTCCCTGCCAGAGAGCTTTTCTCTCTCTCGTGTTTTTCGCCCCGAGACGGCGGCAGAATAATTCTTTGATGATAGTCTGGGGATTAGGGTTCTCTTGGGGTAAAGTACGCGAAAGAGGGCGACCAGAGGTGGGCCAGGGTAGCCACACCACCTGGCGGCGTGGCCAAGGGGGGGCTCCACCCCATGGTGTGGGCCCCTGGTGGGCCCCCTCTGGCTCCCCTTCAGGCTGGACTCCTCCTTTGAACTTCTAAGACATCTCCGGTCTCTCCTCTTTTTCTGATCTTCTGAAATAGGGTATTCTTACGGTGCTTTTTCCATCAGATTTCTGGTCCCGGTGTTTATTCTCCAAAAATTATGAAACATGCAAAATACCACATATAGGTAGGTATGGTGGATACAAATGGAAAGGTTTTGGGCTCAAAGTTTGGATGCACGAGAAGCATTCCCTCTCAGTACAGGTTTTTGGCTAGCAAGGTTGGGTAGCAAGCATAAGAATTGAAGCAAAACAAACAAAAACATATATGATAAAGCCAATCATGCAATCTTGCTTGAAGGGGCAAACAAACTTATTTGAGAATACTAAGCTTATGAGCTAACAAGAAAGAAAGATCATGGAATAATATATTTACATACAACTCCCTCTTTTCTACTTAAGTATCAACGTATTGTTGCTACTGACCAATGCTATGTTTGCCAAAACCAATTAGATTATCTTGAAGCTCCAAAATTGATACCAATAGTACTAACAAGATCAATCACATAACAAAAATTGCAAACTAAAATAAAGTGAAACAAGTAGATGATAAAACTTCTCATTAATATTTCATTACGGCAACTCAAACCAAGGGATACAACGATAACCAACTGGAGAGCGACACTTCCATACTGCAAACCATACTATATGATATTTTCTTTACTCACGTTATGACTCTACTAAAAGTTAAAAGGGTGAAAGATAAAGGTGATACCGCGGCACTCCCCAAGCTTGGAACAAGCCAAGGGGATGCCAATACCAATGAAAAATCAATTCTTTGGTGGTGGTAATACACTCTTCCCAAGCAAGGCATGGAAACGCTGCGGCATCTCACGAAACCTGTCGTTTTCCTCTTGAAGAATCTCTACCTCCGTCCTTAAATCTCTATAACGTTCACAAAACTCATCTGCAACCCGAAGAGCTTCCTCTACTCTAGGGACGGGACTGTGGCCCGGAACTGATGGTCTTGGTCCCTCCACGCTACAAGAATAAACACTGCTTGATGACGTCCTTTTTTACTTCTCTCTTGACGCCCTCATCCATGTTCTTGCGCTTGGGACCTTGGAGATCATCTTCCATTGGCTCCTCCCCCTTGTTGTTGTTGGCGAAGACCATGATGCTTCTAAAACTGAAAACAAATCCTGGCAGAAACTGCTCAAAACAGAAACACGACGAGAAAACTATATAAGGACCTCAGGGGATCCGGGGGATTATATAGCAAAAATATGCGTAACAAAAGGAAAGTCCAAGTCGAAAACGAGTCGGAAAGGGGCTCCGGGATTCCCACACCATAGGGTGGCGCGTGCAGGGGTGGACCCGCGCCCCCATGTGGTGTGGTGCTTCCGGGCACCTTCTCCAACTCCTCTTCGGCTCGATATTTTTTATATTTTCCAAAAACCAACAATTTATAACTTGGAAGGTAATCCGTGAACTTTTTCTTAATAGAACTGTTACCTATTCCAAAACAGGCTCTGCAGATTCTGGAATCTTCCCTCTAATGAAACTTCTCCGGAGTTGTTACTTGAATAACATCAACATCTTCATCATAGGAATCCCCAGAAATATAATGTTTAAGTCTTTCCCATTTACCACTTGTGTAGTGTTATCTTTGAGGGAAGCAATTTTGATTGCACCTGAACGATACACTTCTTAAATAATGTAAGGTCCTTCCGATCTGGAGAGTAATTTTCCTTCAAAAAATCTGAGACGAGACCGATATAATAGAACTTTCTCACCAACATGAAACTCTCTTTTAAGGATTCTTTTATCATGCCATTGTGTAACTTTATCTTTAAAGAGATTGACATTTTCATAAGCTTCACATCTCCATTCATCTAAATGATTCATTCTTTTCTTACCAGCAAGATTAAAATCTTTATTTAATTCTTTCACTGCCCAATAAGCTTGTGTTCTAATTCTAAGGGAAAGTGACAAGCATTTCCATAAACCATTTTATAAGGAGACATACCCATAGGATTTTTATAAGCAGTTCTATAAGCCCATAAAGTATCATTCAACTTATCAGACCAATTCTTCCTAGATTTATTAACAGTCTTTTGCAAGATAGATTTAATTTCTCTATTTGATAATTCTACTTGCCCACTGGTTTGAGGATGATAAGCTGAGGCAATTCTATGATTAACATCATATTTAGCAAGGGTCTTTCTAAAACCACCATGAATAAAATGAAAACCTCCACCAGTCATAAGATATCTAGGCACACCAAACCTAGGGAAATAACATCTTTAAGCATGTTTAAAGAGGTCTCACCATCGACACTTTTAGTAGGTATAGCTTCTACCCACTTAGTAACATAATCAACATCAACAAGAATGTGAGTGTAACCATTCGAAGGAGGAAAAGGACCCATAAAGTCAAATCACCAACAATCAAAAGGTTCGATAACAAGAGAATAACTTATAGGCATTTCATTACGTCTAGAAATATTTCCTACTCTTTGACATTCATCACAAGATAAAATAAATTTTCGTGCATCTTTAAAGAGAGTAGGCCAATAGAAACCTGATTGTAGAACCTTCTGTGCGGTTCTGTCTCCAGCGTGATATCCTCCATAAGCACTACTATGGAACTTCTTTAATATTTCATGTTGTTCATGATCTGGAACACATCTTCTCATAATACCATCTACTCCTTATTTATATAAATGTGGGTCATCCCAAAAATAATGCCTCAAATCATATAAGAATTTTCTTCTTTGTTGAGCTGTAAATGTTGGAGAAAAATACTTTGAAACAATAAAGTTAGCATAATCCGCATACCATGGACTATCTTGGGATTGTACCTTTATTGCAGCCAACTGTTCATTTGGAAAACTATCATTAACAGGAATAGGATCAAAAGTAACATTTTCCAATCTAGACAAGTTATCAACAACATGATTTTTAGCACCCTTCGTATCCACAATATGCAAATCAAACTCTTGTAAAAGCAACACCCATCTAATAGCAGCATGATCAGTATGAATAGTAACCTTTGAATCAACAATATAAGGCCTAAACTTATCACATGCAAAAACTACAGCTAAGAACTCTTTTTCAGTAGTAGCATAATTCTTTTGTGCAGCATCAAGAGTCTTACTAGCATAATGAACAACATTCAACTTCTTATCTACGCGCTGTCCAAGAACAACACCTACATCAAAATCACTAGCATCACACATAATTTAAAAAGGTAAATTCCAATCAGGTGGTTGAACAATAGGAGCAGTAGTTAAAGCCTTCTTTAAAGTTTCAAAAGCTTCCTTGCAATCATCATAAAAAACAAATGGTACATCTTTTTGAATAAGATTAGTAAGAGGCTTTGATATTTTAGAGAAATCTATAATAAACCTCCTATAAAAACCAGCTTGACCAAGAACACTACGAATACCTTTTACATCCCTAGGACAAGGCATTTTCTCTATTTCTTCCACTTTATCTATGTCAACTTCAATACCTCTTTCAGATATTTTATGTCCAAGAACAATTCCTTCATTAACCATAAAGTGGCATTTCTCCCAATTAAGAATAAGATTAGTTTCCTCACATATTTACAAAACTTTATCAAGGTTGTGCAAACAATTATCAAAATAAGTTCCATAGACGGAGAAATCGTCCATGAATACTTCCACAATCTCTTCATAAAAACCATGAAAAATAGCAGACATGCATCTTTGAAACGTAGCAGGAGCATTACACAAACCAAAAGGCATACGTCTATAAGCATAAGTACCATAAGGACAACTAAAGGCTGTTTTCTTTTGATCTTGCTTCCTAACAGCAATTTGAGAAAACCAGAATAACCATCAAGAAAGCAAAAATGAGTTTTCTTAGACAACCTCTCTAGCATTTGATCAATAAAGGGTAAAGGATATTTATCTTTCTTAGTAACTTTATTAACCTTTCTAAAATCAATACACATTCTATAACCAACTACTACTCTTTCTAGAATGAGCTCATTGTTTTCATTAGGCACAACAGTCATTTCTCCCTTCTTAGGGACACAATGCACTGGGCTCACCCATCTACTATCAATAATAGGAAAAATAATACCAGCATCAAGAAGTTTTAATACCTCGTTTCTTACCACTTCCTTCATCTGAGGAATTAAATGGCGTTGATGTTCAACTACTGGCTTTGCATCAGGTTTAATATTAATAGCATGCTGACATATAGTAGGAGAAATTCCATTCAAATCATCCAGAGTATATCCAATAGCTCCACGATGTTTCTTCAGAATTCCCAATAATCTTTCCTCTTCTTCACCTGAAAGTTTAGTACTAATAATAACAGGATATATTTTCTTATCGTCAATATAAGCATATTTAAGATCATCAGGTAAAGGTTTTAACTCAACGACATGATCCTCCTTGGGTGGTAATGTGGTACCCAAGTCTTCCATAGGTAAATTATGTTTCAGTATCACCAGTTGACGAAGAAGAATATCGTCAATCTCATTTATCTCTTCCATAAAGACATCACTCTCATGGTCCTCCATATATTGCTGCAAAGAATTGTTAGGAGCAAGAGCAATAGAAGCAAGTTGTTCAACTTTAAAATTCTCAGCAGGCAATTTAGATTCATAAGGTGCTCTAGCAAATTTGGAGAAATTGAACTCATAAGATTTTCCATCAAATTTAGTCAAAATCTTCTCTCTTTTACAATCTATAATAGCACCACAAGTGTTCAAGAAAGGTCTACCAAAAATAATAGGACAAGTTTTACTAGCAGCCTTACCAAGTACTACAAAATCCGTGGGATATTTAGTTTTTCCACACGAAACTTCCACATCTCTAACAATACCAAATGGAAAAATAGTTTCTATATTAGCAAGCTGAATAACCACATAAATATCTTCAAGCTCACAAGAACCAATTTCATGCATAATTTCTCTATAAAGCTCATAAGGTATATCACTAGAACTAGCACCAATATCACATAAACCATAATAGCAATGATCACCAATCTTAACATAAAGCACAGGAACACTAGTTTTCTTAGGTCTCTGAGGATGGGAAACAATATTAGAAGCATCCTCACAGAAGACAATTGCTACATCAGGTTCAAAAGTTATTTGTTCATCAGGTTCAATAGATTTCTTATTAATCTTATTAACCACACTAGCCACCATAGCGTGTTCTTTCACCTTAGCAGGGAAAGGATTTTTTTTTCAACATATGGCTCAGGAACAACAGGATTAACATCATGCACTTCTATTTACTAGCAGGAACAATATCTTTATAAAGTGCATGGTACTTGTGATAATTCTTTTTAGGAATATCAAGATAGGAGGCAAAAGCTTTATGACAGTTTGCAAAGATTTGAGAGTCAAGACCACAAACAACACTAACATCATAAAAATCATTGGTTCCCATAAAAGTTTTAATGCATTCATAATCATAATTTATACCTGACTTTCTACCTTTGTCATTCTCCCATCCTTAAGTGTTTTCTTGAATACGGTCAAGAAGATCCCATTTAGCTTCTTCCTTCATACGTGTGAATGATCCAGAACAAGAAGCATCCAATAAATCCTTATCATGAAGAGAAAGCCTTGCATAAAAATTATTGATAACAATATTTCTCGGGAGTTCATGAACGGGACATTTAAGCATTAATAACTTCATTCTTCCCCACGCTTGAGCAATACTCTCTCCATCATGAGTCCATAAATTATAGATTTGATTCTGGTCTTTATGAATCTCACTTGGAGGATAAAATTTTGAATAAAAGAGAGGAACAATTTCCTCCCATCCAGTAGATTCATCATTCTTCAGTAATTTGAACCATTCAGCGGCTCTTCCTTTCAGCAATAAAGAAAATAATTTCCTTTTAACTTGATCCATTGTAATACCTACACACCTGAATAACTCGCATAATTCATGTATAAAGAGAAAATGATCACCGGGATGGACAGTTCCATCACCGTAATAGTAGTTATCCATAACACGTCCAATAATTTTCATAGGTATTTTATAAGGATCTAATTCAGCAGATGACGGGTTACCAACTACCCTAGTAGCAACGGTAGAAGTACCCCTAAACAAAGAACCAAAAGTATTCTCCATAATGAAATAAAATAGCAAATAGAAATAAAAACAACACTCACAGTAAAAGTTTCTCTTACCAATAGCGCTTCACTCCCCGGCAACGGCGCCAGAAAATAGTCTTGATGACCCACAAGTAAAGGGGGTGTATCATAGTACTTTTGATAAATAAGAGTTTCGAACCCAACAAGGAGAAAAAGGTGTTGACAAGCAGGTTGGATAGATGATTCACTATAACCACTAGCAAACATGTTTTTGTCTATTTTGTATATAGTAGATAAATAAAGTGCGAGTAAATAAAGTGCAGTAAATAATATTGCAGCAAGTGGCCCAATCCTTTTGTGTGCAGAGGACAAGCCAGTTGTATTACTTATGATTAACAAACATTCTCGAGGGCACATGGGAATTTCGTCAAGTGCTTTCGCTTTGTTACGGTTTATTAATATACATTGGTTCGTGAAGTGTTGTGTGGGTGAACCGGATGGCACCCATCGGGTTTGGGGCCAGGTCCGTGCCCCCCATACCCGCCCCATTTAATTTGTCGGGTCTCATTTTTTACCAAACCCGCGACCCTGTAGGGTTCGGGGCCCCAATGGGTACCCATCTCAGGAGCGACGCCGACGCATGTGGGGAATGAAACGATGGGATATTAGGACGTGGTTGGTGGGAATAGAAACACATGTGTGTGTGCTGTCTTCGGGACGCCAGATTCCAACGAGTGCATGCGATGTGTGGGTTGTGTGATACATACCTCGTGGACGTGTGGTTAGCCATAGGATTATTAGGGATAGAATTAGGGCATAGAGCGGGACTGCGGGTCTACGGGTACGGGTTTGCCAGCCCCATACCCGCCCCGTTAGGTCTGGCGGATCTAACATTTTAGCAAACCCTCTCCATTTAAGAGGGGTACCCGTCGGGTTTGCGGGTTTCGGGGCCCCATTGCCATCCGTAGGTGAACCTATGCTAATGCACCGCCCAACTAGAAATAATACATACTTGTGATTATACCCCTCGCAAGCATCTGCAGATACAAGAAAGTAAATAAGATAAACTAACCACAACCTTAAACTCCGGGATTCTACGCTCCCTCGTGCATTGGTTTCCTAACTGGGGTTTAGGTTTCTGTCACTTCGGCAACCCCACAATTAGTAGCCAAATAAACAATGCATCCTCCTAGGCCCATAAAGGTGAAGTATCATGTAGTCGACGTTCATATGACACCAATAGAAGAATAGCACCACAACTTAAATACCGACCCACGAGATATTACTTCAACATAACTTCACTACTAACATCATGACTTCTCCCATGTCCTCAAGAACTAAACGAACTACTCATAAGACATCATATGGATCATAATCAGAGGTGATATAATGGATAATAACAATCTGGTCATAAAGTGCTAACACCGATAAATCTCACAAGCATCAACTACTAACAAGTAATCCACACTTGGAGAGAGATCTAATGTAAAACAACGATAGAGGACCCTAATTGTTACAGCGGGATGACCGTGGATGATGAGGGTGATGGTGCTGGTGGTGATGATGACGACGATGACGATCTTGATGATGCCCGGAGCGATGACGGTGATGATGGCGATGATTTCCCTTCTCCGGAGAGGAATTTCTTTGGCAGATTTCTCCCTGCCATAGAGCTTTTCACTCTGGTGTTTTCCGCCCCGAGGTGGCGGCGGAATAATTCTCCAGTTATAGTATGGGGCTTAGGGTTCCCTGGGGGTCAAGTACGCAAAAGAGGGCGACCAGAGGTGGGCTAGGGTGGCCACACCACCTGGCGGTGCGACCAAGGGGGGGCGCCACCACATGGTGTGGGCCCCTGGTGGCCCCCCTCTGGCTCCCCTTCTGGCTGGACTCCTTCTCTGAACTTCTAAGACATCTCCGGTGTCCCTCCTCTTCTTGCGATTTTCTGAAATAGGGTATTCTGACGGTGCTTTTTCCATCAGATTTCTGGTCCCGGTGTTTATTCTCCAAAAATTATGAAACATGCAAAATAAGATAAAATAACATAAGTGATGCATCATAACATGAAATATATCGATGAATAACAGAAAATAACAATATAAAACAGTGATGCAAAATGGACGTATCAGCGGTTGCCAAAGTTTTGCTTCCCACAGTGAGCTCTACACTCATGACACCTTTGGCCTCTGATTTCTTTTTGCCTTCAAAACTATTAAGAACCATATTGGTCTTCATCAAGTCATCCTCATCTAAACCCAATTTCTTGGAGACTGAATACATCATAAGATTAACCACATCACCACCATCAACGAGCATCCTAGAAACCGGCGACCCATTAATGTGTCCCTTGACATATAGTGGCTTCAAGTGTTTTACCGGTTCCTTTCGTTTCTCAAAGATGGCATTCTTAGGACCGAAATCCAGCTGAGATACCTCCTCTTCTTCTTTCATGACACGGAACTCTGTAGGCAAACAATAAATCATGTTAATGTCCATACCTACCCTGGTCGGCATATCCTCGAAATCCACTTGCTCTTCATGATCTTCTAACGTGGACGTCGACTCTGGAATTTCATCAATCAAGGGAAGTGCGGGGAGGGGGTGGGTATTGTAGATAACACATCAATGCTCATATTCTTCTTTTTGGATGGCGTAGGTGCTGCCGTAATATCCCTAGGAACTGTGGCATCCAACTCCTTCCGCATCCACATTTTAGCCGGCGTGGGGTGAATTTTATCAAATAATTATCCCTCCACTTTTCTGCTTCATCTTCCACCTTTTGTTGGTTCCTCATATGCTGCAACCTCCTCTTCTTAGTTTTAGGCAATCCGGGAGGACACCACTTGGGCTCGGTGTATTTAGGGTCTCTCGGCTTAGCTTGGCTGGTACTGGCTTCGTGGTCATCAGCCGAAGACTTTGGTTGAATAGCCAAACCAAGCTCTTTGGAATTAACCGGTTTATCTCCACTAACCGGCTTCTAGCTTCAACAAATGAGAACCTATCACAATAGAGTTCGCATTGGCATTATGATTCTTCGGCTTGCCAGACTCCGAAGGTTCATTACATGGCGACTTAGGACGCCATACTTTCTGCGCACTTTTGCTTTGAGATGAACGTTTTACACCATATCTCAAAGGGTCTCGAATAGGACGGGTAATTCTATCATGGACAGATTTCCTCGGCGCAGCCCATCTCGGATGAAAAGCATATGACACCATTGGGGGTTGCACCCATCCTCCATCGAAATAATATGGCACGTAAGGTGGTGTCGACATCCATGGTTCCGCCGCCCATTGTCTATACGACCTTCCATAATGTTAATATTCCTCCCTTGGACGCTTCCTGCGTGATGGATGGTTGTAAGCACCAGCCACTTGGTGTGTATATTTGTTCAACATGTCAAAAGTTGGCTTGATCTTCTTATATTGATAATTATCCTCGTTCTTCTTCCACTTGCCAACCTACGGATTCTTCGGTTTGATGAACTTGGTGTAACATCCCAAGTATGAAAAACACCTTTAGAATGTTTGCTTTTTGTTAATTATGTTTTGCATCATGTCATCATAAGTTTTCCATTTGTTTTCCTTTTTTTTCATTTGTTTTCCCTTGTTTTTCAATATGAATTTCAAACCAATTTTCAAATTCTTGTTTCATACTTGTTCTGTTACAATTTTTTTTTAAATAGAAATATTCAAATAAAAACATCTTTTGTTTCCATTAAAATAGAAAGTTCAAACTATTAAATGGTTCCGTTTAACAATTCATTTAATATCAAATTCACTCAAATTCAATTGAAATTTCAAACAGCAACCAAGTTTAAACATTTGAAAAACAAACAATGGCACAGTTGGGGTTTTGTAAATAACAAACTATAAAAATTAACACCAAATTTTAAAACCCCCAAAACCCTTCCTTTTTCTCCCTTTTCCTTTTCAGCAAAAAAAAACAAACAGAAAGAAAAATAAATAAAAAGAAAACGGCTGGGGAAGGCAGACTGGACCAAGCCCAGCCCACCTAACCCCAGCGCGCGCGCGCAGCAGGCCCGCGGCCCCCTTCTCCCTCCTCCGTACGGCTGGCGTCAGCTGACGCCAGCGCGCACGCAGCAGAGCATCCCGCTCTCCATCTGCTCCCTCCACCTTTTCCTCCCCTATTTCTAGCCCCCGAGACCCCTAAACCCTAGCCTAGCCCTCTTCTTCCTCCCTGCCGCCGCCAGCTCCCTTCCTCCTCTCTATTTCTCCTCTCCGGCGAACGTTGGTGGAGGTGGGTGATCATGGCGCCGCCGTCGACAACACGCTAGGGGGCGCCACCGTGCAAGCCAGGGGCACGAGCAGGACCGCCACCTCTCCCTCGTCCTCATCGACAGCTGCAGCAGGACCCAGGGGCCACAGATCCTCGACGACGAGCCCGTCACCGCCGCAGCTGTTCTGAACCTTGCCACCGCGCCGTCTTCCCCGACCACGGCAGCCTCAACCATCGACACCAACCACCTCCCGGTGAGCCACCGCAGCGCCCCATGCCTCTCTCCAGCCCCCTCGTTTCCTGTTCTGCACGCGCCCGTTCTGAAACTCCGGCAGCGTCCGCCACCGTGCCGCCATGGTTGCAATCGAGCACGATCTTGTGCGTGTTCAGGCCGTCCAAGCACACGCGCACACTCCACAATCCTCAGCACGCACGCACGCACGCCCAGCGCCGCCAAATCGTGGTCACCGCGCCGTGCAGCACCGCCGTTTCCCTCCGCCGTCGACAGGTTCAGACGAAAGACTGAATTTTTATTCAGTTTCGTCAGTTAAGCGCAGATCCACATCAAAACCATGCGCGCATCTCTCTGTCAACAAACGCATCCGCACCGCACTGGTTGCATCCAACGGCGCGCAACACTGCGTCGCGGGTTCGATCCCCCCCGCGCGCAGAATAAAAACCCTTTTTGCGCGTTTGCCACGCGGGCAGGCAGGGCCCACCTGCCATAGGCAGTGGTTGCCACGCCAACTCCCAGCGCAGCGCCATCTGGGCACTGGCCCACAGGCCAGTGACCCAGGGGTGGATCTACTGGGTAGAAAAGGGTTCCAGGGGCCCTTCTGCGAGATTTCTTTTGCATCCAAGCCCCTGGACCAAATCTGTATGTTTTTAAAATTGCAGAATAGCCCCTACATTTAAAATTCAAATAACTTTTGTATTTCAAATCCAAATAAAATAAATAAAATATGTTTTCTGTACCAAATTTAATTCTCTACATGTTTAAATCATTTGTTTTCTGTTTTGAACATTTCAAATGTTTTCAAAAATTCAAATTCAAACAACTCATTACAAATTTGGTCAAATTCATAACTAATTCAAATTTAATTCAAATGTCACATATAAAATATGTTTTCCATGCAAAATTGAACCACCTTTCCAAATATAAACTTTTTTTCCTGTTTTGAATAATTAAAATTGGTTAAATAATTTAAACCTTGTTTAAATCATTTAAAATTGCTAAATTCATAACTTGGTCAAATTAAATTCTTTTTGAACATATAAAATATGTTTGCAAACCAGAAAAGTATAAACTTTCCAAATATGAATTTTATTTCATGTTTTGAGCAAATAAATATTCAAATAAATTCATACTTGAATTAAATTCATTTAAATCTTGTCCAAACTTGTTTAAATCATAATTAATTCATTTTTATTCCTTTTTCAACAAATGAAACATGTATTCCACCTAAAATTTTGTGTTCTTTCTAAATATGAATTTTGTTATTTATTTTGAACAAGTAAAATTGGTGAAAACAACAAGTGCTTGTGTAACTCATTTAAGAAACCAACTTTCATGACTTAATAAATAAAATTTCAAACTTGGCAAACACCCTTTTCAAATTGACTCTATTGTTGTTTTCCTTTTGTTTTCCTCATCCATGCATCATTCTAATCAACTTTCACATGTTGGTTATTTGTAGAGCATTTAATCCAACCTTAATTCATGGGATTTCCATATGCAATCCAAATTGCATATGGGTCCATTTAATTATGTTACCATGTCAACTAGCTTACCTTTCATGCATCAATTAAATTGTCATGCATCATCCTATGATTGTGCATTATGCCATGTTATTGATTGGTTGTCTCTCTGCGTTGTTTGTTTGCTTCTTCTCGAATAGACGACGACGCTGAGACAGACGAGGTTTACGACACTACTTCTGAGGAGTTAGCCCAGTACCAGGCTACTGAGTTTGCAGGCAAGTATTCACTCACATGAACCATTGTGTCCTTTCCACACTGGATATCGATACTTTCCGTTGTCTATTCTGCTAGCCTTAAGATTCGTTGCTTGTGTTCCGATCCTATCACATGTTATCCTGTAACCCTGATATAGCCTTTCCTCCACACCTATACCCTGTTGCTTGTTGCCCGTGTCTTACTAGCATGCTTAGGGTTGTTTATGCTCGAGTCTGCTATCTGTTATTTCTGTTACTATATTTATTATGTTCTGGGGGCTCGATGTTAAACAACAACCTGTTAATGTTTGAGGTAATGCTAATTTGATGATAAGGCACCAGCAGGAGGCCGGGTATGGTTTTGAGGCCTGCTAGTGTCGAACTCAGGAAAAGTCTTTGTCCTCTAGATCCATGATGAGCGTGCTAACCGCATGTGGGAAGCGTGTATGGGCGCCCCCCTCAATTTGATTCGATTCGCATCTCGTCCAAATCGCCTCATTTAGTTCGGGTTTTCCATTTGCCGCATGCATATGCAGGTGCGAACCCGAGGCCAGGGTGGAACTTTTGTAGTCGACATTTAGGGAGACACGTTCTTAGAGTGCTATGAGGGTCCCCTTTTCTTCGTGGGGCTTGATTAGCCGTGCGCTCAATTGCACGGGGTTCTTTGGGCTTGATGCGAAGAAGAGTTGGGTTGTGTTGAGTGCCTCGCTTGGTGGAAGTGCATTTCCAATCTGGCGGGGTATTCTTACGTGTACGGCCAAATTGGTGCATCCCTGCAGGGTTAAATCTTCTCGAGAAGCCGTGTTATCCGCGGTTATGGATGACTTGGTGATAGGGCTGGCTAACAAGGATTAGACAACTTACACCTAATCAATAATAACTTGACTAGTAACAGACCTTATTGACACAATAACTTGACCCATCATTAATCCAACTGTGTGAGTTATCCTCGGATTGCTTCTTTGGATAAGGGGCGAGATCCAGGATGGGTTTGTTTGAGGTTATTTTGGTAGTTGGTTACGATACGCTATCTTACCCCTCTCTTTTAGCCGGATGTTGTAGCGTGTTTCTGTAGTTGGTTAGAGCAACCTGTTGCCGCACCTTTTGTATCACCTATCTTCTGTTGAACCCAAAGCATATGTACTTGGTGTTGCCGGGTACACTTTGGTATCTTGTGAGTCTTGCTTGCCCGTACTTGTCTGTACTGACCCCTTTGGGGCTGTGGTTTCCGCAGACTACGTTTCCGAGGATCCCCATGGTGGCTACTACGTGGAGTATGACGAGGCTGCTGACGAGTAGATAGAGGACCCGGGCAGGATCCGAGACATCGTGGATGGGCTCCGTCTTTTCGTTTCCGGCCTCTTAGGCCTATTTGGATCTTGTCTGTACTCAGACACTTTGGATGCTTCCGCTGTGATGTGATGATGACTTGTTGGGACATGTGCCCTCTGGATGATTGTATTTGCTATCTCTGCTCTAGTGGGAGCTATTTGCAACTTATTTCTATTTCTTTGTGTCTTAGAGATTTGTTGTGATATCACTTGTTCAAATGCCGTTGACGTACCATGTGTGTATGTTATGAAGTACGTCAATGGAAGTAGTCGGATTTCTATGGGATGGTTTACGCAGAAGATGGATAGTAGAGAATGGTTGTCACACGTTTACGTGTTGGCCTGCTCATATTGAGATGCGGGTGCCGGTATGCCCCGTAAGCCATTTATCTACTGTTTAGCGGGCTTTGAGTATCCTCTAGAAGTCCGGGTGCGACAAATGGTATCAGAGCCTGTCTGCCTGTAGGATCCCTTTTACTGGTCGCAATTGAGTCTAGAAACTATTTTGTAGCTATATAGGAAAAATGAAACGTGAGAGTAGGAATTCTGTTCTTTTATTTCTTTCCCCACCCACCCTCCCTTTTTCTGGTAAGGAAGTGCAACGTTGTTTTCTCTTCTCATCTAAACTTTCAAGTTAGGGTTTCTCGTATCCTGGTTTCTCTAGGATAGTTATATCTACTAGACCATAGGAATGGAGGTGGTTGTGACATGATTTATCATGTTGCCTACTCACGATTGAGAACGGAGGCGTGTAAGCCCCGGAAGCAGATCCTCTATTCCTTAAGCAGTAGATATTGATCCTTTAGAAGCCCGGATGGGTTTTTCGTAGTACCTCAGGAGTGTTTGGTCTCGTGTTTCCCCAATGTTGCTTCGATATCCTGTTCTTCTCAACATCCTTATCGTCCGTTGAAACCGTGTTGTTGCTTTCCACTTCAGTTCTTCTACCGGCGTCTAATCAAAACTTCCCCGATCATCTGCAGATGGATCTCAGGTTCTACCCGCAGGTGGTTCGTATGACTCGTTGCGAGAGCACTGCCGGTTATCCGGAGATGCTGAGAGACATGGTCACTTTTCTGGGGTTCCGTTGGGCACCAGAGTACCAGATCTACGAGCAGCAACGAGAGTTTGACCAGACCTACTACCAGGCTATCGTCTACATTCTGTCAGATGATGGCATGAGCGTAGTCCACCTCTACGAGGCAGTAGGTTCCACAGTGGATATGGCTGTGCAGCAGGCAGCTTATGTGAGCCTCACCGTCCTTCATGCTGACTACTGGGGATTTGACGATTCTATCTATCGCCACATCCCCCGTGGTTACATCACTTCGGAGGGAGCTCACTTCACTATCTACGACAACTTGGATGTCTACGAGCATGATAACTCCAGGCTGCACACCACCGCTCAGTTTGTGAGGCACAGTGACGCAGTTGCCAGCACACTATCTCAGGAGTTGGCTTCAGTCAGAGAGCAGCTCTACCTTGCTTTGACTGATCTGGCGACTTACACCACAGACTTTGTTGGAGACGAGCGCTTTGCACGTTTCGATCAGCCAATTGGTCGTCGTCTGCTAGATGCTGGAGGTTACGAGCCGATCAGAGGTCCACTCCTTAACCTCGGTGCTGGTTACACTCGGATTCCACGCTTTGGAGCACAGTGAGTCGACGCTATGTACTTCACCACTCCTAGAGTCGCTCTCAGACCACGTCAGATCTACGTGGATCGTCTTTCTACCTACTTTCGTGGGCGTGCTCCTCACCGTACCTCTCGCCGTACTCCTAGCCGCCGTCCTGCGTGATGAGCATGGGAGTACCGATGTATCCATTCTTAGCTATGTTTAGTTATCCTTTGGCATTCGAACCATTTATGGTGTGTTGGATATTATGATGTATTTGAACATGTGATGATGTACCTGTTGGTTATCTATTCATGCATCGGAATAATCTC
This sequence comes from Alopecurus myosuroides, assembly GCA_028641055.1. Lineage (NCBI taxonomy): Eukaryota > Viridiplantae > Streptophyta > Magnoliopsida > Poales > Poaceae > Alopecurus > Alopecurus myosuroides. Next base: position 139,969,802 of record CM054059.1, read on the forward strand.
TCTTTCGGTTTCCAAGTCTATCCTTTTCTATTGTTGTGCTAAAATGCATTTCCATTCAGGATGCCGCCAACAAGGAACAACCCGCCTGAGCCACCGCCAATCGCGGAGCTGTTGACTCAGATGACCCAAGTCATGGCGCAGATGGCCCAGTTTCAGACTAATCAGCACAACAACCAGACGGCTCCACGAGTCAGCATCAAGGAGTTCCTCAGTCTGGGTCCGAGAGCTTTCGTGGCCACACGCGAGCCTCTGGACGCTGATGACTGGATCCGTGAGATAGCTAAGGCTCTGGAGATTGCTCACGTTGCTGAGGAAGACAAGGTCAAGTATGCCTCCTATCTGCTGAAGGGTCAGGCAGCTACTTGGTGGGAGAACTTCCAGGCCATGAGAACTGGGATACCAGTCACGTGGAATTGTTTCAAGGAAGCCTTCCTGAAGCACCACATTCCAGATGGTCTCATGGAAAGGATGCGTGAAGAGTTTTGCTCACTCAAGCAGGGCAAGTTGGACGTCATCGGCTATCAGAGTGAGTTCAACCGCCTCGCTCGTTACGCTGGTGATGAGGTATCCACTGAAGCTAAGAAGATGGCAAGGTTCCGCAGAGGTTTTAACCCGGAACTCAAGTATGCCCTTACAAACGTCAAGTCCAACAGCTTCGAGGATCTCGTTAACACCGCGCTCAATGAAGAAAATGGGCGCAAGGCGTTCGAGGAGTCTCGCAAGCACTCGCGTGAGGGTGGTTCCTCCTCCAACATGACCACCCCTCCGCAGAAGCGCCGCATCTGGGTGACAAATGGTGCTGTCACTCGGGCTCCATATGCCCAAGCTTCTCCAGGCTTCGCTCCCCGCCCACCCAACCCTGCTCAGATGCATGATCAGAGGGCTTCGATGGGGCAGCCAAGGCCAGGGCCTCCTCGTGTCGTCACTTGCTACAAGTGCAAGCAGACGGGGCACTACGCTGACAAGTGCACGCAGAGGCAGCTACCTCCACCACCACCTCGTCCTAACACAAACCAGGCAATGGTGCGCGCTCCCCCGCCTAAGGCCTTCAACTCCAACAACAGGCCTGTCGGGAGGACCGCAAGGGTGAATCATGTCAAGATCGACAAAGCTGAGGAAGCTCCTGACGTCGTTCTCGGTATATTACCCGTAAACTCTTTTCCAGCTAAAGTGTTGTTTGATACCGGAGCATCGCATTCTTTTGTGTCAAAGATTTTTGCCACAACAAACAACCTAATTGTGGTTCCACTAAGCAATCAAATCACTGTTCACTCCCCGGGATCTCAAGTGCTGACTTCCAAGATAAGTAAGGACAATCAAATCCTAATTGGAGGCCACATTTTCCTTGCCTCTCTCATGTTGCTGGGAAGTTCTGACATTGATGTCATTCTTGGTATGGATTGGCTAAAAGCAAATAAAGCAAGGATTGACTGTGCTCAAAAGTCAATAACTCTGTTCCACCCTTCTGGCCAGATAATCTATTCTCCAAATGAATCAAGTTCCATTCAGCTGTGCACCCTCGATGCAAAACCTCTACCTTCACTTGAAAATGTTCCGGTGGTTTGCGAATTCCCTGACGTCTTTCCAGAAGAGTTGCCAGGGATGCCTCCGGACAGAGCTGTTGAGTTCGTGATCGAACTTGAACCAAGTAGTGCTCCAATCTCTAAGCATCCTTACAAGATAGGAACTCCCGAGCTGAAGTTGTTAAAGGAACAAATTGATATGTACATGGAAAAAGGGTACATTCAACCTAGTTCCTCGGCTTGGGGTTGCCCAACCTTGTTCGTTGCGAAGAAGGATCACACAAAGAGACTTGTTGTTGACTATCGTCCTCTTAACGAGAAAACCATCAAAAACAAGTATCCAATTCCTCGTATTGATGATATTTTTGATCAACTTGCTGGAGCCTCAATATTCTCCAAGTTGGACTTGAGAATGGGTTACCATCAAATAAAGATCAGAAAAGAGGATATTCCAAAGACAACCTTCACCACTCGCTACGGTCTATATGAATTCACCGTCATGTCCTTTGGTCTCACCAATGCACCGGCGACCTTCTCTCGACTCATGAATTCTGTCTTCCATGAATACCTCGACAAGTTCGTTGTGGTATATCTTGATGACATTCTTGTCTACTCAAAATCCGAGGAAGAGCATGAAGAACATCTTCGTCTCACCCTCATGAAGCTTCGCGAGCATCGTCTTTATGCCAAGTTCTCCAAATGTGAGTTCTGGATTTCAGAAGTTGCTTACCTTGGTCACATCATCTCTGCCAAGGGCATAGCCATTGATCCAGAAAAGGTTAAAGCAATTGTTGATTGGAAACCTCCAAAGACGGTGAAGCAAGTAAGAAGTTTTCTTGGCTTGGCTAGCTATTGCCGTCGTTTCGTCCAAAACTTCTCCAAGATTGCCAAACCTCTCACTGACCTCACAAAGAAGGACAAGAAGTTCGTTTGGTCTCCACAATGTGATGAAAGTTTCAATCTCCTGAAGACTAAACTCACTTCTACACCAGTTCTGGTTGTCCCAGATCCTTCCAAACCTTTCCAGATATTATGTGATGCTTCCCTCCAAGGTCTAGGGGCAGTTCTTATGCAAGAACGTCAAGTTGTGGCTTATGCTTCACGTCAGTTGAACGCACATGAGCTCAATTATCCCACTCATGACCTTGAACTTGCAGCAGTTGTGTTTGCCCTCAAGAAATGGAGACAATACTTGTTGGGTAATCGCACTGAAATCTTTTCCGATCATAAGAGTCTGAAGTATATCTTCACTCAACCAGATCTAAACCTCAGGCAAAGGAGATGGATTGAAAAGATTAAAGACTTTGATCTTACCATTTCTTACACTCCAGGCAAGGCTAATGTTATGGCCGATGCTCTCAGTCGCAAGTCGTATTGCAATAATCTCATGATCATGGAAAACCAACCTCCTCTTCATGAAGAATTCCAGAAGCTCAACCTTGGTCTTGTTCCTCAAGGCTATCTTGCAAACTTGACAGCCAGTCCAAATCTCGAGGACAAGATTCGTTCTAAACAACTTCGTGATGCTGAAATCAAGAAGATGGTAGAACACATCAAAGAAGGCAAGGAGAAATTTAAGTCCTTCTCAATTGATGACAAGGGAACTGTGTTCTTCGAAGGACGCATTGCAGTTCCTCAAGTTCAAAGTCTCAAAGATGTCATTCTCAAGGAGGCTCATGAAACTCCTCTCTCCATACACCCTAGAAGTACAAAGATGTACCAGGATCTCAAGACACTGTATTGGTGGCCTGGCATGAAACGTGAAATTGCTCAATACGTTTCTGAATGCGACGTTTGTCAACGTGTTAAGGCAGTTCATCAGAAAACAGCCGGTCTTCTCCAACCTCTGAAAATCCCTGAGTGGAAGTGGGACATGATCGAAATGGACTTCGTCACTGGTTTTCCAAAGTCCAAGAAGGGCAACGATGCAATCTTTGTTGTCATTGATCGACTCACTAAAGTATCTCACTTCTTTCCTGTCAAAGAAACAATCTCAGCTAGTCAGTTAGCAGAGCTCTACACAGCAAAGATTGTTCCTATTCATGGTGTTCCATTGGAAATAAGCTCAGACCGTGGAAGCATATTCACTTCTCATTTCTGGAAAAGCTTTCAAGAAGCATTGGGCACCAAACTTCTGTTCAGCACAGCTTATCACCCTCAGTCTCAAGGGCAAGTCGAAAGAGTCAATCAGATTCTCGAGGATATGCTCAAAGCATATGGTATCTCCTTTGGAATTAAATGGGAGGAATGTCTTCCATATGCTAAATTCTCCTACAACAACAGCTTCCAGGCAAGCCTAGGCATGGCACCATTTGAGGCTCTCTATGGCCGCAGATGCAGGAGTCCAATCAATTGGTCTGGAGCTGGTGAACGTTCACTCTTAGGCCCTGACATTGTTAAGGAAGCCGAAGAGAAAGTTCGCATCATCCGTGACAATCTCAAGATTGCTCAGTCTCGTCAGAAAAGCTACTATGACAGCAAGCACAGGGATATGATTTATGCACCTGGTGACAAAGCATATCTCCGTGTAACTCCCCTCAGAGGCACTCATCGTTTCGGTGTCAAAGGAAAGCTTGCACCGAGATACATTGGTCCTTTCAACATTCTCTCAAGGCGTGCAGAAAATGCCTATCGTCTTGAACTTCCAGAAAAGCTATCCAAGGTGCACGATGTGTTTCACGTGTCAGAGCTCAAGAGGTGTTTCAAAGATCCAGATCGTGCAGTTGATCATGATTCCATTGAACTGCAAGAAGATCTCTCTTATGAGGAGCACCCTGTTCGAATTCTCGATGAGACCGAGCACAAAACTCGCAACAAGAGCACCAAGTTCCTGAAAGTGCAGTGGTCTCATCATTCCGATAAAGAGGCAACATGGGAGACCGAAGAGGATCTTCGCAAGAAGTATCTGGACCTTTTCTCTTCTCAGTAGGAATCTCGGGGCGCGATTCCTTCAAGGGGGGGCGTTTTGTAACATCCCAAGTATGAAAAACACCTTTAGAATGTTTGCTTTTTGTTAATTATGTTTTGCATCATGTCATCATAAGTTTTCCATTTGTTTTCCTTTGTTTTCATTTGTTTTCCCTTGTTTTTCAATATGAATTTCAAACCAATTTTCAAATTCTTGTTTCATACTTGTTCTGTTACAATTTTTTAAAATAGAAATATTCAAATAAAAACATCTTTTGTTTCCATTAAAATAGAAAGTTCAAACTATTAAATGGTTCCTTTTAACAATTCATTTAATATCAAATTCACTCAAATTCAATTGAAATTTCAAACAGCAACCAAGTTTAAACTTTTGAAAAACAAACAATGGCACAGTTGGGGTTTTGTAAATAACAAACTATAAAAATTAACACCAAATTTTAAAACCCCCAAAACCCTTCCTTTTTCTCCCTTTTCCTTTTCAGCAAAAAAAAACAAACAGAAAGAAAAAATAAATAAAAAGAAAACGGCTGGGGAAGGCAGACTGGACCAAGCCCAGCCCACCTAACCCCAGCGCGCGCGCGCAGCAGGCCCGCGGCCCCCTTCTCCCTCCTCCGTACGGCTGGCGTCAGCTGACGCCAGGGCGCACGCAGCAGAGCATCCCCCTCTCCATCTGCTCCCTCCACCTTTTCCTCCCCTATTTCTAGCCCCCGAGACCCCTAAACCCTAGCCTAGCCCTCTTCTTCCTCCCTGCCGCCGCCAGCTCCCTTCCTCCTCTCTATTTCTCCTCTCCGGCGAACGTTGGTGGAGGTGGGTGATCATGGTGCCGCCGTCGACAGCACGCTAGGGGGCGCCACCGTGCAAGCCAGGGGCACGAGCAGGACCACCACCTCTCCCTCGTCCTCATCGACAGCTGCAGCAGGACCCAGGGGCCACAGATCCTCGACGACGAGCCCGTCACCGCCGCAGCTGTTCTGAACCTTGCCACCGCGCCGTCTTCCCCGACCACGGCAGCCTCAACCATCGACACCAACCACCTCCCGGTGAGCCACCGCAGCGCCCCATGCCTCTCTCCAGCCCCCTCGTTTCCTGTTCTGCACGCGCCCGTTCTGAAACTCCGGCAGCGTCCGCCCCCATGCCGCCATGGTTGCAATCGAGCACGATCCCGTGCGTGTTCAGGCCATCCAAGCACACGCGCACACTCCACAATCCTCAGCACGCACGCACGCACGCCCAGCGCCGCCAAATCGTGGTCACCGCGCCGTGCAGCACCGCCGTTTCCCTCCGCCGTCGACAGGTTCAGACGAAAGACTGAATTTTTATTCAGTTTCGTCAGTTAAGCGCAGATCCACATCAAAACCATGCGCGCATCTCTCTGTCAACAAACGCATCCGCACCGCACTGGTTGCATCCAACGGCGCGCAACGCTGCGTCGCGGGTTCGATCCCCCCCGCGCGCAAAATAAAAACCCTTTTTGCGCGTTTGCCACGCGGGCAGGCAGGGCCCACCTGCCATAGGCAGTGGTTGCCACGCCAACTCCCAGCGCAGCGCCAGCTGGGCACTGGCCCACAGGCCAGTGACCCAGGGGTGGATCTGCTGGGTAGAAAAGGGTTCCAAGGGCCCTTCTGCGAGATTTCTTTTGCATCCAAGCCCCTGGACCAAATCTGTATGTTTTTAAAATTGCAGAATAGCCCCTACATTTAAAATTCAAATAACTTTTGTATTTCAAATCCAAATAAAATAAATAAAATATGTTTTCTGTACCAAATTTAATTCTCTACATGTTTAAATCATTTGTTTTCTGTTTTGAACATTTCAAATGTTTTCAAAAATTCAAATTCAAACAACTCATTACAAATTTGGTCAAATTCATAACTAATTCAAATTTAATTCAAATGTCACATATAAAATATGTTTTCCATGAAAAATTGAACCACCTTTCCAAATATAAACTTTGTTTCCTGTTTTGAATAATTAAAATTGGTTAAATAATTTAAACCTTGTTTAAATCATTTAAAATTGCTAAATTCATAACTTGGTCAAATTAAATTCTTTTTGAACATATAAAATATGTTTGCAAACCAGAAAAGTATAAACTTTCCAAATATGAATTTTATTTCATGCTTTGAGCAAATAAAAACTCAAATAAATTCATACTTGAATTAAATTCATTTAAATCTTGTCCAAACTTGTTTAAATCATAATTAATTCATTTTTATTCCTTTTTCAACAAATGAAACATGTATTTGTTATTTATTTTGAACAAGTAAAATTGGTGAAAACAACAAATGCTTGTGTAACTCATTTAAGAAACCAACTTTCATGACTTAATAAATAAAATTTCAAACTTGGCAAACACCCTTTTCAAATTGACTCTATTGTTGTTTTCCTTTTGTTTTCCTCATCCATGCATCATTCTAATCAACTTTCACATGTTGGTTATTTGTAGAGCATTTAATCCAACCTTAATTCATGGGATTTCCATATGCAATCCAAATTGCATATGGGTCCATTTAATTATGTTACCATGTCAACTAGCTTACCTTTGATGCATCAATTAAATTGTCATGCATCATCCCATGATTATGCATTATGCCATGTTATTGATTGGTTGTCTCTCTGCGTTGTTTGTTTGCTTCTTCTCGAATAGACGACGACACTGAGACAGACGAGGTTTACGACACTACTTCTGAGGAGTTAGCCCAGTACCAGGCTACTGAGTTTGCAGGCAAGTATTCACTCACATGAACCATTGTGTCCTTTCCACACTGGATATCGATACTTTCCGTTGTCTATTCTGCTAGCCTTAAGATTCGTTGCTTGTGTTCCGATCCTATCACATGTTATCCTGTAACCCTGATATAGCCTTTCCTCCACACCTATACCCTGTTGCTTGTTGCCCGTGTCTTACTAGCATGCTTAGGGTTGTTTATGCTCGAGTCTGCTGTCTGTTATTTCTGTTACTATATTTATTATGTTCTGGGGGCTCGATGTTAAACAACAACCTGTTAATGTTTGAGGTAATGCTAAGTTGATGATAAGGCACCGGCAGGAGGCCGGGTATGGTTTTGAGGCCTGCTAGTGTCGAACTCAGGAAAAGTCTTTGTCCTCTAGATCCATGATGAGCGCGCTAACCGCATGTGGGAAGCGTGTATGGGCGCCCCCTCAATTTGATTCGATTCGCATCTCGTCCAAATTGCCTCATTTAGTTCGGGTTTTCCATTTGCCGCATGCATATGCAGGTGCGAACCCGAGGCCAGGGTGGAACTTTTGTAGTCGGTATTTAGGGAGACACGTTCTTAGAGTGCTATGAGGGTCCCCTTTTCTTCGTGGGGCTTGATTAGCCGTGCGCTCAATTGCACGGGGTTCTTTGGACTTGATGCGAAGAAGAGTTGGGTTGTGTTGAGTGCCTCGCTTGGTGGAAGTGCATTTCCAATCTGGCGGGGTATTCTTACGTGTACGGCCAAATTGGTGCATCCCTGCAGGATTAAATCTTCTCGAGAAGTCGTGTTATCCGCGGTTATGGATGACTTGGTGATAGGGCTGGCTAACAAGGATTAGACAACTTACACCTAATCAATAATAACTTGACTAGTAACAGACCTTATTGACACAATAACTTGACCCATCATTAATCCAACTGTGTGAGTTATCCTCGGATTGCTTCTTTGGATAAGGGGCGAGATCCAGGATGGGTTTGTTTGAGGTTATTTTGGTAGTTGGTTACGATACGCTATCTTACCCCTCTCTTTTAGCCGGATGTTGTAGCGTGTTTCTGTAGTTGGTTAGAGCAGCCTGCTGCCGCACCTTTTGTATCACCTATCTTCCGTTGAACCCAAAGCATCTGTACTTGGTGTTGCCGGGTACACTTTGGTATCTTGTGAGTCTTGCTTACCAGTACTTGTCTGTACTGACCCCTTTGGGGTTGTGGTTTCCGCAGACTACGTTTCCGAGGATCCCCATGGTGGCTACTACGTGGAGTATGACGAGGCTGCTGACGAGTAGATAGAGGACCCGGGCAGGATCCGAGACATCGTGGATGGGCTCCGTCTTTTCGTTTCCGGCCTCTTAGGCCTATTTGGATCTTGTCTGTACTCAGACACTTTGGATGCTTCCGCTGTGATGTGATGATGACTTGTTGGGACATGTGTCCTCTGGATGATTGTATTTGCTATCTCTGCTCTAGTGAGAGCTATTTGCAACTTATTTCTATTTCTTTGTGTCTTAGAGATTTGTTGTGATATCACTTGTTCAAATACCGTTGACGTACCATGTGTGTATGTTATGAAGTACGTCAACGGAAGTAGTCGGATTTCTATGTGATGGTTTACGCAGACGATGGATAGTAGAGAATGGTTGTCACACGTTTACGTGTTGGCCTGCTCATATTGAGATGCGGGTGCCGGTATGCCCCGTAAGCCATTTATCTACTGTTTAGCGGGCTGTGAGTATCCTCTAGAAGTCCGGGTGCGACACTTGGCAAGATCTTATCCTTGTACTTGTTGTTGTCCCTTGGGCGTAGTATTTTTTATAGTGATCTTCAATGTCTCTTTGCCGTCGGGTTGCTTGTCAAGAACAATCTCCCTTCCAGAGGCTTTCTCCTTCTCCTTGCTATTCCTGGGGTCACCCACAACAACATTATTTTTGTTAGTGGATCCGGCCACTTCAGGCCGAATTAACACCTTTTTTCCATGAAGCTCCAAAGTGTTTGTTGGGAATTGCTGCTTGTCAATTTGCATATCGGCAAAGCTTAATCGTCCATAGTTTATAGCTGATTGTATCTGTCGCCAAAAAACATTGCAATCATTAGTAGCATGAGAGAAAGAATTATGATATTTGCAATAAGCGCGCCATTTCAATTCCTCAAATGGAGGTAAAGCATGAGACATTCTAATAAGCTTGTCCTTCAACATAGCATCAAATATTCTATCACATTTCGCTACATCGAAACTAAATTTCATCGCATCTTCAAGATTCTTGCGAATCAGCTTAAGAGCGTCACAAATATAAGGTTTGACCATTGAGGGCCAAAAAAACTCAACAACATAAATATCACCTTAATCGTACGGATTTTCGCTATTATATTCAACCATATTGAAACGAGGATGATCAAATTTGGACTTGTGCTCAACTTTTGTTTCATTTCTTTGATTTTCTTGATTCAAAGCCCTTTGCAAAAACTTGGTTGACATTTAAAAACTCATAACCTTTGATTCCCTCTTTAATGTGAGTTCTTAGACCATTAAGTACCAAGTATTCCATGTCTCTTTCAGGTATCACTAAGTTGTAACATCGTTTTTTGTATCTCTAAATCTCTTGACATAATCGGTGACCGATTCATCATGCTTTTGCCTAACCGATGTAAGATGTGACAAACTTAACTCGTTCTCACTTCTATAAAAATGCTCATGGGATTTCTTTTCTAGATGGTAAAGCAGAAAACCATGAAAGCGGCACGAGTTAAAGACAAGGGAAATAAACGCACTTTTAAAGGATCACTATTACCAGCTTCTCCTAGCTGCGCTAAATATTGACTAAGATGTTTCCAAGTTTTCTTATTATCTGCCCCATTAAATTTAACAAATCAGGTACTTTGTAACCTTGTGGGTATGGTAGAGTATAAAAATATTCTAGACACGGTTTTTGATACATCCGTCTCATTGGGTTTGGTTCAATTCCGAAGTTATCATAAAACATCTTTTGCAACTCTGCCCTTAAAGTGGCTATATTTTCATCTACCATGGGTTGAGTTGTTTGTGGTAATGATACAGGAACAATAGCATTAGTAGTAATTGGACTCACCCACGCTATTGGCACCGAATTGTAATTCGTCGCCGTAACCGTAGCTATAGGTTAGGTGACCTGGTTCGGCATTATCGCCGAATAAGGCGCACTCTTAATAGGAGTGGGACATTCTAGCGCGGTTATAAGCTGGCCTTCTTGAGAATAATAAGGTTTCATCGGCGAACTATGTGGAGGTGCCGCTGAACTAGAGTTTTCTGTGTTTGTCTTTGTGCCAATGCTACCAGGACAATTATAAGGTGTGTTTTGGCTAGTCTTTATATTATGTAACATAGCATCATAAGTTTTTTTTATAGCTTCGATGATCAAATTATTAATCTCAGCCAACTGATCCTTAGAAAATAAGCTAAAACTTACAACGAGTTCAGTTAATGTGCCGGGTAGCGGTGGAAGCTTGATTTCCCCAAGCGGGGTAACCGCGCCATGATGATCCTTGTAAAAGCTTGCAAAGAATGCCTCCATGTCATCCTCCGCTAGCTTTTTCAACTTTGCCTCATGCTCTGCTTGTAGCTGATCTTGGCGCTGCTTTTGTAGCGCCTCAAAAGTTTGGCAGTGATCCTCCGAAAGGTCATCAAAGCTAGATTTGATGATGTTTTTGCCACTGATTTAAGTGGGTTGAGGAATATTGCCGTTCTTCACGATGATTTTCCCCAATGGAGTCGCCAAAAAGTGTGTTAGCACAAGAACATGTCATGTGTACCTTCGTTATCGAGCGCGATACGCAACACAATCCGGCGGACGCTTTTGAAGACCCAAAACCCTACATTCCGGGAGGGACCCCGTCTGGACACGCGGCTGCTATGGGCTTCCCTAGGTCAGTTCGCCTGCCCCCAATGCTTTCGCGGATCAAAGCTCTCCGGTGCACAGAGAGCGCCGACAAACAAAGAAGAAGAACAACTACGGTTTGGGAATAAATGTAGTAGGTGATTTTTTGGGTGATTGTGTGTTTATTCAATCAGACGTCACCTCTCATGTATATAAGAGGCGTCTGGACTTCCCGTGCAAGGAAAAGGCTTAGATTCACGTCCAAAATCCCTAATTCGCATCCAATTCAGATGTTTGACTCAAACCTTCCAAAACAGTTTGGTCCAAAAACTGATTGAACCGTGCGGGTTGTTTTTGAGTCAGTAAACAACCTCAAATTGAAATCATGTAAAATAAAAAAAAGTGTTCGTATAAAAAATAAGAATAACTTTCATGTTTTGTGATTTTCCATCTGATGTCATCTTGAAGGCCTAATTGTGTCTGTACTAATACATATTTGAATTGAATCCGAATCTGTCAGTTCTGGCCCGTCCGTATTTTCCAGATTCGAGGTAGTAAACCACGTCAGATCAAAATATCGTAGAAGACAAAATTGTTTGCCTGATTTTTTTTTAATTTAATGTGTTTTTTATTTGATCTTATCTTGATGCTTCAAAATGAGGAGGAAGAAGTTCGACGTAATGTGAGGATTTTCAACTCATTTCACCAATGCTCCCGTGAAGTACAGACCATGTCTATGGTTTGGTGGGTTTTCTCGCGCCCAAGGACAGAGTATGTTTAAGGTAGGGCGATCCGCAATATTTTGTCCCTAGAAATTGCATATGACCTTGGATTGAAATGATAAAGTTTCTTGTTTTGACGAGAAGCACAACTTTTATTCATATTATTTTTTCATTTGAGGTAATATTAGTGCCATCTATTTGTAAGCCAAAATCAGTTGTCAACACAAGCTCTCAAAGACTGATAAATGCATATGCGTGTGCCCAATCCATGAAATACCTCGAGATATCCTAATAGAACTACCCCCCTTGGCATTGAGACACCAAAAAGGGAAAAGAGCGATGCTACGACCTAAATGATCACCCCAAGTCATCATCATCATCCTCATCAGCTTCTTCTTTCTGAGATGCAGACTCTTCATCCTCTTCCTCATCATCATCCTCGTCATTAGCAACATCACGACGAGTAGAGTAACGAGAGGAGGAAGCAACATGAGGGTATTGATGTCTACGCACGCTTCTATTCTTGTAGACAGTGTTGGGCCTCCAAGTGCAGAGGTTTGTAGAACAGCAACAAGTTTCCCTTAAGTGGATTACCAAAGGTTTATCAAACTCAGGGAGGAAGAGGTCAAAGCTATCCCTCTCAAGCAACCCTGCAATTACGATACAAGAAGTCTCTTGTGTCCCCAACACACCTAATACAATTGTCAGTTGTATAGGTGCACTAGTTCGGTGAAGAGAGAGTGAAATAGAAGTAATATGGATGATTATAAGTAGTAATTGCAATCTGAAATAAAAATGGCAGCAAGCAAATGATACGTCATAAACGTATCCCTAATTTTTGATGCTCCATGATCATATTATGCCAATTGCAACATGTTTTCTCCCTTCTTTATGTCATTTTTATCGATTTTCCGGACTAACCTATTAACAAGAAGCCACAGAGCCAGTTCCCTGTTTTCTGCTGTTTTTTCGTTTGAGAAAAATTGTTCTGGAAATATTCTCGGAATTGGAATATTCAAAGCCCGGAAGTCCTATTTTCCCCGGAAGCATCCAGAAGACCGAAGAGGAGCCGGGGAGGGGCAGCAGGGGGGCCACACCATAGGGTGGCGCGGCCCCCCTGGCTGCGCCAGCTATGGGTGTGGGGCCTCCCGGCCTCCACCGCCTTCTCCCTTTCGCCTATTTAAGCCCCCTGGATGGAAAACCCTAGGTAGCTAATCAAAATCCCCGAAAAAGTTCCGCAGCCACTGTCACCGTCAACCCCAGATCAGGGGGGGTTCTGAAGCTGTTTCCGGCACCCTGCCGGAGAGGGGATCATCACCGGAGGCTTCTACATCACCATGCCAACCTACGGAGTGATGCGTGAGTAGTTCATCCTTGGACTACGGGTTCGTAGCTGTAGATAGATGGTTGTCTTCTCCTCATATCCTCCATGTTTAGATCTCGTGAGCTGCCTATCATGATCAAGATTGATCTTATGTAATTCTCTGTGATGTGTTTGCTGGGATCCGATGATTGTTGACCTTATGCCAAGTTGATTATAGTCTTTATTTGCATATGTTATTTGTGATCTTGCATGCTCTCCGTTGCTAGTGGTTATTCTGGGCAAGTAGTTGCTAGTGACTCCAAGAGGGAGTATTTATGCCCGATAGTGGGTTCATGCCTCCTTGTTGCCTTGCTCGAGTGACAGAAACGTGAAGGGGGAGGATGTGCTGTTGCCATTAGGGAGAAAACTGCGGTGAGAGTGCCCGCGTGCATAATCATTGCTTACATTACACACTTTGTTTAATGCAATTATCTGTTTCTTGCAACTTAATACCTAAGGTGGTTTGGATGATAACCTGAGGGTGGATTATTAGTCATAGATGCAGATGGATGTCGGTCTATGTATCTTGTTGTAATGCCCGCACTAAATATCATAGTAATCTTCATGTCATATTGTGCACTACGGTGCAATCTTTATTTGCCAATTGCCCAGCTGTAATTTGTTCACCCAGCATGCTATCTTTTATGGAGAGACACCACTAGTGAAACTATGAACCCCAGTCCATTTTTCCACACTGTTAAACAAACCACAACAATTTCCCGCTTTCTTTACTTTCTGCAAGAATTAACTATTTTTTCACACTATACGTCTAATCTTTGTTTTCAGCAAGACCAGTAAGATTGACAACCTCACTGTACTGTTGGGGTAAAGTATTTTGGTTGAGTTGTGTGCAGGTTCCACGTTGTTGCTGACACCGGTGAAGCGCCAGCACCACCGTCAGTGGCATCAACCTTCCTAAGGACCTCTTTCTCCTACTGGATTGATAACCTTGGTTCCTAACTAAGGGGAAATATCTACCGCCGTGCTCATCATACCCCCCTCTTGGGGTCTCCCAACAACCGTGTGTATCACGAGCATCAAGGATATTTTCTGGCGCCGTTGCCGGGGAGAAGGAAGTCTTCTGGCAAGGGGAGTCTCTCACTCTCAATCTCTTTATTTTGTTTATTGTCTTGTTTTTATGTCTGTCTTGTTTTTATTTCTCTATTTCAAAAACACAAAAAAATTAGTTTATTTCTCTATATCAAAAACACAAAAAAATTAGTTTACTTCATAGCTGTTATTTATTTGCTTGCTTTTATTCTGCTAAAATGAGTATTCCGGAAGTAGAGGTTCGTTCTTTTAGGCAACAAGGGGGAGAAAGTTTAAAAGATGCTTGGTATAGAATAAATGATGCTCATAAGAGGTGCACAATTTTTTTCTACCTTGATACTCCCGAGAAATTTTTATGTTGGTATTTCTGGCTGGTACAGGCATCTGTTAGATACTCTTACGGGTGGAAATTTTCTAGGAACTCCTGCTTTGGAAGCCTGCAATTTGATTGAAAGTTTAGTAGGAGCACCCCCCCATTACAACTGTTAAAACTGAAATCACTTTGGAGAATGTTATTGATAAACTAAAATCTCTGGAAATGAACTTATCAGTCTTCCTTGATAACGCTAAAAAATTTAATGAATCACTTGTTACTATTGATAAAAGAATCACTGCTCTAGAAGCTAGCAACACTCATGGTAATCAAAGTTTTAGGATTGGTAAAGTAGAGGATGCCATGGGAACTTTAAGCTCAACATTTTCATCTCTTAAATTCAAAAAGGAGAAAGCCTTTGTGGGAAAGGAGCAAAGATTCATGTATGCTCCTAAGATGGCTAAACCCAAATCTCAATATGTGCTGAAAATTGCTAAAACAATTAATGAGACTAAGAGTGACCTTCATGTTGAATCTTCAAAAACTTATAAAGTGTCTATTGCTGCAAATAATGGTTTAGTGTAAGGTATAGATGACGCTTCTTTACTTGAAAAATACTTGAGTTTATTTTTCTATGCCTAGCTGAAAGGCTTCAAAGAAAAGCGCTACCAGGAGACAACTCGTTTTATTTCTCTGTTTTCTTTCAGTTTTCCTTTGTTTTCTTTGGTGTGCTTGCATCTGGGTGTTGTCTATTTCCTTAGCAACCCTGTTGTATCTTTTCTTTTGTGTTTTTGTTGAGCCAAGTAAAGCTTCTAGTGGAAAGTTGGAGGTGGTTTTCGGATTTCTGCGCAGAAAACAGATTTCTGCTGTCCACCGTAAAATATCGTATAAAATCCTCGAAGATTAGAATGATCTGAATTTTTGTGTGCTTATTGCTCATCTAATTCCTCAAATGTTCTTAGAAGAACAGTTTTTTATTTGAGCAACAGAAGATTTTTTAAAAAATCGATCTTTACATGTTGTTCTGTTTTTGACAGATTTCTGCCATTTATCGCATCTGCATCTTAATCTCTTTCTTTTGGTGTTCTTTTGAGAAAAAGAATATTGAAAGAATTTGTGAAAGTAGATAATGTGTTTTTGAGTTATAGACTTGTTTTTAAACTGATCCATGTGAATTTATTATTTCAATTGCACTAACGTTGCTAATGAAGATTGTGAGAATTTTGATGTGAAGGAAGTTTTCAAGGGTCAAGAGAAGAGGATGATATGATGTGAAGAACAAGAGTGAAAAGCCTAAGCTTGGGGATGCCCCGGTGGTACATCCAAGGAAATTCCAATAAGAATCAAGCATCTAAGCTTGGGTATTCCCAAGGCATCCCCTTCTTCATCAACAAATTATCATGTCACTTCTAGTGAAACTATATTTTTTTCGGTCGCATCTTATGTGCTTTACTTGGAGCGTCTTTTATTTTTGTTTTCAGTTTGCTTTTTCTTTTTATTTCAGTTAGTTTTTAATTTCATAATAATCTTGGTTGGACCCCATAATTATTTTATTGTAGAGTGACACGCTCCGCTTTTTCATGAGAATACGTTGTATTCTTAATCTCTTTCTAGCTGCTGCATTTATTCAGCTCCTGTTTTGCATGCATCTATTTTTAGAGTTGTTATTTTTAGTAGTATTATTTGAGTACTCTCATGTTTGCTTGTTGTATCATAACGAGTATTTTTGTTGAAACATGTTTTGTATGGTGCTTGTTGGGAGAAACAAAAAAAAACTGCTGCTTGAAGTAGAATCTATAACAGTACTAGTAGAAGCTTGTATAGACTGTAGCTAGGACTTTTTCATGCCATGCTAAATATTATTTTAGTTTTAAAGACTTGTAGTTATTGATAAGCATTATTAGCCTCAAATAGCTGAGAGTGTTTGGTATGTATTGAAAGATTCATGAGTTGTTCTTGTCATAGTAAAGCATCAATATATGGTATTCTCTTTCGAATGATTTATTTGGTTGACTTGGCGCATGCTCACACCATGTTTATGACTACAAACCATTCACGGATAGCCTCCATGACCACTTAGTTTTTGAAATTGTGATACTTCTTATGTTTTAATTAATGATGCTTATGTCGCTATGCATGATCATGGCTCTTATGCTCTCTTGATTTGTGGTCCCAGTCTTTTGCTAGCCTCCACCTGTACTGAGTATGAGCTCTACTCGTGCATCCAAACTCCCTTAAACCATAGTTTTTCCCATTGTGTCCACCATACCTACCTACATGTGGTATTTAACTGCCATTCCAAAGTACATTGCTCATGTGTTACCTTTAAAACCTTCAAAATTACTCCTGCTTTATGTTCCTGTTTTTGCTCATGAGAACGTCAATAGAGAATCTTTATCTCACTTGTTGATTGGATTTCACACCTGGACTAGTGGATTGATCCGCTTATCCAAATGATAGAAGAGCTGGCAACGGGGTTCCCAGCCCCAAATAAATGCATAGAAATTCTCTTCACTATTTTTGCCCTTGATTTATCAGTCAAAGCATAATTGTGTAAACAAAAGAGAAAGGGGGATGACCTTCTACACCACTTGCATCCTTCACCATGGGAGCCGCTCTTGTGAATCCAGTTGACTTGTGACGTACTGTAATCTGTTTACCATTCATTGACATTAGCATACATCTCCCAAAATAAAGACATTCCTCCACAAATGTCAAACATTTAATACCTCTGTTTAATAAAATAAAAGCTCTAGCACATGAGTGATCCCTGCTTCCCTCTGCGAAGGGCCTTTCTTTTACTTTTATGTTGAGTCTCCATCTTCTAACTTTAGGCACAGTTGAGAGAGCATTTTTGCCATTCTGGGATCTATGTGCATTTGTCCCATAAGCATCAATAATTACTTCATGATGTGATAATATTTGTTCTTAAATTATTTGTTCTAGTCTTCCTCTTGAACTTTGAAGGTGTTCTGGCATTTATGTTTTGCCCCACTCTTAAGGACTATCAAAATATCACTTTGCCATGCTTTCTCTATACCTGAAACAAACGTTTACCTTTCTTTGCATTATTATTCATGATCCTTTATTTGAGTTACTTTTCGTGATGCAAAGTAATTGCTATGCTTTATTATTAAAGTTTTATTCATCATGCCTGTGTTTAAAGTTTTATGATCTCAGCGTACATATGCTTTTACATTAGATTGATCAAGTTTATGTTAGTAGCATGTCACCTCAGAAATTATTTTTTTATCGTTTACCTACTCGAGGACGAGTAGGAACTAAGCTTGGGGATGCTTGATACGTCATAAACGAAACCCTAATTTCTGATGCTCCATGATCGTATTATGCCAATTGCTACATGTTTTCTCCCTCCTTTATGTCATTTTTATCGATTTTCCGGACTAACCTATTAACAAGATGCCACAGAGCCAGTTCCATGTTTTCTGCTGTTTTTTAGTTTCAGAAAAGTTGTTGTGGAAATATTCTCGGAATTGGAAAATTCGAAGCCCGGAAGTCCTATTTTCCCCGGAAGCATCCAGAAGACTGAAGAGGAGCCGGAGAGGGGCAGCAGGGGGGCCACACCATAGGGTGGCACGACCCCCCTGGCCGCGCCAACTATGGGTGTGGGCCCCCCCGGCCTCCACCGCCTTCGCCCTTTCGCCTATTTCAGCCCCCGGATGGAAAACCCTAGGTACCTGATCAAAATCCCCGAAAAAGTTCCGTAGCCGCCGTCACCGTCAACCCTAGATTAGGGGGATTTCTGAAGCTGTTTTCGGCACCCTGCCAGAGAGGAGATCATCACCGGAGGCTTCTACATCACCATGCTTGCCTTTGGAGTGATGCGTGAGTAGTTTATCCTTGGACTACGTGTTCGTAGCTGTAGCTAGATGGTTGTCTTATCCTCTTATGCCTCCATGTTTAGATCTCGTGAGCTTCCTATCATGATCGAGATTGATCTTATGTAATTCTCTGTGCTGTGTTTGTTGGGATCCGATGAATATTGACCTTATGGCAAGTTGATTATAGTCTTTATTTTCATATGTTATTTGTGATCTTGCATGCTCTCCGTTTCTAGTGGTTATTCTGGCCAAGTCGTTGGTAGTGACTCCAAGAGGGAGTATTTATGCTCGATAGTGGGTTGATGCCTCCTTGTTGCCTTGCTCGAGTGACAGAAACGTGAAGGGGGAGGATGTGTTGTTGCCATTAGGGAGAAAACAGCGGTGTGCAGATGGATACCTGAGGGGGTTCGGATGATAACCTGAGGGTGGATTATTAGTCATAGATGCAGATGGATGTCGGTCTATGTATCTTGTTGTAATGCCCGCACGAAAAATCATAGTAATCTTCATGTCATATTGTGCACTACGGTGCAACCCTTATTTTTCAATTGCCCAGCTGTAATTTGTTCACCCAGCATGCTATCTTTTATGGAGAGACACCACTAGTGAAACTATGAACCCCGGTCCATTTTTTCCACATTGTTAAACAAACCACAACAATTTCCTGCTTTCTTTACTTTCTGCAAGCATACACTGTTTTTTCACACTATACGTCTAATCTTTGTTTTCAGCAAGACCGGTGAGATTGACAACCGCACTGTACCGTTGGGGCAAAGTATTTTGGTTGAGTTGTGTGCAGGTTCCACGTTGTTGCTGACACCGGTGAAGCGCCAGCACCACCGTCAGTGGCATCAACCTTCCGAAGGTCCTCTTTCTCCTACTGGATTGATAACCTTGGTTCCTAACTAAATGGAAATACCTACCGCTATGCTCATCATACCCTCCTCTTGGGGTCTCCCAACAACCGTGTGTATCACGAGCATCAGCAAACATGTTGCAGAACTGATTCTAAACGGTGTTTTAATGCTTAGAAACAAGGCCTATGGATCATATTTTCACTAGTGAACACTCTCAACAATGATAACATAATTGAATGCATAAATATCCTCTCTTCACTATGCTACTCTGAACCACTCTCCGTTCGAATAACAAACACCAATTCATTGCGTAGGGCTATAACAGCCCTCCTCAAAGTCACATTCCCATGTCTAGTTAACCTCATGCTGTCACTATGAGCACCCTAGAAGGTACTAGACAAACACCATAATTTCATACGGTCATCCAACACAAGATATAAATATCATGCTAAACCACACGGTTCAAACACTGTCACCTTTACACCGTGATCAAAGTGTTTACGGAGATCTCATAACAAAATCACTTGAGTAGCATAAGAGATGAAGAGTAACATCTACTAATTCCACTAGATTATAAAGCTCAAGATCACATAAAGATCACACCATGGGAGAGAGAGATGAAACACATAGCTACTGGTAGACCCCTCAGCCCCGGGGGAGAACTACTCCCTCCTTGTCATAGGAGACAACAACAACTATGAAGATGGCGGTGGAGTCGACGGTGATGGCTCCGGGGGCACTTCCCCGTCCCGGCAGGGTACCGGAACAGAGATTTCGGTCCCCCAAAACTTGTCTGCGGTGGCGGCGGAGCTACGAAACTTTTTGTGGAAGGGGCCCGATCTTTTTAGGGTTTATGCATTGGGGGGACTATATAGGCGGGAGGGCGAAGTCGTTGGGCGCTCGAGGGCCCACACCACCAGTGGGGGCGGCCAGGGGGGAGCCCGTGCGGAGGCATGGCGTGGGGGCTCCAGGGCCCCCCTCCGGGTCTCCTTTGAACTTCCTTGACCCTCCGGGAATTCTAAGACTTTTGGCTTTCGAATCGTCCGATTCCGAGAATATTTCCAGAACAACTTTTCTGAAACTAAAAACAACAAAAAACAAGAACTGGCTCTGTGGCATCTTGGCAATAGGTTAGTCCCAGAAAATCGATAAAAGGGCATAAAGTGTAAGGAAAACATGTAGCATATGGCATGAAAACAACATGGAACATCAGAAATTAAGGATACGTTTATGACATATCAACATCCCCAAGCTTAGTTCCTACTCGTCCTCGAATAGGATAACGATAAAAAACACATAATTTTTGAGGTGACATGCTACCAACATAAACTTGATCATCTAAATTGTAAAAGCATAATCATAGCTGACATCATAGAACTTGAAACACAAGCATGATATATAAAGTTCTAACAATAAATCATAGTAATCACCTTGCATCATGAAAAGTAACATAAACAAAAGATCATGAATAATAATGCACTCGAAATTTATACGTTTGTTTCAAGCATAGAGATAACATAGCAAGGTGATATTTCGCTTGTACTTTAGAGTGGGGGAAAACATAAATGCCAGGAAAGCTTCAAAGTTCGTGAGGAAAACTAGAAAAAATAATTTGAGAACAAACAATAACACATCATGAATAAATTAATAATAATTTTGGGACAAATGCACATTAAACTCAGAATGGCAACCACGCTCTCTCAACTCTGCATAAAGTTAGAAGATGGAGACTCAACATAAAAGTAAAAGAAAGTCCCTTCGCAGAGGGAAGCAGGGATCACTCATGTGCTCGAGCTTTTTATTTTATTAAACAGAGGTATTGAAAACATCTTTAAGAGAGGTGTATGCTTATGTCAACGAATGGTAAACAGAAACTTCAGTACGTTGGTGCGTAGTTGACGCCCTCGTTGGTAAATCCCAAGCGAAAGGTTGTGAAGAGTATAGCAGCAATTTTTCCCTCAGAAAAGAAACCAAGGTTGAATCGACCAGTAGGAGGACAAGCAATCTCTGAAGGTTGATGCAGCTGAGGTGGCAGGGCGCACTACCGGTTCAGCAGCAACGTGGAACCTACACAACAAAATAAAATCACTCTGTCCCAACGAAGCAGTGAGGTTGTCAATCTCACCGGTTTTGCTGAACACAAAGAGGTTAAAAGTATGGTGTGGAAAACAGTAGGAAAACAGTAAGAACAGTATGAGAGCAGTATGAAAGCAGTAAATGTTTTAATAGTATGAGGAAAAAGGACCGGGGTCCACAGTTCACTAGTGGTGTCTCTCCGTGAAAGATAAATAACATGTGTGGTGAACAAATTACAGCTGGGAAATTCAAACAAATGAAGGCTGCACCATAGTGCATATTCAAGACATAAAGATTTCTATGTGATTCATGCGGGCATTACAACAAAATACATAGACCGTTATCCAACCCGCCGAATATCATCTGAACAAACGTTTGGTATTAAGTTGCGAGCAAAAGATAATCGCAGTAAGCAAAGTGTGTAATGTAAACAATAACATCATCCTTAGACAAAGCATTGTTGTTTTCTCCCTAATGGGAACATCACATCCTCCATCCGTCATGTTTCTGTCACTCGAGCACAGATGAAAAGGAGGCATGAACCCACTATCGAGCATAAATACTCCCTCTTGGGGTTACTAGCATCTACTTGGCCAGAGCATCTACTAATAACAGAGAGCATGAAAGATCATAAATAACATAAGCATGAAGATAACATGATAGATTGATAATCAGAAAACATAACATTCAACATTCATCAGATCCCAGCAAACACAACATGTAGGATTACATAAAGATGATCTTGATCATGATAGGCAACTCACAAGATCTAAACATGAGGTACAAAGTGGATTAAGCAACCATCTAGCTACTTCTATGGACCCGTAGTCCAGGGATGAACTACTCACGCATCACTTCGGAGGAGGGTATTGTGGCGTAGACCCCTCCGGTAATGATTTCCCCCTCCGAGGGGCCGGGGAGAGCTCCAGAACCCTCCCGATCTCGGGATGATGGTGACGGCGGCCTCGGGTGTTTCTCGGGTAAAAGGGATATATTTAGGGTTAAGGTCTCGGGGGGATTATATAGGTGAAAGGGCAGAGGCAGTGGAGACCTGGGGGCCCCACACCACCCCTGGTGCGGCCAAGGGGGCGCGCCACCCTATGGTGTGGGCCCTTGAGGCCCCCCTCCGGGTATCTTCGGGACTTCGTGGAACCTCCGGGATTTATAAGACTTCCGGGCTTCGAAATTTCCGATTCAAAGAATAATTCGAGAACAACTTTTCTGAAACTAAAAACGTCAGAAAACAAAGAACTGGCTCCGTGGCATTTGTCGATAGATTAGTCCGGAAAATCGATAAAAATGACATAAAGTGTATAGCAAACATTTGGGAAACAACATGAAAACAACATGGAACATCACAAATTAGGGATACGTTTACGACATATCAACATCGCCAAGCTTAGTTCCTACTCGTCCTCGAGTAGGTAAACGATAAAAACAAATAATTTCTGAGGTGACATACTACCACATAAACTTGATCATCTAAATGTAAAACCATAAGTAAGTTGAGATCATAGAACTTTAACACAAGCATGATAAATAAAACTTTAATAATAAAGCACAGCAATCACTTTGCATCATGAGAAGTAACTCAAATAAAAGATCATGAATAACAATGAAAAGAAAGATATATGTTTGTTTCAAGTATAAACAGAGCATGGCAAAGTGATATTTCGCAAGTCCTTAAGAATGGGGCAAAACATAAATGCTAGGACACCTTGAAAGTTCACGAGGAATCCTAGAACAAATAATTAGAGAACAAGCAATATCACATCATGAATCAATTAATAATGTTTTTGGGACAAATGCACATAAAAATCAGAATGGAAAAAAATGCTCTCCCAACTGTGCATAAAGTTAGAAGATGGAGACTCAACATAAAAGTAAAATAAAGGCCCTTCGCAGAGGGAAGCATGGATCACTCATGTGCTAGAGCTTTTATTTTATTAATAGAGGTTTAAAAAGTTTTTTAGAGAGGTGTATGCTAGTGTCAACGAATGGTAAACAGAAAATACAGTACGTCACAAGCCAACTAGACTTCACAAGAGCGGATCCCATATGAAGGACACATCTCGATATAAGGTCATCCCTGTTTCTCTTTTGTTTACACAAATATGCTTTGACTGATAAATCAGGGGCAAAAATAATGAAGAGATTTTGTATTTATTAATTTGGGGATGGGCACCCCGCTGCCAGCTCTTCTATCATTGGATAAGCGGATGAAGCCACTAGTCCAGGGTGTGAAATCCAATCAACAAGTGAAATAAAGATTCTCTATTTACGTCCTCATGAGCAAAAACAAGAACACAAAGCAGGAATATTTTTGAAGGTTTTAAAGGTAACACATGAGCAATTTACTTGGAATGGTAGTTAAATACCAAATGTAGCTAGGTATGGTGGACACAATGGGAAAACTTTGGTTTTAGGGATTTGGATGCACGAGTAGAATTCCATACTCAGTACAGATGGAGGCTAGCAAATGACTGGGAGCGACAAATCAAGAGAGCATAAGAGCCATAATCATGCATAGCAACATAAACATCATTAATAAAAGCATAAGTGGTACCAAAAATTCTAAAACTAAATGATCATAGAGGCTATTAGTGACGGGTTCATAGTCATAAACATGGCGTGAGCATGCACCAAGTCAACCAAATAAAACATTCAAAGGAGAATACCGCAAATTTATGCTTCAATATGATAAGAACAACTCATGATTCTTTCAATGGCACATTAAACACTATCAGCTATTGGAGTATAATCATGATACTCAATACCACAAGGTTTTAAAACTAAAATAACATCTAGAATGATATGAAAAAGTTCTAGCCACAGTCTATACAAGCTTCTACTTGTACCGTTAAAAATTCTACCTCAAGCAGCAGTTTCTTTTCCCAACAAGCACCATACAAAATATGTTTTAACAAAAAATTCTCTACATGCTACATGTCGCACCCTGATTTCTAGGGGATACTCACCGTACGAACTGGATAGCAGATGCTTGGATTATGGGGCATAACTGCTCCCACGTCCCAGCTTCCTGGTAGGCCTGCGCTTATGCGCGACAACACAAGCCCTGCTATTCCATCGTCGATGTAAACTATCCACTAGAGATCAAAGGCACTTCCGTCGACGTACTTCAAACCATACACACATGGTACGTCAACGGCGTTTAACAAGTGATATCACAACAGATCTCTACGACACAAAAGATTGAAATAACTTGCAAATGGCTCTCATTAGAGCAGAGATAGCAAATACAATCATTCAGAGGGCACATGCCCCAACAATACATCATTACAATACAGCGGAAGCATTCAACATGTCTGAGTACAGACAAGAACCAAATAGGCCTAAGAGGCCGGCAACGAAAAGACGGAGCCCATCCACGAAGTCTCGGATCCTGCCCGGGTCCGCTATCTACTCGTCAGCAGTCTCGTCAAACTTCGCGTAGTAGCCACCATGTAGATCCTCGGAATCGTCGTCTGCGTAAACCACAGCCCCAAAGGGGTGAGTACACCAACGTACTGGCAAGCAAGACTCACAGTTCACCAAAATGTAACCCGTCAACACCAAGCACAGATGCTTTGGGTTCAACTGAAGGAAAGGGATATAAAAGATGCTGCAATTGGCTGCTCTAAACAACTACAGAGATTCTAACACTTCCGGCTAACAGAAAAGAGATAAGATCGAGGATTGTAACCAACTGAAAGATAACTTCAAACAAACCCATCCTGGATCTCGCCCCTTATCCAAAGAAGCGATCCGAGGATAACTCACACAGTTGTAATAATGATGGTTCAAATTATTGTGTCAATAAGCCTATTACTAGTCAAGTTATTAATCATGGGGTGTAACATGTTTGATCATTATGTTTAAGTTGTCCTGAGTACTTGTTAGCCAGTACTTTCACCAAGTAATCCATAACCGCGGAAAACACGGCTTCTCGAGAAGATTATCCCTGCAGGGTTGCACCAATTTGGCCGTACACTCATGAATAACCCGCCAGATGGAAAGGCCCTTCCACCAAGCGGGGTACTCAACACAACCAACCATTCCTCGCATCAAGCCCAAAGAACCTTGGGCGCACGGCTAATCAAGCCCCGAAGAAAAGGGACCCTCATAGCACTCTAAGACCGTGTCCCCCTATATGCCGACTACAAAAGTTCCACCCTGGCCTGGGCTCGCAAAAACATGCATGCGGCAAATGGAAAACACGAACTAAATGAGGCGATTTGGACGAGATGCGAATCAGGTCAAGTTGAGGGGGGCGCCCATACTCGCTTCCCAAATGCGGGTAGTGCGCTCATCATGGATCAGTAGACAAGACCCTTTTCCTATTAGGGTCGACACTAGCAGGCTTCAAAACCTCTCATGGGCCTCCTGCCGGTGCCTTATCATCAAATTTATTATTAATAGTAACATTAGCATGATTGATTGATTAAACATCGAGCCCCCACAACGTAAATGATATAGTAACAGAAAGTAACGGATAACAGACTCGAGCAAAAGCAACCTAAGCATGCTAGATAAGACTAAGGCAACAAGCAAGGGGTTTTAGGTATGGAGGTGAGGCAATATCAAGGTTAAGGGATTCATGTGATGGGTTCGTAACAGAAACAACTACTACTAAGGCTTAGCAGAAAAGAACAACGGAAAGTATCGGTAACCAATGTTGAAAGGAACACAGTGGTTCATGTGAGTGATAACTTGCCTGCAAAACCCAGTAGCCTGGTACTGAGCTAAAATCCTTAGAAGGGATGTCGTAAGTATCGTCGGTCTCAACGTCGTCGTATATCCGGGAAGAAGCAAACAAACAAGGCAGAAAGATAAACAATCAATATCATGGCATGGGTGCACAAACATGGGATGATGCATGTCATGTTAATAGATGCATCAGAATAAACTACTTGACAAGATAACACAAATTAATTGGACCCATATGCAACTGGGTTGCATATGGAAAGATTCATTGAAATAAGTGGAAACAAATGATTTACAACTAATTATTAGGTGAGAGTTGTTAGCATGATGCATGCATGATGATAACAACAAAATGACAACAAATAACAATGATAGATGCAAGTGAAAAAGGAATTTAGCAAGGGTTGGAAATCATTTGTTAAGTTTGGAAAAAGTTGGTTACTTAAGATGTCACACAAACAATTGTTGTTTTCATCAAGTTAAATTGATCAAAACAAATAACAAAGTTGATAGTTGAAAAGGTTATCAAATTTTAGTTGGATTACATGTTTCAAATATTGGAATTGGACTTTGGATTATTTAATTATGAATTAAACAATATTAAACAATTTTTATTTGAATTAAACATGATTTAAATAGTTTAGGCAATTTAAATTGTTCAAACCAGAAAACAAAATTTATAATTGAATAGAGCATTCAAAAAGGTGTGAAAAACATATTTTATTTGACTTATTTGGAAATAGTATGAATTAGTTATGAATTTTGGCAAAATTCAATTGAATGATTTGAATTTAAGTTTGAATTGCAATTTGAAAGTTCAAAACAGAAACAAATGGCATAGTTGGATAGATAATTGAATTTGGGGCAGAAAACATATTTTGTTTGTATTAATTGGAGTTGGAATTAAGAAGTTATGTTTGATTTGGAAACAGGGACTTATTTGTGATATTCAGGGACCTTTGTGTGGAAGAAGAAGTTTTCGGAGAGGTCCCTGGCCGTTTTCTACTCGCTGGGGGCACACACGGTGTCGCTGACCGCGGGGCCCCAGCGCCAACGTGGCGGGTGCGCGGTGAAGTGGCACCCAGGGCCACCGACGGGTGGGCCCTGGCCCCGCGCGGAAGAAAATTGCAAAAAAGGGTGCTTGTGCGTCCGCGGGGCTCGAACCCGGGACGCCTCGCTGTCCAGAAGCGGACGGAACCGCTGCAGTGTTGCTCGCTGTTTGGTTCAGATACAGAACTGAAAGTGTAAGAGGTAAAATCGCTGCCTTTTTTTGTATTCTGACGAAACTGAATGACGATTGCTGTCAACTGCAGCTCGTCTGCGACGGACGGAACCAGCTCGGCGATGATCAACGCGGGACGGCGCCGTTGTGACGGTGGTACGGGGGGCAACCAGGGAGTGCTCTCGTGGGTTTGCTCGTGTGCATCCACCGTACTGAAGTTGAGGCGAGTTGAACTCGCGGGAGGTCGAAAACATGATGGCCGGCCCGGCGGCGAGACAGGCGGGGCGGGATGGCGTCGAATCAACGCATACACGAGAGGAGAGGGACGGGGATGATGTCTACGGGGCTTGTCTGCTCACCAGGAGGCGGATGGCGCAGCAGCACGGCTCGATGACGACGATGGCGCCCGGTGGAAGGAGCGGAAGGCGACGTCCTGGAGGCACTCCGCACGGACGGACGGCGGGTGTTCGAGGACGGCGCGGCGCTCCTGGGCACTCCCGGGTCCGGCTCCTGGCGGGAAACGACGTAGGGAGGTGTCGCGCTCCCTCTGGCGCGGCGTAGGAGGTGGGGATGGTGGGGTTCATCGGGGCACCGAGCTCGAGCTCACGGTGGCCATGGTGAGGGTGTTGGCATGTGAGGAGAAGGCGATGGCGGCTCAGAGCTAGGGTTAGGGCTAGGTTGAGATAGATAGGTGGGCTATATAGGATGGAGCTGGGGCTGTACGGCAAGGCATCGGGATGGCATGGGGATGATCAGGCGGTTCAGAGCCATGCCGTACTGAAGATGTCGACATCAGAGGAGAACGACAGCGACAGGGAGGGGGTATGTGGGCTCAAATAGATGGGCTGGGCTTAGGGGAAAAAGAAATTAGGTGGGCTGCTGCTCTTCTCCCTTGAAGTTTTAATTATTTGTTCTTCTTTTTTTTTTTTTTTTTTTTGCATAGAACCAAATGGAAGAAAAGGAGGCTTTTTAGGTTAATAGAAATTTTATAAAAATTAGTGTTAGCTAGATAGGTTAGAAGAAAACAAATGCCAAGTTTGGGTTTTGCAGAAGATTAATTTTTTAATTACTGTTTTGCAATTTAAGTCAATATTTCAAAAGAAGGCTTCTTATTTGGTTTTTATTTAAAATCAACATGTTTATTAGGGGAACCCCAATGATTTAGTTTGATTAAACATTAGAATGGTTTGGTATTTTTCATGTCTTGGAAGTTGGTGCTGTTTGAAAGTTTTGCCTTGAAATTGAAATCAAATTGGAGTTTAATTAGTGGAAAATAAAACACAATTTTATTAGTTGAACATTATGGGATAATTTGGAAACAATTAAGGTTTTTATTTGGAAACAACTATTTGGATGTTGGTTTGGAAATTCAAATGGAAAACAATTTGAATTTGAAAAGGGTTTGATTATTGGATGCATTTTTATAGAAATAAAGCAATAGTTTGGAATCACACTTTAATGGAAACAAATAATTGTTTTATTTTGAAATATCATTTTAGAAATTGTAACATCACAAGGATGAAACAAAAGGTTTGAAATTTGGTTTGAAATTCAAATAGAAAACAAAGGAAAGCAGATGAAAACAGTTGGAAAACAAATGAAAACAGAGAAAAACAAATGGAAAACAAACAAAACAATTGCAATCAACATGATGCCATGATGCAAAACATAAAATAACAGAGAGCAAAACATTCTAAAGGCTATTTTTCAGACTTGGGATGTTACAAAACGCCCCCCCTTGAAGGAATCGCGCCCCGAGATTCCTATTGAGAAAAGAAAAGGTCCGTAAACTTCTTGGGAAGATCCTCTTGAGCTGTGACACATGAAACACATCGTGCACATTGGATAGACGTCAGGGAATTTGGAAACCACCGGAACATTTTTGTATCAAGGGTGTAAAGCTGAGTAGAGTTTGGTTCGTTTGTAGAATAGACTATCTGTAATAAGGGTGGAACAGAGTTATTGACATCAATGCAACACCAAGAATAACATCAATGTCAGAAACATCAACATGAGAGTAACGAGGAATATGTGGCCTCTCATTAGAATTGGATTGTTCTTACTTATCTTGGAAGTCAACATTTGAGATCCCGGGGAGTGAACAGAGTATTGATTGCTTAGTGGACCCAGAATTTGGTTGTATGTTGTGGAAAAGATTGTTGACACAAAGGAATGTGATGCTCCGGTATCAAATAACACTTTAACTGGATAAGAGTTTACGAGGAAGTTTTGATTAGACGCCGGTAGAAGAATTGAAGTGGAAACAACAACAAGATTTCAACGGACGAAAAGGATGTTGAGAAGAACAGGATATTGAAGCAACACCGGGAAAAACGAGAACAACACACTCCTGAGGTACTACGGAAAAACCCATCCGGGCTTCTAAAGGATCAATATCTACTGCTTAAGGAATAGAGGATCTGCTTCCGGGGCCTATTTGCCACCGTTCTCAATCGTGAGTAGGCAACATGATAAATCATGTCACAACCACCTCCATTCCTATGGTCTAGTAGATATAACCATCCTAGAGAAACCAGAATTCGTGAAATCCTAACTTGAAAGTTTAGATGAGAAGGGAAAAATCAACGTTACACTTCCTTACCAGAAAAAGGGAGGGTGGGTGGGGAAAGAAGAAAAAGAACAGAATTCCTACTCTCACGTTTCATTTTTCCTATATAGGTACAAAATAGTTTCTAGACTCAACTGCGACCAGTAAAAAGGGATCCTACAGGCAGACAGGCTCTGATACCATTTGTCGCACCCTGATTTCTAGGGGATACTCACCGTACGAACTGGATAGCAGATGCTTGGATTATGGGGCATAACTGCTCCCACGTCCCAGCTTCCTGGTAGGCCTGCGCTTATGCGCGACAACACAAGCCCTGCTATTCCATCGTCGATGTAAACTATCCACTAGAGATCAAAGGCACTTCCGTCGACGTACTTCAAACCATACACACATGGTACGTCAACGGCGTTTAACAAGTGATATCACAACAGATCTCTACGACACAAAAGATTGAAATAACTTGCAAATGGCTCTCATTAGAGCAGAGATAGCAAATACAATCATTCAGAGGGCACATGCCCCAACAATACATCATTACAATACAGCGGAAGCATTCAACATGTCTGAGTACAGACAAGAACCAAATAGGCCTAAGAGGCCGGCAACGAAAAGACGGAGCCCATCCACGAAGTCTCGGATCCTGCCCGGGTCCGCTATCTACTCGTCAGCAGTCTCGTCAAACTTCGCGTAGTAGCCACCATGTAGATCCTCGGAATCGTCGTCTGCGTAAACCACAGCCCCAAAGGGGTCAGTACACCAACGTACTGGCAAGCAAGACTCACAGTTCACCAAAATGTAACCCGTCAACACCAAGCACAGATGCTTTGGGTTCAACTGAAGGAAAGGGATATAAAAGATGCTGCAATTGGCTGCTCTAAACAACTACAGAGATTCTAACACTTCCGGCTAACAGAAAAGAGATAAGATCGAGGATTGTAACCAACTGAAAGATAACTTCAAACAAACCCATCCTGGATCTCGCCCCTTATCCAAAGAAGCGATCCGAGGATAACTCACACAGTTGTAATAATGATGGTTCAAATTATTGTGTCAATAAGCCTATTACTAGTCAAGTTATTAATCATGGGGTGTAACATGTTTGATCATTATGTTTAAGTTGTCCTGAGTACTTGTTAGCCAGTACTTTCACCAAGTAATCCATAACCGCGGAAAACACGGCTTCTCGAGAAGATTATCCCTGCAGGGTTGCACCAATTTGGCCGTACACTCATGAATAACCCGCCAGATGGAAAGGCCCTTCCACCAAGCGGGGTACTCAACACAACCAACCATTCCTCGCATCAAGCCCAAAGAACCTTGGGCGCACGGCTAATCAAGCCCCGAAGAAAAGGGACCCTCATAGCACTCTAAGACCGTGTCCCCCTATATGCCGACTACAAAAGTTCCACCCTGGCCTGGGCTCGCAAAAACATGCATGCGGCAAATGGAAAACACGAACTAAATGAGGCGATTTGGACGAGATGCGAATCAGGTCAAGTTGAGGGGGGCGCCCATACTCGCTTCCCAAATGCGGGTAGTGCGCTCATCATGGATCAGTAGACAAGACCCTTTTCCTATTAGGGTCGACACTAGCAGGCTTCAAAACCTCTCATGGGCCTCCTGCCGGTGCCTTATCATCAAATTTATTATTAATAGTAACATTAGCATGATTGATTGATTAAACATCGAGCCCCCACAACGTAAATGATATAGTAACAGAAAGTAACGGATAACAGACTCGAGCAAAAGCAACCTAAGCATGCTAGATAAGACTAAGGCAACAAGCAAGGGGTTTTAGGTATGGAGGTGAGGCAATATCAAGGTTAAGGGATTCATGTGATGGGTTCGTAACAGAAACAACTACTACTAAGGCTTAGCAGAAAAGAACAACGGAAAGTATCGGTAACCAATGTTGAAAGGAACACAGTGGTTCATGTGAGTGATAACTTGCCTGCAAAACCCAGTAGCCTGGTACTGAGCTAAAATCCTTAGAAGGGATGTCGTAAGTATCGTCGGTCTCAACGTCGTCGTATATCCGGGAAGAAGCAAACAAACAAGGCAGAAAGATAAACAATCAATATCATGGCATGGGTGCACAAACATGGGATGATGCATGTCATGTTAATAGATGCATCAGAATAAACTACTTGACAAGATAACACAAATTAATTGGACCCATATGCAACTGGGTTGCATATGGAAAGATTCATTGAAATAAGTGGAAACAAATGATTTACAACTAATTATTAGGTGAGAGTTGTTAGCATGATGCATGCATGATGATAACAACAAAATGACAACAAATAACAATGATAGATGCAAGTGAAAAAGGAATTTAGCAAGGGTTGGAAATCATTTGTTAAGTTTGGAAAAAGTTGGTTACTTAAGATGTCACACAAACAATTGTTGTTTTCATC
This sequence comes from Alopecurus myosuroides, assembly GCA_028641055.1. Classification (NCBI taxonomy): domain Eukaryota; kingdom Viridiplantae; phylum Streptophyta; class Magnoliopsida; order Poales; family Poaceae; genus Alopecurus; species Alopecurus myosuroides. The sequence continues at coordinate 140,001,952 of CM054059.1, forward strand.
AAGTTAAATTGATCAAAACAAATAACAAAGTTGATAGTTGAAAAGGTTATCAAATTTTAGTTGGATTACATGTTTCAAATATTGGAATTGGACTTTGGATTATTTAATTATGAATTAAACAATATTAAACAATTTTTATTTGAATTAAACATGATTTAAATAGTTTAGGCAATTTAAATTGTTCAAACCAGAAAACAAAATTTATAATTGAATAGAGCATTCAAAAAGGTGTGAAAAACATATTTTATTTGACTTATTTGGAAATAGTATGAATTAGTTATGAATTTTGGCAAAATTCAATTGAATGATTTGAATTTAAGTTTGAATTGCAATTTGAAAGTTCAAAACAGAAACAAATGGCATAGTTGGATAGATAATTGAATTTGGGGCAGAAAACATATTTTGTTTGTATTAATTGGAGTTGGAATTAAGAAGTTATGTTTGATTTGGAAACAGGGACTTATTTGTGATATTCAGGGACCTTTGTGTGGAAGAAGAAGTTTTCGGAGAGGTCCCTGGCCGTTTTCTACTCGCTGGGGGCACACACGGTGTCGCTGACCGCGGGGCCCCAGCGCCAACGTGGCGGGTGCGCGGTGAAGTGGCACCCAGGGCCACCGACGGGTGGGCCCTGGCCCCGCGCGGAAGAAAATTGCAAAAAAGGGTGCTTGTGCGTCCGCGGGGCTCGAACCCGGGACGCCTCGCTGTCCAGAAGCGGACGGAACCGCTGCAGTGTTGCTCGCTGTTTGGTTCAGATACAGAACTGAAAGTGTAAGAGGTAAAATCGCTGCCTTTTTTTGTATTCTGACGAAACTGAATGACGATTGCTGTCAACTGCAGCTCGTCTGCGACGGACGGAACCAGCTCGGCGATGATCAACGCGGGACGGCGCCGTTGTGACGGTGGTACGGGGGGCAACCAGGGAGTGCTCTCGTGGGTTTGCTCGTGTGCATCCACCGTACTGAAGTTGAGGCGAGTTGAACTCGCGGGAGGTCGAAAACATGATGGCCGGCCCGGCGGCGAGACAGGCGGGGCGGGATGGCGTCGAATCAACGCATACACGAGAGGAGAGGGACGGGGATGATGTCTACGGGGCTTGTCTGCTCACCAGGAGGCGGATGGCGCAGCAGCACGGCTCGATGACGACGATGGCGCCCGGTGGAAGGAGCGGAAGGCGACGTCCTGGAGGCACTCCGCACGGACGGACGGCGGGTGTTCGAGGACGGCGCGGCGCTCCTGGGCACTCCCGGGTCCGGCTCCTGGCGGGAAACGACGTAGGGAGGTGTCGCGCTCCCTCTGGCGCGGCGTAGGAGGTGGGGATGGTGGGGTTCATCGGGGCACCGAGCTCGAGCTCACGGTGGCCATGGTGAGGGTGTTGGCATGTGAGGAGAAGGCGATGGCGGCTCAGAGCTAGGGTTAGGGCTAGGTTGAGATAGATAGGTGGGCTATATAGGATGGAGCTGGGGCTGTACGGCAAGGCATCGGGATGGCATGGGGATGATCAGGCGGTTCAGAGCCATGCCGTACTGAAGATGTCGACATCAGAGGAGAACGACAGCGACAGGGAGGGGGTATGTGGGCTCAAATAGATGGGCTGGGCTTAGGGGAAAAAGAAATTAGGTGGGCTGCTGCTCTTCTCCCTTGAAGTTTTAATTATTTGTTCTTCTTTTTTTTTTTTTTTTTTTTGCATAGAACCAAATGGAAGAAAAGGAGGCTTTTTAGGTTAATAGAAATTTTATAAAAATTAGTGTTAGCTAGATAGGTTAGAAGAAAACAAATGCCAAGTTTGGGTTTTGCAGAAGATTAATTTTTTAATTACTGTTTTGCAATTTAAGTCAATATTTCAAAAGAAGGCTTCTTATTTGGTTTTTATTTAAAATCAACATGTTTATTAGGGGAACCCCAATGATTTAGTTTGATTAAACATTAGAATGGTTTGGTATTTTTCATGTCTTGGAAGTTGGTGCTGTTTGAAAGTTTTGCCTTGAAATTGAAATCAAATTGGAGTTTAATTAGTGGAAAATAAAACACAATTTTATTAGTTGAACATTATGGGATAATTTGGAAACAATTAAGGTTTTTATTTGGAAACAACTATTTGGATGTTGGTTTGGAAATTCAAATGGAAAACAATTTGAATTTGAAAAGGGTTTGATTATTGGATGCATTTTTATAGAAATAAAGCAATAGTTTGGAATCACACTTTAATGGAAACAAATAATTGTTTTATTTTGAAATATCATTTTAGAAATTGTAACATCACAAGGATGAAACAAAAGGTTTGAAATTTGGTTTGAAATTCAAATAGAAAACAAAGGAAAGCAGATGAAAACAGTTGGAAAACAAATGAAAACAGAGAAAAACAAATGGAAAACAAACAAAACAATTGCAATCAACATGATGCCATGATGCAAAACATAAAATAACAGAGAGCAAAACATTCTAAAGGCTATTTTTCAGACTTGGGATGTTACACTACAGAAATAAAACATGAGAGTACTCACATAACACTACTAAAACTAACAACTATGAATAAGAGATCCAATGAAAACAAGATCTAAACAGGAATTTTTGCAGTAACTAGAAGAAAAACTAAGAATACTAGCATAACAAGTATTCAAATGAAAAGGCAGAGCGTGTCTCTCTCACAAACAAGGATGCTAGGTCCAATGATATTATTTCAGCAAGTAAAACAAAATAAAACAAAGGAAAAAAATAAAGAAAAACAAACAGACGCTCCAAGTAAACTTCATATGATGTGACCGAATAAAAATATAGTTTCACGAGAAGTGACCTGATAGATAGTTGATGAAGAAGGGGATGCCTTGGGAATCCCAAAGCTTAGATGCTTGAATCTTCTAAAAAATATGCTTGGATGAACCACGGGGGCATCCCCAAGCTTTGACCTTGAACTCTTCTTGATCACATATATCACCTCTTCTGTTGACACTTGAAAACTTCCTTCACACCATACTCAAACAGTAATTCGCATTAGAGGGTTAGTGAAACAAATAAAAATCCATGGGTTATGTATGTAACAAGTTCTATTGATACTTTTAAATATTAGCTACAGCCACTGATGTTTCATGAAGCATAGAAATCCACTTGACATCGCAAAAGAGCAAATGCAAGAAAAATGACAGAATCTGTCAAAACCAGAAATGTCTGTAAATAAGAATTTTTTCGAGGCACTTACGTTGCTCAGATCGAAAAACTTAAAGAACTAAAAAGTTTTGGAATTAGCCGAGGAATAAGCAAAAAAAAATCAGATCATTCTGATCTTTCAGGATTTTATACGATTTTTTACGGTGGACAGGAGAAATCTGTTTCCTGCGCAGAAATCCGAAAACCAACTCCATCTCTCGTCAGAAACCATACTTGACACTACTAAAACATGAAAATAAAGATACAAAGGATTTTGTACAGAAGTATACAACCCCTTTAATCAAAGAAAATAGAGAAAAACAAAGCGAAAATAAAACCATGGGTTATCTCCCAAGAAGTGCTTTCCTTTAATGCCTTTTAGCTAGGCAGAAAGGAAGAAGATGCTCGCATAAGAAATATGAATTAAGAAAAAGAGAGCTTCAAGAAGCAAGTATAAAACAAATCTAAGTCTAACCCACTTCCTATGCATAGGAATCTTGTAAAGAAATAAATTAAAGAAGCTCAAACAAAAAATAATGGGAAGGTCGAATAAGAGCAACTTCAAAACTTTCAACAAAAAGAGAGGGGTTTTAGTAACATGAAAATTACTACAACCATATTTTCCTCTCTCATAATAATTTCTAGTAGAATCATGAACAAACTCAACGACATAATTATCACATATAGCATATTTGTCAGGGTCCAAAAGCAAACAATTCATATCAAGCTAAAAAATAGTGGGATCAAAATTTAAAATCAGCTCCTCTTTCTTCCCACTTTTAGCAATAGAAAAAAAAGATTATTTATCACTCATAAAATGTATAGGACACATTATAGCAATCCTATTTTCAGTACAACTATAATTTATAACATCAAGTAACATAGGACCATCATCAATAGCATTATCATATAAATTTTCTAAACAAACTTCCTCATTATCATGCATATCAATAGTTGGAATAAATAGAGGATTATCATAGTATTTATCCAAGTAGCATTGATTATCATAAATAGCAGTAACAATATTATAGCAAGTATCAGTTTCATCAAAAAGGGATATTTCAAAAGAATCAATAGGATCATCACTTTCATCAAATAATGTATGAGTTAAAGAGTTACTCTCATTGGGAGGTAGACATGGGTAGCTCCATTCTTCCTCCTCTTGATCATCACTCTCCTCCTATTTTTCATCCAATGAGCTTCCAGATTCAGAAAGTTCTTCTTCCATAGGCTCCTGCAAGGAATAAGTCTTTTCCTTAGCTTGAGAGCATTTATTAAGATATTCCATTATGTAGTAATTAAAATCCTTGTAATTATCAAAGCAATATTCAAGTATATCATAAATCTCATATTTATAAGGTGCATCATCAATACTTTCAAGCAAATAGGCAATTTCAAATGCACCCTTCTAAGCAATAAATTCTTCAATTTGTTCCACATCATAAAATTCATAATTTCCTTTAACATAAGAAGATATGGTAACATTATCATTATACTCACATTGAAAAGGGAGGTGTTTATACCTCCTACAACAACGAGATTTATCAAAGCAATAAGTAACATTATAAGTAGAGCAGAAGTTTCTAGCATAGTCATGCAATTTATTAATTTGTTCCCATAAGTGTATCCCTTTTTCTGCCAAGCGGTGTTCATTATAATATTTTTGTTGTTCATCCGTGAACCCACCTTGCCTATAAGATCTAGTTTTAAAGACATCAACCATTGATAGCAACCATGAGAAAGCAAAAATAACAACTAGAATAAGAACTAATATTTTTGTATTTTTGATATAGAGAAGCAAACCAGACAAAATAAAATAAAACAAGCAAAACAAAAACAAAGTAAAGAGATTGGAAGTGAGAGACTCCCCTTGCAGGAATTCTCTTCCTCCCTGGCAACACCGCCAGAAAACTTGTTGGTGCGTAGTTGACGCCCTCGTTGGTAAACCCCAAGAGAAATGTTGTGAAGAGTGTAGAAGCAAGTTTTCCCTCAGAAAAGAAACCAAGGTTGAATCGACCAGTAGGAGGACAAGCAATATCTTAAGGTTGATGCAGCAGAGGTGGCAGGGCGCACTACCGGTTCAGCAGCAACGGGGAACCTACACAACACAATCAAATCACTCTGTCCCAACGAAGCAGTGAGGTTGTCAATCTCACCGGTTTTGTCGAACACAAAGAAGTTAAATGTATGGTGTGGAAAACAGTAGGAACAGTATGAGAGACGTATGAGAGCAGTATGAAAGCAGTAGATGTTTTATTAGTATGAGGAAAAAGGACCGGGGTCCACAGTTCACTAGTGGTGTCTCTCCGTGAAAGATAAATAACATGTGTGGTGAACAAATTACAGCTGGGCCATTGACAGAAATGAAGGCTGCACCGTAGTGCATATGCAAGACATAAGGATTACTATGTGATTCATGCGGGCATTACAACAAAATACATAGATCGTTATCCCACTGCATCTATGACTAATAATCCACCCTCCGAATATCATCCGAACAAACGTTGGGTATTAAGTTGCAAGCAACAGATAATCACACTAAGCAAAGTGTGTAATGTAAACAATAACATCATCCTTAGACAAAGCATTGTTGTTTTCTCCCTAATGGCAACAACACATCCTCCATCCGTCACGTTTCTGTCACTCGAGCACAGATGAAAAGGAGGCATGAACCCACTATCGAGCACAAATACTCTCGCTTGGAGTTACTAGCATCTACTTGGCCAGAGCATATACTAATAACGGAGAACATGCAAGATCATAAATAACATAAGCATGAATATAACATGATAGATTGATAATCAGAAGACACAGCATTCAACATCATCAGATCCCAGCAAACACAACATGTAGCATTACATAAAGATGATCTTGATCATGATAGGAAACTCACAAGATCTAAACATGAGGTACGAAGTGGAGAGAACAACCATCTAGCTACTGCTATGGACCCATAGTCTAGGGATGAACTACTCACGCATCACTTCGGAGGAGGGCAGGGTGGTGTAGACCCCTACGGTGATGATTTCCCCCTCCTGCAAGGTGCCGGGAAGAGCTCCAGAACCCTCCCGATCTCAAGATGACGGTGACGGAGGCCTCGGGTGTTTCTCGGGTAATAGTGGGATATATTTAGGGTTTAGGTCTCGGGGGGATTATATAGGCGAAAGGGCAGAGGCGGTGGAGGCCCGGGGGCCCCACACCACCCCTTGGCCGCGCCACCCTATGGTGTAGGCCCCTTGAGGCCCCCCTTCGAGTCTCTTCGGGACTCCGTGGAACCTCCGGGATTTCTAATACTTACGGGTTTCAAATTTTCCAATTCCGATAATATTTCCAGAACAACTTTTCTGAAACTAAAAACAGCAGAAAACAAAGAACTGGCTTTGTGGCATCTTGTCAATAGGTTAGTCCGGAAAATCGATAAAAATGACATAAAGTGTATAGAAAACATGTGGGAAACAACATGAAAACAACATGCAACATCAGAAATTAGGGATACGTTTACGACGTATCATACGTCACAAGCCAACTAGACTTCACAAGAGTGGCTCCCATAGAAGTAAGCATCTGTGTAGAAGGCCATCCCTCTTTCTCTTTTGTTTACACCATTATGATTTGACTGATAAATCAGGGGAAAAAATAGTGAAGAGAATTTGTTGTATTAATTTGGGGCTGGGCAGCCTGCTGCTAGCTCTTCTATCAATTGGATAAGAGGATGAAGCCACTAGTCCAGGGTGTGAAAGTCCAATCAAAAAGTGAGATTAAGATTTTATATTTACGTTCTCATGAGCTAAAACATGAGCACAAAACAGGAGTAATTTTGAAGATTTTAAAGGTAACACATGAGCAATTTACTTTGGAGTGGACACATTAGGCAAAATTTGGTTTTTGGGAGTTGGATGCACGAGTAGAGCTCATACTTAGTGCAGGTGGAGGCTAGCAAGACTGGGAGCGACAAATCAAGAGAGCAATAATGGTCATAATCATGCATGGCGACAAAACATCATTAATCAAAGCATAAGTGGTACTACAAGTTCAAAAATAAATGATCATAGAGGATATAATTGAATGGTTTGTAGTCATAAACATGTTGTAAGGATGCGCCAAGTCAACCAAATAAAACATTCAAAGGAGAACACCACAAATTTATGTTTCAATATGACAAGAACAACTCCTGATTCTTTCAATGGCACATTAAACACTCTCAGGTATTTGAGAAAAATCATGCTACAACATAAACACTAGGATTTAGAATTAAAATAAAATTTAGCATGCCATGAAAAAGTCTAGCCACAATCTATACAAGCTTCTAATTGCACCGTTATAAGCACGGAAACTGTACTACTGCTTTCCAACACCAAGCTTTTCATAATAAACAAAAACTCTCCAAGATATACAACAAGTAAACAAGAGATTACTCACATAACTCTACTAAAACTAACATCTCTTAATAAGAGATGCATGAAAACAAAACAGGAGCTAAAAGGATTGCAGTAACTAGAAGAAAAACTAGGAATACGAGAATAACGAGTATTCAAACGAAAAAGTGGAGCATGTCTCTCTCCCACAAAAAGAATGCTAGGTTCCAACTATATTATAGCATAAAAAAAAGGAAAACAAAATACAAACAGACGCTCGAAGTAAATTTCATAAGATGTGACCGAATAAAAATATAGTTTCACTAGAAGTGACCTGATAAATTGTTGATGAAGAAGGGGATGCCTTGGGCATCCCCAAGATTAAAAGCTTCAGTATTATTATAATTTTCTGGGATGAACCACGGGGGCATACCCAAGCTTTGACCTTGCACTCTTCTTGATCACATTATATCATCATCTTTTCTTGACCCTTGAAAACTTTCTTCACACCACACTCAAAGAGTAATTCACATTAGAGGGTTAGTGCAACAATAAAAAATTCATGCGTTCTGCATGGGTAAAAAGTGACATTGATACTTTTAAACATTAGATACATCCACTGATGTTTAGTGAAGCAAGAAATCCACTTGACATCGTAAAAGAGCAAATGCAAGAAAAATGGCAGAATCTACCAAAACCAGAACAGTCTGTAAAGACGATTTTTTTGGGGCACTTATGTTGCTCAGATCAAAAAACTTAAATAGCAAAAAAGTTTCGGAATTATCTGAGGAATAAGCACAAAAAATATCAGGTCATTCTGATCTTTCCGTATTTTATACGATTGTTTACGCTGGACCGCAGAAATCTGTTTCCTGTGCAGAAATCCAAAACCAACTCCAACTTTCGCCAGAAACTTTACTTGGCACAACTAATACATGAAAATAAAGATACAAAGGATTTGATAAATAAGTATACAACCCATTGACTCAAAGAAAACAGATAAAAACAAAGCAAAAATAAAACCATGGGTGATCTCCCAAGAAGTGCTTTTCTTTAACGCCTTTTAGCTAGGCATCATAATTTGAGAAGATGCTCACATGAGAGATATGGATTGAAGCAAAAGAGAGAATCAAGAAGAAAATGTAAAACAAATTTAAGTCTAACCCACTTCCTATGAAAAAAGAGTCTTGTAGAAGAACAAGTCAATAAAGCAGAACATGGCTAGCATAGGAAGACAAAATAAGAGCAACTTTAAAATTTTCAACACGGAGAGGGGAAACTTGATATTGTTGAGATGCATAAAATTATGTTTCCCTATCTCATAATAACTTTCAGTAGCATCATGGATAAAATTAACAATATAACTATCACATAAAACATTCTTATCATGAGCCACATGCATAAAATAATTAATACTCTCCACATAAGCATAGTCATTCTTATTAATAGTAGTGGGAGCAAATTCAAAAAAAATAGCTATCATTATTGTTCTAATCACCATGATCATAAAATATAGGAGCCATATTGTAATCATAATTAATTTTCTCCTTAATAGTAGGTGGACTGAAAATAGCATGTTCATCATTGTAAACATCATATATAGAAGGCATATCATGATCACACTAAAATTTATCATCAATAGTAGGTGGAACTAGAATATCACAATCATTATAGTCATCATATATTGGAGGCAAAGTATCATCAAATAAAATTTCCTCCTCAAAACTTGGGGGACTAAAAATATCATATTCATCAAAACCAGCTTTAGAAATAACTGTATTCAAAGAATTAATGCTAATAACATTGTTATCACTATTATGCAAACAAAATTCCATAGGTTTTTTAATTTTCTCTTCAAACACTGCATGTCCTAACTCAAGAGAAATATTATAAACCTCTCTCATATTTTTGTTGTTTTCCATTAAGCTTAACTAGTAAAAATAAAATCAATGAACAAGTAAAAATAAGCCTAACTAGTGAAAATAAAAACAAAAAACAAAAAGATATAATTGCAGAATCTAAAGGAAATAACTTCGAGCACTCACAGAGGATGTGAGTACCTTTTACCTTACCTCCCCGGCAACGGCGCCATAAAAGAGCTTTATGTCTATGCACGCTTCTATTCTTGTAGACAATGTTGGGCCTCCAAGTGCAGAGGTTTGTAGAACAGTAGCAAGTTTCCCTTGAGTGGATTACCCAAGGTTTATCGAAATCAGGGAGGAAGAGGTCAAAGGTATCCCTCTCAAGCAACCATGCAATTTTACAATACAAGAAGTCTCTTGTGTCCCCAACACACCTAATACAATTGTAAGTTGTATAGGTGCACTAGTTCGGCGAAGAGAGAGTGAAATACAAGTAATACAGATGATTATAAGTAGTAATTGCAATCTGAAATAAAAATGACAGCAAGCAAACATGTAGCAGAAATAATCGTAAATGGTGTTTCAATGATAAGAAACAAGGCCTAGGGATCATACTTTCACTAGTGCACACTCTCAACAATGATAACATAACTGAATGCATAAATATCCTCTCTTCACTATGCTACTCTGAACCACTCTCCGGTCGAATAACAAACACCAATTCATTGCGTAGGGCTGTAACAACACTCCTCAAAGTCCCATTCCCATGTCTAGTTAACCCCACGTTGTCACTAAGAGCGCCCTAGAAGGTACTAGACAAACACCACAATTTCATAGGGTCATCCAACACAAGATATAAATAGCATGCTAAACCACACGGTGCACACACTATCAACTTTACACCATGATCAGAGTGTTTACGCAGATCTCATAACAAAATCACTTGAGTAGCATAACAGATGAAGATAACATCTACTAATCAACTAGATTAAAAAGCTCATGATCACATAAAGATCACACCATGGGAGAGAGAGATGAAACACATAGCTACCGGTAGAGCCCTCAGCCCCAGGGATAACTATTCCCTCCTCGTCATAGGAGACAGAAACGACGATGAAGATGACAGTGGAGTTGATGGCGATGGCTCCGGGGGCACTTCCCCTTCCCGGTAGGGTGCCGGAACAGAGATATCGATCCCATAAAACTTGTCGGCAGCGGCGGAGGAGCGACGGAACTTTTCGTGGAAGGGGCTCGATCTTTTTAGGGTTTATGCATCGAGGGGACTATATAGGCGAGAGGGCGACGTTGGTGGGCGCCCGAGGGGCCCACACCACCAGTGGGGGCGGCCAGCGGGAGCCCGCGCGGAGGCATGGTGTGGGGGCTCCAGGCCCTCCCTCCGGGTCTCCTTTGGACTTCCTTGACCCTCCGGGAATTCTAAGAAATTTGGCTTTCAAATCGTCCAATTCCGAGAATATTTCCAGAACAACTTTTCTGAAACGAAAAACAACAGAAAACAGGATCTGGCTCTGTGGCATCTTGTCAATACATTAGTCCCAGAAAATCGATAAAAAGGGCATAAAGTGTAAGGAAAACATGTAGCATATGGCATCAAAACAACATGGAACATCAGAAATTAAGGATACGTTTATGACGTATCAGGTATAGCTCCTTCTCAATATCAAGCCATGGGTACTGATGTACACTCCACGTATCATATGGAGTGATAGCAGGAGCAGTGGGAGGAGTAGTCGTGGAACCACTAAGGCGGTGAAGTATGAGATGCTGAGTGTGTGCCATGCTGTGATCACGGCGGTAGGCATTGTAATGGTCAGAATGAATTTCCAACTTCATGCACATGATACTATGCTGAAACCTGTTGGGCTTCTTGATCTTAGTACCAATGGATCCTGAGGAAGGAGGAGCCTGGCAGCGACCACGAGTACGAGCACCACCGATAGAGGACTCAGGAGCAGCAACAAAGGTAGACTATCTCTTCACGTAGAATCGCTTGGGCTTATGCTCAACACAACCCTCACTCATATTGGAACCCATAGAGATAAACAAAAACTTTTTTACACGGTACTTTCAAGACCTAGCCGAGGTAGAAGGCCACGAGGATTACCACTAGACGCGCAGGTGCGGATTATCGATGAAGCATGTCGATGTAGTGTAGTCCCACGATCTGATCCAGCCGATCCAATACCGCCATTGTCGAAGTGCTGATCGTACATCACCTCTGCCGGTATCCACACGTATGAGGAGGAGCTCCGACGACGTACTTCTAGGTCCGGTGCGACGACTGGACTGAGTGGGGCTAGGGTTCCCCAACGCATGGGGTTGGAAACTTGTGTCCGTTGGGCAACCTGCGCCCCTCTTTATATAGCGAGTGGGAGTGGGCTTCACAATGCTTGTAGCCCATTCCCTCTGTGATTCCAACTCACTAATTCAGTCCATTTCCGGTTCGAGTCCAACCCGACCAATATACTTGCTCTCGCTCTTAAGTGTGCGACCCTGCAGGCTCATGGCGACTTGGACACGATTGGAGTCCAACTCCCAATCGATCAACCGGTAGCGGCTCCTAGCAGAACGTGCCGACTCCCAAGTGCCATAGAGTCATGACGGCATACCTTCCAATGTGACTTTCATGTGAGTCCCTTTTGCCTCACGATATACCTTGTCGAACTATAAGTGAATTATCGTCATCCCTTAAATAGCTCAACTCTCTTATCGCTCCGTGATATATGATTCATCTGACTAACTCTTAGTCAATAGACTCGGTTAACACTTAACCGAGTCGCGCATGGCCGTGCTTATGGAATCACATCACTCGAGAGGGCTCAGAGAATATCTCTCCAGTCGGAGGGGCAAAATCCCATCTTTATTATCCACATCACACAGTTTGCTTCTCATTCGACACGAACTCTGCCATTATAACTGCCTTGTCACGGAACAACGTTTGACAGAACCTAACTCGGTGATCCACAACTCGGATTGTGCGACAACCTCAGGTCTAAGGATTACATTGATTGAGACATGCAAATGACGACTTACTCGTTGCATCTCAATATGGGTCAGTCCGACTTGCTAAACTCTTTAGTCGAGTCTGTGAACCTTGGAATGGCATCACCATGCCCATGACAAGTGGAACCGAGTCATCAGTCAACACTCACATTAGTCTAGGGTGTGTGTCCAGCACAACCTTAATGACCAAGGACAATTTTGCATGAACAATATGAATACATAGTTCCACAATCGAATCACATATTCAATGACATATATCAGATGTTCAAAACAAGGGCGACTTAATAACTTTATGAATACATTGGGAATTACATCATACATGATTGCCTCTAGGGAATATTTCCAACAACTCAGATGATAATCCTTCAAGGTATCCTTTATGAAAAAAATTATGAACGTACCATATGGGATAGCGTAACGAGATACCATAGCATCATGCATCTCATGGAAAATGTAGTCCATAACATCCACAGTAAAGTTCCTTGTAGGGTCTTCATTGAAAACAATCTCATGAGCCAGGAGGAGGAGATTAATAAGCGGCCCACGGAGAGCATTCTTGTTGTCACCACTAGGATCAATGTTCTCCCGAAAAATCCGCACATGAAGGTTCTAGAGAGGTAAGAGACCTTGACTAAGCCAGGGCACCGTCAGGGCCATAAAGATATCCGAGCAAGTTCTTGTTGGGCATGTCGGGAGAATGAATACGAATACCACCACTGAAGGGGTAACCAAGCACTCTCCCAAAGTCATGAAAGGTAGCCTCACGCAGAACAGACTCTGTCATCCACTTCATAGTACGAGCATCACCACCCTTCATCACAAGAGTGGCATAAAACTTCTTTAGGATGGTGACGTTGTAGCTACACTGAGCCTGCATAAGAAGGTGAAGCCCCATCTTCCTAGTGACTTCCACAGCTTCAGCAAACTCAACCTTGGATACCAAAAGTTGCATATTGACAGGATGCATTGCGCTCACACGAAATTTGAAGGTCTGATAGATATCATCATATATGTGCTTATGTGCCATGAACTAGAAATTACTCTACTTGATCCCTTCATCCATGCCCTCATCAAGAAACCATTCCTTCTGCCTCATAGAATAATAGTCCACACTGTCCATATCCTTGTAATTGATCCTCTCTGCCTTCCCTTTCTTCGACTTCACAGCAAGAGACTTGACCTTCCGAACAACCTCCCTCTCCCTCTTTTCTTCCCTGATCCGCTAACGGGAAACCCGCTCATCAACAAGTACACCACCCTCATTTGGGCGGAGAGCATATTTTTGAATGCGCTTCGGAGGACCATGACTCGGACTCTAAGAGCTATTTGTGAATAGTAGATGCATAGCACAAGATGAGTACACACAAGCTAGTGATAGGAAAGCACAAACACATTAGAGAAGATAAATGGATGTCGAAGCTACTCAGTCCTAGATGAATCAGAACATTTGTTTTTATTTCTACAAGTTTCTGGGGTGGGGGCGGAAATTCCGTCCTTTGGGGGTTGGAATTCCGGCCATCGGGGGGGGGGGTCCTGTCCTGCGAATTTTTTCAGAAATAATTCAAAACTAGGTCTAAAAAGTAGATCACCCAAGTGTTTATCTACTATAACGTATCTAGCAAGCAGGAGGTACCAATGGCATCATCGACTCCAAGAACTAGCAAAAATAACTCCCAAAGAAAAAACTAGGGTTACAAGCACCCAAGATCTGAAAGTGGGGGAGTTACCCTCATCCATTCGAGGAACTGCTTGCAGGAGAAGATGCCCGCAGTGATGGATAATAAGATCCAGAGGAGCCCTGGAAATTATGGTGGTCGAATCACCTCCGATGAGGTTTAGCCGTCGGTAGGTTGCAGGTTTAGAGGAGAGGAGGTAGGGGGTGTATGAGGAGTTTGTGCTGGAACTCCTCACCCATGCCTCCTTATATATGGAGAAACTGCTTAGGGCGGAAATTCCGGTCCTGGAGGGGATCGAAATTCTGGGCCCCAAAAATTCCGTCCTATAGAGACCCGAAAATTCTGGCATGCCTGGACAAAACCTCAAGGATATAAAAAATGGACATCTTGTGTGCATAGATAGAAATGTATTTTTGATAAAAGTGTCTTGGGATTAGATTTCCAACCCGATGATCGTACATCACACCCCAACACTTGGAAGATGCAATCAAATCAATGCCAAGATTGAGTGTCTTTTCCCTAAAGACAACAAAAACAAAAGATGTGCGATAAAACCAACTAAAATCAACACAAGAAGCAAATCTTCAAAACGAAGAGGTTGGTGGTCTAGGACACCATGTAAGAGAGTATGGTATGTCACCGCGAAGATGTATCTTGGGTGCATGGAAAATTCTCAACATTTTAGATCACAATTCACCAACTGAAAATAGATATATAAATGAATTTTACTTTGGGTATAACGAGAGAGGGAGAGTCCAATATGTTAGGACAACACTCCCCCTATGTCCATGCCTACACCTAAACCCAAACACATAGTAAACTATAGGTGTGTATGCAAGATACTCAAGTCAAGCTCCTAGAATCAATGATGTTTATCTCATTCCTTAAAAACATGGATCTTGTATCATCTAGGGGATTTGTGAATATATTGGAAAGTTGATCCTTGGTGGGGACATATGCTATCTCAATATCTCCTCTTGCAACATGATATCTAATGAAGCGATGATAAGTCTCAATATGCTTCGTTCTTGTATGGTGCACCAGATTGTAAGCAATCTTGATAGCACTTCGATTGTCACACAAAAGAGGCACTTTGTCACAATGTACATCATATTCCTTAAGAGTTTGACTCATCCATAACAATTGAGTTCATGCACTAGCATCTGCCACATACTTGGCTTCGGCGGTAGAGAGAGATATGCAAGTTTGCTTCTTAGAAGACCAACTCACGAAGGACCTGCCAAGGAATTGGCAATCCCCGGAAGTCTATTTTCTATCATATTGATCGCCAACCCAATCCAATTCCATGTATCCCGAAATAGACAATCATGCCCCCTTTGGGTACCACAAACCAAAACTTGAGGTATGAACCAAATACCGAAAGATCCTATGGACCGCCATTAAATGGTTTTCCTTAGAAACCGCTTGATACCTTGCACACACCCCTACACTCAACACAATATCGGGTCTAGATGCACAAAGGTAAAGCAAATAACCAATCATAGAATGGTATAACTTTTGATCCACATCTTTACCGTCTGGATTGCGCTTGAGATGACACTTGGTTTGCATTGGAGTGGTCTTATCTTTAGCATCTTGGAAATTAAACCTCTTGAGCAAGTCTTGGGTATACTTGGCTTGAAATATGAAGGTTCCTCTAGCCAATTGCTTGATCTCAAAGCCAATAAAGAATTTCAGCTCTCCCATCATAGACATCTCCAACCAGTCGGTCATAAGTTTTGGAAATTCATCATTAAAAGTTTTATAAGTTGAACCAAAGATGATATCATCAACATATAGTTGGCATATGAAAATCTCCCTTTTAATACTTTTTGTGAAAAGGGTGGGATCGATTTGCCCAAGTTCAAACCCACGGTCTTTCAACAAATATTTAAGGTGCTCATACCACATATGTGGTGCTTGTTTAAGTCCATAGAGCGTCTTATCGAGATTGCATACATGGTTAGGGAAGTTGGGATCCTCAAACCACGGTGGTTTCTAACATATGCCAACTCTTTCAAAGGAACATTAAGAAATGCACTCTTCACATCCATTTGTTGCAATTTAAAGTTGTGATGAGATGCATATGCAAGAATGATACACATGGACTCAATGCGAGCCACGGGAGCATATGTTTCATCAAAGTCAATGCTTACCATTTGGCAGTTGATACATCCATTTTGCATCACTATTTTATATCTTAATTTACAGTTATTCGTCAATATTTTAGAGATGATACTTATGCTATTTCATCTATTCTGCATGTTTTACAATTATTAGAGAATAATTTCCTGGGACCAGAAATCTGTTGGAAAAAGCAACGCCGAGATACTATATTTCTGAAGACCAGAAGAAGAAGGGGGACACCGAGAAGTTCCTATTTCATCATAAGACGGAGCTAGCTAGGAGGGGAGCCATAGGGGCCCACCATGGGCCCACACCATGTGGTGGCGCACCCCCCCTTGGCCATGCCGCTAGGTGGTGTGGCTGCCCTGGCCCACCTCTGGCAGCCCCCTTTTGCGTACTTCATCCCCCCAAAACCCTAATACATAGAAAGTCATCGAGGAAATATTCCACCGCCTCCACGGGGCGGAAAACAACAGAGAGAGAAAAGATCTCCGACAGGGAGAAATCTGCCGGGGAAATTCCCCCTCAGAGAGGGGAAATCATCGCCATCGTCACCATCATTGCACCGGGCATCATGAAGATCATCATCGTCATCGTCATCACCATCAGCACCATGATCCTAACCATCCACCTCCATCCCACTATAACAATTGGGGTTCTATATCGTTGTTGTTCACTAGATCTCTCTCCCGGTGTGGGTTACTTGTTTGTAGTTGATGCGTACGAGATTTATCGGCGTTTGCACTTTATGTCTAGATTGTTATTCACCATTATAGCACCTCTGATCATGATCCATATGATGTATTGTGACTAGTTTTTTTAGTTCTTGAGGACATGGGAGAAGTCAAGATGTTAGTAGTGGAATTATGTTGAGTAATATTTAATGGTTTGATATTTAAGTTGTGGTGCTATTCTTCTAGTGGTGTCATGTGAACGTCGACTACATGACACTTCACCTTTATAGGCCTAGAGGGATGCATTGTATATTTGGATACTAATTGTGGGGTTTATGGAGTCACAGAAACCTAAACACCGTTAGGAAACCTATGCACGAGGGAGTGTAGGATTCCAGAGTTTAAGGTTGTGGTTAGATTTATCTTAATTACTTTCTTGTAGTTGCATATGCTTGCAAGGGGTATAATCACAAGTCTGTATTAGTCCAAGTAGGGCGGTGCATCAGCATAGGTTCACTCACACAACACATATCAAAACAATACAGATTAATCAACTATATGAAGCAAAAGCACTTGACGAAGTTCCCGTGTGTCCTCAAGAACGTTTAGTCATCATAAGTAAACCAACCGTCTTGTCCTTTGCTCTAAAAAGGATTGGTCCACTTGCTGCAATTATTATTACTGTCCTTTATTTACCTGTACTTTATTTACCTGCTATATCAAAAAACCCTGGAAACTTGTCTGCTAGTGTTACAGTGAATCCTTTATCCAAACTGCTTATCAACACCTTCCGCTCCTCGTTGGGTTCAACACTCTTATTTATAGAAAGTACTACGATACACCCCCATACTTGTGGGTCATCAGCAGTACCCTTGAGCAAACAATCTTGTCTTGTTCCTTATGACAATGCCATGTTCATCTTGCTTGTTCTTGAATATCCACATGGTGCCAATAACATTGCGGCAGTCTTTGGGCTTCTCAACTAGCTTCCATATTATGTTGCGCTTGAAGGTATTTAGTTCATCATGCATTGCTTCCAACCAATACGGATCCTCAAGAGATTCAAATAATTTATTTGGTTCCAGCATGGAGATATGTGCTTGATCCTCACTAAAGCTTTCCAATTGACCTCTTGTTGCCATTTTGCTTCTTAAGTCCCCCAAGACTTTATCATCGGAGAAGTCAATGCGCTTCAAAGCTCTAGCCACTCTAGAGGCACGACGGGCTTCGATCTCCTCATTGTTGCAAGGAGGGATCAATTGATCATTTGGGTCCCCATCTTGACTCGATTGGTGACCTTGATCATCATTATGAATTGCTTCAACATGGGAAGAAGAAGGTTGATCTTGGCCTTGATCTTGGCTAGCATGGATCATAGGATAACACGGTTCTTCCATAGAAAATTGATCAATAGATGGAGGGTCTTGAACTTGTTCTTGGGAAGGTGCATCTCTTGCTCCATTGGATTTATTTTTTTGTGTAGACGAGGGCTTCACTTGAGTAGAGAATAGTTTTTCTCGATCTACCAAAAGGTGTCCCTCAATGGGGCAGAAAAATCCCGCGGCCATTCTTCTTATGGCATCTCGAGGTATTTCAACATCTAAATTCGAAACCTGAAATTGTGCCACTTGCGAGACATCATTTTATTCGAACACTACACTAATAGATTCAATGATAATCCTTGAGGAGTTGTCAAAGACTCTATAAGTGTGGGATTCGACACTGTAACAAAATAATGTAGCCTCAAGGGTTGTAGATTGGAATTTAGACAAACGAACTCCTTTTACCAAACATAAACACTTGCAACCGAAGACCCGAAAGTAGGAGACATTTGGTTTGTTGCTCGTGACGGTCTCATATGGAGTCTTGTTTCAGCCTTTGCGGAAGTAGAGACGGTTTCATGAATGACATGCCATAGAGATGGCTTCGGCCCATAGATATGGAGGAGAATTAAACTCCACCAACATGGACCTAGCCATATCCATAAGAGTATGGTTTTTCCTCTTATCTACATCATTTTTTTAGGGGTATAAGCAGCGGAATATTGATGCCGAATTCCCTCTTCACTAAGAAAGTCATTTAGGGTGTAGTTCTTGAACTCGGGGCCATTGTCACTTTTAATGGCCATTATGGGAAGGTTGTGTTGATGTTGAACTTGATTGGAGAAGTCGATGGCGGCTTGTTGGGTCTCACTCTTCAACTTGAAGAAATAAACCCAAGTGAATCTTGAATAATCATCAACAATCACCAAGCAATATTTCTTCCCACCAAGACTTGCTTCGGGCATGACACCAAATAGATCCACATGAAAAAGTACCAATATACTATTTGATGAAGTGATAGTCTTGCTTGGGTGGGGATAATCATGCATCTTTCCTTCAACACAAGCCCTACAAACATGATCTTTGGAAAAGGGGACATTTTCTTTTAGTCCGAGGATGTGGCCACCCTTGTGACGACTTTGCAAAGTTCTCATGTTGACATGGAATAAGAAGTGATGCCACTACCACCCCACATCGTCCTTTTAGAATAGAAACATCGCTTGAGTGTTGGTTGACCCCAAAAAGGCTATCACATACAACTCATTTTTTACATGCCCAACTAAAGCGACATCGAGAGTCTTGCTCCATAAGAGTACCACGAAATCAAGTTCAAAGAAGACGGAGAAACCCATCTTCTCTAAAGCACGAACTGAAAGTAAATTGTAACCGAGGGACTCATCAAGCATGACATTGACAAGAGTGATATTAGGAGTAACTACCACCTTGCCGAGACCTGTTACCTTAGATTTTGATGTATACCCATAAGTGATGGTTGCTTGATTTATATTTGGTGTCAACCTTGTCATTGACTCCTTGCTTTCGGTCATATGACTTGTACATCCACTATCAAGCGCCCATTTTGACCCACCAGAAACATAGTCCTACAGGAGATCATTTACTTGAGTTAGGACCCAATTTGGGCCCTCTCATGTTAGTCGCAAGGGTCTTGGGAACCCAAATAGAATAGTTAATGAAATTAACATAAGGACCAACATATTTAGCATGTACACCACAATAATAATCAACAAATAAGAGAGATTTCATCCCTAATGACAACACCACTCGCATCAACATTCTTCTTTGCTTGTGCAGGCTTGGACTTATTCTTCTTATTCTTCTTCTTATTATTATTCTTATTGTTGTAGATCTTGGCAACCAAGACCTTGTTTTCCATTGTGTGGTCTTCCCACTTGCACATTATCACCAATGGGGCCCTTTCTCTTAAGCCTTTCAAGATCATCCTTCAACCTAGCATTTTCCTCAATAATATTTGCATGATCACAAGAAGAAGAAGATTGACTAGGTTCATTAAATTTATCTAGTTTAATTTTAAGGTGTTCATTTAAATTGGTTAGGGTAGAGTGTTTTCCCTCCAAAACCTTGTGATCCTTGGTGAGCTTCTCTAGGTACTCTGTTAGTTTCTCATGACCAACACTAAATTGAACCCTTTTATGTTTAGCCAATTTATATTTTGCAATAGTATGACCATGATCCTTAGTGATTTTAGACATGATTTCATTATGTGACTCCTCAATAGTCTCAAGTTTATCCGCAAGAGAGACAGGAATTTCATTCTCTTCCTCAAGAGCAATGGTAAGAGAGGCTATTCAATAGAATTCTCCCTATCACCATCTCCCTTCTTTTCAAGAATTTCTTGAGCCTCTCCATATTGGTTCATGAGAAGCTCAAAATGCTTCTTGGTTTCACCTCGCAAGTTAGCCATAAAGATATCCAAAGAGGCAATTTCCTATTCTACACCAAGACTAACAAGATCAAGCTTTTCATTTTGTTTCTCAAAGGAGGAAGAACATGATACCTTGGTGGCCTTTGCCATGAAGCATTTTGCGGGTTCTCATTGGGGGATTTTGAGAGTGATGGAGATGATGAAGAGGAAATTGCAATGGTGGCCACTTCATTTGTGGTCTCCTCTTATTATTCTTCTTCATCGTCACCGAAGGAATACTCTTCTTGAGTCACCAACAAAATCCTAGATGATGGCCTCTTGTTGGAGGTGTTCTTCCTGAATAAAGGCTTCTTGCAAGTTAGCTTAGACTTTTCCTTGCGTATTAGCTTTCCTCCTTGAACTTCTCTATTCTAGAAAGGACACTCGGCAATCAAGTGATATTTGTATTGACAATTGAAGCAAGACCTCAGTATTTGAGTTCATTCCTTGGCATTGCTTGAATTTGTCTTATCTTAAACACTAGCTTTGTCCTTGGAGGGGTTGTTCCAGAACTTTATGGATGCAAGAGCCATGTAGTCTTTGTGGACTGTATCAAACTCTTTGGGATTTAGTGGCGCCAATTCTTCTTCCGATTCAACCTCATCTTCATGGTTCACCACCTTGGTCACAACTTTGGCCTTGAAAGCAAGAGAGACCCATTTACGCATTCCAATAGCCCGAGCACATGAGTCTTGAGCAAGCTTGGCTTGGACCTGATAGGATGCCATTTCTTGCATAACCTCATTGGAAGTCATGAGATGGTAGTTGTGTCTTCCTTGGACGCTCTTCAACTCAATGGGCTCAAATGGCACGAGGGCACTCACATACTTTCTCTTGATCCATGCATCATCAACATAAGTGGCACCAAGACCACTAAAGGAAGTAGCAAGGGACTTGAGCCTTTGATACATGTCCTTATGGTTTTCACCATCAAGCATATAGAAGCCTTTGGCCTCATTGCTCAAGGAATCAAATCTATTCCTCCTCATGCTCTCATGTCCTTCAAACATGGACATAAGAGCTCCCCATGTTTCTTTGGCTGTGGGAAATTGTTGAATGTGTGACATGATCTTATCTCCCGCGCCTTGTTGGATCATGTGCAAAGCCACGAAATCAAATTGACAATCAAGCACTTCTCTTCATTTCAAGTTCTTTGGATCAACGGGCTTGTATCCTTCTTCAATTATTCTCCATAGCTCAATGCAAGAAGAGTTCAAGTGAGTTTTCATAAAATATTGCCATTGACCAAAGGAATATGCATTAACCTTAGGAGGATCATCTCTATTTTCTACACGAGGGTGTGGAATAGGAGGGTTTGGTGAGTACCATGGGGTAACTTCATGGTACTCCTCCTTCCCATACTTTCCCTTTTTAGGTGGAGCTGAGTCATCTTTGTTTCTGGTTTCTCCACCCCTTCCTCAACCTTGTCGTCAACCAGAGCGGTATTACCCAGAGATGTGGAGGCGGAAGGATCTGGGACCTTGGCCTTAATGACTTGAGTTATCATTTTATACAACCCATTAATTTGGGATTCCATGGCGGAAGTCAAGGATGTTTCCATGTTCTTGAGATCATCCATGGTAGCCGTAGCCCCGGACACAGTAGTATCCTCTTCGGTGACCATACTTTCCATTAGATGGTTAAGCCCGAATTAAGATCCAATCTCGGATACCAATTGAACGAATCGTATGGGCACGTAGAGGGGGTGTGTGAATAGGTGATACCTCCAAATTGTAATGATTTTTTGATTTTAGGCTTGACACAAAGGTAAATTCTCTAGATATGCAACTAAGGTGAATTTACCTATATGACAAGGATTACACTAAGCAAGATACAAGCACAAAGTAAAGCTAAACGATATAAGTAACCGAAGTGGAAGCACGCAGAGACAAGTATGTATTCCCGAGTTCCTCCTTTTGAGGGGAGTATGTCTCGTTGGAGGGGTGTGAGTTTCGCCACAAAGGCCTCACCCTATTCTACGATGAACCTCGCCACAAAGGCCTAGTTCACCTTTCACTATAGAATCCTTCGAGGCGGAATCCGGGTCCTTTACAATGAGCTTGAGTCACACAACCACAACCGAATTGGGGGCTCTCAAGAACACCAAGAATCTGTTACAAGCAAAAAGTGAGTAAAAAGAGGTTTTGGTTTTCCACAAGGAAACCCTAGACACAAATCCCTCAAGTCAATGAGGGGGAAATGAAGAACGGCTGGGTGGATATGTAGATCGGGGCCTTCTCCTTCAATCCTCCAAAGACCAGCGAGTTTGGGTGGAGGGATTGGGAAATCTCTTGAGGTGGGTGAGATATTTAATGGTGGCCTTCAATGCTGGACGAGCTAGCTCAAGCTAGGAGAAGGAGGAGGGGTATTTATATCCCTCCTCTAACTATAGACGTTTGACTCGAATTTGGGGGCAAAATATCTGTCCTAAGTGGGGGCGGAATATCCGCCCTCCCCCCCCCCCAAACCGCCCCCTAAGAACAAATAATCATACCAAATTTCCGGAGCCACCAGAGAGCAGTCCACCAGTCCCTTAGAAAATATTATGAGCTACCTTTCTGCACCCTAGAATATCCGGTCTTCCCCAAATATTTTGGCCTAAATTTCCGGGTGGCATCTATGAGCAAACCACCTAGTCCTTGGCCGAATGTTTGCTACGAAAAATTCACCCTGGAGTATCTGGCCGTAGGTAAAACTTCCGGGCCAATATTCGGGACTAGCCAGGGGATGTCACACTCTGGTCCTTAGCCGAATTTGATCTTTGCCTACACCCCGGAATATGCGGCCTAACACAAATTTCCGGCCCAATATCCCTGCTTGACCAGGGGATGTCACATGTTGGTCCTTAGCTGATTTTTAGCCAGAAAACTTGCCACCGGAATATCCGGCCCTAAGCCAAATATTCCTGCCCAGTATTTCGGCTTTGACAGTGAGCAACATAACTCTTCTATTTGATCTTTTTGGTGACAAGTACTTCTATGATTTCATCTCTAAAACCTGGACCACTTAAACACAATGTTAAAACATCACTAGTGTTGTTATCTAATACACAAAACATAAGGGATCAATAAATGTTCTTTCACATGGGGGGGGGGGGGTTGGATTCCATCAGATGGACTCCCCAAACCCGATTTAGGTGGGAGGGGAGTTCAAGACCAACTAGGTCTCCTCCCCCTCCCTCCTTTCCATGCGCATTGGGGAAGAAGCCCCTGGCCTATTCGAACAAGTATCCCTCCACTTGGTTGCATCCCTAGTGTACCATGTGACCCTCCGGCACATGTGGCCCCACTAGGTTTTGCCCATTTTCACCATTTTGGAACCCCCAAAAAATACCGGACTCCTCCGAAACTTTCTACAATCATTCTACCTTCTTCCAAAAACGTCTGGAACCATTCCACCCACTCTCGGTGATATTATAGACTTATGTGTCATATCCTAGGACCTTCTAAACAATCCTTTGGAGTTACTTTCATCTATATTTTCCATCGGAACACAACTCATATATGCTCCTGAAACTTAAGTGTGACCCTATGGATTCAAATACATGCGTACATGTCCGGAACTCATTCTGCTACAATGATTATTAGTGCTACCTTGATGTCCACAATCAGGAGCATATCCAGGGGCGAGCAGGGGACCCCCCCCCCCCCAATGGTTCGCCCCCAAGGAATTACACTATACATATAAATGATCTGTACTAATTTCAGTTAGTAATTACGTAAAAAGTACTTATTTAGGGCCAAAGTTACAACGGTTCTTGTTGTATGTACGCACGGCAGCAACCCATATCTTCACTTCCCATGTCTGCCATCGATTATGCGTATTCGTCTAGATTGATCGATCTGTAAAAGTGCTAGCGTGTGGCGCCGCCTGTGCCGCCGTTCGTTGCTTCCCCACCCAAGCCATGGATTTTCCTGTACAAGATGGGCAACCCAATGTCGGTTAATGCAACGGCTGCCAACAATCCTTGTTGCCTGCTAGCCACACGTTTGGGCCTCTGCCCCCACAAATCACCTCTTGGTATTTTGTTCACGCTACTGTTCTATCCCTCATTTTCTTTGTAGTTTTTTTGCGATACCATTTTATTTTTAATTTATCTACACATCATTAGTCACATGTACGTGTTGCTGGTCTAGAACTCTAGATCAAGATCTCGTTTTCTTTGTAGTTTAGCTAGAATTCACTAGTCATAAATAAAGGAAATAATAATACAATGGATTGCTTTTTTTGTTTCACTAGTTTGAATATCGGATCTGCTCTGTCGCTAAATATTCAAACCGAATTGTGGATTTATAGAATCTTAGGCGTTTTGTCAGACCAGACAAATGTTAATGTTTCATATAACTTATATTCACATAATGTTTCTTTCCCACAAATGTTGATATGTTGGTTTATTTTTTTATTTGGTATCTGGATATAATATGTTTCCCATGTGATCCTCATGGCTTTGCCCCCCTATATCTAAATCCTGGCTTTGCCCCTGCACATAATGACCCCCACACATATCACGAAGATCTTTATCGTGAGAACCATTGTATTACTAACATTCACTCATTGTGCTGCTTCTCGATACTTTACAATACCTAGTGTGAAACATTCACCGTTACCCGACATGTACTCTTTACTCATTCCGTATCCCAGCGTTCCTTTATGATCGTCGCCATGATCAAGTGTATGGACAGACGATAAAGAACACTGTCATACATGAGAGGGTCCAAAGTGTATCTCTCCATCGCGAGGAGTAGATATTCCCATAGCGACACTATATGAAAACATGGCGTACTATCTGGTAAGAACGAAATACCAACTTATACTTACCATGTTACAATGTAACGTTTGGAGGTCCCATCACCTCTATTTTGTATCCAGTCCTATATGTGTCTTACAGTCAAACGATCATAATGCTACCGATAACAACATGTTTCATTGGTATATTAATTGGGTCTTATCCATCATCGTTGTTTCCCTAAACAACTTCGATCTCATATATTACTGGCAGCATCACATTAGCTTATACTTTTCCACATAGTTAGGAATCAAGACTATTAATAATATATGAACTAGTAATAGAGGCATAGCCGGGGATATCTATGGTGTTTATATTCCACACATGTATTATAGTTTTCCTCCAAATGCTCACTATCCGAGACAAACAAAATTATAGCATAGAACATAAAATAAATCATGAAATAGAAATATGAATAATATCACTTTTATTATTGTCTCTAGGACATATCTCCATCAGCTGCATCGTCAGAAAAATCGAGACATATGCCGATTATTGTGCTCAATAGCTCAGCAAACTCACTATGATGCGTGAATGCATATGTGGCCAAAATTCCATTACGCTCTCTTTCTTTTGATTATACACGTTAATGATCTGAAAATAAACAACCGAGATAGTTCAATTCACTCAGCTATAACACACAACACTATCACGGGGACGTCAAAGCAGCATGAGTTACCTGGTTCCTTTAGACAACCAAAACAAAAGCTAAAAGGCTGGTTATGAACTAAAGTAGAATGGGGTGACCGGTGCATATCCCTTGTTGGACATCTTGAGCAAATATGGTTAAACTACAGTTGCGGAGATTTTTTCAGGGCGGGGGGGGGGGAGCAACATGGTATTGCCTCACACACGAATGCTATATATTAAAATTGAGAATATCACCATTTATTTGTAATTTTAGATCCCTTTTGATTTTAAAGCATCACAAGCTCAATGTCCCGGAATGAATTTCACGCGTCTCAAATTGATATTCAATCAGTGAGGAACAATATTGATGGTTGTTTATAAATGGTTTTATTATAAAAAAAATCTTGTTTTGGACAGTCAGACTATTTACAAAGCAATACAATATGGTAAACTCGTAAAGAGAAAAGAGAGGCTTCAAAATTAGTTGCCTGTATCATGAAAAAAGACCAACAAAACCGAAGATTCACTTTTGGCACCTCCTTTGATCTTGTGATAACCATTCTATGGAGTAGCTGACTATTAGGACGGACGCCTCACCAAAAGACGCAGAATCTCTCCTAATGTGACAAAGTCTTGCACCGTTAGCTTCATAAACAACTCTACATCATTGGCAAAAATTGAGACATGCTGGACTAGCACCCCCCACCCCCCTCCCCCACACACACACACTGATGCAAACAATCCTGCCTAGAAAGCTTTGCATATCATACCCATGAAAACCTCCATTCCTAACACAAACAATTGAGGCGAGATTGGATCTCTCCTTAGGAGCCCATAAATGTGAACAAACTGCCGTCCACGAACTCCGGTAACTAAGACTCTGGTACTCGTAGTTCGTTACGAGACCGCAATCCATTGGAGAAGAAGAGGACTCTAGATGGCACTCGGCCTTCGTACTTGCAGTTCTGCTTTTTTTCCTTTCCTTAGGGCATTTCCACAATATTCTCTACCCGCTAATATATGGAAGCCTGGAATTGTTTTTTTAATGGAAGCCTACAATTGTTCGAACTTTAACACTGTACCTATTGATATTGACATACCTGATGTGCCAAATGATGAATAGAGGCACCAATTGTATGCACCATTACTTATCAAGGAGATGTATGCATAAATCTCAGTACACTAAACTCTAGCCAAAGCGACTTCCGCCGCCGTCGTAAGGAAAAAAGCCGCCTCTGTATCCACCTCTTCTATGCCGGTTCCCCGCTCCTCCTGCCGGCTTTGCCAGCATCAGGAGGAGTGGTAAACCCGATCTATGGGGTGATGTTTCAGCAAAAGTAGAATTTTTAGTATATTAGGTTACGGTTTTGGTATCCATCTTCTTCGTCAATAAGTGATCTTTGGCCTACTATTTGACAACGTGACCTCATTTCGACATCAGTGGTGGTGTTGGAAGATTCAAATTTTCTAGATATAGTCCTTCAGATCTTGCTTCGCCGGATCGGATCGCCGCGAGGAGGATTGTCCTTACAATATTTTTCCCGGCTTCTACGTCCTCGAAAATGGTGATTCGTACTCTCGACTCCCAGCTACGTCGACGATCTGTTCGATTGTTTTTTCCTGCAATACTGGTGTTGATACTCTCGCCGATGTTGGTTGATTACTTTAATGTGTGCTTGCGTGCTCGCGGCCTTAGCATTGAGACTCAAAATTAAAATTATGCAAGATTGTGGTATTTACAGATTTGCGTGCTCGTTGGTATTTACAAATTTGTGGTTTGGTATTTACGTTCTACTGTCAGAAAAGTGCAAGATTGTGTCATGGAAAAAAAAGTACAAAGATCTCGAAAATTTGCTCCTTTTTCTTAGACATTATTTTGTAATCACTGTAGTGAGCTCTTATTTCTGTAACATGTACTATCTCCTACATTAAATATCCATGGTATTGGTTGTAAAAAAAAAAGATGTATGTATACTCAGAGGGTGGGGCTTCGTTCCTCATTTCTGAAAGTTGTGTGTATTGTTTTGATGCAAAATCCGGGGCTTCATTCCCTACTAGACAGGGCAGCGCGCTTCGCTGCGCCGGCTGCTATGTGTCTTTGTACTACATGGTCGACGTGGTCTTTATTTCATTGTTTATTTTAGCGAGTAACAGTGTTTATTTTAGCGAGTACAAAATTAAGTTGCTGCGACGGTCGCTGTGATTCAGTCGGTTGGTGTGCTAGGATAGTAGATAGCTGCACATGAAATATAACATAGCAGGTTCAAAGACCTTGAACATCGTGGCAAGATTCTTTACATTACAGGATAGTAGCTAGGTGCAAACGGGAGCAATTTTTTTTTAAATAATACGTTTTTAATCATTAATTCGGAGAATAATATGCGAAAAGAAAAAATTTCAAATATAGAATCCAATCGGGTGGAGGGCACCCGACAGGTTCTAATCGGTTACCTCCTGGCCGATTAGCACTAATCGGCAGCATGGCAGCCGATTGCTTGCTGCCTGACGTCAGCAGAGCGCAATCGGCTGGTGCAGATTGCTATCGGCTACGCCGCGCCCAATTAGTTTTTTTTTTGCCCTACCTCAGGGCACTTTCTCCCTCGCAATTTTCCGCTAATTAGTCGAACTACTCGCTGTCCGCTACTGGGCATGTACGAATAAAAAGTGTCTTGGAGGAAGAAATTCGGGTTCATTGCAAGGAGAAAAATAATTTTACATTACAACCAATACTGCATTAAGTAGTGCATAAAGAAAACTAATTCAACTCGACGACTTCACTTTGCTCTCCCACGTGTTCGTGTTGGAGGCATGAAGTCGTCATCACTGTTTTCATCTGCTACGGCTTTTGATGAACCAGCACGCTTACACATAGCCTTAAACCTAGCCACACTTCTGGGCGTAAAGTCGTCGTCACTGTTGTCATCATCAACAGTCTTGGATGCGCCACCACTCTTCCCCTTCGATGTGTCAGCAGTCTTCCCTTTGGATGCGCCACCATTGTTCCTCTTTGATGCGTTGTCACCCTTCCCCTTTGATGCGGCACCAGTCTTGCCCTTTGATATTGTGTTAAGGATCCAATTAGCGTGGCGGTTGTCTTCTGGAAACCCTCGGGGACATGGCCCAAAGAGTATGCTCATCCAGCCGTAGTGCTCGATCTTTTTGTTCAGAAATTCTGCGTCGGCAGGCCAGTGCTGCACATTGAGAAAAATAGGGTAACATTTATTAGAACGAGGAAAATCGATTTGAACATGATGTAAACTCGTAAATCTAATACCTGAACGTGAAGTGCATATTGCTCGTCGGAGAAACGTATCGTATCGCTAGTATTGTATATTGACACACCCCGAAGCCCGGACTCGATTTTTTTTAGCTCCACTATTCTGCACCACTTATGATGCCACCTCAAGAGTTCACTCCTAATTTCATCGGTGGATCTAGGCGGTAGTTGATATTTGGCTAAATTCGCCCCCAAAGCATCAGTGAGGGACGAGTGAGTCATTAGGTCCGTAAAAGTAACGCGGTCTCGACCCTCCCTAATACTGCCGCAAGAACCTTGTGCAGCATGGTATAGAATGACCCATGTGCTATATGCGTCTAGACCACCACTACCACTATGTGCCATCACTCTAAGTCGACTACAGAGAACACACATCCATCAGATAGAATGGCGGGGTTTATATAGGCAACTGGGTGGGAGACGGCGGCGGGAGATTTGTGGCGGGAGAAAAAGGGCGGGAGAAAATGGCGGGAGAAAAAAGGCGGGAGAAAATGGCGGGACACGTGGGCGGGAGAAAAAGGGCGGGAAAACATGGCGGGAGTCGTGGGCGTAAAAAAAAAGGCGGAAGATTTGTGGGTACAGAAAAAGGGTGGGAAAAAAGGTCTCATACATAAGTAAATACACATATGTGTCATACGGCTAATACAAATATGTCTCATACATAGGTGGATAAATATATGTAGCAGTAGCATACATAAGTAGATAAATATGTATGTGGTGGATGATGAAATAATCAACGCCGGCGTCTGCCGTGGCGCGGAAGAGGAGGTGGTCGAGCATCAGGAGGCGTCCAACCTAACCTGTCAGGATACCGAATTTGACGCACAGGAATCAAGGAGCCGGACTCGGCGTACTCTGTATCCGGTGTATCCTGGGTGGGACCTGGTGGAGGAGTCCGGTGTATCCTGGGTGGGACCTGCCGGACTCGGGCGGCACGTGGCCGATTAGCCCCTATCGGCTGCGGCGTGGCCGACTGGATCCTGTCGGGTGCCCTACACCCGATTGGATTCTATATTTGAAATTTTTTCTTTTCGCGTATTATTCCCCGAATTAATGATAAAAAACGTATTATTTAAAAAAAAATTGCCAAACGGGATACGGTAGGTGCTAACTCTGGTAGGGTGCATCGCAAAATTTGATCGCTGGTGCCCTGGCTGTTTTTTCTGTCAGAACATCTTGGTTGCTTTTTTCTGCTGGCTTTCGTGTCGACAACATGCTTCAGTGGTATTGTTTTTCTCTAGGCCTGCGTTTTTAGAAATTGATCTGGCATGTATTAGGAGCTGAATTTTAGTCCGTTTATAGTTTAGAGATCAGACTGTAAGATGCAAGCATGAACTCGTGTTTGTACGACTGTACCTTTTGTTGTAGCAGCTCCTTTGTTCCTTCTCTGTGATACAGCAGCCGCATGACTGCAAATGCGAACTCATCTCTTGCCGAACATGGTAGAGATGGGTCGTCTAATTTCTCTGCTGGCACCACCAAAAACTGGTTGTATTGAGTACAGATGACACGTGTGATTTCTGTCAGATTATCATATTTGTGCCGTAGCTTTTAGCCATATTCATTTGCTACTTCCAGTGCTTGTAGAGATCCTGGTATGACTCTGCCATGTTATTGTCTTTGACTGCACGGATCATCGCATTGCCTTGATGGCTATTTTCGATGATCGGACAAAAATAAAAAAGACTTCTTCTTCGGCATTTCCGATCGCACCGTATTCTATGAGCTCGATGTTGTGCCAGAAAGTCTCTGCCTCTGGGTACCCGTATGCCTTTTGGTAGGACTGCCATCTTGATACACACATGAAACTGACTTATTCCTCCCTGAACCTGGTACATTGGTAGCTGAAAGGCTATGCTTGCTTGCTGCAGCATATTATGTCTACTGATTTACAAAGATTGCCAAGCCTGTAAAAGAAACATGGATGGTTTATTTAGATAAACATGGTGGCCGTTTTATTTCTATTTTCTTAGTAAATATAGCTTGTATAATTGTAGTAGCTGTTTAGCATATCTTTCTTCAGAAATAAGTAGTAGAGCAGATGAATGTAGCTCCATACATAGTGTGTTATAATTTGTTTGACATGAAGATATCTTTCCTGATCTATTTGGTAGCCTGTTTGTAGGATATAATGGATACATTTGCTTCAGAAAATACAATGGAAACGGAAATAAATGTCACCAGACGTTAGTCTGCCTAGAAAACTAAACAAATGTATATTGTCCTCTGTATGCGGATTCATGTCAATTCGGAACCATAGTGTCGGTAAGTTTATTGCAGAGACTAAATGACGTCTAGATGATAATAGTTGCATGTGAAATGCAGGTAATTTGGTATTAAAACATGTCGTTCTTTTCAGTTGGACAACTTAATTGTGACGGCGCGTGGCTCTATGTTTGCCATGCAAAGAACAGATTAAATCGAGGTCTCTACCTAAACATTATAGACTGATGAATATTCTGTATGGCAATCACACAAATTTCAGTCAATTCGGAGGCTATAGGATTTTTTTTGAAAAGTTAGCCACCTATTCTCACGAGTTTTTCGATGTTGTGTCTTGCATGTAGCAAATAGAGACTGCGAAACATATTGGCCATCGTTTATTTGGCAGTAAGCATATCTTTTATTAAATAATGCTAAGCAAACGAACTTAGGTAATAGAAGCAGCACCTGCTATTTCCCATCAAAAAAAAGAATGGTCATCGAACTTACTCCTGGTGTAACAACTCGTCTTTCATCTCCTGGCTTGGTCGGCTCAAGATTTGTGTTAACCGGCTTGATCTCGTATGGTTCCTCCATGTAGGGAAGTCCACTCCAGAGCCTGCATGAAAAGCATAGCAAAAGATAAAACAACATCAAAACAATCAGCTAACACGCCTATAGAACAAAGACATCGCCAGACAAACAAATCGGACGAACATCCGGTGAAATTCAGCACGCAACCTCGCCAAAGGAACAAAGAAACAAACTAACTTAAGTTGTCTGCAGCATTAACCTCCCTGGAAGATGAAACTAACATAAATTAATGGCCCTCCCCAAAACCAACCAGGAAGACCCGACCGGCAGCCCCTCCTTGCCACCAAATCTGTCTACGCAGGCCTGCCGACAGCGGCCCCCCGAAGCAGTGCGGATGCAGAGAAACCCGATGGCGGGAGAAACAGGCAAACAAAAAAAACCGATGGCAGAGAACAAACCGACACAACGTAGAACACACCAAGGCTGAGGTACCTGCGGCGTAGACGACAAGGAGAAGGGCGGCCGCAGGCAAGATGCGAACGGAGACTACAGGAGAGGAAAACAAGGAGTAAAATCTAAAAGGAATAACCTCCTCACGACCCAGACACGGGAAAAACTACTTGCTCCGCCGCCAAGGGGGGCAAAAGGAAGACGGGGCCACCGACCAGACCACAAAACGGAAAGAGCACACCAGAAAAAAGGAACGTCCGACACGTGTGCCCATGATGTATCATTTGATAAAAACAATGATACCATGTCACCATACCACTCTCAGAGAACACATACTGTGTCTTAAACTAATTTGGAAACAAATTAACCACAAACTTGCATTTCAAAGATATAATTGACAATAGATCATAGTGCCGAGCTGCCAAATACCTCATTTTATGCCAGAAAGCTTAGCTAATCATATCTCTTTGAAGTACTAAACTACCATAATCGGCAAAAATAAAATGTCCATAGCCAGCAGAAAATCTGAAGGTCACACAGAAATCTGATCTTGTAGCACAAATTGTCAAACTTTAGGAATCTATCGTTTCCAAACTAAACTTGTTGTAAAAAATCTGAACCGTGCCACAAGCTCCTGGTCCAAATGGTTATATGAGTCTTAATATGATGTTCAACAAAGGAAAATATGGTATAATAATAGCATCTGCACATACTAATCATGATATATTTAATTTGCTAAATAAAATGATACAAATTTAAGAAAGTATCAACTCACGGGAACATGGAATGTTGATGTTCCTCCAAAACTAGAAGGATACCCCGCGCGTTGCTGCGGGGATCGCTTTAGAAACTACAATTGGTCATAGTATATATATTTTAAATTATTAATATGAATAATTGGATGGTTTAAGAAATGGATCATGTGTAAACAAATAAGAGATGTGATACATTATTTTTTCCAAATGAATATTCAAAATTAAATTGATCATAATATACATATTTTAAATTAATAATGTACATAATTGGATGGTTTGAGAAATAGGTGATGTGTAATTTGCATGTAGTGATTAATAAATATCAGTGAAGATGACATGGACAATTCATTGGCTAGGAGAATAGATGATGTGGATAGCTTGCATGTTGAGATAGAAAAATAATTAATGCATGTTAGTGGGGTTTTGCTTTATAAGAAGTATAGATAACTTCAATAAAAAAAAACTGAGTTTGGTGTAGCACTCATCAATATCAACCCTTAAACCTGGCGTCGTGAAAAAAGGTTTTTCTGGGATGATCAATGGGAAAACTCACAGATTAAAAGCATACTAAATTAATTGTTTCCATAAGTTGAGTAAAGAATAGAATCTGGCAACAAACAAAAATATTGTAATCATGTCATCCTGGGAGGTAACCTTCATTCATGCATCATTTCATGTATTTCATCCACAAATTAATACTCCTCTCAACTTATAGTCACTTAGCATTGCCTAACAAAAATACCAATTATGCACATAACTAAATGTGCGTCTTTTTCTTCAACTATAGTTGGTGCAGAAAAGTAACATACCACATATAGCCAACCAATTTGAAAATGCTAGTGTTCTATGCCATAAGCCCAGAAATACTAATAAACAAATTCCTTAAGCATATTGGAGATAGCCTACAAAAGGTAGCAAAAAGAAAGGTATATGTTACAATTCACCCAGATTTTGTGCTTCTTTGGCCATTGAAGATATTCTTTGTGGATACGTGTACTGTATGGTACAAAATGTCCCTCAAAAGGAACTGTTCCACGACATAGGTGATGACCAGAACCCACCATCACTACCACGGTTTCCCTACAACCATGCCCCCTCCTACATCATCTTAGAGAAAGTCCACCTAATATCCAGTAACATGTCCCCTATATCTCCCTATAGGGGGACTCCCAATATAATTTCTATCCCAAGTTTTTTGTCATCTCTAGGCATTGCCTATTTTAGCTCCTATATCATACTGACATGTGCTTTTAAAATATCTTGTAGCTAACAACATATTCATAACTGATATATTTTAGTTTAGACATTGCATGATCAATGGCGCGAACATGGCACTATAAGCAAGCTAAGGCAGGAGCAACAAACAAAAATGACATCTAGCAGCATGAAACTATTTAATTAATTCATTACCAGATTTATATACAGAATTCCATTGTATTTGTACATGCATATATCCTTGTATCACTCACAAATTCTATCCGACTCCCATTACCAAGTTCTGACATAAGAAGCTGAGTATGAAAACATGAGTGACAGTTTAAGATTACTACAGAGTAAAGGGAAAACCGCGTGAAGAGGAGACAAAGGCTGACATGTCACATTTGCAAAGTAGCTACTTTTTCATTGGTTGCAGTTTAGATTGGTTGGAAATTATAGATACTTGGAATGTCGCACAGATACATCAAGAGAGGACAACCGGTGATATTTAAAGATAGGCGCAGCCAGTATTAACCATGAACATATAGAAATGACATCTGGAAATATTTTATCAGAATGAGTGTGAGGTACGAAATGGCCATACCAACAGAATTGTCTAACTATAAACTATATAGACTGCTTATGGATACAAAACAACTAACCTCCCAACGAAAAAAATTCCAAGGGTCCTCTAGGTTTGCCCTAGTAGGTTCTGAAGTAAAATATATTTCCGTATTTTTAATGTTATGATGCACTGTAGTACTACTGCATAGTCTGCACTTGAAACAGAAAGTTATACACGCTAATTTCCTGGGTGATCCTACTGTCATAAAATGCATACTTGATTAAAATGGGTGCATGAATTATCATAAGCATTAGATACAAATTATGAAGGTAGAAGTTTATATATTGATTACTTCACCAGGAGTATTACCAGCCATTAACCTAGAAAGAGCTCATTGTGTTTGATCTTCCTTTCATATCAACAATCACATCTCTGTTTATGCATTCTCCTACCAAAATCAGCCGTAGTTCTTCTAAAATATTCAGATCCTGCAAATCATACGTGTCAAATTAGCAATAAAAGATACTCAATGAAGCGGATGGGGTGATACAGCAGAGAATGAAAGCACAAGGCAGGAAAATAGACCAGAAGAAGAAAACTGATTATACAACCTTAATGATACATCTAGAGATAAATTGACAAAAGTTGGAAGAGAACAAGGAAAGAACTGGCACATTGCCAATTCAAGGACACCATGGTAGCTGTCGAAGACACCGAAACCTGGGGGACTTCCGGCGAACATGTGGTGGGCACTGGACCGGGCGCTTATCCACACAAACCCAAAAAATTGAGCGAGGGCATGTGCACGCTCCACCGAGGCCGACCCTCCTTGAGCCACAATTTGCTCCTGAAGACACGAACAGTGAACGCTGCCACGCCACTCCACGCAAGCGCGTGCCATCGACGGCTCAATCGAGTAGCGCGTAGAGCTACGCCGGTTCAGTATTTTTCAAGAAAGTTCAGCAATTAAAAATCGAGAAAAAAGGAACGAAAATTTACAGCCATAGCCACAACTAAGAAAAGCATAGCGGTAAGTAGAAAACTCAAATCAAGAATGATAATACGAAAGAAATCCTAGAATATAGGAGAATTGCCTATTTGCCAAATAGTGTGTTGTGTAGATGTACCAATACTTCACTATTAAATATGGGTTCATATGACAAAACACTGTCTTTAATCATTCTAACAAAAATAACATAAGGATAGTGGCGAAGTTTATTTAAAGATTTTATCATCACGTGGACTTCTTTTACCAAAAACATCTCGGGTTAAGGAGATGATGCTCATAACTGCGCAGCCGAACACATCAAGCCACCCGACAGGTGCACATAAGGTAATATTCATCCTCCCAATCATATCAGCCTTCCGCGCCATGTGTCATCGGAGTACTCCATTCCTATCAACAACAGATTATTGGCCATAAGAAAACAATGATGAATGTAATCGTTAGAAAGAAATGCTAGTTGATTAAGTTGAAGCATGCTCATGATCAGACCAACAGATCAACCTGGTTACTGATGAATGAGAAAGAGATGAACCTCACAGATAAATGAACTTCTCTTTACTATGGAGTTTGCTTTGTTTAGCGACTAATTAATTGATATGGACGCACATGTCAGATGACTTCATCAAATGCTGCACATAATAGCTTTACTTCAACTTGTCTATCACTCTTATCTTTCTAACAACTAAAAAATCGTTTATGTCCACATTCCTATAACATGCGTTACTCCGTAGAAGAAACACCACAAGAAATAGTATTAAAAGAAATACTACAGCCTCAGCGCTAGAAACATCAGAGCTACACTCAAGCATATGCCTACGCATCATTGAAAATTCAGGTGCGGTGAAAAAAATCATTTTGTACATATAAGTAATAGCCACTACTGGTTAGTACATATATTCTTGATAACTCTTAGGCTCAAGCAAAAGGTGTATATAGATATATACAGCAACAGTAATAGACAAGAGAAAGCACTTAAGGATTTACCAGGCAGCCTGAGTTCCCTCCAACCTACAGCGATCGTGTAAGAGTTCTTCTCCTTGATATGAAGTAGTCAATGGTGGAATCCCTACTGCAAAGGAGCCACGACACGGTCTGCACCACGTTTATCACCCAAAAAAGGAAAGAACGGCACTAAACTCCATGCGATTCTACAACAAAGCACACAGCCACAACATCTGCCGTCCGTCGACATGGCCACACGCTTGCAACAACCATTGCGCCCGACCCACCTCGCCACTCTGCCCATGGCTGTCTGCGACTTGGCCGCCAGAGTTGTTGCCCCGACGCCGTGCACGGCACTCAGCCGCCGGAGCAGCTGCGCGCGAGCCGAGCATCTGCGACTTGGCCGCCAGCGTCGCTGCGCCCATGCCATCTGCCCGGCTTGGTCGCAGGAGCTGGTACGCGCAAGCGCCAGCAAGCGTTCCAACTTGGCCTCCGGAGTCGTTGTGGTCACGCCGTCCATCGCACTTAGCCGCAGTAGCCGCTGCACGAGTCGTCTGACACGCCCACGGCCGTGTGGGAATTGGCTGCAGGATCCATCCGTCCCCGCAGCGGACAGAGCCGTTGCACACGAACCGTCCAACGCGTCGGGCGGCGCCGGCGGCCGAGGCGAAGGCGGTGTAGCGCGAGGCCTATGTAATAACGGAGGACAAGGCGCGGCTCTCCGACCAAAGGGCGGCGTCGATCCTGCGGGGAGGGAGGAGGGCAGACGTAATCCATGGTTTGTGAGGGAGGGCTCGGGATGGTGGTGCCGCGCACCAGATGGAGGGTCGCGACCCTGCCCTCGCCACCGCGCATGCTCGTCGCCGCCGTCAAGGAGAGGCACCACAACTCCCTCCGTCGTCGTTTCGTCCACATCTGGAGGCGGCCACCGACCATGGCGGCGGGCGGCAAGCAAGCTCAAACGGGCCGCTCGATCTGATCAGGGGACGCATAGGGAAAGGAGGCCTAAAGAGGAAGAAGAATACAAGCGAGGAGAAGGCTGCTGGGCGGCGGCAAGAAACCCTAGCACCCTCTCCGAGGAAGAGGATGAGATTGGGAAGAGAAACAGGGAGGCGTGAGCCACCCTGTGGCAAAATAACGTAATTTCTCCTAAAAGTATCGGGGCCACAAGGCAGGGGCATACACGGCAGATAGCTGAATGCGGCCCACAAGCCAGTGTCACCGGAAAATGGCTGATGCCCTCAGAATGCTCCGTCGGCTCCAGGCTTAAAGCCTTAGTTAATTTCAAAAAAATATGTATGCATACTCAGCATGAAGCGAAGAACCGAGAGAGGAAGGGATACATTTGAGCATAAACCTACTAGTGACGACACTGTCAATCATCGTGTCAGACTGATTGACAAATTTGGTCGCAAAGGGTCTCATGCTGGTGGCAAAGTTGGTCCGTATTAAGACAAATTTGGTCGCAAAGGGTCTCATGAAACACAAAATTTGAATACTAGGTATACTAGAGACATTTGTTTAGTATCAGAGGGAGTACAATTCTTGTTACTCTCGAATAAACCCTCCGTTTTAAAATAGATGACTTTCATTTGTCTTAATACACATGCATGTATACTGGCATCAAAGTATTTTTCTTTTGAATTATTCAACCAATACCACGGTTTAAAAAAATATTGTAGCATTAAATACTTTGACGTGTTTGGATGCAATGAATATTATGATTTTAAACCAAAATATTATCCGAAAACTTCTTTTTTTTCTTATTGGAAACTTCAGTGCTCACATGTTTTTTTTTCTAAACTGAAGTATTATGCAAAACTGAAGTATTCATTTGCCCGGCAACTAAATATTTCTTTTGCCAATGCTTTGTGCGCTGCCAAACTAGGTCTAAAATACGTCCACATATATTCATATTTGGATAAACAAAATTTATTATTTTGAAACGGAGGGAGTAGCATTGAAGCTTTACGGTTTGTGTCTCGTTTATATCGACCAACGGTGGCGATGTGTTAGACCTCAGATGCACATTTCTCCCGCCGGTCATCTCCTGCACAAGAAGGCTGGTCCGAACTGCTAAGGACATGTACAATGGTTCTATTTTAACAATGTCACACCGGATAATTGCTTAGTTGACGGAAAGAGAAACAAAAAAAGACGTTTGCTTTCACTTATGGCATGTACAATGGTTCTCTCTTAACAATGACACCTAAGATAATTGCTTAGTTGGCAAAGAGAGAAACGGAAAAAAAGACGTTTGCCTTCTCTTAGCTAAGAGATCACCTCTTAACATAATTGTCTCTCACCACATATTTAGGATATCTGCTTGTTAGTGATAGGACTAATAAAATAGCCCATTGTACATATTTTTTTTGTCATATCTATATCACCTGGCGGAATTAAGATAAGACAGCCTTATCGATCATTATACATGTCCTGTAGCTAAAAGATCACCTCTTAGCATAATTGTCTCACCACATATTTAGCATATCTGATTGTTAGTGATAGAACTTAAAAATAGGCCATTATACAACATTTTTTTCGTTATATCTATATCACGTGACGGATTTAAGATAAGACGGTCCTATCGATAATTATACATACTAGCAAATATGCCCGTGCGTTGCAACGGGACACTTGTGTAGTCGTGTTTGACATCACATATTTGAAATGACATAACAAAAACTTAAAGTTCTGGCTCCGTCATTGATGGGAGAGATAATCTTTGTCGTCATGCAACATGTGGTGCAACATGTTGTGCAACATGTGGAGGTAGCGCTCCGCTCATGCAGTAGCGAGGTTGGGTTTGCGAGAATCATCGAGGACGACTGTGCATTAGTGGATTGGCTCTTTCCTCACATTGTCCTTTCGACGTAAAGAAAGGCTTAGTCCACGAGAGCGGTGATTTGTAGCCCGGGTGGCATGTAGCCTGGTATTTTGCAAATTTAAAATCTACAAACTTAATTTTCTGTTAAATCTAGAAAAATCCTACAAAAGTAATGTGCAAAACAGAATTGTGAAATATTATGTATTTCATGTTGTGTAAAATGATAAAATTCCAGATCTGGATGGTGAACCCTGAAGGATTAAAACACAATACAAAATATTTGAAGTTAAAAATTTGCATAGCCGTAGATAATGTCATTATCAACCTCTAGAATTTTTCCCGGATTCTCTTTAAAACTTGAAAATATTGGTTTGAAGAAAAATTCGAAAACCAGTGATTTTTCGTCACCCACCACTATTCTAATGTATATACAAACTGACCTCTAGTGGAAGTCGCTGAAATGCAAGCAACGACAGGTTGCGATGGTGCCACGCTCCCGTCGTAGTGAGGTTTGGTGTGCAAGAATTGTCGAGGCCGGCCCCATGAACTATTGGCTCTTCCCCTACATCGAAAAGGCTAACTTTTATATCTCTCGTCATAACTATACCATTACCAAACCAAGTTCTAGAAAAAGGCGCTGAAAAGCATGTAACAAGTGTGGATTGAATTTGCTTTGGAAACCCCCGGCGACGAAGTAGCAACGTTGATTATCCTAATTATCGAACAAATTTTTTTTCTTGTTGAAAAGTAAAATGATGCAAATAATGCAAACTATTAAATCAGGGATTTTTCTTCTCCACGAGCAGATATCAGCTAAATTAGAGTTGATTCCCTATGAACGCACTTTCTCTACAAACTGAGTTTTACAACTAATCTCGTTCTGTCACTATTCCTCAAACAATCAAAAGACTGCATTATTCCAGTTGCCACTATGTTTAGACTACGAAGTTTTTTTTAGTGCCCCCTTCCTTTGCGGCTCTGCCGTTGGACCTGCAGTATGTGCTCACATCACACATATCTGATGCAATTATGTCATCATAGTGGTATAGAGAAAGTATGAGTAGCAAATTATGGATCGATTGCACCTTTAAGTGGACCTGCCGTTGGACCCTGCCGGCTTCCTGCTGACACGAAGCCGCACACATTGATTTGTTCAGCCGGCTACACGCCTAGCCGTCTGCCTGCTCTTCGTTGCCCGTTATGTTATCTTCTCCACGCGCCGGATTATTTGGTAGGGCCGCCTTGGTGGCTTGAAGAGCGCCAGGTCAGGGAAGCAGCGCCTCCTCCGCCCATTGTTATTTGAGTTTAGAGTTTGGGCCACAGGGATATCGACTGCAGCCACCGCCTTGCTCTTGAAAGCTTGCAGCCACCTCCTCATCCGCGTTGCTGGAACCCCCGTCGCACCTTTGACGGTGCAGCGCTTGGGCGCATCTTCCACACCGGCACCGGCCATGGATGGACTGGTCTAGAGTTTCTTGAATCTCAACTTGGCGCCACGAAGACGTTGCACCAAAGGCGAGCGTCCCCTAGCAAGTTGGAAGACATGGACACATTAAAGCTCAAGGTCGGGCGTTCATGCGTCACTTCTTCCCGTCCCAAATCGCGCGTACAACCTCGTCTTCGCCGGCGGCATAGTTGTTGGGTGGACACCGACTGCAAACCTCCGCCTGTGCATACCTACGTCAGATTCAACACACGTGTCAGGAGCTGCAATCCAACGCCCTGCTTGCTCAAGAGAGGTTTACCCTTTACAGTCGGCTCGCTAATTCGTTCATCGGCTCCAGGTGAACCCCGGCCCATAGAACGTCTCCCAATGTGTCACGTCCGTGGCTCGGCTTGAATCGCGTCCTGCGCACGCGTACGCTGCACGTCGCCGCCGCCGCTTTCTGGGCGCTGGGCCGCCGTCACTTCCGCCCGCGCTCGCTACCTCAGTCTCCGTCGACCCCGGCATCCTCGAAGCAGCAGTCGAGCTTGCCGCCTCTACCCACAAGACTTCACGTCGTTCTCCTCCGTCGCGGCTTCATGCCTTCGCCGATGCGGCCCCGCTAATCGGCTCGATTGTTGCGCCGTGGACGGTAGCCCGCCCTGCGTCGCCTCTGCGCGACCGTCAGCAACAACCATCCTCGTCTGCGTGGTTTACATGGTGAAAGGCGGCGATGGTGCCGGAGTCCGGCATGGCGACTCTTGTTCTTCCGGATGGAGGCGGCAACGTAAGCATAATCGGCGGCGTCCATGGCTGATATTCCGCCCCGATGAGGTTATGGGAGAGACAGGGCGTCGAGGCGCTCTGCCGCGTTGCGTCCATCGTTGTCGCGCCGCTTGCTGCAGCTAGCGTGTCGAGGTGCTCCGGCGCGGTGCGTCCATTGTTGTTGCTCCGCTCGCTGCAGCTATCGTCGAGACGCTCTGGCGCGGTGTGGCCATCGTTGCCGCTCGGCTCGCTGCAGCTAGGGTCGAGTCCGAGAATCCACGGCCACAATTTCGATCGCTTGGAGAAGAGGTGTCGAGTCGCTCGGCCATCGAAACCCTGGATCAGAATAGTTGCCGTAGATGTGATTGATACTAACTGCTCAAGCCGAATAGTTGTTTCGTGAGCCGATACGAGGTGATCGAGCTAGAGAAACGCATGGACCCGGGATAGCGTTCAGATGCGTTCGGATGGAGAGTTGCACAGCTGGCCGCAGATCACACAGGGTATGCACAGGCGGAAGTTTGCAACGGGTATCCACCCAATTTTTTTCCGCAAAACCACATGTGACCACCAACATTGGAGTAGCCCGAGTCTCTCTAGGACGCCCGTTGTTGAACGGCTCGACCAT
The DNA here is from genome assembly GCA_028641055.1 of Alopecurus myosuroides. Taxonomy (NCBI): domain Eukaryota; kingdom Viridiplantae; phylum Streptophyta; class Magnoliopsida; order Poales; family Poaceae; genus Alopecurus; species Alopecurus myosuroides. The sequence continues at coordinate 140,044,560 of CM054059.1, forward strand.
GAACTGCATCTCCTCGACGTGCGGCACAATCGATTGCGGTTAGCGTGGACGGCGATTCGGCCGCACAGGCGGACGCAGAGGTATATACGAATAGAAACGTCTAACGTGTACTACTCGTAAAAAAAAGAATCGGAGGGGGGAATAAACGTGTACGAACGGGAGAAGGAGCAGGCAGGCTCACGATGCGACAAAGTAGGAAACAGGACGGTCATACTGGTGCCGGTTTTTTAGCGATGGTAGTACCAGTACCCGGTTTTTTCAGCGATCGATGTGGTTTTTCTACGATGGATTGTTTGGTTTTCTCGACGTACGTACGGTCGTTAGGAGAAACTATATAGTAGAGATAGTTGAATACCTGTACGTTGCAACAAGAGAGAAAAATTATGCGTGGTGGATGCACAGAAAATAATTGTGAATTTATGTTACACTTCGGGTTAAGTGACAGCTCGACCAAATCAAAACTAAGAAACTACTATTATGCATGAAACTATAAACTAAACATAACAAAATGTTGCCTAGTAAGGTGTTTAAAAGCAGTTAACCAAGCTAAACATCACAAGGAGCCTTCGTGCATAATGTAATACTTCAAAACAAAAGTAAAATGTCTCTAACTGTGGTACCATATAATTCAAATATTTAAGGGAAATCCTTTTCTTTTGAAAACAATAGTACAATATCAACTTATGGCACCATATTCAGTATTTGAAGGAAAATTTCTTGCGGCCTGCCAGACACCTCTCAATAAAGCACCCGATCCCATTGACCCACATCAGCCTATGAGCGGAGTATCACAATCTTTTTGTGCCTAGCATTTTGTAAGTAAATTCCCTCACAAGCAGTATTACGAACTCACTAAATTTGTACTGAATTAAACTTTCTCGAACAAATTTGAAGTACCAGATATATAAATTAAGCTGAAGGCGTGAAGCTTTATTGTTTGCAACGTAAAGTTATCAACAAACGAAACACACATGTCCATCTATCCATCCAATACAATCGATCATTCATGCATCTGAATACTTTGCATGTTGAAGTAGCTGATATATAAATCAAGCTGAAGCGTGAAGCTTTATTGTTTGCAACGGAAAGTTATCAACAAACGAAGCACACATGTCCATCTATCCATCCAATACAATTGATCATTCATGGATCTGCTGAATACTTTACATGTTCCGGACACTAACTGTTAGGATTTTTCGTCAAGAGACGCTAAATGTTCCGGACTAATTTTTTGGCAGTTAGGAGAACTAAACGCACTTGAGTACTTGTGCTTCTCTTCGTCAAACAGCTTCAGCAGCTTGTGAACAGGCCACACACGGGTTCCTCACTGCCTCTTGCTGCTGCGGAAAGAGCCGACGATTGGTGGTGATTCTGGCCCAACACGATGCAGCCTTCTGGCCGGCAGGAGTCGCGTATCCTTTGTCCAAATAGTGCACTTGTCCATGAGCAGATAAACTCTACTTCAAGTGCAAAAAAAAGATAAACTGTACTGCATAAACGGGCTGTACTTCCTGCTGATAGAGCAGATAAACTGTACTTCCTGCATAAACGGGCTGTTACTTCGTGTTGATATAGAAGCCCACTGCTCTGCACTGAAATCGACAGAGGAGCAACAACGGATGAGAAAGAAACAGTGAAACACATAGATAGGAGGAAGCACGCGTGGAGCTGTCGTGGTAGTCAGCCACGGCGGGGAGCAACGGCGGTGAGGGGCGGGGGCCTTGGGTGACACTGATGGACCCGTACCGGCGGCGGTCGATCCAATGGGAGCAGTCTGCCTCCTTCAATCCTGCGCGCCGACGGGATCGATGCTAACGAGCGGCTGCTGGCGATCATAGAGAACCTCACTCGGGCTTGAAGCGATGCTAACGGGCAGTGGACTCCTGTGGCCGGGGAAGGGCCTCTTGGGAGGCCAGGGGAGGCGTGCTCGCTTCGGGCCTGGCGTCGAGTTGACGCAGATGAGCGCAGCAGACTGAGTCCGGTTTTTTTACGGCTTGTAAGTACCTAGCGGTCTTTTTTTTGTTACGGATCGGTGGCTCCATGGTACTACAATAAACTTTCCGTCCGGTTTTTCTAGCGATCGGTGCACGACGCTCTGGTTTATTTGACGTACGTACGGTCGTTAGAGGCTATTATATAGTAGAGATAATTATACATGCCCTAAGGCGGACTCGGTTAATTACTGTAAGCATGTTCCAAACATAAAGCGATAACAACGCCGTGCACGCATGCATGCTCGTGTGCTGACTAGGCAGGGTCCTTGAATTCCTGTTGGTGTAGAAATGCTGCCTGGAGGATCATCGAGGCCGCCTCAGTGTCGGCTTCCTAGGAAGTAGCAATGGCTGCAGCCTAGCTGCACATAGCCAGCTGCTTGCAGCTAATGTGCTTAGCACGATCCCGGCTATGCGATAGCACTGGGAAATATGATTTGGACATGCTAACGACTGGGTTACTTTTTTTTTTTTTTGAGGCAAAGAACCGTAGAACAAATTGTTCTACGGTATATATATTAATAATATGTACAAATACATCCAAGCCCCAAAAATTAGCCGATACCGGCACGCTCTAAAATGTAGAAAAACATTGAAACTATATGATTCTAAACATCAATTCTAAGAACTGAATCAATCCAATTCTTAAGTAATTCTGCTTGACTTGGTTTTGAACGTAGGCTGATGATATGCAGATCTTTAGCCCAGTTGAATTTCCATGATCTAAGACATGGAGTAATATTATTGAAGACCTTGTCATTTCTTTGCTTCCATATATTCCAACATCCCATAATGATAACTTCCAAAGCAAATTCCTGAGGTAAGACTTCTTTTAATAGTATGAATTTATCATAGATAGAAATCCCTCTCCTTCTGTTGCTTCTAAGTAAATCCCAGCATCCACTAGCAAAAGGGCAGTCAAAAAACAGATGTAGTATTGTTTCTTCCATGTATTCTTGGCAGCTTTCACAGTCATAGCTTTGTAGATGAAAGTGTTTTCTTCTAAGAAGGTTTCTGGAATTAATTCTATCATGTAGTATTAGCCAGAAGAAGATCTTGTATCTTAAAATAGCAGCATTTTTCCATGTGCAGTGGAATAAAGTATGAGCTATAGGTCCTTTGGTGAATTCCTTGTATGCAGCAGATACTTTGAAATGTTCATGATTGCCTCTAAAAGACCACCTATCTGTGTCATCATTTATCTGAACATCCTGTATCTTTTGTTGCAATAGCATGAGTTGCTGATATGCAAGATAGGACAGTGGCAGATGGAAATGAGCACCAATATCTTGAGAATTAATGAACTCTCTAACTGAGATATCTGATCTTTGTCTAAAGGAGTACAAATGTGGGAATTCTTCCTTGCATATGTATGAACACCAATTATCAGACCAAAAGGAAACAGTCTTTCCATATCCAACCTCACATACAGCCAGTTTCTTATATTCAGGTATTAATTTGATCATATCTCTCCACCAGAAGGATCCAATCTTCCTAGTATCAATCATGCAGTCTGAGTAATGGTTAACAGTAATTAGTTTGATCCAAGGGAGATTGACTTGGTTAAAAAATTTGTGTAGATGCTTTAGCAGCAAAGCCTTGTTCTGAACACTAAGGTCCAATACACCCAGTCCAGCCTGTTCTATTGGTTTGCAAACTTTTTCCCATGAAATAAGTGCAGTTCCCTTATCTTCCATTCCATATTTCCTCCAGAAGCAGTGTCTAATACATTTGTTAAGATGCTCCAAAACTGTCTTTGGTATCTGCAATGTGCTCATATAGAACATAGGCAGGGAAGTGAATACTGCCTTTATCAGAATCAATTTTTCACCATATGATGAAAAGGAATTGCATCCATGAAGTCTATCATTCAATCTTTTAATCAGTGGCCAATAATCTTCCACTTTTGGTCTATCAATGGATAGGGAAAGTCCCAGATAGTTGATTGGCATATATTCAATGCCACATCCAAAAATGTTTTGAATCCTTTGACAAACATGATTTCCAGCCCTCAGAGGGATTAGTCTAGACTTGTGATAATTTATTTTCAATCCAGTAAAAGCTTCAAAATGACATAGCAGATTCTTAATATGCTGTATCTGAGTGGTGTCAGCTTTCATGATAATTAAAGTATCATCGGCATATTGTAAGAGGGGGAAGTCAGGACACGCCACAGAATTGAAGACAGGTTGGATTAAGTCATTAATCATGGCTTCATTTAAAATATCTTGTAGGAGGTCAGCAGCAATCACAAAAATCAAAGGTGATAGTGGATCTCCCTGTCTGACCCCTCTCTTACATTTGAATTGCTTGCCAGGGACCCCATTAAGAAGAACAGATGAGAAACCTGAGGAGTAAATCATATCAATCCACTTTATCCATCTGTAACCAAATCCTTTGTCTTTGAGAATTTCAATAATAGCATTGTGATCCAAGATATCAAATGCCTTTTCGAAATCTAATTTCAGCATAATGGATTCTTGATTGGCCTGAGAACATGTGTGAATATATTCATAAATCCAAGGCATACAGTCCGGTATAGATTTAGCTTTGAGAAAGCCATATTGGTTTTCATGTATAAGGCTTTGCATATGCTTCTGGAGTCTGTTTGCAAGTAGTTTAGTAATAATCTTGATGGAACAGTTCAGTAGAGATATCGGTCTGAAATCAGATGGAGTGGAAGGATTATCAATTTTAGGAATCAGTGTGATGTATGAACTGTTGATACTTTGAAGCTTAACCCTTCCATGGTAGAAATCATCAATTAAAAAAAGGAAGTCTTCAGCTATAATAGGCCAACATGCCTTGATGAAGTTAGTGTTAAATCCATCAGGGCCTGGAGTTTTATCAGCAGGTAAATCTTTGATCACATCCATAACTTCTTTCCTAGTGAAAGGGATCTCAAGCATATCCATACCATCAACTCTTTTAATCAGAGAAAGCAGATGAAAATTATCTGAGCATTGGACAGAGGAACCCATCCTCTGTTTAAATGCTCTCTCAAGTACTGCTGCTTTTGCTCCATGCTCAGAGTGTTCAAATCCATTTTCATCTGTGATTGAAGCAATGAAATTTCTTCTGAATTTAATAGTAGCTTTTATATGAAAGAATTTTGTGTTTGTTTCTCCAAACTTAGCCCATCTCACAGTAGCTCTTTGCCTCCAATAGTCATTTTGACATCTTAGCAGGTGGAGAAGATGCTCTTTAATGATATCTCTACCATTTGATTCCCATATAGTCAAGTCTCTAAATTCTTCAATCATATCCAGTAGTGCAATCATATCATTGCAATTAGTGATGTAATATGCCAGTCTAGATTTGTTCTTGGCCCAGTTCCTGATGCCTTTTCTTAATCTCTTGAATTTAGCAGTGATAAGTTTGGCACTATCATTTGTATTGACATTTTGCTCCCATAGAGATTTAACAGTGTCTTTAAAATCCTGATGTTTCAGCCAATAATTCTCAAATCTGAATATCCTAGTCTTAGGGATGTCAGTACCTATTTTGATCATGAGAGGTGTGTGGTCTGAGATTGGTTTAGCCAGTGGTAGAACCATTGTAGTGGGATATGTTATAGTCCATTCTTCAGATGTGAAAATCCAATCAAGCTTTTCAAGAAGTGGTGCAGCTTGCATATTACTCCAGGTATAACTTCTACCTTTGATGGGAATGTCCACTAGTGAAAGCTTGGAAATGGCTTCATTAAAAATCAGCATATCATTTGTATTTCCACCTGGTCTACTTCTATTGTCAGGGTATCTAATGTAGTTAAAATCTCCAACTACCAGCCAATTATTGCCATCAGCATATTCAAGATCTTGAAACCAGGAAATGAAATTTTGTCTTGCCTGATATTCACAAGGGCCATAAATATTTGTTAAAACCCATTCTTTATTGTTCTGATTGGAAGTAAACTTGACTGTGATAGAATGCTGATTGGATTCAATATGCTCTCCATTGAATAAACTCCCATTCCAAATAATAATAATACCTCCAGAGAGCCCAACCGATGGATAGTGGCAGAATTTGTTAAATCTTTTAGGACAGAAATTTCTAATATAGGAGATGTCAAAGGTGTCTCTCTTGGTTTCTTGCAGACAGATGATATGACAACCTGACTCTAGAATCTTGTTACTTAGAGCCAACCATTTATTTGGGTCATTAATCCCTCTAATATTCCAGTTCAGTACTATCCAGGATTTATCCATTGCAATATAAAATATCTTGAAACTTCTGATTCAAAAGTTGTTGCTATAAAATACATATAGCAGAATAATCCAGACAGCATCATAATCATTACATAGATAATCATTGTCATTCGAGGACCAAAAGCACTCTTCTTGAGGAATATAGATATAATATGAGAGACTATAACTAAGAAGCCTAGGCCTAATTAAGCAGCTTCTTCCCCTTCTTCTCCCATCACATCCTTGGAAGCTTGGTCCTTCTGAACCTTCTTCTTTTTCCTTTCCACCTTGAGTAGTTCTTCCTCTGAACATGCAGCCTGGTCCAGCCTGGTCCACCTTACAAAAGGTAACGACTGGGTTACTGGCGTTGATACTAGTATTATCTTATTTGTACCTCTCAAATACAACACATTTGGAGACGAACGTCACGGTAAGCCATGCTCACATATACAAATATTTTGATTTGAAGACGAACGTCACGACAAGTGACGTGATTGGACTCGCACGGCTTCTATAGTTGTATGAGTATGCTTCTCATTTTTTAGTTCTTATAAAAGAAAACGGCAGACCAGGACAACTGTCCACCAAATAAGAAAAACTAAACACTGTATACTAAGAGAGACCGTATGCGCATACTGGTTTTCGCATTTGCGATCGTAACCTAGCTAGTTGTGTCCACTTGGAAGCACTACAGGAATGCGCCGCTGCACCGACGGCCTTCCTCTACACCGACGATATTTTGTCGGAGTCGTCGGCGTAGAACCGAGCCAGGCCCGCCCGACGCTCCGGCTGTTGGCGTAGGTCATTCTGGCCCGACCGCCGTCCTCGGCGTACAAAAGCCATGACAGCCGTCGGCGTATGTAACCCGTAAATGTTGCATAAATGCATTGTATTTTTTTACTCTCTGTTTTTATGTACTTATTTATTACTTTCCATTACTTTAGCATGGTTATATTTTTTTATCAATTTGAGAAACTCATGCCCTCCGAATAGCTAGCGGTCTCCACCATCTAAAATGACGTCGCGAATCTTGTCTCTCACAAATATTCTTCGGATGAGGGTAGCCCGGTGAACTTTTCTCTTGGCTTGTGTTTGGTTAGGTTATAGCATCATTACAAACCAAGTTGTCACAAGATCCTACCCCGTTTCACCGAAAAGGGCAGTTTACGCTTAATAATTAAAGTCCAGAACCTTCGTAGCTAGGTGATAGCGCATGTCTCGAAGGGGGTCACACTGTGAAACTAGTTTTTGGATCTTTCAATATTCCGCCACACTTCCATACATATGTTAGGCTTAAATGCAAGGTTTGAAGGTATTTCGGTGCCCATACAGTCTCTCTTACTACGAAGGATTCGTGTTGTCCACCAAATAAGATAAACTAAACACTACATAGTAAGAGAGACCGTATGCGCGTACTGGTTTTAGCATTTGTGGTTGTAACCTAGCTAGTCATGTCCACGTGGAAGAAGAAATACTTTACCAAACGTCTACCCCCACCCCCACCCCCCACTACCACCACCACTTCCTAGCAAACTGCGGTGACCCAGCACACCACTGCATGTGTAGTGCGCAAGTCGTTGACATAATACTCATAGAAGGACTTATCTGTGAATATTACATCACTCAGAGTGGTACAACAGAAACATAGCAGGTCCAAGCAAAGCTATAGGATATAAACTTCAATACAAAATCTTGAGAATCTCCTTTATGAATCAAAGAAGATCTCATGCAAAGGAAACATCAGAAGAAGACATTCAAAGCTCCGAGCTGGAGAAGAACTCTAGCTCATAACCTAATCCACTGCGGCTGATGTCAGCCCTAATCTATGGCTTGAGAGAATGTAAGTCCATGAATGGTCTCCACCTCTGCCTTGGTAGATTCTCCTCCACCGGCGTTGTTGATGATGATTTTTCACCGGCTAAGTAGTATAAGACTCCTCCTCCCGATGAATAATTCCTCAAAGACTTCAACTCTAAGAAGGGGGTCAAACGGGAACGAATGAGTAACGAGCGTTACTCAACAAGTTCATGATATACAGTGGGTAGTTTGATGCACTAACTACAGATTTAGACTCAAAAGAGTCATAAGCTAATACAAGGTTTTTGAAAATATTTCTTCAAGAGGTTGCTTTTAAATTTGGAAGACTATGCCCGCCAGATCTTCACAGGATTAGAACTTTATGGAGTTGCCTTTCCTGCGGCGTTCGCAACTCCTTCCCGGAATAGGGGGTAACATGCCACATCCCTTTACACTCTGCAGAGATGTGTTACTTTACCCATGGGCGATCAAGACCATGTTGCACAACCAGGCTCGAGATCCTATCCACGCCCACTTAAGTGTGGGGCCCATTTGTTGATCCAAGCCAAACCTTGCTTCTCCGCACAATGCATGCACACCCTTTTCTGCCAGCAGGTTGAACCCCTTATTCCACCACTCACGATGAAGATCTAGGCGCCCCTGGCAGACACTCATAGACCCCAGAGTCCGTGGGACGTAAGGGCTCCCACCCATGTGCAAGTAGTCCCGCAAGACCTACAGCGTACGTCTCTGGCAGTCCATTGACATGCGAACGGAAAAATATCACACCTGACTTACTCGCCCCATACAAGACCCATGGTTAACGCGGTATTTACGGCGCAAGAATCCTGACGACATTTTTTGTTAATTCCTAGGTAATAGTTTCCCATGCAGATGGAACCTTCCTTTGACCTATTCATCTTATCATGGTCCCATCCGCCCACCAAACAGAACACTACCACTTGGGTAGTCATTCAAGTAGTCATATTATTATAAAAATAGGATCATGCATTCTTTTGCCAGGGTTTTTGCAAATAGTTCGTTATGAAATACTACAAAGAATATGAGCAAGTAATGAACTTGCCTGAGATAGACATAATGACAATAATAATCCATGTCTTCGGGTTCGAGGGTTGCGTAGAGAAATGCCGAGATCTGAAAGATAACAAAGTAGTCTCGGTAAAGGACTACTGGAAACACTGGCAAGATGATACATGCATAGTAATGAGATGCATCGCGGGATACCCCGGAAAATACCCAGCTTACAATTGTAAGCTACGTTTGATACAATAACTTAATCACACAGGTTTTAGGTGAACTGTTTCATTACTTGTGGTGATGTGGTTATTACTTCTTTTAGACTTACATGTGTTTCATTTTTACTTAACAAACAAATGTTAATATGTTTAGGTTATAAATAGTTAAAATATGATTAAACGAGGAAACAACATCATATGGAAAACAACTATTGAAAAGATAACAAACACATTTGATTTTATGTTCAAAAAGTGTTAAGTTGATGACAAAGAGTTTAATTGGAAATAAGGAACTAATACAACTAACTCTATCATCACATAACTTGCTAATGACTAGTCATGATAGGTTTAGTATGGGTGAAAACATTTAGGGATTATTAGTAAGGAAAATTAATGTGGTGGTAGTTATTTCTGGTTATAATGGAATATTATGGAATTTCGTTATACTAATAGAAAAAAGTTCATAATTTAAACAAAATGTTTTGGGTTTGTCATATTTGATTTGAAAATGTTTTTCTCTTTAATTTGGTATAACATTTGAAGTTTTCAGAAAAGATTTGGATAAGCTATTAATTTATTAATTTTAAATGAATTAAATGACTAGGCAAAATATTGCACACATGAAAATTTGGTCAAATAGCTTCGAAAACATCATAGATGAGTTGCATTTGTTATTTTGAGCATTTTGGTATATAACTTGTACTTTTCTGATTTTATGAATTATTTATTATTTTCTTAATTTTTAAATGATTTATTTTAACTCAGAAAATGTTCAATTTTAAATTTATCAAACATTTTTGAAAAGTTGATAAATAAATAGATCATATTTTTCTGATTAATCTTATATATTATTTATATTTTTTCTGATTTATAGAATTGAAGTTATTGAATTAACAAGTTTTAATTATTTTTTGCCAATATTCAAATTGACAGGTGGGACCCACCAGTCATATTTATTTTTAAATCAAAAATAAAAAGAAAACACGTTATGACATCATCATGACGTCACAACCTCATCAGCGAGAGAGAAATTCACAACTGATGAATTGATTCGAACTACTGAGTGCAAATTGGCGGGTGTTGATTGTTCCACTAGCTACAGGAGCTCATTGCGAACCTAGGGGTGGCTGCGGGTTGACCAATTGGTCATCGTAGACCCGCCAGCGTCCGGTTGCGCGGTGGCCGGGAATGGTGCACGACGGCCATGAAGAATTAGTGGACAAAAAACGAAAGCAAAGGCACCACGAGGTGCGGTGGCTCACCAGGAGCACGGTGAGGATGTCGGTGTGGTACGGCACGGCGGGGTCGGAATCGATGGCGCGCTTCCGCGGCGGCCGGAACAGAGAGCAAAGGGAACGGAGAAATTCTCCGTCCACCGATCTTCCTGGCTTGCGAGCTTCATCAGGGAGGCAGAGGGGAACACGGGGCACCCGATGGTGGCCTCGGTTCTTCTCGAGGTGACTGGAGTCGACGGCGACGAGCGGCGGCCGACGGGTTAGGGTTAGGGTTTGGGTTTGGTTTACATAGAGAAACAGATAGCGAGAGAGAGTAGGCGAGGGAGAGTGAGAGAGATGTAGATGGCATGGCGACCTCGGTCTCCTTATCCGCGAGAGATAAAGCATGCTAGCAGGAGGTGGAAGCCACATCGTCGCTTCTCCTCTGCCTTCTGGCAAAGGAAGAAGAAGGAAGGAAATGAAATGTCAATTTTTGATAACCCCCTAAATTTTCCAGATTTTGCAACTAGGTCCTTCTATTTAAAAGAATCATGGTTTTCCAGGCCTTTGTGTGAACATAAAAATTATTAAAAATGATATTTGGAATCCTTGTCAAAAATGCAACCTCGCCATGTTTTCTTTTTGTATAATTGGACAAGATTTGAATTTTATACTTAGGGTGCTAGATTAAGTGGTTTTTGTTATTTCTGCCATTTACATAACAAATGGATTTAAAATTTCTTCAATACATGATATCACATGAATACACACCACAAACATGTTAATTGAACAATGGTGTCTTTTTTATTATCTTAGATACAATTATTATAGGAAACAATTACTAAAATTACTTAGTAATGTTTCTATGCATTGTAATGAAATCACCCAATAGGTAATTTATTCCATGACACACCAAATGGTGTTGAGTAATAAATGGTTTTGTTTTCTTTTATGGGGCTTTGTTATTTTCCTAGTTGTAACTCTTATTACTTTTGGTTGACATATAAATTAAGTGTGTGCAAGCCATGCTAGCTGTTTTTAGTACTTGATCATGTGTAGAGCATGAGTGGCTTTGGAATCTATTTGTTTGTTTTCCACCAGGTTCCAAGTGTGGATATTATCCCATGCTTGTTTTAGAAACATGTGATCATGTGCATGTTTATGTGTAGATGAATTTTTGTTATCATATGTTAGTCTTATATATGAAAAGGATATGGAAAACAAGGTATTAAGCTTGTCACCATTAACCTCCACATATCACAAGACATGTGGATGCAATGGATGGTTATTATTTCATACTTGATATTTGTTTCAATTATAGATATTATAATGAGTTCCTCATCTCTAATGAGCTTGATAGATGTTATTGGTTCTCTAATATTTCCTAATGATTCACTGTATAATTTCTTATGCTCCCTTATTGAGGCAGTGTTGCTTCTTGTAGTCTTCTATTGCCTGCAATATCCTTGCCTCTAGGTTTTACTAGTCTTCAGGTACTGCCTTTGTCACTTTCAAGGAAGATCAGCTCTTGGATTCCATCTTCAACTATCTCACCCTTGTGGTGAAAACAACCAGTTATTCGAAGCAAAGATTTTACTTAGATGATTATACAAGTATGCAAGTTTGTTTTATGACATCAAGTTGCCATATGCATATAAGAAGAATTTGTTAACAAGTGGGACTTGCCTCCAAATTACTAACATTGGAATATCACACTATTTCAAGAGAGTTAATAAGATCGGATCCAGATATAAGAGTTTCCAAGTACTCTTATGATAGATTTGAATAGCAGTTTTAGAACAATATGAAGAATCCTTCTGCAGACCTTCTTGTGGTAGTTCCTCTTTTCTTGTGGTTTGCTTCTCTTGCAGAATGTCTTAGAGAAGATTGTGAAACAAGATATAATGGTATAGCCAAATTAACAAGATCTAGATTAAGAGTTAGTTCATGCTTTTATTATCCTTCCATATTGTCGGATATATACTGTATAGGGGTATATAAGATGGTAGTGAAAGTGCCTGGTTACCAGGGTGGCCCAAGTGGTAGTGGGCTGTGGTCCATTGGGCGGCCCAGTAACCTGACGCATCGAAGCCAGATTCTAGAAGAACCCGGATCACGGCCCATGTGATCTGGCTTGGAGAAGAAGACGGATTCCTTACTTTCCAAGTTATAGTTACCGTAGTCTTCTAGGTTTCCTATTCTGTAAGCCCTAATCCGGCTATTATATAAAGCCGGACGGGAGATAAACAAACCAACGAATAACAGAGAAGATATAGACCAACTCGCCGAGAAGTTGATCCTCCACGAGTAGCTAGATCCAAAACCTCACATTGTAACCCTGTTTCCAGGCTTTAGTCCTGATTAGTGAGAAGTGCAGGAGTAGGCACGTCGTACTGTCGCGACGTACCGAACCTGGGTAAATCCTGTGTTTACTGTCTACCACGCGATCCCGTTACCCCACGTCTCTACCATAGTCTCATGGCACCCCCGTCTATGAAAACTACTACGATGTCTCGACAGTTGGCGCCCACCGTGGGGCAGACGACGTCAGGCGTGAAGTTCCGATCTGGGATACTTGGCGGAATCGGAAGATCAATCACTGTCGGAAGCTTGGAATTCAACGATGATGTCGGACGCTTCCTCGACAACGGATCCTACATACCGGCGCAAAACCACCTGGTAAGTGCCTGCGTGTTACCGATAGGATCTGCTAACATCTTTGTCGGACTAACTGCAGAAGCAATGGGGTTTTGCGGTGGAAGCAAATTTATCCCACCCGCCCTATACCCAGTTGAAGATGACTATGATACCGGGTTTTGCTCAGATCGCCGACAAAAAAGTGATACACACTTTATCGGCATGGTGCAATCCGAAGTCGCCGAAAACACGGATGATGGAAATCCCGTGCAAAAGGCGGACAACAACATACCCGTCGTAGAGACGGAAGATCCCACACCCGTCACAGAGACGGAAGATCCGACATCCGTCAACGAGACGATGAACTCGGAAGCCGAGTCCGTACTAGCCGCCATTGAGGCGCGGTTGGAGTCGGAAACCGGATCAGATAACTTCGACTCCGAAGATGAAGACGCGGACGCCTTCGAAAGGAAAGTTAAATCTTTTCAAGAGGGATTCCATGAAGTGCTAATGGCAAAACCAGCTGATACCACGGATGCCGGCAGCCAGGAAAGCCCTAAAACCCCTCCGCTAGAGGAAGAGAGAGAAGACGGAGAAACTTCTCCGGTATTTCCCAATGTTAAGGAATTGACAGAAGATGAGCCTGTCAAAAAACCTCCCTCTTCCAAGAAAAAGCATCGTGCTGCTAAGAAACTCCAATACAAAATCCGGAAGAAAAAATCAGCTGATCAAGCTGATGAAAACCTGGAAGTAGGAGATGCTAGCGGAACAAAAGTTGCGGAGAAGAAAATCAAAGAAATCCTTGTTCCACCAATGATGGAACAGGAAGAGCAAGAGCTGTTGCAAACGCCAGTGGGAGCAAATGAACCCCCTGAGATGCTGGAAGCCAGGAGACAAGCTTTCCAAAGGCAACAGCAACATCTACTCAGATCTCGGCAACACCTCCAAAAAACCCAGGATGACATTAAGCTCATGAAGGAAGAAATAGAGGAGTACGAGAGAAAGAATAGATCTGGCATTAAACCTACAAGGTTACCCGGAATCGTAAGACCGGAAGTACTGCCGCCAAAAGAAAGGTTTTACAACCCATCTTGGCAAAAGCAGGTAAACGGCAAAGATGCCAGAGGCGAACCAATTTATAAAACCGCAGCCGAAAACGTGGAAGCAGCATTCGCCATCCTGAACAATGATCTGTACTCCAATGGTGAAAAACTTCAAGGGGTGTATGCTTTCCTAGGAAAAGCATTGCAACAACAACAGCGGGCCCAAGAGCGATCAGGAAGACTACAGGATAACTCCGCCCTATGCAAAACAGCTACTTGCGCCGCTGGAGCACCTGGACCAGAAGAACCTGGAGATTCAGACAATTCAAAGGATAAAAAAGAGGATCCGAGAAAAGACAAGAAAAACCCCGACAATAGGGATGAAGCGTCCCGAACCGGATCCCATCCCCCGAAAGCTGGACTTAAACCCCACGATCGGGAAGAAAAATACCGGAATGACGGCAAAATAATGCCACCTCCGAGAAACCCAGCTAAGAAAGCCGGAAGATACGATACACCTCACAGGCGTGAGAGATCCCGGACACCCCCTAAGGATAAAAATAAAAAGGAACAGGAGCAGGACTCCGCCTAATCCAAAAGGACGTGATCATGGAAGAGATAGGTACAATCCCGGAAAAACGCGCCCGCGCAACAATGGAAAAGAAAGGAGTAGATCCCCTTCTGTCCATTCAGCCGGAAGATATTCCGCACACATTGATAGAGCGGAAAAGGATGATCTATACTTTGGTCCTAAGTGTTTCACTGACAGGATCCGAAGGATAACCCTGCATTCTGGCTTCGCCAAAGTTGGTCCAACCTACCAAAAATATACCGGTAGCACAAACCCGGACACCTGGCTCTCAGACTATTATACAGCCGTCCAAATCAACAATGGGACAGACCTG
Organism: Alopecurus myosuroides; assembly: GCA_028641055.1. Lineage (NCBI taxonomy): Eukaryota > Viridiplantae > Streptophyta > Magnoliopsida > Poales > Poaceae > Alopecurus > Alopecurus myosuroides. The sequence goes on from CM054059.1 coordinate 140,059,590, forward strand.
GAAGCTGTCAAGTTTCTTCCCCTAATGTTACTGGACGGAGCCAGAGATTGGATCAATGGATTACCATCAAGAACTGTCGACAGCTGGGATGATATGGCTAGAGTATTTACTCAGCATTTCCGGGGAACGTACAAACGCCCGAACAGCATCAACCAGCTGAACCGCTGTACCCAATTTGAAGAAGAACCATACGTGGATTTCATCTCCAGATGGACGGCGATGAAAAATAGTTGTTCTGGAGTAACTGACGTACAAGCCATGCATGCTTTCGTCAATGGCCTAAAACTCGGCCTCGTACCGTTCATGGTTGGTTCCAAACAACACAAAGATCTCAGATCTATGCTTACAACCGCCAACGAGCACGCTGCAGCCGAAGACGACATCAGAGCAAGAGGGGGCAATATCGATACACTGATACTTGCTAAGAAAACTCCTCGTTCTGACAAAAAAGGAACTCCAGAAACAACGACAAAACCCAAGGAAGTCAACATAGCCTTTGGAAGCGAAAAAGGGAATAAGTGGAAAGGACGCAGCCCAGATCCAATCAATTACACTCCAGAGGAGTGGGAGAGGATTAAGTCGGAACCTTGTGTCCACCATTCACAATTTGGGAAACCCACCCATACAAACGCACAATGCCGGCTGAATAAGCACATGAAAGGCAATGCAGGATCCGGAAATAAGAGGAAGGGTTCCAAAAGGAAACCCGCCAAACAAAAGCCAGAAGCTGACAAAGAAGATAGTGAATCGGACACTGATGAAAAAATACAGGAACAACAGCGAAAGGGCGAACCCAAATTTCCGAGAGTTGATGGAGAAGCAATGCTAACATTCCTGGCAACCCCGTCAGCAAAGGTGGCCAAAAGAACACTTCGAGAAATAAACGCGGTTGTTCCGGCAACCCCGAAATTCTTAAAGTACTCCAACACACCAATTACCTGGGATCTGTCTGATCATCCCGGGAATATCCCTGAACCCGGCACACAAGCTCTTGTCGTAAGCCCTATTGTCCAGAACACTAGGCTAAGAAGAGTGCTGATGGATGGAGGATCCAGCATTAACATAATGTACTTGGATACACTGAAGCATCTGAAGATTTCCGAGTCCCAGCTCAATTACAGCAACATACGCTTCCACGGCATTGTTCCTGGCAGACAAGCACGATCCCTAGGAGAAATTTCCCTAGATGTCACCATCGGAGATAAAGATCACTTCCGGCAGGAAAAAGTATCCTTCGAAGTAGTGCCGTTCGAAAGCGTGTATCACGCAATACTCGGACGTCCAGCTTTCGCCAAATTTATGGCAAGATCCTGTTATATTTATAACAAGCTGAAGATGCCGGGACCCAAAGGAGGAGTAATCACCATAGCTGGTGATTTTAAGCTAGCAAATGAGTTGGAGAAAGAAAACGCCCTTTGCGCTCAGAGAGTCATAGCAAAGGAAGAATTGAAGGAATTGGCCAAGGAGGTATCGCCGACAGAAATGCCGGCAGGAAAAGAAACCCGGAAGCAAACAGACAGCTTCAAGGCATCCGAGAATACAAGACAGGTAATCCTAGACCCCAAAGATCCGACAAAATTCGTCGTTGTAGGGACTGGGATGACCGACAAATAGGAAGGCGAGCTCATCAAGTTCCTCCGTGAGAACTGGGATATTTTTGCCTGGTGTCCAGCTGACATGCCAGGCGTACCCAGGGAACTTGCTGAGCACCAACTCAAGGTGATTCCAGGATCAAAACCCGTTAAACAAGGTCTCCGTCGATTTGACGGAAGAAGACGAAAGGCTATTGGCAAGGAAATTATCCGGCTTTTAGCAGCGGATTTCATCCAGGAAGTAATCCACACTGAATGGTCCGCAAATCCGGTATTAGTACCGAAGAAAGACGCTACTGCTCTTAGAATGTGTATAGATTACACAGGCTTGAACAAATTGTGTCCAAAAGATAGGTTTGCGTTACCGCGAATCGATCAAATAATAGATGCCACTGCAGGCTCTCAGCTTTTGTGCTTCTTGGATGCATACTCCGGGTACCACCAAATACGCATGAAAAAGGAAGATCAAATTAAGACTTCTTTTATAACCCCGTACGGGACGTATTATTACGTAACCATGCCATTTGAGCTGAAGAACGCAGGTGCAACCTACCAGCGTTGCATGCAACGTTGCTTGCATAGCCAGATTGGCAAAAATGTCCATGTTTATGTGGACGACATTGCTGTCGTAACCAAGGAAAAAGATACGCTCCTTGAAGATCTGCGAGAAACTTTCAAAAACTTGCGCACTTACAAGATGAAGTTAAATCCATCTAAGTGTGTATTCGGGGTTCCTTCAGGAAAACTTCTGGGTTTTATCGTTTCTCATAGAGGAATAGAAGTTAACCCAGAAAAGATAAAAGCCATCTTGAACATCTCGAAGCCTACGTGCGTAAAAGATGTCCAAAGATTGACGGGTTCCGCCGCTGCCATCAGCAGATTTATTAGTAGGCTGGGGGATAAAGCCCTACCACTCTACAAGTTGCTGAAGAAATCCAACAAAGACAAGTGGATAGCAAAAGCATTGGAATATCTAGCAGTTATGTCTCTTCCGTACTTAGTTCAATTTCTATGTAAACATCTTTTGAGATCATGAAATAAAGTTGTTGGAATTTTGGTATCCATGTTTTTTCAGTATAAAGCATGTTTCCACCTTATCTATTTCCCAATGATCTTACAAAATACTCAATGTTAACCCGAATTGTGCCTGCGTACTCGGCGTTAAGAAACTGAATGATTTTTCAGCCTGCTAACGGCTAAAGGAAACTTGAATTGCCTGCGTGCCCAAGTTTCATTTAAAAAATTCCTTGCTTCTCTAAGCATTTTCTGATTGCTTATATGTTGGGTCCCTGGAGCTAGTTAGTAAAAATGCCTTTAGTATCATCCATGTTTCCGAGTTTCAACTGATTGGTTATACCCAGTTACTCGACATGACGATTCATAATGCTATCGAGCCATTTCAAACACTAAGGACAGTCAAAACACATATGCCAGAGAACTTAGAAGATAAAGGAATAATAAAATCCGAAAACTTTGCAAAGAATTTCATAATTAAAATTGCAAAAGGCGGAGTTTTCATTCATACAAATAGAAACATTACATTTTGGATTACATTGAAAGAACAGTAATGCTCCTATTGTCTACTTTCGCTATCCAGGTTCAAGGTAGCCCTTCAAGCATCCGACTCCTCCTCGCTGCTGTCGTCCTCGGGGATTGGAGGGATCTCCTCTTCTGGATAATTGACGGAGATATTTACCATGGAGGCAATCTGGGTGGCGTGGCCTTTGATTTCATCGAAGATGGTATTTCGCTGAGTGTCCGTGTATCCTTGAGGGACACCGGACGCCACGCGCCAAGATTTAGCACCAGGGTAGTGCATGCGCATAAGGCCGAGTGCCACGCGCGCACCACCCCGTGCAGCGGAACGCAGGACAGAATCCTTGGATTCCGCCACCTCCATGATGGCTCCCGGAAGCTTTTCAACCTCCGAGAACTCCCTAGTCCTTGCGGGAAGGACCTTATTGACCAGCTGCATTCCAGCAGCCCGGATCGAAGTCCATGTCTTCCCAAAGGCTCGGATTCCTTCAAGCCGAGTGCCATCTGGGGTATCTCCTGTTTTCCCAACAAAACAACCAAAAAGGGTTAGGTGAAAAACAGAGAAGAAAAGCAAGATATGGAAAAATGGTAAAGGTATCAGAAAATTACCGATAAGCTTGTCGATCTCGGAGACTTCCTCCAGGCGAAGGTTCAGAGCATTTTCTAAATCCTGAATGGTGGATTTATCCTTCTCCACCTGCTCGGAAGCCTTGGAATTGGCAACTCCAAGGGCCAAATTGCTGGCCTCCAGATCCTTTTGAGCCTTCACAAGATTCTTGTGAAGATCCAAATTCTCCTTTCGGAGATTCTCGGCATTGCCGGCATCTTCAGCTATCTGCTTGGCCTTAGTCAAAGCAGCTGGAAAGCAAGGAAAATTCCGAGTTTAGAAAATTTCCGGAATAAGTACTTAGACAAAAAATTGAATCGAAAACTTTAGAGGAAAAATGTTTACCTGCTGTTTCCGACAAAGCGAGCTGAGACGATGCCAGCTCCGCCTCTCTCTCCTCAAGAATAGAAAGAAGATTTCTAACCTCTTTGTTCTTGATGGAGAGTTTGTTGAAAACTTCCATGTTGATGGTTTCGGTGGTTTGCTGAAACATAGCAAGGAAAAGAATGGTTACTAAAAACATCAAAGCAAAAAAGAATACATTTGGTTTAATGCTTGGGGGCTAGAGTTACATACCTGGCTCATTCGTTGCAAACCCGCCAAGTTTTCATTGAACCCTTTTGCGTATTCCGCAAAAAGGGTTCCGGCCGCGCTTAGGCCGTCATTGATAATCTTGAATTCCTTGTCAAAGGTGGGAATCTCCTCGTCGAATGTCCGAGAAGGTTTTCCCACCTCTGGAGCCGCCCTTTCCCTCGTGTCCGAATTCGACACAACAGGCCGGCTGGGCTCCAGTGGCTTGGTGGTGGGGGCTCCAACGTGCTCTTCCGCCATTGTGGATGGTGTATCTGGGGCGATGACGAGAGAAGGTTGGCTGCCTCGGCTGGAAACAACTTTGTGTTTTTTCAGCTTCTTCGGCTTTAGGTTGGAGGGAGGCAGGCTGAAAACAAAAAACCCGGAAAAGTTAAAACTCCGAAGAAGGAAGAAAAATTTCCATGTAAGAAAAGAACCTGGAAGTGGCGACGGGGATCCCGTCAAGGTTGATAACTTCCTCGGAGGAAGGAATCTTCTTTCGCTTGCGCCCACCTGTAGCAGCAGTGCGCAGTGCGTCCAGCTCAGCCTCGGAGGCCAACTCCGATTCTGGAAGTTCAGTAATCTGTTGGAAAGAAAAATCAGAGTTATGAGTGAGAAAATCCGAGAAAGAATGACAAAACTCTACCCAAATGACGGAAAAAATACCTTGGGATCCGGATTGTCGGCCGTATACATTGGCCGACTCGCTTCGTATTGGTCGCGTGATGCGACCAACTGATTGATGCGCCGTCGAAGCTCCTTTGCGGGCCAATCTTTGTTGGTTGTCCGCATTGGGTCCTTGGCACCCGTGTAGTCGCAAAGAAGGCCACCACGGTGGTTGGCCAATGGCTGAATTCGTCTATCCAACCAGCAAAAGACCGTGTCCATGCCGGTCAAAGGTGGATTGGAGGAGGTGAGCTTGGCGATGCGCCGCTTGATCCTTAGAAGATCAGGCGGCAGAACCTGGACGGCTTCCGTTCCCCAATTGTCTTGGGGAACAGCAGCAGAGTTCGAGAAAGGAGGAACCCCGATGGCCTCCGTAGGGAAAGGCACATCGGGATGGTAAAAGAAGGAACCCGTCCAAAATTTGACGGATTCCGACGTCTTGATCTTGGGGAACCAATCTTCCCTAAATCTCCTAAGAGTAAAGGAGATGGTCCCGCAAGTCGGGAGTGCGCCCTCCGAGGAGTTCCGCTTAACCCCGAAACAATACGTCCAAAAGTCTAGCCTAGGTACTAAGCCTAAATAACCCTCGAACAAAGCCTGGAAGCCGGCCATGTAGAGGATGGAATTGGGTGGCAGGTTATGGGGTTGGATGTTATAATGGGAGAGGATTTGGAGGAAGAAGGAGGAAGGCGGAAGTCCCATACCTTGCAGGAGATGGGAGGAGAGCAGAACTCTTTCGCCGTCTTTCGGCATTGGTTCGCTCTCGTCCTCAGGAAGACGCCATTTTCCTTTAAGGACCAGGCCCTCCTTTTCCAGGTTCGGAAGGAGAGCCGGTGGAATGCTGCAGGCAATCCAATTGCCTGCGGATTCCATCTCGTCGTCCGCTCCGGCGGCGGCGGACGCGGCAGCGGCGACGGCAGCGAGCTCATCGCCGAGAAGCTGGATCTTCTCCTCCGCCGTCTCGGGAGCGAACGGCGAGGGAGGCGCGGAGCTCGATCCCGCAGCGTTCGCGGCGGCGGAAGGATTTCCTTCGCCCGCCGCAGAGGCCGCGGTCTTTTCCGGCTCGTCGCCGGCGTGCTTTGGGGATTCGAGTTGTGGATCCAGTTCGTTGATGATGTCGTCGACGGTGAGCGCGGCGGAGCGAGCGGGGGACGACGGCGAGGTTGCCATTTGGTGGCGGCGCGTTGCGCTGGGGCTCTGGATGCGTTCGCGTGCTCGGGATGGTTCTTCGCTCGGGAGCTTGTGCGTAGCAATGGCGTGACAGTGAGGATGCGGAAGGTTTTTGACGAGGACGAAGACGGCTATTTATAGCCAGAAATCCGTCAAGATACGTGCCAACGGCTATTTTGACCGTTGGATGATCAACACGTGTCACTCGCCGGAAAATCCGGGAAATGAAACGACAGGGTAATGATGGTTATCTCCTCGTTTCCCGCGAGAATCTGTCAGAGATATGTTTCTGGGTTTTCCGAGTAAAACCCAAACGTCCCTTACGTCAGCCTGATTAAGTGCGCTAACGTAAGAAGTTCCTTCTCCACGAAGGATCGTGAGAGAAAAGCCGGATTTTCAGGATTCCGAGTTTCACGTTACCATCTCTTTCAAAAGAAGAATAATAAGAAGAATCAAGACTGCTGATTGAAATTTCTCGGACAAAGCACATTTGGCGGAAGACGGCAAATCAGAGTTTTAATTCTTCTTGGGGGCTACTGTCGGATATATACTGTATAGGGGTATATAAGATGGTAGTGAAAGTGCCTGGTTACCAGGGTGGCCCAAGTGGTAGTGGGTTGTGGTCCATTGGGCGGCCCAGTAACCTGACGCATAGAAGCCGGATTCTAGAAGAACCCTGATCACGGCCCATGTGATCTGGCTTGGAGAAGAAGACGGATTCCTTACTTTCCAAGTTATAGTTACCGTAGTCTTCTAGGTTTCCTATTCTGTAAGCCCTAATCCGGCTATTATATAAAGCCGGACGGGAGATAAACAAACCAACGAATAACAGAGAAGATATAGACCAACTCGCCGAGAAGTTGATCCTCCGCGATTAGCTAGATCCAAAACCTCACATTGTAACCTTGTTTCCAGGCTTTAGTCCTGATTAGTGAGAAGTGCAGAAGTAGGCACGTCGTACTGTCGCGACGTACCGAACCTGGGTAAATCCTGTGTTTACTGTCTACCACGCGATCCCGTTACCCCACGTCTCTACCGTAGTCTCATGGCACCCCCGTCTATGAAAACTACTACGATGTCTCGACACATATACTTCTTATTTTATTTCCCAAAAGATAGATACTTGTTTCATATTTGATTGGTTTAACTTAGCTATCAATTCAATTCCTCTGATAGAGGTTATAATTTCTTGTTATTCATTAGTTGTGTCTAGAGATAGTTTAGTTGTTGAATGTTGATTTGGAAAGAAATGTGGAGTGTTTGTGGAATGCTGACTTAAGATAGTAAGTTGATCAAATGGTTCATTGATGTGTCAAGATCTCATATGCTCACTTGTATAAGATGAATAAGACAATGAGCATGAGAAGATTATTGGGGTTTAATAACTTAGGTCATAGTTGTTAGTTCCAGGTGTCATGTTGTTACTTTATATTCTTCTCTTTAATATCTTTGTCATGCATAATGTAAACATAGAGGTTTGGGAAGATCATATGTAGTGATCAAGGTTTAACAGTAGTCTAAGAAGGTTTATTTCTTCTTTTAGGTACTTCTTTTATGGTTGATGAGATATGTACATATTCGATAAATATGTTAATAGAATTATTATGTCATTTCCCACTTATGGGTTTTGAGTTAACACTTGTTTGTATCATTTGTGTTCTATTGAACCTTTGTTATTTAGTTGTGAAGGTTCACTTAGTAGGTATATATGATTTATAAAGATGTTGGGTAATTGAATTGATACCTTAGAGATTTGTTCTTTTATAGGACATAACATATCTGTTGATGAGATGGTTCAATTGTGTTTACTCATTTGTGGAAGTATGATTATCAGTTTTGTGATTTTTATAGTCACCTCTCTTTGAGTTCTAGATACCCAGTTGATTTCTCTCAAGTCACTTATAGACTTGAGGTTAAGGTTATTGAGATTTTGTGTTGGTCAAAACCAAATATGGTTTGTGTAATCAGATGATTTGGTTTACAAGATACATCATATAAAGATCATTCCAAATGTACTCTTGATCATATGATCTACACCTATTTCATCATGTCAAGTGAAACATTGGTCACTTTGCTTCGTTTAAACTTTCGCGCCAAAATTTCCCGTATTTTTAGATGCATGCTTTGCAAATGCACTTATTATATTTATATCCTTATAACCTCCCAAACACTGGGATGTTACAGTATCTCCCCCTTAACAAGAACTTCGTCTCGAAGTTCAACCTCTCTCACGTAAAGATAGGTAGAGAGAACTTATGTAGACCGTTCATTCTTCACAACAGTTTTCTTGGGTTGACCTTGGCATCTGTAACTTCTTGTCTTGATTGTTCACCTTCCACTATCTTGCATGATGATCTAATATTTTGCCAAATATTGTGACAACTTTGTTTTGTTGCTAGGCCTTGCTAATGGTCTCACGAAGAACACGTGGTATTTCCACCATATAGTGGATACCAAGTTTCATTCTCCGATGAATAGGTGCGGTTTCCTACCTCTCACAACTTTCCGAAGAACAATTGGTACATCCACCAAGTGATGAATAACCAATAAAATTCTTCAGGTACCCTGGATATTGTCTATGGTTAGGAATCCATTTAGTTCAATCTACTGGTCTCAAGAGAAATTCTTATCGAAGAACTTGTAAAACTTAGTGTACATTAACTTAAACTCATCTACTTAATAAAAATATCTTCGAGTTTTCTCGAGTTTTAACTTTTTCCTACAGTGACTATAACCTATTCCACTGGTGACTTCCTATGGCCCTTATATATCTTTGGGTTTTAACTTCCATGGAAAGACTCTATAATCTAATTTACCTAACTTCTACATATCTCCTTCTAGGTATAACTACTCATGTGATTTTCTCCGCATCACTTGTGGTAGATCTCCATGTGTTGATGAAATATGTCACAAACTCCAAACAACATGTGGAATGTGGTCCATTCCCATCAGTGGCTTTATTGACTTATGCCTCCTTGACTTCTTGGTCTTCTAGAGCTTTGGTGGTTGTTTCAATCTGCTGATATTTCCGACCGCTCTCATACTAATCCTATACCCTCTAGACCAGTAACATCAAGAAAGAACTCAGTGTTTTCACATGCATTTGCACATCAAGTTCCAACTTCATGTACAGATCTAGTCAATCGAATATCCAAATAAGATCCAATAAATCCCAAATGCAGTTTATCACTCATGCATCAAAAGCCTGTGAGATTGGAGTACTTGAGAAAACAATATCGAGTACCAAGGCTCTTAAATTCTATACATTACAATTAGGTATATAGTACCTAGTAATCCTATTCTACACACCCACTCTTTACCTCGGTAATTACTCCAATTGCATGACTTATTGCAATGGAATAAACTAAGACAAAATGATCCTATAGTAGTTGTTGTCTAACTTGGCTCCATATAGGACTAAGTACCATGTAATTTGAATTACTTCATCTTGATTATGCTAAGCTTCTCATGGAATCTGTTGATCCTTCATGTTGTTGATCATGTCATAGGAGTAGTAATGTAGTTTCCATCAATGCTTATGCCTTCTCCTAATTCTATACTATACTATAATGATTCACCACTAGACTTGAGAACTAAGGATATGGTATATACCCCATAGTTACAATGGTCTAACGACTCTTCATTGTTCTCAAACATCCCTTCTTGATGACTCCTATACTTACTCGGTACCATGCTCTACTCCATCCTATAAATTCATAGAATGGGGTAATCATAACTATGACTTGATCATCTCTGACTATGCCAGAATTCCGTTTCTCAATGAAATTAATACATGTTAGACTTCTAACTATTCATACCTAGGTATAAAGAAAATAGATATGTAGATTTACTCAAGTTGAGTAAGAACATTCTATACAAGTATGACCGTATCATTCTCAAGTGAGTGATCATCATAGTTGTAGGAAATGTGGTTTAGATAATACGGCTTCCTATAGCCTTTACCGACCTACAAATATCCAAAAAGGTTTTAAACCTAAGGACGCTTTGCTCTGATACCAGCTGCGGTGACCCATCACACCACTGCATGTGTACTGCGCAAGTCATTGACATAATATACACAGAAGAACTTATCCGTGAATATTACATCCCTTAGAGTGGTAGAACAGAAACATAGCAGGTCCAAGCAAAGCTATAGGATACAAACTTCATTACAAAATCTTGAGAATCTCCTTGATGAATCAAAGAAGATCTCATTCAAAGGAAACATCGGAAGAAGCAATTCAAAGCTCCGAGATGGAGAAGAACTCTAGCTCAGAACCTAATCCACTACGGCTGATGTCAGCCCTAATCTATGGCTTGAGAGAATCTAAGTCCATAAATGGTCTCCACCTCCACCTTGGTAGCTTATCCTCCACCGGCGTTGTTGATTACGATGTTTCATCGGCTAAGTAGTATAAGAATCCTCCTAGCTTCTTGATATAGCGATGGCTTCCCGATGAAGAATTCCTTAAAGGCTTCAACTCTAAGCAGGGTATCAAACGGGAACGAATGAGTAACGAGCGTTACTCAACAAGTTCATGACATATCATGGGTAGTTTGATGCACTAACTACAGCTTTAGACTCAAAAGAGTCATAAGTTAATGCAAGGTTTTTGAAAATCTTTCTTCAAGAGGTTGCTTTAAAATTTGGAAGACTATACCCGCCAGATCTTCACAGGATTAGAACTTCATGGATTTGCCTTTCCTACGGCATTCGCAGCTCCTTCCCGGAACAGGGGGCAACATGCCACATCCTTTTACGCTCTGCAGAGGTGTGTTACTTTACCCATGGGAGATCAAGACCATGTTGCACAACCAGGCTCGAGATCCTGTCCATGCCCACTTAGGTGTGGGACCCGGTTGTTGATCCAAGCCAAACCATGCTTCTCTGCACAATGCATGCCCAACCATTTCTGCCAGCAGGTTGAAAACCTGATTCCACCCCTCACGATTGAGAACTAGGCACCCCTGGCAGACACTCATAGACCAGAGTCTATGGGACGTAAGGGCTCCCACCCATGTGCATGTAGTCCCGCAAAACCTACAGCGTACGTCTCTGGCAGTCCGTTGACATGCGAACGGGAAAAGATCACAACTGACTTACTCGCCCCATACAAGACCCATGTTTAACGCGGTATTTACGATGCAAGAATCCTGACAACATTTGTTGTTAATTCCTAGGTAATACTTTCCAATGCAGATGGAACCGTCCTTTGACCTATCATCTTACCATGGTCCCATCCGCCCACCAAACAGAACACTACCACTCAGGTAGTCATTCAAGTAGTCATATTATTATAAAAATAGGATCATGCATTCTTTTATGAATAGGTGGTAATACGATAGGGTTTTTGCAAATAGTTCGTTATGAAATACTACAAAGGATACGAGCAAGTGATGAACTTGCCTGAGATAGAGATAATGACAATAATAATCCATGTCTTTGGGTTTGAGGGTTGCGTAGAGAAATCCCGAAATCTGAAAGAAAGCAAAGTAGTCCCGGCAAGGACTACCGGAAACACCGGCAAGATGATACATGCATATTAATGAGATGCATCGCTGGATACCCTAGAAAATACCCCATCTTACAAGTGTAAGCTACGTTTGATACAATAACTTAATCACACAGGTTTTAGGTGAATTGTTTCATTACTTGTGGTGATGTGGTTATTACTTCGTTTAGACTTACATGTGTTTCATATTTTACTTAAGAAACAGTTGTTAACATGTTTAGGTTATAAATAGTTATCACATGATTAAACGAGAAAACAACATCATATGGAAAACAACTATTGAAAAGATAACAAACACATTTGATTTTATGTTCAAAAAGTGTTAAGTTGATGACAAAGAGTTTAATTGGAAATGAGGAACTGATACGTCTCCGACGTATCTATAATTTCTGATGCTCCATGATCATATTTTTTCAATTCCTACTTGTTTCCTCCCTTATTTATAGCATTTTTATACGTTTTTCGGGACTAACCTATTAACAAGATGCCAAGTGCCAGTTCCCTGTTTTCCGCTGTTTTTGGTTTCAGAAAAGTTGTTCAGGAAACATTCTCGGAATTGGACCCCACAAAGCCCGAAGTACCTGTTTTCCCCGGAAGCATCCAGAACACCGAAGAGGAGTCGAAGACAAGCAACAGGGGGGCACACCATACGGTGTCGCGGGCCCCCTCGCCGTGCCACCTATGGGTGTGGGCCCCCTGGAGCTCCACCGCCTTTGCCCTTTCGCCTATTTAATCCCCCCGGATGGAAAACCCTAAGCACCTGGTAAAAAATCCCCGAAAAGTTCCACAATCGCCGTCACCGTCAACCGTAGATCAAGGGGGTTCTGAAGCTGTTTCCGGCACCCTTCCGGAGAGGAGATCATCACCGGAGGCTTCTACATAACCATGCCTTCCTCCGGAGTGAGAAATGAGTAGTTCATCCTTGGACTACGGGTTCGTAGCTGTAGCTAGATGGATGTCTTCTCCTCATATGCCTCCATGTTTAGATCTCGTGAGCTGCCTATCATGATCGAGATTGATCTTATGTAATTCTATATGCTGTGTTTGCTGGGATCCGATGAATATTGACCTTATGCCAAGTTGATTATAGTCTTTATTTGCTTATGCTATTTGTGATCTTGCATGCTTTCCGTTGCTAGTGATTGCTCTGGCCAAGTAGTTGCTAGTGACTCCAAGAGGGGTTATTTATGCTCGATAGTGGGTTCATGCCTCCTCACCACCTTGCTCGAGTGACAGAAATGTGAAGGGGGGATGTCATGTTGCCATTAGGGAGAAAACAGCGGTGAGAGTGCCCGCGTGCATAATCATTGCTTACATTACACACTTTGTTTAATGTAGTTATCTGTTGCTTCCAACTTAATACCTAAGGGGGTTCGGATGATAACCTGAGGGTGGATTATTAGTCATAGATGCATATGGATGTCGGTCTATGTATATTGTTGTAATGCCCGCACTAAATATCATAGTAATCATCATGTTATATTGTGCACTACGGTGCAACCTCTATTTGTCAATTGCCCAGCTGTAATTTGTTCACCCAGCATGCTATCTTTTATGGAGAGACACCACTAGTGAACCTATGAACCCCGGTCCATTTTCCACACTGTTAAACAAACCACAACTATTTACTGTATTCTTTACTTACTGCAAGCATACATCGTTTTCCACACTATACGTCTAATCTTTGTTTTCAGCAAGACCGGTAAGATTGACAACCTCACTATACCGTTGGGACAAAGTATTTTGGTTGTGTTGTGTGCAGGTTCCACGTTGTTGCTGACACCTGTGAAGCGCCAGCACCACCGTCAGTGGCATCAACCTTCTTGAGATCCTCTTCCTCCTACTGGATTGATAACCTTGGTTCTTAACTGAGGGAAATTCTTTCCACTTGCTCATCGCACCTTCCTCTTGGGGTTTCCAACACACCATCCATAGCAAACCAAAGAATTGCTGGCACCATTACCAGGGACTTAATCATCATCAAGAAGCCTCCCCGTCAAGGCACCATCACGAGCATCAAGAATTTCTGGCGCCGTTGCCGGGGAGTCTTGGTGGGATTTGGTTAACCATTTATCTTCTGGATCCAAACCTAAATAACGATTTTATGTAAAGGGATACTATAGGTTAACCATTAGGTTAATAAGGTTAGAAATGGTTAACCGTTGGTTATTTAGGGTCGACCCGCTTTTCTCGCGTAAAGGGAAGTCTGTAATACTCCAACAACCAAGCGCATCTGTTATTCTAACAAGGCAGTAGAAGTTTCCTCAGTGAACTGAAATACTCCAAAGAGAATTATGTGTGGCAAACATAACAGTAGTCAAAGAAGTACAGACAGCTTGTTTCGATTGACACCAGGCTAAGAATTAGTACTTTTTGTCTCGATGAAAAATTACCTATCAAGACGAATTAATATACAGAATTATACAGTCACATATTAGCAGACATAGGTGTGATGTAGAGCATATCGGCATCACGGATCCATAAATTACAGAGAGATGCTGACGCAGGTTCCAGGAACCTACGAGGTAGACTAGGAACTTGCAGGGCAAAAGAAATTACAACCTTAGCAATGCTACTCGGAATCAGCAAACAACAAAGAAAATTGCAACCTCGACAATTCTTGCAGGCCACAAGAATTGAGACGAAGAAATAAACTAGATAAAAAAGAGGAAGAGTGGAAGAAAACGTGACCCTTCACTTTCGCCGGAAAAGGCAGCGGCCACCAGTGCGGTCCAAGGTTGGCTATTCATGCAACACCAGGGAGATTGCTGAGGCGCGTATTCGCTGAGCACCGAGGAGATGGACGGACGGCGGTGGGCGGCTCGTCGGCATTAGGAGATGGGCGGCCGGGCGGGCGGTTCGTCGGCATTAGGAGATGGGCGGCCGGGCGGGCGGTTCGTCAGCGTTCAGTAGGCAAAGGAGGGCAGGCACTCGGGAGGCGTTGGTTCCTAGGAGGGACTACCGGCTGCGCTGCATCTGCTCGGTGTCGGAGAACCTTTGGTTTGTTCGGATCGAACCTAAACAACCTAACGGAACTTTAGGTAAACCATTTGGCCCATTGGGCTATTTTTTAGGTTAGGTTAACCTAACCATTGGTTCGATGGGAACCATGTCCCGATTTTTACCGGGGAGGAAGAAGTCTTCTGGCAAGGGGAGTCTCTCACTCTCAACCTCTTTATTTTGTTTATTGTCTTGTTTTTATTTTTGTCTTGTTTTTCTTCTCTATATTGAAAAAACAAAAACAAAATAGTTTACTTCATAACTATTATTTATTTGCTTGCTTTTATGTCTAGTTTTGTTCCTGTCATTATGTCATCGGAAGAAACAATATTTACTTTCAAACAAGGGAATGATGATAATTTCAAAGAAGCTTGGTCTAGAGCTTTTGATTCCTATTGCAAAATTGAACCTAAAATGACTCTAAATCTGTTTCTTCGTAGCTTTTACTTTGGTCTTGTTCTTTGTTATAGATATGCTTTGGATATTGTGGTAGGAGATGATTTCCTTAATTGTGATAAAGATAAAGATTTCAATGCCATAAGAAAATTAATCACAACCTATAGCTTACCAAGTAGTTCTGATAAAGCCTTTACAGATATTTATGCTAGATTAAATACTCTTGAGTCACATATTTGTATCTTAAAAGAGGGATATAGCCAAATTCGTGAACATCTTGATCGTGTCCCAATAAATTTTGAATCAACAAATATGATCCGTTTGGTTAAAGTTGTTATAAATGTTGAAACATTTCATGCTTGTTGTGATATCATGTCTGAATCTTGTCTTATGCCTAAGGAAATTTATGAATCTTTGAACCTTTGGGGGCTAGCTGATGGAGGAGAAGAAATTCCTCTCATTAATAACACCACTATATTTCCCATTGGGATAGTTGAGGGAGTGTTTACAAAAATCCTAGGAAAACGGTCTCCACGGATTAACTTGTTATTGAATGTGCAGAAGTAGGACAAATTACCCTTGGAAGATCTCTGCTGAAGCTCTTAGGAGCAACTATTGATATGGGAAAAGGTACCATGACTTTCACTCCCAAATCATGGTTGGACCATAAGTTCCCTAAAAAGAATAAAGGTAATAAAGGTAAACGTAAGCTAACAATGTTGATGCTTCTTCACTTGAAAATACTTGAGTTGTCCTTTTGTGCCTAGCTGAAAGGTGTTAAAGAAAAGCGCTACCGGGAGACAACCCGTTTTATTTCACTGTTTTCAACCCGTTTTCCTTCGTTTTCTTTGGTGTGCTTTGCACCTGGGTGTTTTCTATTTCCTTAGCAACCCCGTTGTATCTTTTCTTTTGAGTTTTTGTTGAGCCCAGTAAAGCCTCTAGTGGAAAGTTGAGGCTATATTTCTGATTTCTGCGCAAGAAACAGATTTCTGCTGTCCACTGTTAATTCCGTAAAACATTACAGAAAACTCAAAATGACCTTAGTATTTTTGTGCTGAATCCTGAGTTATATACGCAACTTTTCTTAGTTTACCACTTTTTGATTTGAGCAACAGAAGATTTTTTAAAAAAAATCAATCTTTACCTGTTGTTCTGTTTTGACAGATTTCTGCCATTTATTGCATTTGCATCTTAATCTCTTTCTTTTGGTGTTCTTTTGAGAAAAAGAGTTTTAAAAGAATTTTTGACAGTAGCTAATGTGTTTTTGAGTGTTATACTTGTGTTGAAACTGAACCATGTGAATTTATTATTTCAATTGCACTAACGTTGCTAATGAAGATTGTGAGAATTTTGGTGTGAAGGAAGTTTTCAAGGGTCAAGAGAAGAGGATGATATGATGTGACCAAGAAGAGTGAAAAACCTAAGATTGGGGATGCCCCTATGGTAGATCCCAGCAAATTCCAAGAATACTCAAGCGTATTAGCTTGGGGATGTCCAAGGCATCCCCTTCTTCATCAACAAATTATCAGTTCACTTCTACTGAAACTATATTTTTATTCGGTCGCATCTTATGTGCTTTACTTGGAGCGTATTTTATTTTTGTTTTCAGTTTGTTTTTGTTTTTTCTTTAAGTTTGTTTTTACTTTTTCAATAAGCTTGGTTGGACCCCAGCATTCTTTTATTGCAGAGTGACATTATCCACTTTTTCATGAGCTGTCTAGCTCCTGCATTTATTTAGCTCATGTTTTGCATGCATCTCTTATTAGAGTTTTTAGTTTTAGTAGTGTTATGTGAGTACTCTCATGTTTGATTGTTGTATCATAAAGAGTATTTTTGTTAAAGCATGTTTTGTATGGTGCTTGTTGGGAGAAAAAAAACTGCTGCTTGAAGTAGAATTTTATAACAGTGCTAGTAGAAGCTTGTATAGACTGTGGCTAAAACTTTTTCATGCCATGCTTAATGTTATTTTAGTTTTAAATCCTTGTGGTTATTGATTAGCAGGATTCGCCTCAAATAGCTGAGAGTGTTTAATATGTCTTGAAAGATTCATGAGTTGTTCTTGTCATAGTAAAGCATCAATATATGGTATTCTCTTTCGAATGTTTTATTTGATTGACTTGGGGCATGCTCACACCATGTTTATAACTACAAAACAGTCATGAATAGCCTCCATGACCACTTAGTTTTTGAACTTGTGATGCTTCTTATGTTTTAATTAATGATGCTTATGTCGCTATGCATGATTATGGCTCTTATGCTCTCTTGATTTGTCGCTCCCAGTCTTTTGCTAGCTTCCACCTGTACTGAGTATGAGCTCTACTCGTGCATCCAAACTCTATTAAACCAAAGTTTTTCCCATTGTGTCCACCATACCTACCTACATGTGGTATTTAACTGCCACTCCAAGTAAATTGCTCATGTGTTACCTTTAAAACCTTCAAAATTACTCCTACTTTATGTTCCTGTTTTTGCCCATGAGGACGTCAATAAAGAATCTTTATCTCACTTGTTGATTGGATTTCACAGCATGGACTAGTGGCTTCATCCGCTTATCCAAATGATAGAAAAGCTGGCAGCGGGGTGCCCAGCCCCAAATTATTACAAACAAATTCTCTTCACTATTTTTGCCCCTCATTTAGCAGTCAAAGCATAATTGTGTAAACAAAAGAGAAAGAAGGATGACCTTCTAGACTAGTTGCGTCCTTCACCATGGGAGCCTCTCTTGTGAATCCAGTTGGCTTGTGACGTACTGTATTTTCTGTTTACCATTCGTTGACATTAGCATACATCTCCCAAAATATAGACACTCCTCCATGGTATGTGATTGTTGGCAGGCACCCGAGGATTCGGTTAGCCATGGTTTGTGAAATATGGATGGGAGGAGTGTCAAACTTTTAAAACCTCTGTTTAATAAAATAAAATCTCTAGCACATCTCTGATTTCCTCTGCGGAGGGCCTTTCTTTTACTTTTATGTTGAGTCTCCATCTTCTAACTTTATGCATAGTTGAGAGAGCATTTTTGCCATTCTGAGTTCTATGTGCATTTGTCCCATAAACATCAATAATTACCTCGTGATGTGATATTATTTGTTCTTAAATTATTTGTTCTAGTCTTCCTCATGAACTTTGAAGGTGTCCTGTCATTTATGTTTTGCCCCACTCTTAAGGACTAGAAAAATATCACTTTGCCATGCTTTCTCTATACCTGAAACAAACATTACCTTTCTTTGCATTATTATTCATGATCCTTTATTTGAGTTACTCTTCGTGATGCAAAGTAATTGCTATGCTTTATTATTAAAGTTTTATTTATCATGTTTGTGTTTGAAGTTCTATGATCTCAGCGTGCATATGATTTTACATTAGATTGATCAAGTTTATGTTAGTAGCATGTCACCTCAGAAATTATTGTGTTTTATCGTTTACCTACTCGGGGACGAGTAGGAACTAAGCTTGGGGATGCTTGATACGTCTCTGACGTATCTATAATTTCTGATGCTCCATGATCATATTATGTCAATTGCTACTTGTTTTCTCCCTTATTTATAGCATTTCTATACGTTTTCCGGGACTAACCTATTAACAAGATGCCAAGTGCCAGTTCCCTGTTTTCTGCTGTTTTTGGTTTCAGAAAAGTTGTTCTGGAAACATTGTCAGAATTGGACCCCACAAATCCAGAAGTTCCTATTTCCCCCGGAAGCATCCACAACACCGAAGAAGAGTCGAAGACGGGCAACAGGGGGGCCACACCATAGGGTGGCGCCGGTCCCCCTGGCCACGCCACCTATGGGTGTGGGGCCCCTGGAGCTCCACCGCCTTTGTCCTTTCGCCTATTTAATCCCCCCGGATGGAAAACCCTAAGCACCTGATAAAAAATCCTGGAAAAGTTCCGCAGCCACCGTCACCATCAACCCTAGATCAGGGGGGGTTCCGACGCTGTTTCTGGCACCCTGCCAGAGAGGATCATCACCGGAGGCTTCTACATCACCATGCCTGCCTCCGGAGTGATGCATGAGTAGCTCATCCTTGGACTACGGGGTCTTACCTGTAGCTAGATGGTTGTCTTATCCTCATATGCCTCCATGTTTAGATCTCCTGAGCTACCTATCTTGATCGAGATTGATCTTATGTAATTCTATATGATGTGTTTGCCGAGATCCGATGAATATTGACCTTATGCCAAGTTGATTATAGTCTTTATTTGCTTATGCTATTTTGTGATCTTGCATGCTTTTCGTTGCTAGTGGTTACTCTGGCCAAGTAGTTGCTAGTGACTCCAAGAGGGAGTATTTATGCTCGATAGTGGGTTCATGACTCCTCACCACCTTGCTCAAGTGACAGAAACGTGAAGGGGGGATGTTCTATTTCCATAAGGGAGAAAACAGTGGTGAGAGTGTCCGCGTGCATAATCATTGCTTACATTACACACTTTGTTTAATGCAGTTATCTGTTGCTTGCAACTCAATACCTAAGGGGGTTCGGATGATAACCTGAGGGTGGATTATTAGTCATAGATGCAGATGGATGTCGTTCTATGTATATTGTTGTAATGCCCGAACTAAATATCATAGTAATCATCATGTTATATTGTGCACTACGGTGCAACCTCTATTTGTCAATTGCCCAGCTGTAATTTGTTCACCCAGCATGCTATCTTTTATGGAGTGACACCACTATTGAACCTATGAACCCCGGTCCATTTTCCACATTGTTAAACAAACCAAAACTATTTACTGCTTTCTTTACTTACTGCAAGCATACATCATTTTCCGCACTATATGTCTAATCTTTGTTTTTAGCAAGACCGGTGAGATTGACAACCTCACTGTACCGTTGGGACAAAGTATTTTGGTTGTGTTGTGTGCAGGTTCCACGTTGTTGCTGACACCGGTGAAGCGCCAGCACCACCGTCAGTGGCATCAACCTTCCTGAGATCCTCTTCCTCCTACTGGATTGATAACCTTGGTTCTTAACTGAGGCAACCCAAGGAATTTCTAGCGCCGTAGTCGGGGACTTAATCATCATCAAGAAGCCTCCCTATCAAGGCACCATCACGAGCATCAGGAACTAATACAACTAACTCTATCATCACATAACTTGCTAATGACTAGTGATGATAGGTTTAGTATGGGTGAAAACATTTAGGGATTATTAGGAAGGAAAAATTAATGTGGTGGTAGTTATTTTTGGTTATAATGTAATATTATGGAATTTCATTATAATAATAGAAACAAGTTCAGAAGTTAAACAAAATGTTTTGTGTTTGTCATATTTGAGTTGAAAATGTTTTTCTCTTTAATTTGGTATAACATTTGAAGTTTCTGAAAAGATTTGGATAAGTTATTAATTTATTAACTTTAAATGAATTAAATGACGAGGCAAAATATTGCACACATGAAAATTTTGTCAAATGGCTTTGAAAACATCATAGATGAGTTGCATTTGTTATTTTGAGCATTTTGGTATATAACTTGTACTTTTCTGATTTTATGAATTATTTATTTTTTTTTCTTAATTTTTAAATGATTTAATTTAATTCTGAAAATGTTTAATTTTAATTTTTATCAAACATTTTTGAAAAGTTTATAAATAAATAGATCATATTTTTCTGATTGATTTGATATATTATTTATATTTTTCTGATTTATAGAATTGAAGTTATTGAATTAACAAGTTTTAATTATTTTTTGCCAACATTCAAATTGATAGGTGGGACCCACCAGTCATATTCATTTTTTAAACAAAAATAAAAAGAAAACACGTTATGAGATCATCATGACGTCACAACCTCATCAGCCAGAGAGAAATTCTCCACTAATGAATTCGATTCGAACTACTAGGTGCAAATTGGCGGGTGTTGATTGTTCCACTAGCTAGGGGAGCTCATTGCGAACCTAGGAGTGGCTACAGCTTGATCAATTGGTCATCGGAGACCCGCCAGCGTCCGGTGGCGCGGTGGCCGGTGCCGGTGCACAATGTCCATGAAGAATTAGTTGACGAAAAATGTAAGCAAAGGCACCACGAGGTGCGGTGGCTCACCAGGAGCAGGGTGAGGATGTCGGTGAGGTACGGCGAGGTCGGAATCAACGGCGCGCTTTCGCGGCGGCCAGAACAGAGAGCAAAGGGAACGGAGATATTCTCCGTCCACCGATCTTGCCGGCTTGCGAGCTTCATCGGGGAGGTAGAGGGGAACACCGCGCACCCGATTGTGGCCTTGGTTCTTCTCGAGGTGACCGGAGTCGACGGCGACAAGCGGCGGCCGACGGGTTAGGGTTTGGGTTTAGTTTACACAGAGAAACAAAGAGCGAGAGAGAGCAGGCGAGGGAGAGTGAGAGAGATGCAGACGGCACGTCGACCTCATCCTCCTTATCCGCGTGAGGAAGCAGGCTAGGAGGAGGTGGCAAACGCCACGCCACGGCGTCGCTTCTCCTCTGCCTTCTGGCAGAGGAAGAAGAAGGAAGGAAATGAAATGGCAATTTTTGATAACCCCCTGAATTTTCCAGATTTTGCAACTAGGTCCTTCTGTTTAAAAGAATCATTGTTTTCAGGGCCTTTCTGTGAACATAATATTTGGAATCCTTGTAAAAAATGCAACCTCACCATGTTTTGTTTTGGTATAATTGGACAAGATTTGAATTTTATACTTAGGGGCTAGATTAAGTGGTTTTTGTTATTTCTCCCATTTACATAAAAAATGGATTTAAAATTTCTTCAATACATGATATCACATGAATACATGATACGTCGAAAACGTATCTCCTTTTCCGGACACTTTTTTTTATTGTTTTCCTCTAAACTTGTGAGTTTTGGATACCACTGACATGGACTAACGATGTTTTCAACAGAATTACCTTGGTGTCTCGTTTTTCTGCAGAAAAATCAACTTTCGGGAAATTGCCCAGAAAAGACCCCATTGGTCTTAAAACACCGGAAGACCCCGGGAGCCACAAGGGGGCCAGGAGAGGAGCCAAAGGGGGCCACACCACACCCTGGCGCCCCCCTAGGCCGCGCCACCTAGTGGTGTGGGCCACCCAGGCACCCTCTCGGACTCCCCTTTCGACTACATATTGCCTTCAACCCTAAAACGCGAGGGGGTCGTCATATTCTACAAAAACACAACAGAGCGCCGCCGCCACCCCGAACCTCGATCGGGGATCATAAGTTCCTGTTTGGGCGCCCTGCCAGGACGGGGATTCGAAGGAGATCATCGCCATCGACACCGCCACTCCTTCTCCATCAACCATCCATATTTCCCCCGTCCATGTGTGAGTAAACATCGTTGTAGGATGAGGGGGATGGAAGGGGTTGGATGAGATTGATCTTGTAGTAATGCCAGATTGTTAGGGCATAGTGCCTAGTATCCATTGTTAGTGTTTTCTACCGTTGTTGCAACTTGTTATGCTTAATGCTTGTCACTAGGGCCCGAGTGCCATGATTTCAGATCTGAACATGTTATTGTTTCATGAGTATAATATTATTTCTTGATTATACCTGCAAAGTTGTTTTACACACATTGTTGTCCGAAACCCGAGGCCCCAAAGTGACAGAAATTGGGACACCACAGGGGATGGATGTGATGTGAGGATCACATGTCTTCGCGGAGTGTTAATGCTTTGCTCCGGTGCTTTATTAAAAGGAGCACCTTAATTACCGGTAGTTTCCCTAGAGGCCCCGCTGCCACGGGCTGGTAGGACAAAAGATGTTGTGCAAGTTTCTCATTGCGAGCACGTACGACTATATTGGAACACATTCCTATGGTTTGCCTACATGTTTGATGCTTTATATTATTATCTGCAATTCCCACGTTATTATTATTACACGACCTATGTTATCCATGCAACGCCCGTCCATCCATTCCCTCTATGCCTACGGTACTTCCCATACAGCAGTTTTCGGCGATTGCTACTGTTGTTACTATTTTACTACTGCTGTTATTTTATTTCTACTGCTGCTATAAAACTGTTACCACTGATAAATTGTTGCAAGCAAGTCTACTTTCATGTGCAGCTGAATTGACAACTCAGTTGTTAAGGCACATAAATATTCTTTGGCTCCCCTTGTGTCGAATCAATAAATTTGGGTTTTACTTCCCTCGAAGACTATTACGATCCCCTATACTTGTGGGTCATCAAGACTATTTTCTGGCGATGTTGCCGTGGAGCATAGCTTTGATTATTTTCTCACTTGATCTTGATATTGTTTGCTGCAAGCCATTCATCCTGGGAAAGACTCGTGATGGAAAAGTTCCTATATTACCATCCACTACAAGAAGAGGTACAACTCTGAACACCTCTGCTGCTCTTGACTCACCATCTTTTATGAGTAAGCTTCTTACTCCACCACATGCTACACGTATTGTTACTTCTGCTGAGTTTGAGAATGTTTCTGATACTTTTGAGGATGCTTCTAGTGTGCTTGATGATACTGGTTCTCTAGGTCCTTTCCTAGATGCTACTATTTCTAGATCCAAACAAATGAAAAATGCTAAAATTTCTGTTGAAAATATTGGTACACCTGTTAATTCAACTGAGCTTATTGATGATCTTCATGAAACCTATATTGAACTGAGTGATGATTTTATTGAAGAAGCTCGTGCTACTACTGGTGCAAGTGCTCTTAAGAGTCTTCTTGCAAGACATGCTGTGAAATATAACTCTTCTCTTGATGCTAAGTTTCCTACATCTCCATACACATATTAGATGAGGATTATGATTTCTCTTTAGATTTATCTTATATATCTATTGTTGAGAAGGAACCTTTTTGTCGAACTGAAAGTAAAAGTGTTGTGGACACATGAATGAGCTTTCATCTTTGAGTAGTTTATTTTCTAATTATACTAAGCTGCGTACTTATTTTGTTACCAAGATCTTCCCTTTGTCAGTGACATATGAAGCTAAAATTTGGTTTAACAATCTATCACCGGGGTGTATTACTGATCCTATGGATTTGGTTAATGTTTTCTTTCAAAAATATTTTCCTGCTAGTGCCCAACATGTTGTTGTGCAGGACATCTTTAACTTTAAGCAAATTGAAGGAGAAAAATTGCATGAATCTTGGACAAGGTTTTGTTCTTTGATAAGATCTAGCCCTGGATACCCTTTACCTAAAAATGAGCTCCTAGATATATTTTATAATGGACTAACCGTTGAATCTAGGACATACCTGGATAGTTGTGTTGGTTGTGTTTTCAGGAAAAGAACTCCAGAAGAAGCTGAGGAATTAATGGCTAAAATAGCCAAAAGTGATGATAATTGGAATATACCTGATCCTACACCTACACCAGAGCCAACACCAATACCAACTCCCAATAAGAGAGGGATGATTGAATTAAATGATGAAGTGATGAAGGAAGCCAAGAAATCTCTTAAAGAGAGGGGAATTAAATCTGAAGATGTGGAGAATTTACCTCCTATAGAAGAATTATGTAAGCCTATTCCTCATCCATCAACTGTTGAGGTACACTCTCTCCAATACATTGATAATAGAAATATTCCTTATTCTAAACCACCTGATCAATGCTTAGATGAATTTGATAATTATGTTGTTAAGCAAGACAACTTTAATAGGAGAGTGCAAAATCACCTTATGGAAAACTCTAGAGCTATTGATAATTTGCATGGTATTATTGAGAGAACATCTAATGATGTTAAAATGCTTGTTAAACATTTTCAAATGGTTCAAACTCAAATTTATCAACTTACTAAAGTGCAAAAAAGACATGCTAGATAATGCTTCTAGAGATAAACATGTTTGTGAAATAATTACTAGAAGTGGTGTTTCTACTGAGGACCCCTTGTATCCTGAAGAACATCCTAAAAGAATTGAACAAGATTCTCAGCAACCTAAAAACAATAGTTCCCCTTCTAAGAAAAAGAATAAGAGACATAAAAATGTTGTAGAATCTCCTGAACCTGCTAAAGATCCTAATAGTATATGTATTTCTGATGCTGAAACTGAAAGTGGTAATGATAAAAGTGATGCTTCTGATAAAGAAGAACCTGTAGCTGAACCTGAAAAGTAAATTAAAACTGCAAAGTATACTAAGGAGGATTTCATTGCCAATAAACATGGTAAAGAAAGAGAGCCTTGGGTACAAAAACCAATGCCTTTTCCTAATAAGAAACAGAAATCAAAGGAAGAAGAACATTATAACAAGTTTTGTGAGTGGATGAAACCTCTGTTTTTGCAAATCCCTTTGACTGATGCTATTAAATTGCCTCCTTATTCTAAATACATGAAAGATATTGTCTCCAACAAAAGGAAAATTCCTAATGAGGAAATTTCTACTATGCTTACTAATTACTCTTTTAATGGAAAGGTTCCAAAGAAGCTTGGAGATCCTCGTATTCCTACTATCCCTTGTTCTATTAAAAATAATTATGTTAGAACTGCTTTATGTGACTTGGGAGCTGGAATTAGTGTTATGCCTTTCTCTCTTTATAAGAGACTCTCTCTTGAAAAATGGATACACACTGATATATCTTTGCAAATGGCTGATAAGTCCACTGCTATTCCTGTTGGTATATGTGAGAATGTTCTTGTGCAAGTTGCTACTAATTGTATGATATTAACTGGATTTGTTGTGTTGGAAATGCCTGAAGATGATAATATGTATATTATTCTTGGGATACCTTTTCTTAATACTGCAGGGGCTGTTATTGATTGCAATCAAGGAAAAGTAACTTTTAATGTCAATGATAAAGAGCATACTGTTTATTTTCCCAAGAAGATTGATAGAAGATATGGTATAAATTCAATTGAAAATATTGAGACCATCAAGATTGGAGAATTTTATTGTCCCATTCTAATGCCACCAAAAGAATATGAAATTATTATGGTTGGGACTATGTTTATCAAGGTTGAGGTAACATATTTTGTAATTAGCAAAGGTTTGCTTCACATGAAAATTGTTCTGGTAACAAGACTTGATCACCCTTGTTAACAAAATGATTTTGAATGAACAGGACAATGTTTTCACTATGTTTTCACCTTCCCCATTATGTTTTCACCATTATGAAGATTGAGCTTTTTTCTCTTCTCATTTATCTCGTATCACCATCTCTATTGGATCTTAAATACTACATTCACAAAAAACTTGACAAAAACTCATTAGTAGGGTTAGTACTCATTAAATAAAATCCACTCATGTTCAATCTTTGACAAGTTTAAATTAAGATTACCTACTGTATACTAACCAATTTATAACATTTATAGATCAAATAAAGATTATAAACATTTAGTATAAGCACAATACAAAATAAGCATTACAATCTGCCAAAACTGAACATTCCGTAAAGATGACAGTTAACGAGATATCTACGTAGCTCAAATCAGAAAAGGTACTTCTAATGAAAGAAATATAATAATCATTACTTTGCACTCAAGAAATTTCAGATCAATATCACTTTCTAGTGATTTTTAAAATTTTCTACGGTGGAGCCCAGAAATCTGTTTCTACGCAGCAAAGTGGCAAACTTGCATCATAAACAAACTAGAAGTTATCTATACATTTTTTTTATGGTACAAAGGAATATGTACAATATATACACAATATATACAAGTTTTTAACTAAAAATATTCCATGGAAAGAATTGTTTTGGTTTCATAGGCATGAACGTAAGTGTTCAAGGTCGGCCCCCACTTAACCATTACTCATCTTTCCAATCACTTTCCTTTTTGAAAACATTTTTAGATACCAAGTAGAACTATTTTTTTATAATTCGCATTCCCTATCCAAATTAAGATAGAAAACAACTTACAGCTGAAAGTAAAAACTATTTAAAGACAAAGGAAACAAGTGCACACAAGATTCACCCACGCTATTGCTCCCCGGCAACGGTGCTAGAAAAGGTCTTGATATCCCTCAAGTATAGCGGACCGTGTGTAGCCTTTTTGATAAGTAAGAGTGTCGAACCCAACGAGGAGCTAAAGGTAGGATAAATATTCTCTCAAGTTCAATCAACCACTTATACAACTCTACACACACTAAACGTTTGCATTATCTAGGAAATAAAACTAGAGCAATAATACGGGTATGAGAGATAGCTTTGCAAGATAATAAATACAAGAAAGTAAATGTTAGTGTTGTAGAAATAAAATATACTAAGTAACCATAAACTAACAGTACAATGATTGTGGAAAAGTGGCCATAATTGTGGTGGCTTTGTCCAAGATTAATTAGTGAAAATATCGGGTTCATTGTCTTCGATGCATTTTTCTATGTGGGAGAGGAAAAGCTAACAAGCTCTGACTATCCAATGATTGCAAGTACCTATGATTGGAACTCTAGAAAACATCCGTAACTACTAGAAGCTGCATTCAGGTAAAAATACCCAACCATAGCCTTAAGTTAATGGTCCTCTTACTCCCATACGTGCAACTAACCGGTTTGAGTCCTTAGGTTTCTGTCACTCCGGCAGAACTACACCCCTTCCTTTGCACATACTACTAACCCTATGGTGTTGATGCAAGCGCGCTCAAATATAATGGACACCAAAGGACAGTAACATATCAACATACAACTCTAATGAACCAAAGTCATTCAACCAAGCAATCAAAAGACAAATAAACTACACAAACATGAAATAGATCATAGGATAAATATTATAGCATAAAACACCATGTTTACATAGGACGGTACAGAGTTTCTGGGAAGATGAACCACTGAATACAAGGAGGAGATAATGATGGAGGTGGTAGTGAAGGCGGCATCATGGCAGAGAGGATGGAGAAGGGGCAGCACGTGAGGTGCAGGGCGACGCATGGGGCTCCTCCTGCGCCGGCCGGCCATCATGGGGGAGCGCTGCCCCTTAGCCCCCTTCCTCCATGACTTACTGGTGCTGTAGATGAGCCCTCCCACATGGATATGAGACCATGGGGGAGGCAAAATTCGTGGCTTTTGGTGGCCGCCCAAGAATTAGGGTTTTCCTCTCCTTATATATGTTGGGACAATGCTCCCCGGCCCTCCGATGGATGGCCCCTTGATCCAAAGGCTCTTCGACACCTCTAGAACCTTCCTAGGGACCCCTCTCAGCCCCAAAGTCATGGCTTGGCCGAATCCATCAAATATGGTAAGAGTTAGACTCAACCCCGTAAACGTTTCCCGTAATCCCGTAATCAGATATATATCCTCCAGTAAAATGGGTCCACAGGTCGCATATGAATTCGGATTGGGTTGTTCTTGGGCTTAAATAAAACGTATAGAAATGGCCAACAACTTTGTATGCAATTTGATCTTCAGTTGACGTTGTCTTTGGGGGTAAAGCTGATGATCTCTAAAAACTGTTGGTCGACAGATTTCAGGAAAGTCAGAGTCCTTTTTCCAAGAAGTCTCCTTTTGTGTTTTCTTGTTAATTCCTACAGATCAAAGAGTAAAACAAGAAAATTGTGCACTCTTGCAATAATAGTTTAGTCCAAATAAATCATAAAATTTATATAAAAAAAAGTGTCAAAAGCATAATATTAGCATGAAACAATCAAAAATTATAGATACGTTATGAACGTATCAACATCCCCAAGCTTAATTCCTGCTCGTCCTCGAGTAGGCAAATGATAATAAAGTAATTTTTGATTGTAAATGCTATGATAAGGTCCTTAACAATTGCATGATGTATGGATATTAAAACTAAGCAATCATGTTACCTAATTAAAAGTATCAATGAACTAAGAGCTCATAACATGAAGTTTATAAACATAAACAAGATTTTAATGATCATAATAAAGCATGGTAGAGTGGTATCTCGCTTTCCCTTAATTGTGGAGCAAAACATAAATGTCAGGGCACCTCCGAAGTTCAAGAGAAGACTAGAAGTAAAAATATCAAAGATACAAGCATCAAAGTTATACCATAGTTAACCGTGCTTTGGGACAAACACATCACACTAAAAATGACAATTATGCTCTCAAAAAGGTGCTCAAATAATATGGTGGAGACTCAACATAAAAGTAAAAGAAAGGCCCTTCGCGGAGGGAAGCAGGGATCACTCATGTGCTAGAGCTTTTATTTTATTAAACAGAGGTATTGAAAGTTTGACACTCCTCTCATCCATCTTACACAAACCATGGCTAACTGAATCCTCGGGTGCCTGCCAACAATCACATACCATGGAGGAGTGTCTATATTTTAAGAGAGGTGTATGCTAGTGTGAACGAATGGTAAACAGAAAATAAAGTACGTCACAAGCCAACTAGATTTCACAAGAGCGGATCCCATATGAAGGATGCATCTGGGTAGAAGGTCATCCCTCTTTCTTTTTTGTTTACACAATTATGCTTTGACTGATAAATCAGGGGCAAAAATAGTGAACAAAATTTGTTTGTATTAATTTGGGGCTGGGCACCCCACCGTCAGCTCTTCTATCAATTGGATAAGAGGATGAAGCCACTAGTCCAGGGTGTGAAATCCAATCAACAAGTGAGATAAAGATTCTCTATTTACGTCCACATGAGCAAAAACAAGAACACAAAACAGGAGTAATTTTGAAAGTTTTAAAGGTAGCACATGAGCAATTTACTTTGGAGTGGCAGTTAAATACCACATGGGAGTTTATAGTGGACTATGTGGAATAACTTGGTTTTCAGGGATTTGGTGGCACGAGTAGAGCTCATACTCAGTGCAAGTGAAGGCTAGCAATAGACTGGGAAGCGACAATCAAGAGAGCAATAATTACCATAATCATGTTTGCGACAAAGTAAAATTAACTGAGGCATAAAATTGTCACTAGAACTCTGAGGCAAAATAAATCATCGAGGCTTATTGACTTTTTTTTCAGTCTTAGCATACGTGAGCATGTGCCAAGTCGATTCAAATGAAACAGACAGAGGAAGATACCACAATGCCATACCCTACTATGAATAGGACAATGCATGTTAAGATCAAAATGACATAATATACACTATTAGCAAGTTGAAACTAACCATAAGAAAACATAAACTACTAAACAATATCATTTGCACATTCTTTTTAAGTTCACTAAACTTTGAACCACCTCTCTAAACAGGAAATAAATAATAGATATGATGATCAATTTATTAATATAACTAGTGTTTGATGCTAAGACAAATAAATAGTAAGATACAGACGCTCCAAGTTTATTCAAGTTTCTATGTTGCTCGAAAAACAAAGTTTAAAGGTTTGCAAACCGAGGGTTTGTTGATGAAGAGGGATGCAGAGACATCCACAAGCTTATGACTTTGGCCATTCTTCAATATTTATCTGTTTGGTGTTCCTTCATTCTCTGTGAAAAAACTTCAACACAAAAACTTTCCCCTTCTTTTCTGCCGTTAGACATTAGTGCAATAGATAATATTTACAAAGTGATGGAATTAAAACAAATCAAATTTTGTTTTAGAGTTACAAAAATGTTTCTTAAGTGGCCTAATTCTAAATAAAAGGTAAGACCCAAAAGGACACAAATGAAAACGTAAAAGAGGCCACTCTTGCAACAAAAGTCAGAATCTGTTAAAAAAAA
This sequence comes from Alopecurus myosuroides, assembly GCA_028641055.1. NCBI lineage: Eukaryota > Viridiplantae > Streptophyta > Magnoliopsida > Poales > Poaceae > Alopecurus > Alopecurus myosuroides. Next base: position 140,090,110 of record CM054059.1, read on the forward strand.
CAACAGTGGAAAACGTAATTTTTTAGGTGCACTTAAAAATGTCGTAAATTTTTGCCAATTTTTGTGCATGTAGAGGATTAGGTGATGCATAATATTTAAAACTTTCGTGACTTTTCGAGTTTCCAGTAAAATATGAAAAATCGAGCAGTGGGCAGTAGATACTGAAAATAGAAAAGTCATTTTTTTTACATAGGTATCAACTAAGCAAAATGGGTAAAACTTGGTACTTTATTTTTGATAAACTAAGATACCAGAGGCTAAAAAAGATCTAAACATTATAGATACATCAATGGAAACAAAACAAAACTGAAAGCAAAAATAAATGATGCTCCAAGAATAACACATAATATATGAAGCAATAAAAATATAGTGTCTTGAAAGAGGACCTGATATTTTTTTTTGATGAAGAAGTGGATGCCTTGGGCATCCCCAAGCTTTCAATCTTGCACTTCTTGGATATATCTTGGAGTGACATGGGAATCCCCGAGCTTGAGATTTTTTCCATTCTTCATATTTTCGTATCATTCTTCTCTCCCTACACTTGAAAACTCACTGCATACAAAACTTCACACAACCTTCATTAGGAATGCTAGTGTAACCAAAATAGTAAATCCACTTTGGTTAAGTTTCAACACAAGTATAACACCCATTAAAACATTAGCTACTGTCAAAACTTCTTTTAAAGCTCTTCCCCTCAAAAGAACACCAAAATAAAAAGATTAAGAGGCAAATGTAAATATTGGCAGAAATCTGTCAAAACAGAAAAGCAGGTAAAGATCGATTTTTTTAGAAAATATTATGTTCATCAAATCAAAAAGTGTAAAAGTAATGAAAGTTGTATAACAACCTGGGTCATATGCACAAACAGTTTCAGCTCAATCCGACGTACTGGCTGAGAGAAATAAATTTTTTGGTGGCAGCACAGAATCTGTTTTAGGACAACAATTTCCCCAAATCTTACTTCCTCCCTAATAGAGTCTATTATTGGCACAAAAACCAAATAAGAAGGATAAGATGAGGTTTATACAGAGGTAAAAACTTCCAAAACTCAAAGAAAACAAAATAAACTGAAAGAAAACAACACAAAAACGGAATAAAACATGAGTTATCTCCCAAGAAGTGCTTTTCTTTAACGTCTTTTAGCTAGGCATGAAAAAAGGAGGGACGCCTTGGGCATCCCCAAGATTTTATGATTGAATATTCTTGAATATTTAATTGAGGTGCACTCAATAGTTCCTAAGATTGAGCTTTTTCTCTTCTCATTTATCTCCTATCACCATCTCTATTGGATCAAAAATACTACATTCACATAAAACTTGACAAAAACTCATTAGTAGGGTTAGTACTCATTAAATAAAATCCACTCATGTTCAAGCTTTGAAAAGTTTAAATTAAGATTACCTACTGTATACTAACCAATTTATAGCATTTATCGATCAAATAAAGATTATAAACATTGAGTATAAGCACAATACAAAATAAGCATTACAATATGCCAAAACTGAACAGTTTGTAAAGATGACAGTTAACAAGATATCTACGTAGCTCAAATTAGAAAAGTTACTTCTAACGAAAGAAATATAATAATCATTACTTTGCACTCAAGAAATTTCAGATCAATATCACTTTCTAGTGATTTTTAAAATTTTCTACGGTGGAGCCCAGAAATCTGTTTCTACGCAGCAAAGTGGAAAACTTTCATCATAAACAAACTAGAAGTTATCTATACATTTTATTTTTATGGTACAAAGGAATATGTACAATATATTCAAGTTTTTAACTGAAAAGCTTCCATGGAAAGAATTGTTTTGGTTTCATAGGCATGAACACAAGTGTTCAAGGTCGACCCCCACTTAACCATTACTCATCTTTCCAATCACTTTCCTTTTTGAAAACATTTTTAGATACCAAGTACAACTAATTTGTTTATAATTAGCATTCCCTATCCAAACTAATATAGAAAACAACTTACAACTGAAAGTAAAAACTATTTAAAGACAAAAGCAAACAAGTGCACACAAGAATATTCACCCACGCTATTGCTCCCCGGCAACGGCGCCAGAAAAGGTCTTGATATCCCTCAAGTATAGGGGATCGTGTGTAGCCTTTTCGATAAGTAAGAGTGTCGAACCCAACGAGGAGCTAAAGGTAGGATAAATATTCTCTCAAGTTCAATCAACCACTGATACAACTCTACACACACTATGTTTGCATTATCTAGGAAATAAAACTAGAGCAATAATACGGGTATGAGAGATAGCTTTCCATGATAATATAATAAATACAAGAAAGTAAATGTTAGTGTTGCAGAAATAAAATATACTAAGTAACCATAAACTAACATTACCATGAGTGTGGAAAAGTGGTCGTAATTGTGGTGGCTTTGTCCAAGATTAGTTAGTGAAGATATCGGGTTCATTGTCTTCGATGCAGTTTTCTATGTGGGAGAGGCAAAGCTAACAAGATCTCACTATCCAATGATTGCAAGTAATTATGATTGGAACTCTAGAAAACATCTGTAACTACTAGAATATACATTAAGGTAAAAATACCCAACCATAGCCTTAAGTTAATGGTCCTCTTACTTCCATACGTGCAACTAACCGGTTTGAGTCCTTAGGTTTCTGTCACTCCGGCAGAACTACGCCCCTTCCTTTGCACATACTACTAACATTATGGTGTTGTCCAAGCGCGCACAAATATAATGGACACCAAAGGATAGTACCATATCAACATACAACTCTAATGAACCAAAGTCATTCAACCAAGCAATCAAAAGACAAATAAACTACACAAACATGACATAGATCATAGGATAAATATTATAGCATCAAACACCATGTTTACATAGGATGGTACAGAGGTTTGTGGGAGGATGAACCACTGAATACAAGGAGGAGATTATGATAGAGTTGTTAGTGAAGGCGGCATCATGGCAGAGAGGATGGAGAAGGGGCAGCACGTGAGGTGCAGGGCGGCGCCAGCGGCCGTCGCGGCGCAGGGGACTCCTCCTGCGCCGGCCGGCCATCATGGGGAGCGCCGCCCCTTAGCCCCCTTTCTCCATGGATTATTGGTGATGGCTTTTGGTGGCTGCCCAATAATTAGGGTTTTCATCTCCTTATATGTGATGGGACAATGCTCCCCGGCCCTCCGATGGATGGCCCCTTGATCTAAAGGCTCTTGGTAACCTCTAGAACCTTCCTAGGGACCCCTCTCAGCCCCAAAGTCGTGGCTTGGCCGAATCCATCAAATATGGTAAGAGTTGGACTCAACCCCGTCACCGGTTCCCGTAATCCCGTAATCAAATATATATCCTCCAGTAAAATGGGTCCACAGGTCGCATACGAACTTGGGTTGGGCTGTTCTTGGGGTTAAATGAAAAGTATGGAAATGGCCAACAACTTTGTAGGCAATTTGATCTTCAGTTGACGTTGTCTTTGGGGGTAAAACTGATGATCTCTAAAAACTGTTGGTGGACAGATTTCAGGAAAGTCAGAGTCCTTTTCCAACAAGTCTTCTTTTGTGTTTTCTTGTTAATTCCTACACATCAAAGAGTAAAACAAGAACATTGTGCACTCTTGCATCTATTAATAGGTTAGTTCAAATAAATCATAAAATTTATATAAAAACAAGTGTCGAAAGCATAATATTAGCATGAAACAATCAAAAATTATAGATACGTTATGGACGTATTAATGCTCCTAGAAGGACAAACCCTTCATGCTCATCCACTTCAGTGAGGACATCGTACAATGAAGACGTTATTGCACCGACTATTGACGATGCGGGAGGTGATGGTATCGTTAACCCATCTAGCTTTCCTTGCATTACATTTCTAAGAAGTGCATGTTTATTAGATGAATTTCGAATTCTTATTGAAAGAGTTGGTCCAACCAACTTTATGGAGGATGAAAGCCCTCAGTTTACTCACACAAAAACTTTCGTTGAGATCTTTAAATTTCAGAACACACATTTTGGTCGAACTGTTGCCGTCAAGTTCTATAGTAGTCTTGTTTTTTGTCCTTGGTAGATTTTTTTTCTATTATAGGTATCAACGCTTCTGGGATAGCGAGCAGGATTCAGGATAAACCAGTAGACCTCCAGGGGATCTACCGATAAATCACCAATGATGATGGTCGCTCATCCCAGCGTGGGAAGATAAGGAACATTCAACTTCCTTCTCTTAGATATTTTACTTACTATCTTGCTACTAGTATCCTTGGTACGGAAACACTAGTAACATTTCCAGTTATCACCTTGCTTTTATTGATGTCGCGCTGAATCTTAGCATGAAGTATAGTCTTGGTGCACTTGTTGCACGCCACCTTGCTGCTACTGGGACTATTTTTGGGGGCATTATTGCTACACGTGTAGCAACTGATTTAAATGTTTCCATTGCCCCTAATGATGAAATAATTGCTCCATGTAGGCTTAATCTCGCTGCCATGAAGTCCCATCACTTTGTTACAGCTAACTCGTCTGCTGAATGTTTAGTATATAGAGTTTTATATATAGATGGAGAGGAGCAAAAAGTTACTTTGCCGTAGGCTGTTTTGTTTAAGATTGACAGGTCACCATGGTCGCTCTCTAAGGAGGAGGTAGACGAGCATCTGAGCACCACGGAGTTTCACAGGCAGCAGGAGAGGCAAGACGCGCCTCCAGAGGACCACAACACCCAGTACACCGACGCATCCTCGAGCACATATCAGGAGGAGGGTTCCTCCTCAGCATTCTACGGGTGCGCCACCTCATGGTCCCCTTGGTGATTGGTCTCCACTTAGGCCAAAAGCCTAAGCTTGAGGGGAGGTATACCTACATCACACTCATTTATATATCATGTTCGGTCGGTTCATTGTATATCCATGTTTTCGCTTCTTTCGTTTGTTTCGTTTTCTTTCGCTTCTTTCGTTTCTCTTTGTTTATTTGTTTTGTTCTTGTTTTCCAAAACAAAAAAAGACCAAAAAATTTTCTTTTGTTTCTCTTTGTTTGCTTCTTTAATTTCTTTATTTGGTTTGTTTTCTTTTCTCGTTTCGGTTTAGTATTTAAAATCCAAAAATATTTTGCTTTATTTGCTTGCTTCTTTCTATTCTTGTTTTAAATCGAAAACCCAAAAATATTTGTTGTTCTTCTTTGGTTTTGTAAAGTTTGTTGCAGAGTTCACCAGACTTCCGTGTCTCCATTGGATCTTGATTATCATTCTATAATATTCAATCCACGAGTGAAGAGCAGTAATGATGATTTACGACAATCCGAGTTGTGGTGAGAGGCTGGTATGAACTCTATTCGTTTTATTTTTGTACATATACTCATTGTGTGAACATGCTTAGTCCGTTCATGTAAGGTGTATGTTATTTTATTGATGCTTGGTAGTTCGTGCTCTCACGTGTTAGTTCCACCTTATTAATATAGGATAGCACGTTGTATGAATGTTTGCTTGCATTGTTTTATTCATAGAAGGGTATGACATTGTGGTATCTCCCTCTGATTGTTTTGCTTGAATTGACTTGGCACATGATCACGCATGCTATGACTGAAAACAAAAAGTCGCTTAAGCCTTGATGATTTATTTTTTCTCAGAGTATTTGTATCCTTTTTATGCCCCTGTTAATTTTGTTTTGTCGCAAGCATGATTATGACAGTTGTTGCTCTCTTGATTGTTGCTCTCCGTCTATTGCTAGCCTCCACCTATACTGAGTATGAGCTCTACTCGTGCATCCAACTCCCAAAAACCAAAGTTTGCCAAATGTGTCCACCATACCTACCTATTTATGTGGTATTTAACTGCCACTCCAAGTAAATTTCTCATGTGCTACCTTTAAAATCTGCTAAAAATTATTCCTATTTTGTGCCCCTGTTTTACCTCATGAGGACGTAAATAGAGAATCTTTATCTCACTTGTTGATTGGATTTCACACCCTGTACTAGTGGCTTTATCCGCTTATCCAATGATAGAAGAGCCGGCAGCGGGGTGGCCAGCCCCAAACTGATAACACAAATTCTCTTCACTCCTTTTGCCCCTGATTTATCAGTCAAAGCATAATTGTGTAAACAAAAGAGAAAGGGGGATGACCTTCTACCCAGATGTGTCCTTCTATGTGAGCCGCTCTTGTGAAGTCTAGTTGGCTTGTGACCTACTGTATTGTCTGTTTACCATTCGTTGACATAAGCATACACCTCTCTAAAAAATGTTTTCAATACCTCTGTTTAATAAAATAAAAAGCTCTAGCACATGAGTTAATCCCGGTTTCCCTCTACGAAGGGCCTTTCTTCTATTTTTATGTTGAGTCTTCACCTTCTCTCTTTGTGCACCTTCTTGAGAGCATGGTTGTTATTCTTAGTGTAATGTGCTTGTCCCAAAACACGGTTGATAGTGGTATAACTTTGATTCTTGTATCTTTGATATCTATATTTCTAGTCTTCATTTGAACTTCAGAGGTGCTCTGGTATTTATGTTTTGCTCCACTATTAAGGGAAAGGGAGTACACTTTATCATACCCTATTATGAGCATTGCAATCTTGTAGATTGAAGTACTTCATGTTGTCTATTATTAGTTTGTTGGCATCTTTTCATGGTTTGCATAACTGTTGGGTGACTTTTATTTTCCATAAGTCTTATTATGAATTGCCTCAACACTTGATCATATAGTGAGTATATTTACATCATATGAAACAAATGTATTAGTAAAAGTCTTTTATCGCACTTAGTTGTCACTGAATTTCTTGAGGACAAGAAATAAGCTAAGCTTGGGGGAGTTGATACGCCGAAAACGTATCTCCTTTTCCGAACACTTTTCTTATTGTTTTCCTCTAAACTTGTGAGTTCTAGATACCACTAACACGGACTAACGCTGTTTTCAGCAGAATTACCTTGGTGTCTCGTTTTTGTGCAAATAAATCAACTTTCGGGAAATTGTCCATAAAAGACCCCATTGGTCTTAAAACACTGGAAGACCCCGGAAGCCAGAAAGGGGCCAGGAGAGGAGCTAGAGGGGGGCCACACCATCCCCTGGTGCCATCTAGGCCGCGCCACCTGGTGGTGTGGGCCACCTAGACACCCCCTCGGACTCCCCTTTCGACTACATATTTCCTTCAACCCTAAAACGCGAGGGGTTCATCATATTCCACAGAAACACAACAGAGCGCCACCACCACCCCGAACCTCGATTCGGGGATCAGAAGTTCCTGTTCTGGCGCTCTGCCGAGACGGGGATTCGAAGGAGATCATCACCATCGACACCGCCACTCCTTCTCAATCAACCATCCATGTTTCCCCCGTCCATGTGCGAGTAAACACCGCTGTAGGCTGAGAGCGATGGAAGGGATTGGATGAGATTGATCATGTAATACTGCCAGATTGTTAGGGCATAGTGCCTAGTATCCATTGTTAGTGTTTTCTACCGTTGTTGCAACTTGTTATGCTTAATGCTTGTCACTAGGGCCCGAGTGCCATGATTTCAGATTTTAACATGTTATTGTTTCATGAGTATAATATTGTTTCTTGATCATACCTGCAAGTTGTTTTACACACATTGTTGTCTGGAACCCGAGGCCCCAAAGTGACAGAAATTGGGACAACCGGAGGGGATGGCTGTGATGTGAGGATCACATGTGTTCACGGAGTGTTAATGCTTTGCTCCGGTGCTTTATTAAAAGGATCACCTTAATTACCAGTAGTTTACCTAGAGCCCCCGCTGCCACGGGCTGGTAGTTCACCTTAATGTTGTGCAAGTTTCTCATTGCGAGCACGTATGACTATATTGGAACACATGCCTATGGTTTGCCTACATGTTTCATGCTTTATATTATTATCTGCAATGCCCACGTTATTATTATTACATGATCTATGTTATCCGTGCAACGCCCTTCCATCCAGTCCCTCTATGCCTACGGTACTTCCCATACTGATGTTTTCTGCGATTGCTACTTTTGTTACTATTTACTACTGATGTTATTTTATTTCTACTGCTGCTATAAAACTATTACCACTGATAAATTGTTGCGAGCAATTCTACTTTAAGGTGCAGCTGAATTGACAACTCAGTTGTTAAGGCACATAAATATTCTTTGGCTCCCCTTGTGTCGAATCAATAAATTTGGGTTTTACTTCCCTCGAATACTGTTGCGATCCCCTATACTTGTGGGTCATCAATACACACCACAAACATGTTAATTGAACAATGGTGTGTTTTTAATTGGAAAATCTTAGATACAATTATTATAGGAAACAATTAGTAAAATTACTTAGTAATGTTTCTATGCATTGTAATGAAACACCCAATGGGGAATTTATTCCACGACACACCAAATGTTGTTGATTAATAAATGGTTTTGTTTTCTTTTATGGGGCTTTGTTATTTTCCTAGTTGTAACTATTATTACTTTTGGTTGACATATAAATTAAGTGTGTGCAAACCATGCTTGCTGTTTTTAGTACTTGATCATGTGTAAAAAATGAGTGGCTTTGGAATCTATTTGTTTGTTTTCCACCAGGTTCCAAGTGTGGATATTATCCCATGCTTGTTTTAGAAACATGTGATCATTTGCATGTTTATGTGTAGATGATTTTTTTTATCATCTGTTAGTCTTATATATGAAAAGGATATGGAAAACAAGGTATTAAGCTTGTTACCATTAACCTCCACATATCACAAGACATGTGGATGCAATGGCTGGTTATTATTCCATACTTGATATTTGTTTCCATTAAAGATATTATAATGAGTTCCTCGTCTCTGATGAGCTTGACAAAGGTTATTGGTTCTCTAATATTTCCTAATGATTCACTGGATAATTTCTTATGCTCCCTTACTGAGGCAGTGTTGCTTCTTGTAGTCTTCTATTGCCTGCAATATCCTTGCCTCTAGTTTCTACTAGTCTTCAGGTACTGCATTTGTCACTTGCAAGTAAGATCAGCTCTTGGATTCCATCTTCAACCATCTCACCCTTGTGGTGAAAACAACCAGTTATTCCAAGCAAAGATTTTACTTAGATGATTATAAAAGTATGTAAGTTTGTTTTATGACATCAAGTTGCCATATGCATATAAGAAGAATTTGTTAACAAGTGGGACTTGCCTCCAAATTACTAATCATATACAATAGGATGAGATGTACTAGGTTATTCAACCTTTTGTTTGTTTGTGTATGACAATCACTTGTTTGGGTATACAAAAGTGATATGTTAACAAGGTAGCTAGTCTTGTTAGCAAACTACTTCTATATAACACTAACAGTGGAATATCACACTATTTCAAGACAGTTAATAAGATCAGTCCAGATATAAGAGTTTCCAAGTACTCTTATTTTAGAACAATCCAAAGAATCCTTCTGCAGACCTTCTTGTGGTAGTTCCTCTTTTCTTGTGGTTTGCTTCTCTTGCAGAATGTCTTAGAGAAGATTGGGAAACAAGATATAATGGTATAGCCAAATTAACAAGATCTAGATTAAGAGTTAGTTAATGCTTTTATTATCCTTCCATATACTTCTTATTTTATTTCCCAAAAGATAGATACTTGTTTCATATTTGATTGGTTTAACTTAGCTATCAATTCAATTCCTCTGATAGAGGTTATAACTTGTTGTTATTCATTAGTTGTATCCAGAGATAATTTAGTTGTTGAATGTTGATTTGGATAGAAATGTGGAGTGTTTGTGGAATGATGACTTAAGATAGTAAGTTGATCAAATGGTTCATTGATGTGTCGAGATCTCATATGCTCACTTGTATAAGATGAATAAGACAATGAGCATGAGAAGATTATTGGGATTTAATAAATTAGGTCATAGTTGTTAGTTGTTTTTCTTAGGTGTCATGTTGTTACTTTATATTATTCTCTTTAATATCTTTGTCATGCATAATGCAAAAATAGAGGTTTGGGAAGATCATATGTAGTGATCAAGGTTTAGCAGTAGTCTAAGAAGGTTTATTTCTTTATTTAGGTACTTCTTTTATGGTTGATGAGATATGTACATATTCGATAAATATGTTAATACAATTATTATGTCATTTCCCACTTATGGGTTTTGAGTTAACACTTGTTTGTATCATTTGTGTTCTATTGAACCTTTATTATTTACTTGTGAAGGTTCACTTAGTAGGTATTATATGATTTAGAAAGATGTTGGGTAATTGAATTGATACCTTAGAGATTTTTTCTTTTATAAGACATAACATATCTGTTGATGAGATGGTTCAGTTGTGTTTAACCATTTGTGGAAGTATGATTATCAGTTTTGTGATTTGTATAGTCACCTCTCTTTGAGTTCTAGATACCTAGTTGATTTCTCTCAAGTCACTTATAGACTTGAGGTTAAGGTTATTGAGAGTTTGTGTTGGTCAAAACCAATTATGGTTTGTGTAATCAGATGATTTGGTTTACAAGATACATCCTATAAAGATCACTCCAAATGTACTCTTGATCGGATGATCTACACATATTTCATCATGTCAAGTGAAACATTGGTCACTTTGCTTCGTTTAAACTTTCACGCCAAAATTTCCTGTATTTTTAGATGCATGCTTTACAAATGCACGTATTATATTTAGATCCTTATAACCTCCCAAACACTGGGATGTTACACAAACCCAATGGATGGACTTTGCCGTAATCGGGTTTATTGTGTATACATAGGAGATTGGTGGATACAGATTGATGCTCTGCTCGAGGCAACGGAATGTGAATGCGGTGGTTTCGAAGAAACCGAGTTTACATTGACAGATTGCTGGTGGGTGAAGTTAAGGAAACAAAAGATAGACATGGTCGAGCAGTTCAAAAGATCAAGCGAGATAAAGAAAGATTGTGGCTTGAAACATAAAAAAGTCTAGTGTGTCTCAACGGTCAGGCCAACAATGATGCGCATGGTGCTCCGTCTAGGGTTTCGAGAGTGGCGTGATTAGCTCCAAATCTTCTGGATTGGGTGTGTCAGAGGCGCCTGACTTGGGCGCGCGGTTCTCTTGAAGAAAGTCCTACTATTCATATGATGATGCTAGTGAGGACAGTGTAAGTGGGAGTCATTCCCCTTATTAGAGTCGGCACCAAGGAGAACCGGCTTAAGAGCCTAGGGATCTTATCTTCAAGGTGGAAACCAAGATACAACTTGATGCAAACTCAATGGAATCATACTCGATGTTGTTGCTTGCTGGAATTGTTATTTTGGAAGCATAATCTTTTATCGTATCACCTGGCTTCTCGAGGAGCGATTGGCTAGGGCCCGACAGTGGTGTCGTTGACATGTCGCCAACTATTGTGGTTTTTGAGTTGCTGAAGTGTCTTCGATGTGGGCATCACTAGATTGTACTCATCGTGCTTTGCGTGTTGAAACGGCTCAATTATGCTTCCATTCGAACACTTAGCTTTGGGTTGTGTGATGACCCAACACACCACTTCATGTGTAGTGCGCAAGTCGGTGACATAATACTCACAGAAGGACTTATCCGTGAATATTACATCTCTCAGAGTGGTACAACAGAAACACAGCGGGTCCAAGCAAAACTATAGGATACAAACTTCATTACAAAATCTTGAGAATCTCTCTGATGAATCAAGAAGATCTCCTGCAAATGAGACATCATAAGAAGCAATGCGAAGCTCCAAGCTGGAGAAGAACTCTAGCTCAGAACTAATTTACTACGGCTGATGTCATCCCTAATCTATGGCTTGTAACAGCTAAGTCCATGAATGTTCTCCACCTATACCTTGATAGCATCTCCTCCTCAAGCCTTGTTGATGACAATGCTTTACTGGCTAAGTAAGAGATGACTTCCCCTAGCTTCATTAGGTAGCGATGGCTTCACGATGACGACTTCCATAGGGCTTCAACTCTAAGCAGGGGGTCAAACGGGAACGAATGAGTAAAGAGCATTACTCAGCAAGTTCATGATATTTAGTGGGTAGTTTGATACACTAACTAAAGCTTTAAACTCGAAAGAGTCATTAGCAAATGCAAGGTTTTGTAAAACTTTCTTCAAGAGGTTGCTTTTAATTTTGAAAACTATGCCCGCCAGATCTTCACAGGACTAGAACTTCATGGAGTTGCCTTTCCTGCGGCGTTCGCAGCTCCTTCCCGGAATACGGGGTAACATGCCACATCCTTTTACACTCTGTAGAGGTGCGTTACTTTAACCATGGGCGACCAAGACCATGTTTCACAACCAGGCTCGAGATCCTGTCCACTCCCACTCAGGTGTGGGGCCCGGTTGTTGGTCCAAGCCAAACCGTGCTTCTCCGCACAACGCATGCCCACCCATTTCCACCAGCAGGTTGAATCCCTGATTCCACCCCTCACGGTGGAGATCTAGGCGCCCCTGGCAAACACTCATAGACCCCAGAGTTCGTGGGACATAAGGTCTCCCACCCATGTGCATGTAGTCCCGCAAGACCTACAGCTTACGTCTCTGGCAGCCCATTGACATGCGAACGAGAGAAGATGACAACTGACTTACTCCCCCCATAGAAGGCCCATGGTCAACGAGGTATTTACGGCGCAAGAATCCTGACGACACTTGTGATTAATTCCTAGGTAATACTTTCCCATGCAGATGGAACTTTCCTTTGACCTATTCATCTTACCATGGTTCCATCCGCCCACCAAACAGAACACTACCACTTGGGTAGTCATTCAATTAGTCATATTATTATAAAAATAGGATCATGCATTCTTTTGGGACTAGGTGGTAATACGATAGAGTTTTCACAATTAGTTTGTTATGAAGTACTACAAAGGATATGAGCAAGTGATGAACTTGCCTGAGATTGAAATAACAATAATAATCCATGGCTTCGGGTTCGAGGGTCACGTAGAAAATCCCTACATCTGGAAGATAGCAAAGTAGTCCCGGTAAGGACTACTAAAAACACTGGCAAGATCATGTAATGCATAATAATGAGATGCATCGTGAAACACCCTGGAAAACACCCCATCTTACAAGTGTAAGCCCTGTTTGATACGATATCTTAATCACACAGGTTTTAGGTGAAATGTTTCATTGCTTGTGGTGATGTGGTTATTAGTTCTTTTATACTTACATGTGTTTCACTTTTACTTAGCAAACCATTGCTATCATGTTTAGATAGAGGTGTTTATTACTTGGTTAGATAACAAGACAACAACACATGGAAAATAATTATTGAAAAGATAACAGACACATTTTATTTTATGTTCAAAAGTGTAGAGCTAATGACATCAAGTTTATTTGAAAATGAGGAACTAATACAACTAACTCTATCATCACATGCTTGCTAATGACTTTGTGATGATAGGTTTAGTAGGTGTGAAAACATGAGGGTTTTATTAATAAAGAAAATAATGTTGTGGCAGTTATTGCTGATTATAATGGAATATTATAGAATTCCATTATAACTTTAAAAAAAGTTTATAAGTTAAACAAAATGTTTTGTGTTTGACATCTTTGAGTTGGAAATTATTTTCTCTTTATTTTGATATAACATTTTATGTTTTATGAACATATCTGAAAAAGTTATTAATTTTATTGATTTTAAATGAATTAAATGACTAGGCAAATATTGCACACATGAAAACTCAGTCAACTGACTATGAAAACATCATAGGTGAGTTGAACTTGTCATTTTGAGCATTTTGGTATATAATTTGTATTTTTCTAATTTTATGAATTATTTATTATTTTTCTCTATTTTTAATGATTTAATTTAAATTCAGAAAATATTTAATTTTAAACTTTATCAAGCATGTATAAAAATTTGATATACATATAGAGTTTATTTTTCTAAACATTATGATATATTTTTCTGATTAACAGAATAAAAGATATTAATTTTTAAACTATTAAATATTTTCTGGTATTTTAAAGTGACACGTGGACCAGCCCTGTCATCATTTTCTTTTTTTCTTTTTTCTTTTTGATTTTAGTTAATTCAAACTAGAAGATGGACCCGCCATGACACGGGCATGACGTCATGGTGATGTCAGCCAGGGGCCAGTACGGCCCTGCCGTGGTCGCCGGCGGCGAACCGCGGCCTCCCAGCAAGCATACGAGAGCCTGCTGGGACGAGCGCCTCGAGAGCTACCTAATAGTAGCGGCGCCACCCCCTATTGGTCACCGGAACAGCGCCGGCGAGCGGCATCTGCGGCGGTGGCCATGGGTGACGACGACGGTGATGATTTTGACCCCGCTAAGGACAACGAAGCACACTGGGAGTTGCGTAAGGTTACCACGAGCGCGACGAGGAGGTTGGCGAATCAAGAGGAAGTCCATAGCGACGGCGGCATGAAGGATTTTCCGGCGACCGGACTTTGAGAAGACGATGCGATTCGACGAGCTCCGGCCATCCCAGCTAGCGTGGCTGCTCGAGGAGGGAGATGAGACGACGCCGGTGCGATAGAGGTGCCCACGGGCTCAAACCACTCCCGAACGGCGGCGAATCAACGACAACCAATCTAGGGTTAGGGTTTCGGTTCTCCTCTTGTGAGGCAGAGAGAAGAGAGCGAGAGGAGGTTGCGAGAGGGAGAGACTAAGTGAGGCACGACCTCACCCGCTTCTTATCCGCGACGCGAAGGCGGCAACAGGACGTGGCCGAGGCGGCGGGGACAGGGTGATCCTCTCCTCTGCCTTCTGGCAGAGGAAGAAGAAAGGGAAAAGAATATACGATTTTCGATAACCCCGTGATCCTCTCCTCTGCCTTCTGGCAGAGGAAGAAGAAAGGGAAAAGAATATACGATTTTCGATAACCCCCTATAGTTTTGAGGTTTAACAGTTAGGTCCTTCTTGTACTAAAACTCAGAGGAAAACCTTGTTTTCAGGGCTGTTTTGTAGACAGAAAAATTATAAAAAATTATATTTGGAAAGCTCATCAAATTTCCAACCTCACCATGTTCTTTTTGGTGAATTTGAGCAATATTTGTATTTTTATTTAGGGTTCTAGATTAAGTGATTTTTGTTATTTCTCACCATTTAGTTGATTAAATGGCTTTACAATTATTTTAAGCATGATTATCATGAGCACACAATGAACATGTGGTTTAACACGGTGATATAACTTAATTGGACAATGTTAAGTATAATTCCATATAGAAAGTAGTTTAGTAAAACTACTTGGTACTGGTTCTATGCACTGTTATGAAAATCATTTAATATGGAATTTTATTCCATGTCACACCAAATGATTTTAATGGGTGAATGAACTTGTTTTCTTTTTATAATACTATGTTATTTTCATAGTTAAAACTCTTAGCAATTTTGGTTGTCATTTTACTGAAGTGTGTGTACTCTATGTTTGCTGTTTTCAATACTTGAACAAGTGGAAAACATGTGTGGTTTTGGAATCTTATTTGCTTGTTTCCCACATAGTTTCCAATATGGATATTATCCATGTTTTTTTAGAACATGTACTCATTTACATGGTTATATGTAGATGAACTTTTGTTATCAACTGTTAGTCTTACATATGAAAAGGATATGGAAAACAAGGTATTAAGCTTGTTACCATTAACCTCCACATATCAAGACATGTGGATGAAATGAGTGGTTATTATTTCATACTTGATAATTGTTTCCATTAAAGATATATCTATGAGTTCCTCATCTCTGATGAGCTTGATAGAGATTATTGGTTCTCTAATATATCCTAATGATTCACTGGATGATTTCTTATGATCTCTTACTGAGGCAGTGTTGCTTCTTGTGGTCTTCTGTTGCTTGATGTTCTTCTCTCTAGTTGCCACTTGTCTTGAGATACTCCTTTTGTCACTTGCAGGTAATATCATCAATTGGATTCCATCTTCAACTATGTCACCCTTGTGGTGAAAACAACCATTTATTCCAAGCAAAGTTTTTACTTAGATGATTATAAAAGTATGTAGGTTTGTTTTATGACATCAAGATAGCATATGCATATAAGAAGAATTTGTTAACAAGTGGGCCAGACTTGCCTCCAAATTACTACTCATATACAATTGGCTGAGATGTACTAGGTTATTCAACCTTCTGTTTGTTTGTGTATGACACTCAATTGTTTGAGTATACAAAAGTGATCTGTTAACAAGGTGTACAAGCTTTTACCAAACTACTTCTATATAACACTAACATTGGAATATCACACTATTTCAAGAGAGTTAATAAGATCAAATCAGGATATAATAGTTTCCAAATACTCTTATAGTAGATTGGAGTAGCACTTCTAGAACATTCTAGAGAATCTTCCTGCAGATCTTCTGGTGGTAGTTCCTCTTTTCTTGTGGGTGCTTCTCTTACAGAATTACTCTGAGAAGATTGGAAACAAGATAAAATAGTCTAGGCAACATAACAGGATCTAGATTAAGAGTTATCTCATGTTTTTATTATCCTTCCATAAACTTCTTATTTTATTTCCCAAAAGATAGATACTTGTTTCATGCATGATTTGGTTTACTTAGCTTTCAATTCAATTCCTCTAATAGAGGTTATAACTTGTTGTTATCCATTAGTTGTATTCAGAGATACTTTAGTTGTGGAATTATTGAAATTTGAGTAGAGGTGTGGAATACTTATGGAATGATGACTTGATAGTAATTTGATCAAATGGTTCATTGATGTGTTGAGATTTCATATGCTCACTTGTATAAGATGATTGAAACAATGAGCATGTGAAGGCTATTGGGGTTTAATGATTTAAGTCGGAATTTTTAGTTGTTTTTCTCATGTGTCTTGATTTTACTTTATACTCTTATTTTGTAAACATAATGCAGATGTAGGGGTTTGGAAATATCATATGTAATGATCAAGGTTTAGCAGTAATTTAGGAAGATCTATTTATTCATTTAGGTACTCCTTTTATGGTTGATGAGATATGTACATATTCGATGAATATGTTATGAAAATTATTATATCATTTCCCACTTGTGATTTTTGAGTTAACACTTGTTTGTATCTGTGGTGTTCTATTGAACCTTTGTTATTTACATGTGAAGGTTAACTTAGTAGTTACTAAATAATTTGGAAAGATGTTGTGTGAATGGTTGATCACTTAAAGAGTTATTGTTTGAGGGGACATAACATCTCTGTTGATGAGATGGATCATTGTGTATTACACATTGGTGGAAGTATGATCATCAGATATGTGATTTGGATACTCACCCCTCTTTGAGTTCTAGATACCTAGTGAATTATCCCAAGTCACTTAAAGACTTGTGGTTAAGGTTGTTGAGAGTTTGTGTTGGTCACAACAAATTATGGTTTGTGTAATCAGATGATTTGGTTTCTTAAGATGCTTGTTATAAAGATCACTCCAAATGTACTCTTGACTAGATGAACTAGACCTATTTCATCATGTCAAGTGAAACATTGGTCACTTTGCTTCGTTTAAACTTTCGCGTCAAAATTTCCCGTATTTTTAGATGCATGCTTTGCAAATGCACATATTATATTTAGATCCTTATAACCTCCCAAACACTAGGATGTTATAGGCTGTCATTTGGTTTGGCGGGCATGGTTGTGGTGGGATAAGCTTGCATAGCAGTCAAAATACTCTCGAGGTGTTGTTGCAGTAAAGTCGGAATCGTCAGGTCGTGAGGCCTCATGGAGGATGAAGATGCAACCGGTGGTGTTAGTGTGTACTGTCTTGCAACGTGATATGTCTGGTATTTACTTGTGTTTGTTCTTGTTTGACGATAATCTGGACATAGTTTAGATGGTTAGCTTGTCTGTTTGTCGGACCTTTAGCTTACTCTTCTAGAATTAAAACGGGCATTGGTCTCTTGTGCCATTTCTCTTGATCAATGAATCAGTGCAACTCCCTTGAAAATTTTGTTCCCTCCAATACATAATAAGTGTCGTCCTCTTTAACAAACCCAGTTGAAAACTCACTAGTGGAAAATAGGCTATCAGTACCAGTTCCAGAGAGCTTCTAGTACCGGTTGGTCAACCGGTACTAATTAATCGACACTAAAGGTAGTCCAGCGTTAGTACCGGTTCTGTTACAAACCGGTAATGAAGGTCCCTCCACGTGGCCTCAGGGGAGCCCGCGGGGCTGGAGACATTTGGTACCGGTTCGTAACACGAACAGGGACCAAGGGTTTGGGAGGGGTTTAGGGTTTAGGAGGGTTTTAGGGTTTAGGAGGAGTTTAGGTTTTAGGACAGGAGAGGTTTAGGGTTTAGGAGGGGCCGTATCGGACCTTTTCATCGTACGAGGATGTGCCTATGCGCCAGGAACGCGTTTGGGTATATATAAAATATCATACGAGGATCGCGTCGATGTGCCAGGAATGCAAGTTGATGCCTATATATCAACTTGGTGCATACATATAAAACATGCAATTAATTACATGAGATCACAAATTAAGTAGTGGGGTACTCTCCGAGGCATACTATATATTACATGTAGCTAGCTCACTATTACATTGAGGCATGCATACACACTATGATGCATGGTGGTACTCTCCTAAAGGAGCTATGACTTTTTGTAGGAAAAATCCCGCCGTTTCCTCGCAAATTGCTTGGAAGCAGCGCTCGATGGGGAGCTTCTCCCTCTTTCTTGCCAACTGTAAAAGAATGAGAGAGATACAAATTAATACAAACTTAAACTATCAAATCATAATAAAACAACTACTGAAACTCAGCAGAACTGATGGTAACAACATAATTTTGTAAATATAGTTTACATACCTCCTTATTTCTATTATTATTTATTCTCTCGGAGACAATCTTGTGAATGTTCTCACAAACATAGTAAGCACATAGATTAGTCCCACTTGGTTGTTGATCGCATTCTTGTGCAAGAATATAATTCAATCAAACAATAAAAAAGTATGATAATGGTGTGTGTGGACCTAGCTAGTACTACTTACTTTCCCTTTCCATATCAGCTTTTCTGGCCATCCACCTCCCGGATCTTCCTTGATGAACGTTTCCCATACACTGCCCGACAAAAAATTGAATAAAAGAGCTATTAATTTGTTGGCATCATGAAATTAACGAAAAATCTGATAAGAATTAAATAAAATTACCTTTTGAGCATATCAAAATAGTGCTTGTAAGCTATAGGCGGTTTGGTCATTGAGTCATAGACATCAATATGTCCATCGCGCATTTTAATGACGA
This sequence comes from Alopecurus myosuroides, assembly GCA_028641055.1. Taxonomy (NCBI): domain Eukaryota; kingdom Viridiplantae; phylum Streptophyta; class Magnoliopsida; order Poales; family Poaceae; genus Alopecurus; species Alopecurus myosuroides. The sequence continues at coordinate 140,109,160 of CM054059.1, forward strand.
TAAGCATAAAGTGGAAGCTGTGCACGTTTAAATATGCAGTGTCATAGATATAACTCATTAGTTATAAGAAAAAATAGAATGTGTTAAAAGACAGTAACACTCACTTGTCGTTATAAGGCCAAAGTATTTGTTCTTTTGTCACGTTGTCGCTGCAAAACCCTTAGCAAAGTCTCTGGTGTATCCTTGTTATACAGAGGATTCTTTATGGTTTCTTCATGCATTGTATCAGCGTCAATGAACCCAATTTCGTTGATTTCATTCCTTTTGCATTCGAGCATCTTCAATCTGCATAATATAGCGCAGACAAGATTAAATTGAGGATAATTACAGAAAATAAACGAACTCGGCTAAATCCTTCTGAAAATACATAATAAATAAATCACTTACAGACAATAGCAACTGAGCAACGATCTGTCGAGTGCCCAGAGATTGTATACCAAAAAAGATCCTCGAAGTCAATGCTCACAGCGTAATCTTGGAAGTAGTGCTCTTCCTTAACTGCCTCCATGATAGTCGCGTACCCTTCCTTTGCCCTACCCAAGTACCACTTATGCAAATTGCGCATTTTTGTTGGTAGGATGGAGACATTCTGGACCAAAATTTTCCTTTTTTCATATTTGTATGCTACTTCAGCGATGGGGTACTCGATATCTGTTGTGTGACAAGTACTTTGTATGGCCTTCTCGTCGAACACCTTGAGAGGGGCAACCGATTGATCGGCTTGTTCTCCGAGCCGGGGAACTTTTTTCCCCTTTTTTCCCCTTGACCGGTTGTTTCCTTTTTGGTGCCTGCTGGACCACCGGTTTATTCCCTTTTCCCTCCTGGAGCATCTCGTCATATGACTTTTCAATAGAACGCCTATAGTATGATGGCGGCGATGGTGGAGGGTTATATAGGTTCTCAACGGTACGCACAACTTTCACTGGATCTAGCGTCTTCTCAAAAGGTATCTTTGGCACTTTCTTAGCAAAAATGGGTAGCCAACTTGGAACGAGTGATGACCCTGTTTTCCTCGTCAGGTCTTTCCCAAGGTAACTTCTGAAGAGGTGGCGGTGCTCTGTCTATTCTGGGTTTCTTCCTGGGCGGCGAACGGTTCCGCTTAACGGGCTCTTCATCACGCGGAGGATATCGAGATGCTGGACTTGCGATGCCCTCCCCCTTAGCTAGGTATGGCCCTTCCTGCTCATGTGGACTGCCAGCAGGGGAGATCAATGGCCCTTGCTGGTCATGTGGACTGTTAGCAGGAGTAGTCGATGGCCCTTGCTGCTCATGTGGACTGCGTTGCTTACTTCTATCACGAGGAGACGGTGCCCTTGGCACGGTGCCTGAAAAGACGATGTATTTTTTGTCCAGAGGGCGAAACCGTGCTTGACATCACCCAGTGTCTTCTCCTCGTCACCTTCAGGATGATCAAGATCCATTGTTTCATAACCAGTCACAATGTCATCCACCCCGACAAGAGCACAGTCAGTTGGAATGGGCTGATGATGGTGCGCTGCTCCATCTTGTTGTGGGTAAACAAAGCCAACCGCCGCCTTAATGGACATGTTCCTCATTGGCACATGTAGCTCACACTCTATCTTCTCCGTGCCATAATCCATGGGGTAGCTTGCTCCACATCCTTCAAGATGCGAGGAACCCATGCTGCTTTTCGACTGAGATGGGGCGGCATCGGCTTGATGATCATCTATAAAAAGCGGCTGATCAGGTGCCCTCTGCCGATTATTCTGCTCCAGCTGCTGCACCCGTTGTTCCAATGCCGATAACCGGTCAGCGCACTTCATCTTCGTTCTCGAACGGCTTCTATAACTCTCAGCGCACTCCGGACATGCATCCTTCATGGTGAGACCTGGGAGGGTTCGTACTCGTCCAACATGTTCGGGATTCCCTAGAGCTAGTGTCAACGCGTCATTCTCTCTATCGGGAATGAACACTCCCCTTCTAACCCTGTCTATTGCATCTACAAGCTCCTTGGTGTTTTTTTTTTTGATTTTTTCTTTCCATTTTCCCCGTGCAACGATCTCCCCTGTCTTTGGGTCCAACCCTGCCCCGTGCGCGAACAACCAGAACTTGGACCGGTCGGGCCATTCGTATGTTTGAGGAGTGACCCCAGCTTCCAGCAGTTTAGCTTTGTCGGATATATACTGAATAGGGGTATAGAAGATGGTAGACAAAAGAGCCGGACTACCAGGGTGGCCTACATGGTAATGGGCTTAGGTCCATTGGGCGGCCCAGTAGTCCGACGCGCAGAAGCCGGATTCTAGAAGAACCCGGATCACGGCTCACGTGATCTGGCTTGGAGGAGAAGACGGATTCCTTACTTTCCAAGTTACAAGTTAAACGTAGTCTTCTAGGTTTCTTGTTCTGTAAGCCCTAATCCGGCTATTATATAAAGCCGGACGGGAAATAGATTACATAGGTTCTAGGTTCAAGTTTCACAAGCTAAAGCTCTACGCAACTCGCCGAGAAGTTCATCCTCGCCGAGTAGCTAGATCTATTCCCTCACACTGTAACCCTGTTATACGGGCTTTAGTCCCAATTAGTGAGAAGTGCAGGAGTAGGTACGCCGTACTGTCGCGACGTACCGAACCTGGGTAAAATCCCGTGTTCTGTGTTACTACGCTGTCCCGTTACCCCACGTCTCTACCGTAGTCTCATGGCACCCCAGTCTATGAAAACTACTATGATGTCTCGACAGTTGGCGCCCACCGTGGGGCAAACGACGTCAGGCGTGAAATTCCGATCTGGGATACTCGGCGGAATTGGAAGATCGATCACTGTCGGAAGCCTGGAATTCGACGACGACGTCGGGCGCTTCCTCGACAACGGATCCTACATACCGGCGCAAAACCACCTGGTAAGTGCCTGCGTGTTACCGATTGGATCTGCTAACATCTTTATCGGACTAACTGTAGAGGCAATGGGGTTTTGCGGTGGAAGCAAATTTATCCCACCCGCCCTATACCCAGTCGAAGACGACTATGATGCCGGATTTTGCTCAGATCGCCGACAAGACAGTGATACGCACTTTATCGGCATGGTGCAATCCGAAATCGCTGAAAACACGGATGACGGAAATCCCGTGCAAGAGGCAGATAACAACCTACCCGTCATAGAGACGGAAGAACCAATACCCGTCACAGAGACGGAAGATCCGACATCCGTCAACCAGACGATGAACTTGGAAGCAGAGTCCGTGCTTGCCGCCATAGAGGCGAGATTGGAGTCGGAAACCGGATCGGATAACTTCGACTCCGAAGACGAAGACGATGATGCCTTCGTAAGAAAAGTTAAGTCCTTTCAAGAGGGATTCCATGAAGTGCTAATGGCAAAACCAGCTGATACAACGGGTGCCGATAGCCAGGAAAGCCCTAAAACTCCTCCGCCAGTGGAAGAGAGAGAAGACGGAGAAACTTCTCCGATATTCCCTAATGTCAAGGAGATGACAGAAGATGAACCTGTCAAAAAACCTCCTTCTTCCAAGAAAAAGCACCGTGCTTCTAAAAAACTCCAGTACAAACTCCGGAAGAAAAAGTCAGCTGATCTCGCTGATGAAAACCTGGAAGTTGGAGATATTAGTGGCACAAAGCCCGCGGAAAAGAAATCTAAGGAAATCACTGCTCCGCCAATGACAGAACTGGAAGAGCAAGAACTATTACAAACTCCAGTGGGACCCAATGAACCCCCTGAGATGCTGGAAGCCAGGAGACAAGCTTTCCAACGGCAACAGCAACATCTGCTTAGATCTCGGCAACATCTCCAACAAACTCATAATGACATCAAAGTCATGAAGGAAGAAATAGAGGAGTACGAGAGAAAGCATAGATCTGCCTTAAAACCTACTAGGTTACCCGGAATCGCAAAACCGGAAGAACTGCCGCCAAAAGAAAGGTTTTATAACCCATCTTGGCAAAAGCAGTTAAACGGCAAAGATGCCAAGGGCGAACCAATATACAAAACCGCAGTGGAAAATGCGGAAGCAGCGTTCGCCATCCTAAACAACGATCTGTACTCCAACGGGGAAAAACTCCAAGGGGTGTATGCTTTCCTAGGAAAAGCATTACAGCAGCAACAGCGAGGACAAGAGCGATCAGGGAGGCTGCATGATGATTCCGCCCTCTGCAAAACTGTTACTTGCGCTGCTGGAGCACCTGGACCGGAAGAACCCGGAGATTCGGATAAAAAAGAGGATCCGAGAAAAGACAAGAAAAACCCCGACAACCGGGACGCAGCGTCTAGAACCGGACCTCATCTCCCGAAAGATGGATATAAACCACACGATCGGGAAGACAAACACCGGAATGACGGCAAAATAATGCCACCTCCGAGAAACCCAGCTGAAAAAGCTGGAAGATACGATACACCTCACAGACGTGAAAGATCTCGGACACCGCCTAAAGATAAGGAAAGGTACAGGAGCAGGACTCCACCTAATCCCAGGGGGCGCGACAACGGAAGAGATAGAGATAACCTCGGAAAAGCGCGTCCGCGCAACAATGGAAAAGAAAGGAGCAGATCCCCTTCTGTCCATTCAGCCGGGAGATATTCTGCACATATTGATAGAGCAGAAAAGGATGATCTATACTTTGGTCCTAAGTGTTTTACTGACAGGATCCGAAGGATAACCCTGCATTCTGGCTTCGCCAAAGTTGGTCCAACCTACCAAAAATATACCGGCAGTACAAACCCGGATACCTGGCTTTCAGATTATTACACAGCCGTCCAAATCAACAACGGGACAGACCTGGAAGCTGTCAAGTTTCTTCCCCTAATGTTGCTAGACGGAGCCATAGATTGGATCAATGGTTTACCATCAAGAACTGTCGACAGTTGGGATGATATGGCGAGGGTATTTACTCAGCATTTTCGGGGAACATACAAACGCCCAAATTGCATCAACCAGCTGAACCGTTGCACCCAATTTGAAGACGAACCATACGTGGATTTCATCTCCAGATGGACTGTAATGAAGAATAGTTGCTCTGGAGTAACTGACGTACAAGCAATGCATTCTTTCGTCAATGGCCTAAAACCCGGACTTGTACCGTTCATGGTTGGTTCTAAAAAGCACAAAGATCTCGGATCTATGCTTACAACCGCCAACGAGCATGCTGCAGCCGAAGATGATATCAGAGCAAGAGGAGGCAATATTGAGTCACTGATACTGGCCAAGAAAACACCTCGTTCTGATAAAAAAGGAACTCCGGAGTCAGCAACAAAGCCCAAGGAGGTCAACATAGCCTTTGGAGGAGAAAAGGTGAACAAGTGGAAAGGCCGCAGTCCAGATCCAATCAATTACACTCCCGAAGAATGGGAGAGAATTAAGTCGGAACCCTGCGTCCACCACTCTCAGTTTGGGAAACCAACCCACACAAACGCGCAATGCCGGCTAAACAAGCATATGAAAGGCAATGCAGGATCCGGAAATAAAGGGAAGGGTTCCAAAAGGAAACCTGCCAAACAAAAGCCAGAAGCTGAAAAAGAAGACAGTGAATCGGACACTGATGACAAAATCCAGGAACAACAGCGAAAAGGCGAACCCAAATTTCCGAGAGTTGACCGAGAAGCAATGTTAACTTTCTTAGCAACCCCGTCAGCAAAGGTGGCCAAAAGAACACTTCGGGAGATAAACGCGGTTGTTCCTGCGACCCCGAAATTCTTGAAGTACTCCAACACAACGATAATCTGGGATCAGTCAGATCATCCCGGAAATATCCCTGAACCCGGCACACAAGCTCTTGTTGTAAGCCCTATTGTTCAAAACACTCGGCTAAGAAGAGTGCTGATGGACGGAGGATCCAGCATCAACATAATGTACCTGGATACATTGAAGCACTTGAAGATCTCCGAGTCCCAGCTCAATTACAGCAATATACGCTTCCACGGCATTGTTCCTGGCAGGCAAGCACGATCCCTAGGAGAAATTTCCCTAGATGTCACCTTCGGAGATAAAGATCACTTCCGGCAGGAAAAAGTATCCTTCGAAGTAGTACCGTTCGAAAGCGTGTATCACGCAATACTCGGACGTCCGGCTTTCGCCAAATTTATGGCAAGATCTTGCTATATCTACAACAAGCTGAAGATGCCAGGACCCAAAGGAGGAGTAATCACCATTGCCGGTGATTTCAAGCTGGCAAACGAGTTGGAGAAAGAAAACGCCCTTTGCGCTCAGAGAGTCATAGCAAGGGAGGAACTGAAGGAATTAGCCAAGGAGGTATCGCCGAAAGAAATGCCGGCAGGAAAAGAAACTCGGAAGCCAACAGATAGCTTCAAGGTGTCCGAGAATACAAGACAGGTAATCCTAGATCCCAAAGATCCGACAAAATTTGTCGTAGTAGGGACCGGGATGACCGACAAATAGGAAGGCGAGCTCATCAAGTTCCTCCGTGAGAACTGGGATATTTTCGCCTGGTGTCCAGCTGACATGCCAGGCGTACCCAGGGAACTTGCTGAGCACCAACTCAAGGTTATTCCCGGATCAAAACCCGTCAAACAAGGTCTCCGTCGATTTGACGGAAGAAGACGGAAGGCTATTGGCAAGGAAATTATCCGGCTTTTAGCAGCGGATTTTATCAAGGAAGTAATCCATACTGATTGGTCCGCAAACCCGGTATTAGTACCGAAGAAAGACACCATTGCTCTTAGAATGTGTATAGATTACACAGGATTGAACAAGTTGTGTCCGAAAGATAGGTTTGCGTTACCGCGAATCGATCAAATAATAGACGCCACTGCAGGCTCTGAGCTTTTATGCTTTTTGGATGCATACTCCGGGTACCACCAAATACGCATGAAAAAGGAAGATCAAATCAAGACTTCTTTTATAACCCCGTATGGGACGTACTATTACGTAACCATGCCTTTTGGCCTGAAGAACGCAGGTGCAACCTACCAGCGTTGCATGCAAAGCTGTTTGCATATTCAAATTGGCAGAAACGTCCATGTTTACGTGGACGATATCGCTGTCGTAACCAAGGAAAAAGATACACTCCTTGAGGATTTGCGAGAAACCTTCGAAAACTTGCGCACTTACAAGATGAAGTTGAATCCATCTAAGTGCGTATTCGGGGTTCCCTCAGGAAAACTTCTGGGTTTCATCGTTTCTCACAGAGGAATAGAAGTTAACCCGGAAAAGATCAAGGCAATCTTGAATATCTCAAAGCCTACATGTGTAAAAGATGTCCAAAGATTGACGGGTTCCGCTGCAGCCGTTAGCAGGTTTATTAGTCGGCTGGGGGATAAAGCCTTACCACTCTACAAACTATTGAAGAAATCCGACAAGTTCGAGTGGACAGAAGAAGCCGATGCAGCGTTGGCTCAGTTGAAGGAAACCTTGATGAACGCTCCCATCTTGGCATCTCCAAAAGATGAAGAACCCATGTTACTATACCTTACGGCTACGAATCGGGTTATTAGTGCGGTAATCGTTGTGGAACGGACAAAGGAAGAGCAAAGCATACCAGATCAACATCCGGTATATTACATAAGCGAAGTTTTCTCCGAATCCAAACAAAGATACCCGCACTACCAGAAACTGGCATATGGCGTATTTTTTGCATCCAGAAAACTGCGCCATTACTTCCAAGGGCATTCCATAACAGTGGTATGTAAAGCGCCACTAGGGGATATTATAAACAATGCGGAGGCAACCGGCCGAGTAGCCAAATGGGGCATCGAGTTGGCAGCCTTCGACATTAAGTACCAGCCAAGGACGGCAATAAAATCCCAAGTTTTGGCAGATTTCGTCGCCGACTGGACAGAGGCAATGGAAAATACACCGATGCCAGAATCCGAGTACTGGATCATGCACTTTGACGGATCCAAGATGAAGGAAGGAGCTGGGGCCGGCGTAGTTCTAAAATCTCCCAAGGGAGACACAATGGAGTATGTATTACAAATACACTTCAACGCCAGTAATAATGTGGCAGAATACGAAGCTCTGCTTCATGGCTTGCATATCGCAAAAGAAATAGGGGTAAAACGCATCTTGTGCTATGGAGACTCGGATTTGGTACAGCATCAGCTCAACCAAACCTGGGACGCGAAAAGCCCTATAATGGCCGAATATCGGAGGACGGTGGATGAGTTCGCCATTTGTTTCTTCGGGTTCGAAGTCCTTCACATAAAAAGGGAGGAAAATTGGAACGCGGATGCGTTAGCCCGCATGGGATCAGAAAGAATAAAAACTTTACCACCAGGAGTGTTCGTCCAGCATTTGCATGAACCATCCATAAAGGGTGGAGACGTTGATTACGCTCTGGCATCTGAAACAATTGAGGTCATGCTCGTTAAACCGGATTGGACAATTCCATATTTAAACTTCTTAGTCAATCAGAAGTACCCGGAAGGAGCAGACGAAGTATTGCAAAGGCAAATACAGCGTCGGTGCAAAGGATACGTGGTGATCAATGACCACTTGTATAAACGCAGTACTTCCGGAATATTTCAACGATGTATTTCACCAGAAGAAGGAAGAGAAATACTGGAAGAAATCCATGCCGGCGATTGCGGACATCATGCTCAATCAAAAAGCATAGTCAAAAAAGCATTCCGGGCGGGGTTTTTCTGGCTAACAGCCAAGACAGACGCCGAGCGCATAGTGAATACGTGCGAAGGATGTCAATATTACGCCAAGCAGACCAATTTGTCGGCCCAAGCACTTAAAACTATCCCTATCACATGGCCATTTGCGGTCTGGGGGCTAGATATGATGGGACCGTTCAAAACTGCAAGAGGTGGACTTACGCATCTACTCGTAGCAGTAGATAAGTACACAAAATGGGTGGAGGCTAAACCCATCAAAAAGCTGGATGGCGCAACTGCCAGAAATTTCATTATTGATTTAGTAATGAGGTATGGCGTCCCACACAGCATAATAACTGATAACGGGACAAATTTCTCCATTGGAGAGTTGGCAAAATACTGCCAACAAACGGGAATCCGCTTAGATCTTGCATCTGTGGCGCACCCGCAATCTAATGGACAGGTTGAAAGAATGAACAGTTCAATCCTGCAAGGAATACGCCCAAGACTCGAAACTCCTCTCCATAGAGCAGCTGGAGCGTGGGTAGAAGAGCTACCTTCCGTGTTGTGGAGTATTCGAACGACGCCAAATAGGTCAACCGAGCAAACCCCGTTTTTCCTGGTTTATGGTGCGGAAGCTATTCTTCCAATGGACATGATCCATGATAGCCCGAGAGTGCAGAATTTTGACGACTCGGACGCTGAGGAAGCACGACAAGATGTCGTCGATCTCCTAGAAGAGGAACGAGAACTTGTGCTTCAAAGATCCGCCATCTACCAGCAAGGTTTACGACGTTATCACAGTCGGAAAATCAGACATCGTTCTTTTAAAGAAGGTGACTTAGTGCTGAGGTTGGTGCAGCAAAGGAAGCACAAATTAGCCCCTGTATGGGAAGGACCATTTGTCATCAGTAAAGCCATGAAGAATGGATCATACTATCTTGTCGACATTCGAGATACGGAAGACGATCCCGAGAAGCCGAATCGCAAAAGAAAGAGAAAAATAGATGATGAACTAGGAGAGACAAAGAGGCCTTGGAGTATCCAGCAATTACGTCCCTTCTATACTTAGTTCAATTTCTATGTAAACATCTTTGAGATCATGAAATAAAGTTGTTGGAATTCATATTCATTATAAGTACAAAATATTTCCGCCTTATCTATTTCCCAATGATCTTACAAATACTCAATGTTGACCCGAATTGTGCCTGCGTGCTCGGTGTTTAAAAGCTGAATGATTCGGCCTGTTAAAGGTTAAAGGAAACTCGGATTGTGCCTGCGTGCCCAAGTTTCAGAGTAGTTCCTTGATTTCTCTAAGTTTTATCTGATTGTGTATGTGTTGGGTTACTGAAACTAGTCAGTAAAAATGCTTCTGGCATAATCCATGTTTCTGAGTTTTAAAAACTGTTTGGTTCGTCCCCAGTTACTCGACATGACGATACATATTGCTAATTGAGCCATTTTTAAACACTAGAGCAGTTAAAACACAGATGCCAGATTACTTAGAAGATAAAGGAACAGTTAAACCCGGAAAAACTTTGCAAGAAGCTTGAAATTGCAAAAGGCGGAGTTCTTGTTTCGACAAATGACATAGAAGCATTACAATATGAATTACATTGTAAAAAAGCTCCTATACACATCCATCATTCGGGTTAAAGTGTATTCCCTCAAGCATCCGAGTCTTCATCGCTGCTATCATTCTCGGGGGCTTCGGGCACTTCTTCTTCCGGATAAGTAATGGAAATATTAACCATAGAGGCAATCTTGGACGCATGCCCTTTAACTTCGTCAAAAATTGCATTGCATTGCGCTTCTGTATATCCTTGAGGGACACCGGATGCTACGCGCCAAGATCTAGCATTAGGGTAATGTAGACGCATAAGGCCAAGTGCCATGCGTGCACCACCTCGTGCGGCAGAGCGAAGGATAGATTCTCTCGACTCTGCTACCTCTGTGATGGCACCCGGAAGCCGGTAAACTTCCGAAAATTGTACAGTGCTTGTGGGAAGGAATTTACTAATCAGCTGCATTCCTGCATTCCTGATTGAATTCCACACTTCTCCAAAGGCCCGGATCTTTTCAGTCCGAGAAATTCCTGGAAAATTTCCTGCTTTTTTGACAAAAGCAAAGGTTACATGAAAAAACATAATAGATAAGACAGGAAGATATTGGTAAAAAGAAATTAACTTACCAAGAACCTTGTCAATTTCTTCGCTTTCTTTCATGCGCGGGAGTAGCATGCTTTCCAAATCATTGATAACAGATTTATCTTCCGCTGCTTGTAAAGAATCCTTGGATTGAGCAATCCCAAGGGCCAGATTACTGGCTTCCAGGTCTTCTTGAACTTTCAGAAGTTCCTTTCGGAGATTCGAGTTTTCCTCACGAAGCCGAGAAACATGGACATTGTTTTCTGCTAATTTGTTGGCTTTGTTCAAAGCAGCTGGAGGGCAATAATCAATTTGAGTTTACAAAACAATTCAGCAAGCATTCTCCAAAGAAAACAAATGGTACAAAACAAAATACCGGTGGCTTTTGATAGTTGCCGTTGAGTTGACGCTAGTTCGTTGCTGGTTGTCTCAATAACAGATTGAAGAGTTTTTACTTCTTTGCTTTTGAGACTAAGCTTCTTCAAAACTTCTAAGTTTATGGCGTCTGCGGAATGCTATAACATGGAAATGAAAGCCAGATGCTTAAGTTTGAACAGGCATTTGAAGAAACATTAAGAAGAATACATATTTCAACTTAATGCTTGGGGGCTAGAAGTATTACCTAGCTCATTCCCCGCAAGTCGGTCAAAACCTCGTGGAATTCTTTGGCATATTCCGCAAAGAGAATCCCAACGTGATGAAGGCCATCGTGTATAACTTGACGAGGTGAAAAAGCAATGTCATTGCGAATAACTAACCCATTTTGTGGCCAAGGGCGAATTAGAGGCGCAGGAGCAAAGAATTTCTTTGCTTCTGGACGAATATATCCGAGTTCGTCAAATGGTTCTTCTTTTATCCGGGTATCGTCCAGAATGGGAATAGATTCCTCTTTAATAGCTGGCCTTTTGCGCTTTCGATTGTTGAGAAACTCGGCATGCAATTTGTTGAGCTCAGCATCGGAAGCAAGATCATTTTCTCCAAGTTCATCAAACTAGGAAGGAGTTAATAGTATGTTAAAAAGCAGAGAGAGAAGATAATCTGAGGAAAAACTCGGAAACAAGGAAAGATAAATACCTTAGGGACCGGGTTTTCCACGTGATAGATCGCCAGATTTTCCTCAATCTGACTACTGGCGGCAACCAGTTGGTGAAGTCGTCCTATAAAATCCTTTTTGGTAAAGGCTTTATCTGTTCCTCTCATACTATCTTCTGGCCCTTGGTATTCACAAATGAGTCGGGAACGAAAAGAGAGAGGTTGGATGCGGCGTCCGAACCAGCACATAACGATATCCTTCCCAATCAAAGAAGGTTGAGAGGAAGAAAGTTTGGCGATGCGCCGCTTTATCTTCATCAGGTTTTCTGGCAAATTTTCTACTGCTGTGGTTGTCCAACTTTCGCGAGGAATAGCAGCAGAGTTAACAAAGGGAGGAAACCCGGTTGTCTTGCCTGGGAATGGAATATCCTGATGATAAAAGAAAGAACCTAGCCAAGATTGGTCTGGTTCCGGCATTTCTATTTTTGGATACCATTCCTCCCTAAATTTTCTAAGGGTAAAAGATATAGTCCCGCAAATAGGCGATACGCCATGCGAGATATTATGCTTTACCTCAAAACAATACTGCCAGAAACCTAGGTCAGGTGTCATCCCGAGATATCCTTCGAAAAGGGCTTGGAAACTGGCTAAGTAGAGGATGGAATTCGGAGAAATGTTGTGTGGTTGAACGCCATATAAGTTAAGGATGTCTAGAAAGAAGGCGGAAGGGGGAAAACCCATACCTCTCGTGATGTGAGAAGTAAGGATGACGCATTCTCCGACTTTTGGCTTGGGCTCGGGTTCATCTTTCGAGATCCGCCATTTGCCTTTAACTATGTAACCTTCTTTTGTCATCCGACGAAGAAGAACAAGAGAAGTATTACTCGGATTCCAATTGCCGACAAATTCTGTTCTGCTGTTGGCTCCGGTAGCGAAGCGCTCATCGCCACGGGAAGGGATCGTGACCCTCGCCTTCGTTGGTGCAAACGGCGGGGTTGTCGCGGCGCTTGATGATGCTATGTCTGCGGCGGCGGAAGTGTTCTCTCCGCCCGCCGCGGAAGCCGTGGTCTTCTCCGGCTCACCGCCGGTGGGCTTTTGCGCTCCCGATTGCGGATCTAGGTCATTGACGAGCTCGTCGATGGCGGCGCGGGTCGGTGAAGGCGGCGAGGATGCCATCCTTTGGTGGTGCGTAGATGCGTTCTGCGTGCTTGGAAGCTAAGTGCGCTTGGGGTAGGAAACTTGCTCTCGAGCTCGCGTCAATGGCGTGGGCAGTGTGGGAGTGAGGAAAGTTTCGGAGGAGGACGATGATGGCTATTTATAAGCCAGATATCCGTTTAGATACGTGCCAACGGCTCTTTTGACCGTTGGATGTTCGACGCGTGTCGCTCGCCGGAAAATCCGGGAAACGAAACGACAGGGGAATGATGGCTATCTCCTCGTTTCTCGTGAGAATCTGTCAGAGATACGTTGCAGGGTTTCCCGCGTGAAACCAAGCGGCGCTTGCGTCAGCATGATTAAAGCGCTGATGTCATAAGTTCCTTTTCCGCGAAGGATCGCGAGAAGAAAAGCCGGATTTTCATAGTTCCGAGTTTTGTGTTACCATCTCCTTCAAAAGGAAAGAAGAAAGAATCAAGACTGCTGAGTCAAGTTTTCCCGGACAAATGTATTTGATGAAAGGCGGAGTATCAGAGTTTTGATCCTTCCTGGGGGCTACTGTCGGATATATACTGAATAGGGGTATAGAAGATGGTAGACAAAAGAGCCGGACTACCAGGGTGGCCTACATGGTAATGGGCTTAGCTCCATTGGGCGGCCCAGTAGTCCGACGCGCAGAAGCCGGATTCTAGAAGAACCCGGATCACGGCTCACGTGATCTGGCTTGGAGGAGAAGACGGATTCCTTACTTTCCAAGTTACAAGTTAAACGTAGTCTTCTAGGTTTCTTGTTCTGTAAGCCCTAATCCGGCTATTATATAAAGCCGGACGGGAAATAGATTACATAGGTTCTAGGTTCAAGTTTCACAAGCTAAAGCTCTACGCAACTCGCCGAGAAGTTCATCCTCGCCGAGTAGCTAGATCTATTCCCTCACACTGTAACCCTGTTATACGGGCTTTAGTCCCAATTAGTGAGAAGTGCAGGAGTAGGTACGCCGTACTGTCGCGACGTACCGAACCTGGGTAAAATCCCGTGTTCTGTGTTACTACGCTATCCCGTTACCCCACGTCTCTACCGTAGTCTCATGGAACCCCAGTCTATGAAAACTACTACGATGTCTCGACAAGCTTCATATGCTTTCCACATAGGAATGGCAGTCTTGTCGCCACCTGACCCCAATCTATGAAAATATTTCTTCTTCTTAGCATTATCTACATTTGTGGTTGATCGGGACTTATATCCTGACGAGGTCCGATACGTCTTAAATGCGGGCCAGTGGGATTGTAGCTTCTCATATCTGCCATTCCATTCTGGACCTTCAGGTTCAAAGTCTGCCCATAATTTTTTCTTTCAGCTCTGGAACTGTACGACCATCTTCTTAAGAGTCTATTCCTTGAGCTTCTCCTTTTGAGGTTCCGAACTTTAACGGTAGTTTGAAGTGTGTCAGTAGACTCTCAAAATGTAAGCCTTTCATAGTGTCGCTGACATAACTAGCTTCGTCAACCGCCATCTTTTTCGGCTTATGCCAATCTGCAATGCTGGTCGGTACAATGTCCCTAACAATAACTCCGGCTTGATTGAAAATTTCTTGATGTTATCTGCGGGTTCCACTGGTTCGCCAGTAGCCTTAAATGTGTTGAGGGCTAATTTAGCCTTGTCCGATAGAGGTTTCGTCGGGTCTCGAGGACCTTGCTTTTTAGCAGATTTTCTCGATGATCCAGAAGGCTAAAAGAAAAAAGATTCGTTAATAAGTGCAATACAAATAAATCAATGAATCTACTGATATATCATTGCCATAATATACACCTTGACGGAATTTGTTAAGGGCAATTCGCCAACCATTCTCTCTTCAGACTCAATTCCTTCACCGGAGTCGTTCAGAAAATGTGTCATAATGTCATCGCCATCGACGTCATTGCCATCGTCATCGGCTTCTGCTCGGACACTGTTATATATCAGTTGTTGTGCCAAATCTTCTTCCTCCTCATTTCGGAAGAACAGGGGGGCGTCCGGATCCATAGCTCAATGTCACTACAAAAACCACTAAATTGTAATTCTAACTCTAATCACTAAGTATTGTAAACACTAAGAATAATTCTACTAATTGTAAAAATCACTAAGTATAATTTGCGATTTAATAGCAATCAAATTTAAATGTATATCACAGCTAAATTTAAATAGAAATCAATATTTTATATTATCAACTAAATTAAAAAACTAAATATTGTAAGTGCTAAAAAAACTAATATTTCTAAATACAATAAAAAAAAACTAAGTATAATAGTATTAAGTATTCTATTCACTTAGCAAATTTCTAAGTACTAAAAAAATGATAAGTACTAAAAAGTCTAAGTAGTAAAAATTCTAAGTACTAAAAATTCTTATGTACTAAAAATTCTCTAAGTGCTACCAAAAATTGTAAGTACTAAAAATGTTAATACTAAAAAGAAATTCTAAGTGCTATTCTAATTCTAAGCATTAATTTTTTGTCGTTCTCTAATTCTAAGTGCTAATTATAATTCTAAAAATCACTAAGTATAATTGTAAATATAATTTTACAAGTG
This sequence comes from Alopecurus myosuroides, assembly GCA_028641055.1. NCBI lineage: Eukaryota > Viridiplantae > Streptophyta > Magnoliopsida > Poales > Poaceae > Alopecurus > Alopecurus myosuroides. Next base: position 140,124,581 of record CM054059.1, read on the forward strand.
CAAATTCTAATTCTAAAAATCACTAAGTGCTAAATTTTACAATAGAAAACAAACAAACAAAACAAACAAAAAAGAACACCAGTAGTGCTTCTTCTCTGCCTGCTGCCTCTCTGTGACGTCACGCGTGCGTACACGCGCGGGGAGGCGCAGAGGAGGGCGCGCGGTGGTGGTGCACAGGCAGGGGGACGCGGTGGGGCGCGATGGTGGGGACGACACGGGGCGGCGACGAGGAGGCGACGACGCGAGGCGGCACGGGGAGGAGACGGCGCGGGGCGGCGACGAGCTCGATGTAGAGGCGCGCGACCGGGGCGACCACGGGCACGGGGAGGGAGAGGCAGCACACGGCGACGATCGAGCACGGAGGCGGCGGCGCACGTGCCCGGAGGCGATGCAGGGACTACGGTGCGCGGCGGCAGCACTTCGTCATCGTCGTCGTCGAGACGATGGAGTCCGGAGGCGCCGTTCTTCTGTGGGACTTGGCAAACATTTGGAGAAAAGCGCTTAAGTCCCCGCGCGTTTCAGCCTTTTCGTCCCGGTTTGTTCTACCAACCGGGATCAATACCCCTATGGTACCGGTTGGTGTCACCAACCGGTACTAAAGGGCTGTATTAGTACCGGTTGTTGTCACAAACCGGTACTAAAGGTTTTCCCAGGGCCCACTCCAACTGTGCGTGAACCAGCATACCTTTAGTACTGGTTGGTGGTACTAACCGGTACGAAAGGTGGATTTTCGATTTATCTTTTCTTCTCTTTTTCTTTTGTTGTTTTATTAAAAATTGCCGTTTTATTAAAAAAAACTATAACTTTTGAAAGAAAAGTCCAAATGATATAAAACTAATTTCTAAAAAAAACTAAAATTAAAAGCTAGCAATTAAACATAATTTTGTTATGTTTTATAACATTTTCAAATTTCAAATTTCAAAATGGATTTAAATAGGTAGTACAAACTATAATTAAGTCGAAAATGGAAACCCCAGCTTGGAGCGCGTTGGGGAGTTTTCGGGCGCGAGCGCGGTGCGACAGCAAATACAGAAGCTCTATAAAAAAGAAACAGGGTGCTACAAATTCTTTTATTAAGAACAGAAAACAGAAGCGCTAGCGCGCCGCAGTTCGCCGGAATACAAATTCTTTTATTAAAAACAGAAAACAGACGAACACTACTCCTCGTCGTCGTCGTCGGGGAACTCGTCGGTGACCTCCTCTGGGTCATCGTCGTCGCCGAACTTGTCGGTGACCTCCTTATTGTCGTCGAAGGTACATGATGGTATGTCCGAGATAGGCCCCCACTTCGGATCGTCGGAGGCCCAGACTTCACCGGCGTGGTCGGGCCGGCGGAGCTCTTGCAGTGCCTTCATCCTCGCCTCCCGAGCGGCATCTAACGCGAGGTGGCGTTCGAGGCGGCGCTCCGCCCGCTCAGCCGCGCGGGTATACCAGAACTCCTCGAAGGCGCTCTCCTCCCCCGGATTGTTCCGGTAATAATCGCGGACGACGCGGTCGTCCCTGGCGTTGACTAGGCCCTGAAACGCGCGGTGGCGGAGGTGGCGGTGGTCGGCGGCAGTGACGATCTGCGGCTTCGTCGCCCTGGCCTCCGCTTCCCAGAGGGTGTGGCAGTCGTTGAAGTTCATCAGCGACCGCGGGCGGTTGAGGCGCCAGGCGCCGCGTCCCAGGCGCGGGCGGCCTCCGCCACCGTCGCAAAGGAGCCGAGGGGGATGCGGTCGTCCCCGTAGCGGATATCCGCGCTGAACATTCCGTTCTGCCGTGCTCGGACGCCGCGGAAACTGGTGGTGTTGTTCCTCCTCGGAGGCATGGTGGCGGCACGATGGTGCGTGGAGAGGAATGGGCGCGTGGAGAGGATAAGACGCTCGAGGCACGGCAGTTTATACCGCGCGCTCTTGGCCACGCGACACAACTCCCGCAGCGCGCATCACAACTCCCGCGTCACGCGTTCACGCGGCACAACTCCTGCGCCACACGGCACAACTCCTTCGTCAACATTGTCCGTGCTTCCAAGATGCATGTTTGTGTGCAATATGGGCTCATTATAACAAATTATGCCATGTGTTTGGCCATAACACCTGTCATTTCAACCAAAACCCTAGAATGTTAGGAGGAGATAGCTCTTTTTTATGAATACTTTTTCAACAGAACCGTCGTATTCCAAGTTTATTATTTTTGCTGGATAGTAGGACATATGTAATGATACTACGCGAAGGTCTCGCGTTATTTAGGTTTTTTTTTGAATTTTCTGGAATTTTCTCACCCCGTTTTAGGAGAAAGTCAAGACGACGGGCATGACCGTTTGTAGCTAGGGGTTGTATATTCAGCAACTCACTGTGGATCTCTATTGAAATAGGTACTTTAGTACCTAAAAATGATTTTTGCCAAAATTAATGAGCAAATTACGAGGCACCTGTCGTTCAAATTTGTGTCGTTTCCAGCTGAATCGGTAGAAACTTGTTATTTTCAAAACAGCTGGATGAAAATCTTTTATTAGAAAATAAATTGTTGATTTGTGCATGTCACGTGTCCTAGCATGTTTCAAAAATTAAGCCCCCAAGTTTGGCAACATGTTTGTGGTAGGTCCTTCACAAAAAAACTCATTTCTGACACTCCGAAAATGGAAAATGGTTTTTTTTATTCAGTTAAAAAAAACTTTCTTCGTCAACATTGTCTGTGCTTCCAATGTCGGATATATACTGAATAGGGGTATAGAAGATGGTAGACAAAAGAGCCGGACTACCAGGGTGGCCTACATGGTAATGGGCTTAGGTCCATTGGGCGGCCCAGTAGTCCGACGCGCAGAAGCCGGATTCTAGAAGAACCCGGATCACGGCCCACGTGATCTGGCTTGGAGGAGAAGACGGATTCCTTACTTTCCAAGTTACAAGTTAAACGTAGTCTTCTAGGTTTCTGGTTCTGTAAGCCCTAATCCGGCTATTATATAAAGCCGGACGGGAGATAGATTACATAAGTTTTTAGGTTCTAGGTTCAAGCTTCACAAGCTAAAGCTCTACGCAACTCGCCGGGAAGTTCATCCTCGTCGAGTAGCTAGATCTATTCCCTCACATTGTAACCCTGTTATACGGGCTTTAGTCCCAATTAGTGAGAAGTGCAGGAGTAGGTACGCCGTACTGTCGCGACGTACCGAACCTGGGTAAAATCCCGTGTTCTGTGTTACTACGCTATCCCGTTACCCCACGTCTCTACCGTAGTCTCATGGCACCCCAGTCTATGAAAACTACTACGATGTCTCGACAGCTGGCGCCCACCGTGGGGCAAACGACGTCAGGCGTGAAATTCCGATCTGGGATACTCGGCGGAATTGGAAGATCGATCACTGTCGGAAGCTTGGAATTCGACGACGACGTCGGGCGCTTCCTCGACAACGAATCCTACATACCGGCGCAAAACCACCTGGTAAGTGCCTGCGTGTTACCGATTGGATCTGCTAACATCTTTATCGGACTAACTACGGAGGACGACCCCGAGAAGCCGAATCGCAAAAGAAAGAGAAAAATAGATGATGAACTAGGAGAGACAAATAGGCCTTGAAGTATCCAGCAATTACGTCCCTTCTATACTTAGTTCAATTTCTATGTAAACATCTTTGAGATCATGAAATAAAGTTGTCGGAATTCATATTCATTATAAGTACAAAATATTTCCGCCTCATCTATTTCCCAATGATCTTACAAATACTCAATGTTAACCCGAATTGTGCCTGCGTGCTCGGTGTTTAAAAGCTGAATGATTCGGCCTGTTCAAGGTTAAAGGAAACTCGGATTGTGCCTGCGTGCCCAAGTTTCAAAATAGTTCCTTGTTTTATCTAAGTCTTATCTGATTGTGTGTGTTGGGTTATTGGAACTAGTTAGTAAAAATGCCTTTAGTATGATCCATGAATCCGAGTTTCAAAACTGTTTGGTTCGTCCCCAGTTACTCGGCATGAAGTTTTATATTGCTATTTGAGCCATTTTTTAACACTAGAGCAGTTAAAGCACATTTTCCGGATTACTTAGAAGATAAAAGGAATAACCAAACCCGACAAAACTTTGCAAGGAATTTAATAATTCACAACTGTAAAAAGTGGAGTTCTTGTTTCAGCAAAAGGTACAGAAGCAGTACAATATGAATTACATTGTAAAAAAGAAAATGCTTCTGTACACATCCATCATCCAGGTCAAGTGCGCCCCCTTAAACTTCTGAGTCTTCATCACTGCTATCATTCTCGGGGGCTGCGGGCACTTCTTCTTCCGGATAAGTAATGGAGATATTCACCATGGAGGCAATCTGAGTGGCGTAGCCTTCAACTTCATTAAAGATCGCATTTATTTGTGCTTCTGTACATTCTTGAGGAATACCGGATGCTACACGCCAGGATTTTGCATCAGGGTAGTGTAAGCGCATGAGGCCAAGTGCCATTCGCGCACCACCCCGTGCAGCAGAGCGAAGAAAAGATTCCTTCGAATTTGCTACCTCCATGATGGCATCCGGAAGTCGGTAAACTTCTGAAGATTGTATACTACTTGCGGGCAGGAATTTATTAATTAAATGCATTCCTGCATCTCTGATTGAATTCCATATCCTCCCAAAGGCCCGGATCTTTTCAGTCCGAGAAATTCCTGGAAAATTTCCTGCTTTTTTAACAAAAGCAAAGATTAGAGAATACAAGAAATAGGACATGAAAGTATTGGTAAAAGAAGTCAACTTACCAAGAACCGCGTCAATTTCATCGCCCTCTTTCATACGAGGGAATAGCATACTTTCTAAATCATTGATAATAGATTTATCCTCTGCTGCCTGCAAAGAAGCCTTGGATTGCGCACTCCCAAGGGCTAGATTACTGGCTTCCAGTTCTTCTCGAACTTTTGAAAGTTCTCTTTGAAGGTTGGAGTTTTCTTCACGAAGTTGAGAAAAATAAGCAGCGTTTGCTGTGTGCTTCTTGGCTTTGGTTAAAGCAGCTGAAAAGCAGGGACAAAATATTCCGACATTACGGCAAGATCTAGCAATGATTTTCCAGCAAAAATCAATAAACACGAAGTAAAATACCGGTGGCTTTTGATAATTGCCGTTGAGACGACGCCAGTTCGTTGCTTTTTGACTCAATAACAGATTGAAGTGTTTTTACTTCTTTGCTTTTGAGGCTAAGTTTTTTCAAAACTTCCAAGTTTATGGCATCTGCGGAATGCTGAAACATGGAAATGAAAGCCAGATGCTTAAGTTTGAACAAGCATACAAAGAAGCATTAAGAAGAATTTAGGGTTTCAACTTAATGCTTGGGGGCTAGAAGTATTACCTGGCTCATTTCTCGCAAGTCAGCCAAGGTCTCCTTGAATTCCCTGGCATATTCCATGAAAAGAATTCCAACATGGTGAAGGCCATCGTGTATGACCTGACGGGGCGAGAATGCGATATTATTGCGGATAACTAATCCATTTTGTGGCCAGGGGCGAACAAGAGGCGCAGGAGCAAAAAATTTCTTAGCTTCCGGACGAATATATCCGAGGTCATCGAAAGGCTCTTCTTTCACCCGGATATCATCCGGAGTAGGAATGGATTCGTTTCCAGCAGGTGATCGAAAATCTCCGCCCATTGGCGTATTCGTTCTCCCCCTTTTACCCGTAGCAGCAGAAGGAAATTCTTCTTTGATAGTAGTTTGCCTCTTGCGCTTTTGGTTGTTGTAAAACTCGGCATGTAATTTGCTGATTTCAGCATCAGAAGCAAGATCATTTTCTCCAAGTTCGTCAAACTAGGAAAGAATTAACAGTATGTTAAAAAATGAAGAGAGAAGATAATCTGAGGAAACTCAGAAACAAGGGAAGGAAAGTACCTTAGGAACCAGATTTTCCGCATGATAAATGGCTAGACTTTCCTCAATCTGGCTATCGGCGGCAACTATCTGATGAAGGCGTTCTATAAAATCCTTCTTGCTAAAGGACCTATCTGTTCCTCTCATGCTATCTTCCGGTCCCGTGTACTCGCAAAGAAGTCGGGAACGAAGGGATAAAGGTTGTATGCGACGTCCAAACCAGCATAAAACGATATCCTTCCAAACCAAAGGTGGTTGAGAAGAAGAAAGTTTGGCAATGCGCCGCTTTATTTTCATCAGGTTTTCAGGCAAATCCTCTGTTACTGCAAATGTCCAACTCTCGCGAGGAGTAGCGGCAGAATTAACAAAGGGAGGAATTCCGGTTTCTTTGCCGGGGAACGGAATGTCTTGGTGATAAAAGAAAGAACCTAGCCAAGATTGGTCAGGTTTTGGCATTCTTATCTTTGGATACCATTCTTCCCTAAAGTTTCTGAGGGTAAAAGATATGGTCCCGCAGATGGGCGAAACACCGTTTGTAATGTTATGTTTTACCTCAAAACAATAATGCCAGAAGTCTAAATTGGGAATTATTCCAAGATACCCTTCAAAAAGAGCTTGGAAACTAGCTAATTGAAGGATGGAATTTGGAGAGATATTATGTGGTTGAATACCATAAAAGTTGAGGACGTCTAGGAAAAAGGCGGAAGGGGGAAAACCCATACCTCTCGTGATATGAGAGGTAAGGAGGACACGTTCTCCTTCCTTTGGCTTGGGCTCTGGCTCGTCCTTCGAGATCCGCCATTTGCCTTTAACTATTAATCTATCCCTTGACATCCGACAAAGGAGGACGAGTGAAGTATTACTCTGATTCCAATTTCCGACAAATTCTGCTTCTTCATCAGCTCCGGTGGAGAAGCGCTCAGTACCACGGGAGTGAATCTTGACCCTCGCTGGTTCTGAAGCAAACGGCGGAATTGTTGTGGCGCTTGGGCCCGCGACGTCCGCGGCGGCGGAAGCGTTTCCTCCGCCCGCCGCGGATGCCGTGGCCTTTTCCGGCTCGCCGCCGGCATGCTTGGGCGACCCTAGCTGTGGATCTAGGTCGCCCAAAAGTTCGTCGATGGAGGCGCGAGCCGGTGAGGACGACGGAGAGGCCATCTTCTTCGGTGGCGAGTGAGCGCTCCGGCGTGCGAAGAGTTCGTCGGGGCAAGGTCTTGCTCTCGAGCTCACGGTTGCGTCAATGGCGTGGGCAGTGATGGAGTGAGGAAAGATTTCCGATGACGAAGAGGACGGCTATTTATAGCCTGAAAACCTCTAGATACGTGCCAACGGCTCTTTTGACCGTTGGATGTTCGACGCGTGTCGCTCGCCGGAAAATCCGGGAAACGGAACGACAGGGGAATGATGGCTATCTCCTCGTTTCTCGTGAGAATCTGTCAGAGATACGTTGCAGGGTTTCCCGCGTGAAACCAAGCGGCGCTTGCGTCAGCATGATTAAGGCGTTGATGTCATAAGTTCCTTTTCCGCGAAGGATCGCGAGAAGAAAAGCCGGATTTTCATAGTTCCGAGTTTTGTGTTACCATCTCCTTCAAAAGGAAAGAAGAAAGAATCAAGACTGCTGAATCAAGTTTTCCCGGACAAAATGTATTTGACGAAAGGCGGAGTTTCAGAGTTTTGATCCTTCCTGGGGGCTACTGTCGGATATATACTGAATAGGGGTATAGAAGATGGTAGACAAAAGAGCCGGACTACCAGGGTGGCCTACATGGTAATGGGCTTAGGTCCATTGGGCGGCCCAGTAGTCCGACGCGCAGAAGCCGGATTCTAGAAGAACCCGGATCACGGCCCACGTGATCTGGCTTGGAGGAGAAGACGGATTCCTTACTTTCCAAGTTACAAGTTAAACGTAGTCTTCTAGGTTTCTGGTTCTGTAAGCCCTAATCCGGCTATTATATAAAGCCGGACGGGAGATAGATTACATAAGTTTTTAGGTTCTAGGTTCAAGCTTCACAAGCTAAAGCTCTACGCAACTCGCCGGGAAGTTCATCCTCGTCGAGTAGCTAGATCTATTCCCTCACATTGTAACCCTGTTATACGGGCTTTAGTCCCAATTAGTGAGAAGTGCAGGAGTAGGTACGCCGTACTGTCGCGACGTACCGAACCTGGGTAAAATCCCGTGTTCTGTGTTACTACGCTATCCCGTTACCCCACGTCTCTACCGTAGTCTCATGGCACCCCAGTCTATGAAAACTACTACGATGTCTCGACATCCAACATGTACGTTTGTGTGCAATATGGGATCATTATAACAAAATATGCCATCATGTGTTTCTTTCTATCTCTTGTGATTCGTTGGATCAGGGGGTGTGTTTCTTTGTAGCTCTCGTCAGCCGTTGGATCAGTGGTTGTTCTCGAGCATCTGAATCCCACCAATCAAGAAGAATCACACGGATCGTGTGTTTCTTTGTACCTCTTGTGAGTCATTGGATCATGGGTGTGCTTCTTTCGAGCGCTTTAATCGTTGGATCGATCGAAACCCTAGCACAACATTTTATGAGCTAGAGGACCCTATATATAGTCCACCTCTCGGATTCCCTGCATACATCATTCAGTTCATCGACCGAATACAAATCATCCGGAGTCGGCAGCATACGTCCCATCATGCATTTCTTATGCATATATGCACTTAGGAGCCATGGTGGGGCTGTATGCTGACGATACCGATTGTTTTGTTCTACCTCCGGCATAAAAGGTTTGACAAAAGAAGTGATACATCGTTCAGTTCATCGACTATGAATACAAATCATCCGGATTCGCCGGCATACGTTCGACTATTCATTTGATATGCATATATATATATATATATGCACTCACGAGCCACAGTCGGGCTGTATGCTGGCGATACCGATTGTTTTGTTCTATCTCCGGCATAAAAGGTTAGATACAACTTCTTTTTTGTGAACACGTTTTCAACAGAACTGTCGTATTCAAAGTTTATTATTACACATCACCAAGAACATCATCTCTATCTAGTCTTCTGAGTTTTCATCGTGTGTTTCCCTTTCTTCTGATTGCGGCGCAACCATGGACACTCTTCGTTATTCAACACGATGCTTGGATCAGTTTTAACCTTGAAGGGTGCAATGTACTCAAACTTTTCATAATCTTCTGACATGTCTGCTTGTCCTCCACTCCCACGATGTTTCTTTTTCCTAAAAGAACTATGTGGCACTTTGGCTCATCATATGATGTCTCCTCTTGCCTTTTTTTTTTGGTAGACATGTCCTTCACATAGAAAACCTGAGCCACTTCACTGGCTAGCACGAATGGTTCGGTCTCGTATCCTAGATTATTCAGATCCACTGTAGTCATTCCGTATTATGGGTCTACCTGTACCCCGTCTTTCAGGTTTAACCATTTGTACCGGAACAAAGGGATCTTGAAAGTAGGTCCATAGTCAAGTTACCATATCTCCTCTATGTACCCATAATATGTGACCTTCTTCCCATTGTCGTCTACTACATCAAAGCGGACACCAATGTTTTGGTTGGTGCTCTTTTGATCTTGGGAGATCGTGTAAAATGTATTCCCATTTATCTCGTACCCTTGAAAAGTCGATATACGAAAAGATGGTTGCTTGGCCAACAAGTATAGTTGTTATTCAACAGTGGTGTCATTAATGAGATGTGTTTGCAACCAACCTCCAAAAGTATTCTGGTGTTCTCCATCAATCCAATCTTCACCTTGCTCCGGGTATTTTGAGCGTAAAATATTCTTGTGTTCCACTATATACGGAGCCACCAAGCTAGAATTATGTAGTACTGTGTAGTGTGCTTTAGTGAAAGAATGTCCGTCCATACTTATTTTTGCTCTCTTTCCTAGCGTGTCTTTTCCATGCAGTCTCCCCTCATAGCGAGATTCAGGAACACCTATCGGCTTAAGGTTAGGAATAAAGTAAACACAAAACTCAATGACCTCCTTTGTTCCATAGCCCTTGGAGATGCTTCCTTCTGACCTAGCATGGTTATGAATGTACTTCTTCAAGACTCCCATGAATCTCTCAAAGGGGAACATGTTGTGTAGAAATACAGGAGTGAGAACTTGAATCTCTTCGACTAGGTGAACTATGAGGCACGTCATAATATTGAAGAAGGATGGTGGAAACACCAACTCGAAGCAGACAAGACATTCACCACATCCTTCTGTAAATTTGATAGAGTTAGTGGATTGATCACCTTCTGAGAAATTGTATTGAGGAATGCACATAGCTTCACAATGGGTACTCGGACATTTTCTGGCATAAGCCCCTGCAATGCAACCGGAAGTAATTGTGTCACAATGATGTTGCAGTCATGAGACTTTAGGTTTTGAAATTTTTTCTCTGTCATGTTTATTATTCCCTTTATATTAGACGATAAGCCAGACGGGACCTTGATGTTGCTCAGGACTTCAAAAATATCTCCTTCTCCTTTTTGGTAAGAGCGTAGCTGGCGGGACCTTGATACTTCTCTGGTTTCAGGTTGTCTCGTTCGTGCATACGTTGCTGGTCCTGCCGTGCATCTGGTGTATCTTTTGTCTTCCCATACACGCCCAAGAAGTTTAGTAGGTTCACGCAAAGATTTTTTGTCACGTGCATCACGTCGATTGAAGAGTGAACCTCTAGGATTTTCCAATAGGGTAGCTCCCAAAATATAGACATCTTCTTCCACATGGGTATGTGTCCGACACTGTCATTTGGAATAGATTGTCCACCAGGATACCTTTCCAAAGATCACTTTTAAATCCTTAACCATATCATATATAACATCCCCAGTAGGGTGGGTAGGTTTTGTCCGGTTATCTGCCTCACCTCTGAAATGCTTGCCTCCTCTCTTTCTTACGAGATGCTATTGTGAAAGAAATCGACGATGACCTAGGTACACATTCTTGTTTCCCAAATGAATACTGTCGGTATCACCTAAATAGTGTGTGCATGCATTGTATCCCTTGTTAGATTGTCCTGAAATATTACTGAGAGCAGGCCAATCATTGATGGTTATGAACAACAACCCTCGTAGGTTAAATTCCTTTTGTTCGTTCTCATCCCACACAGGTACACCTTCTTCATGCCACAAACTGTAAAAGTTCTTCAACCAATGGCCTCAGGTACACATCAATGTCGTTGTCGGGTTGCCTCGGGCCTTGGATGAGCACTGGCATCATAATGAACTTCTGTTTCATGCACAACCAAGGAGGATGGTTGTAGATACATAGAGTCACCGGCCAGGTGCTATGACCGGAGCTCTGCTCCCCGAAAGGATTAAAGCCATCTGTACTTAGAACCACTGGCGGAGCCTCTTGGAGGCGAAAATGGGCTGCTGCCCCCCCTTCCAAAAGTGAAAAGAAAAATTACTAGGTAGGCTTTCGCTCTTTCTCAGCCCATTAGCAACTTCAGCCCAACTCCTCTTACTCTTTTCTCAGTTCGACACACAACTGAACGTGCAGATAGAGCAACAGAGCCATTACGCGTCCGCCCTCCTCCATGACGATTTCACCAAATCACTAGGTCTGCGCGGCTGTGCGCCTGCGCCAGTCCCCTTATCCTCCTCCTTCGGCCTTCGCCCACCCACTGATGTTGTTTCGCCCGGCCGTCCCGGCGCCCAGCGCCCCGCTCTTGGACGGCTGCAAGCCTGCAAGCACGTCCCAGGTGGCAGGCGGCAAAGAAATCGCCCATGCTTCCGCTTTCCTATTTATTTCATTCAGACTTTGGGATGCACTAGTGATTTATATGGCCATTACTACACTAGATTTCTCAATTGATGCAAATAAATTTTATGATTTAGTTTGCAATGGGGAAACAACCGAACATGGAGTGTTTTGTAAAGGGAAACGAGATGAAGAGTTTGTTGAACATGCATCTGTTCCTGATGCCATGGCTATTGTGCAGTATGTAAATCATATGGAAGATGAAAATGGCCAGGATAATCAGGGGCAGGATGAATCTGAGCATGAAAATTCTAGCCAGCAAGAAAAAGAGCAACAAGCAAATGGACATGCCATATTTTGGTCATCATATGCCTTCTTTTATTTTGGAGCATCAAAAATTTCTTGTCCACAATGCAAACCGGTTATATATGTTGTATTTGTGTGAACTAGATACATATATATCTTATGACGTCGTCATTTAAAATGTCTTATATATGTTATATGCTTTGCCCTATTTTATATGCTTATTTGTTGTTTTCTATGGATTTAGCCCCCTCTTGTATTTTATTCACGCTCCGCCACTGCTTAGAACAAATCTTAAGTTCCTTGCGTCATCTGCAAATGTCTTGAACTCTTTGTCGATTTTTCTCCACTGTGACCCATCGGCGGGGTGTCTCAGCATAACGTCTTTCTTACGGTCTTCTTTGTGCCATCGCAACAACTTGGCATGATCTTTGTTTGAAAACAAACGTTTCAACCGTGGTATTATAGGAGCATACCACATCACCTTGGCAGGAACCCTCTTCCTGGGTCGCGGCTCGCCCTCAACATCACCAGGGTCATCTCGCCTGATCTTATACCGCAATGCACCGCATACTGGGCATGCATTCAAATTCTCGTACTTCTCGCCGCGGTAGAGGATGCAAGCATGTATCTTCTGCACCTCTAGTCCTAGAGGGCAGTCAACCTTCTTTGCTTCGTACGTACTACATGGCAATACGTTCTTCCCTGGAAGCATCTTCTTTATTATTTTCAACAACTTTTCAAAATTCTTGTCAGCTATACCACTCTCTGCCTTCCATTGCAGCAATTCCAGTGTGGTACCCAGCTTTTTCTGGCCATGTTCGCAATTTGGGTACAACAATTTGTTGTGATCCTCTAACATTCTCTCCAACTTCAACTTCTCATTTTCACTTCCGCAGTTAATCTTCGCATCACGAATGTCCCGACCTAAATCATCATCGGGCTCATAAAAAATGAGCTCTTCTTCATCTTCGTCTCCCCCCATTGTCCTATCACGTGTTCAGTGTACATAGCATAGTTTTCATTATCCTCTTCTTCTTCGTTATCTTCCATTATAACCCCTCTTTCTCTGTGATTCGTCCAATAATTATAGTTGGACATGAATGTCACGACCCCGGACCCAGAGATATACATACTGTTATGTGCTCCTAGCCATGGACTCACAAGGGCTTCAGGGTTACCAGCCCCGGCCACAACAAACAACGGCAGGCAGACTGGATTCATCGGCATGTAGTCCGGATCCCCAGTCTACTACTCCTTGTATCCATTCTAGTCATAACCAACTATGCATATCAAAGCGTCCACGAATCGTATGAAACTGTAGGAAACAGGACCAAAGCTATACAGAGATGCTATGTGTCCAGAAAGTGCAACAACAATCGAGGGTTACTGGGGTTACCTCGCCCCAGGCCGAATCACATCGGCAGGCATGCTCGGAAATGGATCATCGGCTCCACAACCCCTCGACTGCGACAACTATGCAGACATAGCCAAAACTGTATAACAGTTAGCTCAAAACCAACAATCGATCAAAGCAGCACTCTAGACAAGAAGCTTTATTAAACAGGTGTTACTAGAGTATAGCTTACAAGCAGAGGTCACACGACCCAACATTACATCATACAACAGAAGGCAAATTATGTTGCTAATCAACAAGAACCAAAAAGGCCTAAGAGGCCGCAACATAAGGCGACGTCCCAGCCCATACATTCCAGGCTGCTACCTGGGAATCCCAAACTACTCGTCGATGTCCACGTTGAAACACCACCGAACTAAGGAACTCAACCTGAACCAAGTTGAAGCAAACATGAGTACGGGAGGTACTCAATAAGACTTAGTTAACCTATTATATATTTGCTTCTCTTAGAAAGAGTTATGAAGGTTATTTTGCATAAAGCCATCTTTGTTTTCCAAGTTGAGGGAGGAATAGCACGTCTCATTATAGTATTTTGAAAACAGATGAGAAAGCTACTCAACTACTGATATCATCATCTTTTTAATCCACCAATATCATTTCAGCACCTCGTGCTTCAAAGATCACCACCTCAAGTTGTTCCGGTAACTCATGCTACAAGGTAACCCCTATCGGCATCTCCGAGGAGGCATCCTTCATTCGTTATCAGCAAGTTTTAATCATTCCGTTCAAGTTGTCTATGATCGCAGAATCCGTCACCAAGTCGTCCTTAACCGCGGACACGGCTTTTCGAAAAGATTTAACTCTGCAGGGGTGTACAACTTTAACCACACGTATCAACAAACTCTTAATGCCAGAACGTTGGCACTATTCCGGGAAGTGCCGGCAGATGGAGGTCCACCACGACCTTTCCCTTGCTTCGCCTATTCCATGTGTCGCTCCGAGTAGAGATGGACCGCCAATAGGGAGTGGCCATCTCCTGCCGAGTCTCTATCCTTGTGCGCGATGCTCGACGGTTACCTACCCGCGGAGCGCCGATACATCCCCACATCCTAGTTTTGAAATTGTTTTAATATCCCTGCAAATCCAAATGGAAGGCCCTAACTAGGCAACTCATGGAACAAACTAGGCAAGTTGAGACCGAGGGGAATCCAATCCCCGTGTGGATGCATGCTCAGTCTTGGCTCGAAGACGAGAACTCGCTCCTAGGGGCATGAACGAGACAAAAACCACAGACCCCCTGTGGTCTCATCATCCACACCTTTAAGTCATGTTAACCAAGTTATCTTAACTTTCCACAACATCCTATCATACTAGATTCATTCGCAACTCTGATTCATCAACCGGATGGAGCAGAGCTAAAAAAACATGTATGACTAAGCACAACATATTTAAGGCTTTGGCGATGAACACAGTCAAACCTATGGCTGCTAGGAGTAGTGGATCAGGATAAGTCGGCTATGCATGGTATAGGAGAACTCTAACTACTGACACAAGATATGTTGGAATCGAGTGCAATGTACGAGAAACAAAAGTCTTTCGAAATCATATATGGGAAGATAAGAGGTTATGCTTGCCTTTCTTCAAGAAAACCAGAGAAAGTATTCAGGAATAAGTGCTTAAATTGTCGGTAAAGATCAAGTATTCATCATGCCGTTGTCGATCTTCTCTTCGGAGTCACGTTCTACCGATCAGAAGCAAAACACCGAAAGAGAAAAACAATCAAACATGGCATCGATGCAATGCACAATATGTATACATGAGCAAGTTAATGCAATGAAATAAAGCCTTAAACATGTTCGTTGGGTTGCTAGGGTTTGTATGACAGTTATGCAATTTTACCGAAATTAGCCCGAAATAGACCCCGGAGGGGGGTTTCGGACGATACTGGAAGTGAGTATAGGTTAAAGTACTCAAAAGGATTTGAAAACATCATAACTAGGTTGCATTTGTCATTTTGAGAAATTTGGTATATAACTTTTAATTTTCTAATTTTATTGAATAATGTTCAATTTTCAACTTTATCAAACATATATGAAAATGACATATCCAGCTAGAGTATATTATTCTGAGCATCCCCATATTTTTCTTTTATTTTTCGGGGGTGTAAAACAGTAGTTATTAAATTATCCAAATTAATCAATTTTCTGTTATTTTTAAACGTTTTTCTGGAAATAAGAAAAAAACAGGGATATGACGTCGCGCGGACGTCACTGTGACGTCAGCAATGCCCAAATCGGGCTCTGCCGCGATTCAATCGGCAGAAAACGTGCTCCGAACTCGAATCGAAGGGCACAACCGCGTAGTAGGAACGACGACGAGCCAAAGGGTGGTGGTGGGTGACCAAGTGGTCACCGGAATTCCTCACCGGCGACCATGGCGCGGCGGCGGACGGAGGTTCACGGGAACATGCTTCTACGGAGGGGGAGGGAGGAAGGGGAGAGGTCCTGGAGGACCAGTACCTCACCAGGAACGTGAAGGGGTGGTCTGGGAAGCACGGAGGGTCGGCAATCAACGGCGGCGGCCGGAATTCCGCGGCGGCCGTTTTCGGTGAAGATGATGAAATCCGGGATGCCCGTGGCACCGCGGCTTCTCTGTGGACTCGAGGTGGCTACTGGGGCGACGTAGATCCTCCTCGCAAGCTTAACAGGGCACGGGGACTGCCGGAGAGACGACGGCGAGCGGTGGCGGCTTCGGTAGGGTTAGGGTTTCCTTCGCGACGAGAGACAAAGAGGGCTAAGAGGAGGCGAGTGAGGCAAAAGGAAGACGAGGACGTCTCCTCGGCCTCCTTATCCTCGCGAGGAGGAAGCAGGACGTGGCCCGGCGACGTCGGGGATCGACACGCAGGAGCTCCTCCTGGCACAAGGAAGAAGACAAAGACATTTTTCTGAAAACCCCCGGAAACTCCAGGAATTTACAGAATGGTCCTTTTCTTTTTAAAAACAGAACCAAAAACAAAGTTTTGAGGGCCTTTTCGTGAAAAGAAAATTTGGCAAAAATACTTTTTGGGAATCTTATGAAATTTCCAACCTAACCATAACTTGGTTTCCCAAATTTGAAAATGTTTTGTAAACAATTTTTGGGTGATCACTTTAAGTGATTTTTATGCAAGTTTCATTTAAATTCAAATTAAAACTTGGTTCAAATTTTTCACGCATGCTATGCAATGAACACCACACCACTACCCTTTGTTATCAAAATAGGGATGTTACAATGAAACCGTTCTCAAACAGGTGGAAGTGTATAGTTATTGAGTTAGAGTAATCCTTCATATTCTTACAGGCACTACATGGACAACACATGAAACCATTCGACCGCTGATGCATGTAAAATGCATACGTGAACTTTGCATGTTATTACTTGTTTTTCCTACATATTAGTAACTTATATTCATGTTTTATAATGATTTGGGGGATTTTCTGAACAATCCCCCTTCTTTTGGTTCTAACCCTGTTTTTCCAGAAAACGTACTTTTTAGTGTTTCAGACTTTCCGGGAGCTTCGGGACTCCAAAAAGGGCAAGGCCAAAGAGCACGGTTCAGAATTTTTGAGACGGAGACCATGGGACAAAGTAGAGGGCCAAAAGGCCAACCAGGTGGAAAAGAGGACCCTCCACGCGGCAAGATTCCTTGGCCGCGTGTGGGGCCCCCTTTTTGCCCCCGTGGCTCCGATGTCGTCGATCTTTCTTCTCCCGAGTGTCTCGTGACCTAAAAACGACTATATAAAGGGTCCCCTGGCCTTTTCGAGAAGGAGGCGGCGCCGAGAGACGAAACCACGAAACAGAGAGACAGAAGGCTGCCGCCGGAGAAGATCGGAGGGGGGGAAACGCCGCCGGGATCACCCCCGGAGGGCTCCACCCCCTCCGGCGTGTTCATCATCAACATCTAAAGCAAGATCATCTCCATCTCTCCACTGTAATCTCTTCACAAACACGATGTATGATGCAATACTATATTCCCTTGATGTATTGTGTCTCCCCGTCTATGTTTGAGTAGTGAATTGTTCTTGGCAATGGTGAAATAGTTCGTTGATTGGTTGCATACAAGTTTGTTATCTTCTATGATTGTCTTTATGTACAATATATGAGTGCACGCATATGTTGGGGAATGCATGTAAGGTGATCACCGGTAGCATAATGGAGTGGTGGTGACTTGGGAGTGACAGTAACCTGAGACCGAGCCACAAAGTTAAGTTATTGGGGGATATATATAGGGGACCTTAGAACGTAAGGCTATGGTGGGACTTTATGTCTTAATCAATCTTGTGCAGTCATTTACTTGGCCACATGATCCATCATAAGGGGTTGTAGATCATTTACTTGACTATACCTATTCATGGCTCCTTCCTAGAAGAAACAACTAAGACTAAAACATGTGTTTCACTAATTGTGACAACCACACGAACGAAACACCTATTGATAGAACACTTGCTCCCTTGAGATACTTGAGATATTTGCTGCTTGCTACTTGTGAAACTTGCTTAGAAACTTGCTTTAGAAACTTGCTCTAGGATTACTTGCATTTTAAACTTGCTTCACTAGTTACTAGACAAACCATACTCCACGTCACTTGCTTTTAATTAGTTAGTTCATTTTAGTCAAACTTATTGCTTTGCATAAACAGCCATATAAGAGGGTTATAGGGCTTTAGAGAATAGATAGCTTACCTTCAGCTCCTCGTGGGTTCGACACTCAAATACTTATCGAAAGGTACTACAATTGATCTCCTGCATTTGGGAGTCATCAACCGCTTTCTCGCCTCAGCCACGTGGAGAAAATTATGCATGCCATTAAGAAACTCGGGAGAATGTCGGTCACCGTACATCCATTGTCGGTTCATCTGCATTATATACGTATATTAAGAATCATTCATTACACTACTACGTCATAGATGAGTGACCAAATTAATTAATATACGGGTCCATCACATTAAAAGTAAGGTGGAGTACTGACCAAATGTAATACATAGTTCTCATAAAACATACACTAAAACTAACATACAACTATCTAAAAAAATTAAAACCAACGAAAAATGCGATGAAAATCGCAAATAAGGTAACTACTGAACCTACAGCATAATGATACCAAGCCTCTTGATTAATGGCATATTTTCTAATCTTTTTAATCTTTAAGCGCATTGCATCCATCTTGATATGGTGATCATCGACGACGTCGGCAAGCTTCAAGTCCAATTTCATCTTCTCTTCTAGCCATTGCAGACGAAGATCTTCACTTCTTTTCAATTTTTCTTTCAAATCATTATTTTCTTTCTCAAATAAATTTAGCATCTCCACCAGAGGGTCGGTTGGAATTTCGGGTTCAATTACCTCCTAGATAAAATATCTATATCAAGTTGGTCGGCATAATTGTCATAAAACGAAATGAAAGAAATAGTTATAAAAGTATACCACATCCGAATCATAGCCCGGACGAGGGCCTACGGGGACGGATATCAAAACCATGGCACTATACATAAAAAATACAATCATACATGTAAGAAAATTATAAAGTAATATATATGCATCTATCACATAAAACTAAGTTTTTCTATAAAACATAAAAACAAGTAGACTTACCGAGGTGATGCCGGCTAGGGACGACGCTGGCGATCGATGGCAGTGAGGACGGGGAAGATACTAAAACCAATAAAACATATTTTAATTTAAGCTCAAATTGCGTATAAAACAAATCAAATCCCTAACTTAGACATTTCATCAAACACCTTGCTAGCACTAAAAAATTGAAACGAGTTAAACCATAGGAAATGAGCTAAATTAGGAATGCCGGAAGAAAGAATAATGTTGCTAACCCTTGTATAGATGGTTGCTTCCAATCTTAACAAAACAGTGGAGAAAAATAAAGATTTGGTGGAGTATAAGAGGAGAGAATTTTTTTGGAAATATGTTGGAATAAATTGGAGAGAGCTCTCGGGTGTGCTCTTGTTGAGATATAGACTGGAAACCCTCTGGAACCGGTTCCTGATACGAACCGGTACTAAAGGTGCAGCGTCGGCCCCAAATCCGTAGCAAATTTGGCGCGAAAACCTTTAGTACCGGTTCGTGTCACGAACCGGTACTAAACACTCCGAACGAACCGGTAATGAAGTTTTCCGGCGCCCTGTGTTGTGGAACCGGTACTAATTCTACCTTTAGTACCGGTTCGTGATTGAACTGGTACTAAAGGTAAAATCCTTTGGCTCTGTTTCTACTAGTGACTACGATACTTATTTTAGATCGGAACGAGTAGTTTTCACCTTTTTTTAGTTTTCTGGACCAAGAAAAGTCTTGCTCCCGTGCTCTAGTGCTCTCTCTGTTTTCAAAAAATTCAAAAAAATATTTAGAAGTGCTATTTTTTTTGAAAAGATTATGGATGTGGTTCATGATATAGCCTACACACGTGCAAAATCACAAAGCCAAATTCTGTGTATTATGGGCTACACAAAAATGACAAAATCTTTGAAAAAAAATTAGAGGTCTAAAACACTATATTATAGATCCGTACATTTGTCATTTTTGTGTAGCTTTAAATACTTGGTATTTCAAACTGAAATTTTGCATGTTTGTAGTACATATCATTGGAAACATTCAAAACTTTTTTGTAACATTTTTTAAAACTTGTAAATATGACATTTGTTTTTTTTTTCTTTAAGTGCAGAGAGCACCGGAGCTCGGGAGCAGAAAATCCCCAGTCCTAGACAAAGTGTTGTCTTTTTTTGGACCTAAGAAAAAGTACTACTACTACACAAAGTGCAATACCGTTTCACCTTCACTTCCTTTCGCGCTACCTTGGACCCTGGTTTCGGCCCATACGCAAGCAGTGATGCACGTGTTCGGTGCGGTTTTGCCTGCGGCCTTTTGATGGTCAATTGTCAACATGCGCCACCACCGTTGTCCCGTTAAAGCACTCCGCCGCACGCATTCCAGATCCATCGACCGCGATATTGTCTCGGTGCCGCATGTACTTTGTCGGCTGCATTTAGCCTTTGTTGCCAGGTGTTCGGCCCATGTAGTAGCAGTAGCAGCTCAGTAGTACTACATGTCACGTTGGTCGATGGAGCTAGCTCCTTTCGGTGCTCACCGGTCGAAACATGTGCAGACATTGACGGCACGTGTACACGCGTGCTCATCTGTACGAAACTTGACCATACATGATCAAACCAGCTGAGTAAGTAAGCCAACAAAACAGGCGACCGACCGACTGCACGACGATCATCTGCTGAGCGTGGATTTTCTTCCGATCATATGCGGACGCATGCGCGCGCGCGTGGTCGACGAAGTACATGTGCCACGTTAGTCATCGCTGGCTAGCTCTACACCGAAGAAAAAGGAACAGGTCAGGTCCCTTTACCGTAAGATTGATCAGTCCCGATCGATCGGACCACGCTTCGGTCCAAGACGTCCACAAAGTCTGCACGACTTGCGCTGGGGACAATACAAACACCGCCAAAACTGCGTGCAAGTGGTAGTAGTAGTAACTGCCAGGTCCCTGACAACTGCAGCAACATATGTACGGATTGACTTGCCGCTCCATCCATCAGCCACGATAGTATCTTGGCAGTTCACACGCAGGAGGAGGACAAATCAATCTTCTTGACGCACACGCAAGCTTCCAAGTCTTGTACGGAGTAGCATGAGTCAGTCCCTAGTGCTAGCTCAGTGGTACTGGCAAGTGGCTGGTAACTGTACGACCAGCCGTGAGACTCTCGGCACGTACGGACCGGCTGGCCGAGTCTCGCCCGGGTTCTCGCGGTTTCACACCGGCGTCCGTACATGGGTAGGTGTCGACGTTTAGTGCGCCAAAACCTGGCGGTACGTACGTTGTTTGCGTGTTGCCAGATATGCTTCGATCTGCCCGGCCGTGAGCTTTCAATTCGCGGTACGGTGGTTTTGGGACGTCCATCACTCACGGCCCTAGGCCGGATGGCAACACAACAGAGATCTCGATATCGCGCTGTTGTTGTCGGTCACATCAGTCACCACCGCCTCACACACTCGCACCGGCGCGCGGCGTGAGCGCGTCTGCCCGCGCGAGCCGGTAGAGAGCGCACAGATCAGGATCGATGCCAGCTACTGTTGACTTGCACACGGATATGGAGATCGATCGATGCGCGCGCGGCGCGCCGACGCGCGGAGCCATCGATGCGCGCTGTAGCTGATGTGAGCGTGTAACAGGACCGAGAAATCACGCAAGTGGCATTGACATTGCACACCCTACCCTACTGCCCCGGCTCCTCAAGCTCATGCCGACGTCTACTAAAGGTAGACGACTTTTCAAACGGGCCGCACGCATGCGTCTCTGTCCTTTCCAGCAAGCATATGTATACGTACGTGTGAGTGGGTAGTTTATTTTGAAAAACTTAAAGCTAATGATGAAGGAACACTCGCAAAAAAAAAAAAAAAGGAACACTCGCATCTTGCTATCAGCCCTCATTTGTTTATGCGAGTATGATAAGTGGGCAGGGGATACTAAATTCCAAAAAGTAGATATCGTTCCTGAAAATATGTACTATAGCTAGTAGGTAATATTTTATTAGTTGCACGACTTGCCCCGGTGATGTGTTGTGGAAGACGACCGCTTCTCCTTGTTACAGCCTCGGTTGACCACAAGACCAACCCATTCAAACATTCAACGATCCACATATATAAAAGACTGGATTTTTTTACAATTTACCCGACGCGCGCACGAGTGATTAAGTGTTGGTATAACCCTCAAAGATTCACATGGAGTATATACGAAGAGAACCGAAATACCTTGTAATCTTACCTCGTGCACGAGTATTTTCAAGTTTCTGTATTTTTTTTCTTCAAATTTCCATGCTCTTGAAAGCTCACATGGCAAAAAAAAAAAATGAAAAAAGGTAATAATGTAAAGGAACATATTCAATATCACCTTTACTTATTAATCGGAAAGAAATAAAATTTTGTTTAATATTATGTTAACGTGGGTGAATGGAAACCTTCCATAATGCTTCAAGATGACAATAAAAGTAACAACCAGCTCGTGGTTCGAACTTTAATTATGGAAAGGGGATTAACTTCAAGATGACAACAAAAACAATAATATGAATGAAAACCTCCCATAATGCTTCAAGATGACAAAAAAAAGTAACAACCAGCTCTCGGTCTAAACTTTAAACAACAACAACAACAACATTAGTCATTTCATTACTACTATTCGTCAGAAGATTTTAAATTAATTCCATAAATGTGATATTCTTATTTAGCACAACATTTATGTGGCTATTGTTTCCAACCACATACAATAAAACTATAAAAAAGATCATTGTCGCTTCAATACAAATAGAGTTTCCCTTGCATTTGCGAGGGCCACCATGCTAGTTTCTACAATAGAATTTTCTAGGCACAACCATTATTGAAAGTAATAATATGTGACAAAGGAATTAGTTTTTAAACTGATGTTTGAGAGAGAGAGAGAGAGAGAGAGAGAGAGAGAGAGAGAGAGAGAGATTAAAATGTGTATGGAGGTGGAAGCTCGGTCGTTGGTAATTAAGCTTGTGATTGCTGATGACCGTTTCTACTATTGAAAGATCAATACACCGGGAAATATGGTTATACCCGAGAGAACTCAGCGACAAAGTTTCATGTATATCATACGAATCATGGACCTAAAACCTATTTTTTCAAAAAAAAAAAAAAGGTAGATCTCTCCATTTGAAAGGAAATTTCTCTTTGAGTTGAATCAAATATTACAGTGGTATGGCTATGCTACTCTGTAGTTGATGACCATCTCGAGTAGATATTTGTGGTGCCAACATATTGCTTTACATTAAAAGAAGACATGTTCGACTAAAAAAGCTTAATTGAGGTGGAAATTTCACAAGTTAGATATGATTAACACAACATTTTTTAGTGATTATGCAACCGTGTTACTTCTAATAATATAATTTATATTTTACAAAACACTAAAATTATGACTCTCTATTGAAGATGCCCTCTCCTTTTATCAGTGCCTTTGTGCTAGTACGATAAAAAGGCAAATAAAAATGCCTTTTCTTCAAAAAAGAAAAAAAATGGCTTGGCCTTTCATGCATGGTACCACTATTATGCACGAGCACAAAAATGCTTTAGCACATTTTAGTTGCTTGTTGCCACAAAAATGTGGTCACCGCAGTGTCCAAATTGGCTGCAACTTGTCTCGGCCACCAGGATATATACAAGGCTAGGTAGGAAAAAAAATGTTGGCAAGTTACGTACCTACTCGCGTGAAGATGAAGAACCTAGCTACCTCTGTGACTTCCATGTCGGTCAAAGTGGAACTCCTGTCCATGCATTACCCATTCGCCAATGGTGGTCTATCGAGCAATATGAAAATACTCCCTCCGTTTCAAAATAGATGATCTCCATCTATCCATATATGCATGTATCTATACATGTTTTAGTGTCTATATACGTGCATGTATGGACAAATGGAAGCCATCTATTTTAGAGATGAGTAGATGTGGCAAAATGGATGAGTTTCTCTTCGGTCGACGTACGTACTGAGAGTCCTCCAGCTGAAAATAGCGCTACATGGCCGGCCAGCCAACAATGTCCGCGCTTTGCGTGCGTCCGTGTGCATATTCGGTTCGGTTGGTGCGCGACCATCGGGTTTGGTTCATTTTGCTCACAAGCTGGCTGGCAGCGGCAGGGGGGTTGGGGACGACGGTGCGACCTGGTTCGCGACAAAATTGGACAAATCAGTGCACCGTGCCATTTGCTGCCCATCTTTTCAGAGGTGTTGCCAAAAAAATGATCGACCTGGAAGTACAGGTACAGCTTTCTCTTTTCTGAGAAGAAACATGTACCTGAGCTTGCGGAAGGAGGATGAGATGGCCGCCTGATCGCAGGCCGGTTTCGAGGCAAATTCGACATCCTGGGAGCATATAATACGTGACCCGGCATTCCACGGAAAAATTAACCCCTAGGAAAGCACCTTCAATATTCCCGTGGCTGCATTCCGCGCCGGCGGTTGAAGCAGATTCTTAGAGAAGTCACCGTGCCCCGTTCAACCCGAGCTTAAGCCGCCGCCGACGCCGATGGCACCGCCGGCTAGCACTTTTGACAATTTGACCAACTCAGCCGGTGAAGTTAATTTTGCACCATCGACCTGCTATAGTGGCGTCGCCGTCGTCCCGCCAAGTCCCTAGCTAGCTGTGGAGTCTGGAAGGAAGACCGAACCGTATGCGATTGGGGACGACGTTTTTCTTAGCCTCCCACGTGGGCACGTTCGACCGGGTACTCTGCCAAAATTTACTACTGAGCGTCGTCGCGTCGCAACCTCTGAGATCGCATATATTCCTCGCAATCAATTAGCCAACCACTTAATTGATTACGCGCGAAAAGGTCTCGCAGGGGACGGGCATCGAGCCTGAAATGAGACGTCAGCATCCAAGCCCAGCTGCATCTACCACCGGCTCTCCCCTCTATTGGAAGTTTCCCGGCCATGCGCACATATGCCAAAGTGCTGTCTCTCGACCACCATCTTCCCAGCAGGGCAGCAGCAACAGGAGCTAAGCATCTATAAATAGCGATCCTTGCCCAGCTTACTTGGCCATCTCTCCCACTCTCAGTTCTCCCAGCTTTATCAGCTAGATTAGCTATCTCACTCTCGTGTCTCGTGGGTAGCTTCTCCTCAGCCAGATCAATTCAAGCCAGCCTCTCCGAGCTATCTCTTCCACAGCAACCGGAGAACACCGATGGCAGGCAGGCCCGAGCTTCTGTCGAGGATGGCCGCCGGCGACGGCCACGGCGAGAAGTCGTCCTACTTCGACGGGTGGAAGGCCTACGACATGAACCCCTTCCACCTGCAGCACAACCGCGGGGGTGTCATCCAAATGGGCCTCGCCGAGAACCAAGTACGTGCTTGTGCCAGCTTCAGTTGTTCGCTCGATTATCCATGCATGGATGCTCATGTGTCCTACTGTTGCAGCTTTCGCTCGACCTGATCGAGGAGTGGAGCATGGCCCACCCGGAGGCGTCCATCTGCACGGCGGAGGGCGCCTCGCAGTTCAAGCGGATCGCCAATTTCCAGGACTACCATGGCCTGCCGGAGTTCAGACAGGTGAGCTAGCGAAGCACACCCAGCACACATAAGACAGACTAGCACTATAGCTCTTTACAGTTGATGGCACCACTGATTAAATGACAAGATAGCTGTTCGCGCACTGCGAAAGCGACGGAGCAGCTGACAGATCATTGCTAACCGATATGTGATTCTGATGATATCTTCGCAGGCAATGGCCCAGTTCATGGGGCAGGTGAGGGGGTGGAAGGCCACGTTTGACCCGGACCGCATCGTCATGAGCGGCGGCGCCACCGGCGCGCAGGAGACGCTCGCCTTCTGCCTCGCCAACCCCGGCGAGGCCTTCCTCGTGCCCACGCCCTACTACCCAGGGTATGCTTCCGTTCCGTCGTCAACTGCTTCATTAATGTCTACGTCTCCATCGCGCATGTAGAAAGTCAAATCATATATAGAGTACGGAAACCGGGTCAAAAGGTTAGACAAGATTACAGTCAGGGAAATCGTTTTGGCAAGTCCATACGACCATCATTTCCCTCCCGCAAAACGGCAGCTTTTTCAGTTTTCGTGATCAAATTCAAGTACGATCCAAATTCCTGGTGGTTTAAGTCTTCAAGTTGAATTAATCACGCGAGCTAGTCGTGCAGCGACCCGCGTGCGCACGATGTTGCCTATCTCGGTCAGTCTAGGAGAATTAATTTCGAGTTAGTGCATGCTAACATCTTTGACTAATGTACGGTCAACCGAGACTTAGGTACATAATGCCACGTACGCACGCTGAGAGTTGTTTCTCCAGGCCAGGGCTGACGCTATGTTTGTGATTTTCGCAGTTTCGACCGCGACTGCTGCTGGAGGTCAGGAATCAAGCTGCTGCCGATCGAGTGCCACAGCTCCAACGACTTCCGCCTCACCAAGGAGGCGCTGGTGTCCGCCTACGAGAGCGCGCGGCGCGACGGCATCCGCGTCAAGGGGATCCTCATCACCAACCCGTCCAACCCGCTGGGCACCACCACGGACCGCGCCACGCTGGCCATGCTCGCCGCCTTCGCCACGGAGCACCGCGTGCACCTCATCTGCGACGAGATCTACGCGGGCTCCGTCTTCGCCAAGCCGGACTTCGTGAGCATCGCCGAGGTGATCGAGCACGACGTGGCCGGCGCCGTCGACAGGGACCTCATCCACATCGCCTACAGCCTCTCCAAGGACTTCGGCCTGCCCGGGTTCCGCGTCGGCATCGTCTACTCCTTCAACGACGCCGTCGTGGCCTGCGCGCGCAAGATGTCCAGCTTCGGGCTCGTGTCCTCGCAGACGCAGCACTTCCTGGCGAAGATGCTCGGGGACGAGGAGTTCATGGCGCGCTTCCTGCGCGAGAGCGCCGCGCGGCTGGCGGCGCGGCACGAGCGCTTCACGTCGGGGCTCCGGGAGGTGGGCATCGGCTGCCTGCGCAGCAACGCCGGGCTCTTCTCGTGGATGGACCTCCGCGGGATGCTCCGGGAGAAGACGGCGGAGGCGGAGCTGGAGCTGTGGCGGGTGATCATACGCAAGGTGAAGCTGAACGTGTCGCCGGGGACGTCCTTCCACTGCCGCGAGCCCGGCTGGTTCCGGGTGTGCCACGCCAACATGGACGACGAGACCATGGAGGTGGCGCTGGACCGGATCCGGCTCTTCGTGCGCCAGCACCAGCACCAGAAGGCCAAGGCCCAGCGATGGGCCGCCAAGGGGCACCTCCACCTCAGCCTGCAGCGCCACGGCGCCATGGCCTCGCAGTACCACACGCTCTCCAGCAACATGGCGGCGCTGCTCTCTCCACAGTCCCCGCTGGTCCACGCTACCAGCTAAGCCACCACGCTTGGTACGTACGGAAAGTTCAAAGTTGCCGTACGTACAACGTACGTACGCACTTTTTTCGATCGCATACATGCACGTACGCGTTGCAGGAATGGGGCATGGCCTTGCTGTCCTGCCACGTACTGATGCAGATGCATGCATGCGATTGTTCGGAAAGGTATGCACATGCAAAATGCAGCATGTAACTAGCTTAACATTTTGCATAGGTGGCAATGGCGCCTGAATGTGGGCAAGCCGTGCGTGACCATGCTATTAGAGCCCTTCATAATTTCGTTTTTGGTTTGATTTAGTTTGAGCGGAAGAAGGTTAGGGCTTTCCCACATTCCGATCAGGCGTTGTAATGAGCTTGTAATAAGGTACAGTACAAGATTGTTGTTGTATCACACAACACAAGTGTGTAAATAAGAGTTGCCTATAAAATAGTCAACTTTTTCCTTGAAACATAATCCATTCTATTTTTGAAAGGTGGCAAAATTATTGCCATTCCATTGATTAAGAAGGAGAGCAGAGATCATATTACACGGCCTACACACACAAACAAACAAAAACTGACAACTCATGAAACATGCGTGTACAACTCATCGCAAACACCAACCCCAAGAACAGAAGCTCTACTATCCCAGGATAAATTTCCCCGAGCACTTCACAACGGGAAGTAACTTAGACTAATAACATATACATGTTACTATGTTACTACCTCCACAATGCATAGTAACATTAAGTTAGTAACATAGATAGTCTCATTTATTAGTTTATACACATATTTTGTCCTGAAACCCGCTATGTATTTCTTTTTCTCTTCATTAACTAGCTGCCATATCATCTTTTTTTTTTGCTTATGTGACATTGAATTTACTAGCTATGTGTCGCGCCCCGAGATTGGGCACTATGCAGATTTCAGCATTTCCGCCAAAATCCACATAATAACCGATTCCAGCTTGCCACTTGTGATAACATTACAACAGTTCACGAATAATCCACAACAACAACAGAAAAGATATATACAAGATGACTCAAACGAGTCAGGGATACAACTGATACAATACAAAGATCCAAATAACAGCGGAAGAAACAACATAGCGTCCGACTACGGACAAGATACAAATTGGACTAGGAGTCCTGAAGATAACCGAGAGCGTCCAATCCCTGCCCAGGCCAAGCCGGAGGGATTCCCAAGCTAACGTCGTCAGACTTCAAACCTGCTGACTGCAATATTGAATATGCAGCCACGAAAAGGATTCGTGGGTCAGTACGGTTAAGTACTGGCAAGTGGATAAACCATACTCACAAAATACCGGCGTAACCAGTCATCACAAGATACAAATACTTTGGGTTCAACGGAAAGGAAGGGATTATTGCAAATAAGCGGCAGCGGGCTGCACTAACCAACTACAGAGTCTCACTACAACATCCGGCTAAAAGAGGGGGATAAGATAGCGTATCGTAACCAACTACAACTACTCACTAAACAATACCCATCCAATGTCACCCCTACTAAGGAAGCAACCCAATGATAACTCACACGGTTGGATTAATGATGGTTCAAGTTATTGTGTCAATAAGACTATTACTAGTCAGATTATCATTAGTTAGGTGTAAGTTATTCTGAGTACTTGTTAGCCAGTACTTTCACCAAGTCAACCATAACCGTGGAAAACACGGCTTCTCGAGAAGATTTACCCTGCAGGGGTGCACCAATTTGGCCGTACACGTAAGAATACCCCGCCAGATAGGAAATGCACTTCCACCAAGCCAGGCACTCAACACAACCCAACTCTTCTCCGCATCAAACCCAAAGAACCCCGTGCAGTTGAGCGCACGGCTAATCAAGCCCCACGAAGAAAAGGGGACCCTCATAGCACTCTAAGAACGTGTCTCCCTAAATGCCGACTACAAAAGTTCCACCCTGGCCTGGGTTCGCAAGATCATGCATGCGGCAAATGGAAAACCCGAACTATGAGGCGATTTGGACGAGATGCGAATCGAATCAAGTTGAGGGGGGCGCCCATACTCGCTTCCCACATGCGGTTAGTGCGCTCATCATGGATCAGTAGACAAGACCCTTTTCCTAATTAGGGTCGACACTAGCAGGCTTCAAAACCACGCCGGGCCTCCTGCCGGTGCCTTATCATCAAATTATTATTACCCAAAACATTAACATGTTGTTGATTGAATTGAAACCCAACTATAAACTAACAGGTGATTCGACAAAGGATAACAAGACTCGAGCACAAACAAATCTAAGCATGCAACTACGACACGAGGGCCAACAAGGTAAACAAACAACAGTTGATAGGAAGTGGAAGGAAGGCTATATCATGGCTGCAAGGTAAACATATAATAGGATCGAGACACAAGCATCGAATCAACAGGCTAGAATAAGAACAGCGGAAAGAATCGGTAACAAGTGATGAAAGGCAGCCATTTGGCAGCAAGTGAGTATACTTGCCTGAGATCCAGCAAGTAGAGGTTCATCCGAAGAACTTGTCGTTGCTCACATCATCTCAACGTCCTATCCGGGAAGAAGCAACGAACCTCGAACAAACACCGGATGCAACAATTACTACTACGGCAAAAGATCCAGCATGATCAAGATATGGATGCATGACAAGTTTAAGAATGCATCAACGATAAACTAGTTGACATGGTAACATAATTAAATGGACCCATATGCAATTTGGGTTGCGTATGGAAAGCCCATGAATTAAAGTTGAAATAATTGTTTTACAACTAATCAACAGGTGAAAGTGGATTAGTATGATGCATGGATGAGAAAAACAGAAAAATAACAACAATAGGAACAATTAGAAATAAGGTTTACCAAGTTTGGAATTTTATTTATTAAGTTATGGAATTTTGGTTTCTTAAAGGTGTTACACAAGCATTTGTTGTTTTCACCTATTTAAATTGTTCAAAACAGATAACAAAGTTCATATTTAGAAAGAACACAAAATTTTAGGTGGATTACATGTTTCAATTATTGAAAAAGGAATTAAGATGAATTAATTATGAATTAAACAAGTTTAAACAAGATTTAATTGAATTTAATTCAAATATGAATTCATTTGAATCTTTATTTGTTCAAAACATTAATTCAAATTCATATTTTAAAAGTTTATACTTTTCTGGTTTGAAAACATATTTTATAAGTTCAAAAATAATTTAATTTGAGCAAGTTATGAATTTAGCAAATTTAAATGATTTAAACAAGGTTATAATTATTTAAGCAATTTTAATTATCCAAAACATGAAACAAAATTTATATTTGAAAAGGTGGTTCAAAATGGCATGGAAAACATATTTTATTTGTGTGATTTGAATTAAGTTTGAAATAGTTATGCAATTAATCAAATTTTAAATGAATTGTTTGAATTTGAATTTTGAAACAATTTGAAATGTTCAAAACAGAAATCAACTGACTTAAACAGGTAGAGAAGTGAATTTGGTTTGGAAAACATGTTTTGAGTATTTAATTTGGAGCAACCATTTGAAAGTTATTAATTATGCCATTTAGTTTGTCATTTTTAAGGATTATTAAATAACATTAATTTTAATTGCCCAAATTGCAGAACAAAGGTGTTAAACAGAAAGTACATTGAATTTTGACTGAAAAACATATTTTACATTTTCAATTTGGAGTTGTTTTGCAATTTTTATGTGTGTTTGAAGTTCAGGGATGGATCTGTGATTTACAGGGACTGGGATGTGAAGGAAAAAGTGGGGCAAGGGCTTATCTGCGAAAACCACGCCCAACGGCAGGGTTGCACCATGCCACAGCTAACCTGGGTCGCTGACAAGCAGGCCCAGGCCACGCTGGCGCACACGCGGCGCGGGTGGAAGCCACGCATGACACCGCGGTGTATGGCAGGTGGGGCCGCTTTTCCGCTTAGGACAAGGTAAAAAGATGGGCTTTTGCGCCCTCGGGGGATCGAACCCGCGCGCGAGTCTCTCCGCGGAAGGAACCAAGCCAGTGGGGTGAGCTGAGGGTTGTGATAGAAGCAGCGCTTAGCTGAAAAAGAGGTGGCCTGCCCTGTGGTGTTCTGACGAAACGCTACGCCGTCAGTCTGCAGATCGGAAACGAGGATCAGCAACCCGCCGGCGACGACCGTGTCCGCGCGGCGCGGCGTGCCTGCAGTGCGCGGAGGTGCTCCTAGATGCCAGGGTGTTGTGCGCGTGTACATGTACAAGTGGGGTGCGTTTCTGACGAATGCGTTTCTGACGAACAAAAGGAAAGGACGCCCGTTCGTCAGATACGAAGCACGGCACAGCGCCTGCCTTCGCCGGTGACGTGCGACGCGCCGGCTAGCTCCAGGGCACGGGGAGGAGGAGAGGGAAACGGGGGCGGAATAGAGACTCACCACGTCTGTAGAGGAAGTAGGGGGCGCAGAACGACGGCGACGCAGGAGCAGAAGTCGACGGCGTGCAGGGAGGAGGTGGTCGACGTTGCGGCCGCCCTGGGGGCTCCCAACACCCGGCGAGGAGGCGAGGCTGCTGAGGCAGTCACCGCGGTTCCATTCCCGTGGAGGGTGGAGCTCGAGGAGGCCCGTGGCGATGAAGGCAATGGCGACGTTCTGACGGTGGCGGTGGAGGTGCAGGTTCAGGGTTCAGAGACAGAAGAACTCGGGGGGGAAGAAAGGAGAGATGGCGGCGCTAGCTGGGAGATGGGGGGGTTCTAGGGCGAGCAGAGGGGGATGGTGGATGTTTTTATGGAGGGTTGAGCCTGTACGGCTGCACATCGGGAGGGGGGAGGAGGATCCTGTGGTGAGGAGTTGGTTCGTACTGCTGACGACAGCTCGAGGAGGAAGAAAGCGGATGAAAGGGCACCGGGCTTAAGTGGTGGGCTGGCTAGGGTGGGCTGCCTCCCCCCAGCTCAACTCTCTCTTTTTGATTTGTTTTCTTTTCTTCTTTTTTTTTGGTAAGGGATGAAAGAGAGAGAGATGGAAATAGGGTTTGGGGGGTTTTAATTTTTATAAATAAATCTTAACAATTGGCAAACAGCAATTTCAAAGCAATTGTGAATATTAAGTCCAAATATTGAAATATTAATTGGAGTTTTAAGTTGATAATTGAAATTCCATTAGTTTTCCATAAAGATTGATTTTTAAACAATTTATTCAATAACCCCAAACAATTTATGAGGCCTTATTGAATTAATTGTTTGCAAGAATTTGATTTTTTTTGAACCCACAATTTGATCATGCCCATTATGATTGAATTTGAAGTGTATTTGAATTTATCATTTGGGGTGTTGATTAAAGGGAGGTTTTATTTAACAAGCAATTTAAATAATTTCAACTTCAAAACTATTGGAAACAATTGAGTTGTTTTAGTTTGCAATTTTTAAATTGGAAATTTTTGAACAATGTTTGAAAGTTTAATTTGGTTTGAGTTTTCCAGTTGTTTTGAAAACAGGATGCAATGCTTATGATGCATGTGATGCAAAGCAAAAAGAAAACAAACAACTTTCTACTCAGGGTAACACCCCAGGTGTTACAGACGACACCACTAACAAGGGTTTGCGCCCTCGCAATCCACCTGCTAACCCGGGAGGGGAAAGAAGTTCAACTATCGATTCTCCATGCTTCCAGCTGATCTCCTCGACACCACTAACAAGAGATTCTTGCTCGGGCTGATGACGATGTTCTTCCACCAGGAAATCTTCCGATGATCGAACCTATTAGGTTAACGGCTCAGAAAACGTCCACCCACGTAGGATCCTAACACTTTGAAAGATTGAGTACGAGAGTAGACTCCAAAACAAATAAGATGGGAGGGAAAATAGAATAGGGATAAGGAGAAAACAAGAATCCTATTGAGATGTTTCCAAAATAGTTTAACAGAAAATAGTTTCTGACACTCTAGAAACAACGATCGTTAGCGAGGTTATCCTACAGGCTTTGCGGACCCGTTGCTTCGATAACCATTCGTATCGAAACAACATTGGGAATCGGTAACCATGCTCTGATACCATTTGTCGCGCCCCGAGATCGGGCACTATGCAGATTTCAGCATTCCGCCAAAATCCACATAATAACCTATTCCAGGTTGCCACTTGTGATAACATTACAACAGTTGACGAATAATCCACAACAACAACAGAAAAGATATATACAAGATGACTCAAACGAGTCAGGGATACAACTGATACAATACAAAGATCCAAATAACAGCGGAAGAAACAACATAGCGTCCGACTACGGACAAGATACAAATTGGACTAAGAGTCCTGAAGATAACCGAGAGCGTCCAATCCCTGCCCAGGCCAAGCCGGAGAGATTCCCAAGCTAACGTCGTCAGACTTCAAACCTGCTGACTGCAATATTGAATATGCAGCCACGAAAAGGATTCGTGGGTCAGTACGGTTAAGTACTGGCAAGTGGATAAACCATACTCACAAAATACCGGCGTAACCAGTCATCACAAGATACAAATACTTTGGGTTCAACAGAAAGGAAGGGATTATTGCAAATAAGCGGCAGCGGGCTGCACTAACCAACTACAGAGTCTCACTACAACATCCGGCTAAAAGAGGGGGATAAGATAGCGTATCGTAACCAACTACAACTACTCACTAAACAATACCCATCCAATGTCACCCCCTACTAAGGAAGCAACCCAATGATAACTCACACGGTTGGATTAATGATGGTTCAAGTTATTGTGTCAATAAGACTATTACTAGTCAGATTATCATTAGTTAGGTGTAAGTTATTCTGAGTACTTGTTAGCCAGTACTTTCACCAAGTCAACCATAACCGCGGAAAACACGGCTTCTCGAGAAGATTTACCCTGCAGGGGTGCACCAATTTGGTCGTACACGTAAGAATACCCCGCCAGATAGGAAATGCACTTCCACCAAGCGAGGCACTCAACACAACCCAACTCTTCTCCGCATCAAGCCCAAAGAACCCCGTGCAGTTGAGCGCACGGCTAATCAAGCCCCACGAAGAAAAGGGGACCCTCATAGCACTCTAAGAACGTGTCTCCCTAAATGCCGACTACAAAAGTTCCACCCTGGCCTGGGTTCGCAAGATCATGCATGCGGCAAATGGAAAACCCGAACTATGAGGCGATTTGGACGAGATGCGAATCGAATCAAGTTGAGGGGGGCGCCCATACTCGCTTCCCACATGCGGTTAGTGCGCTCATCATGGATCAGTAGACAAGACCCTTTTCCTAATTAGGGTCGACACTAGCAGGCTTCAAAACCACGTCGGGCCTCCTGTCGGTGCCTTATCATCAAATTATTATTACCCAAAACATTAACATGTTGTTGATTGAATTGAAACCCAACTATAAACTAACAGGTGATTCGACAAAGGATAACAAGACTCGAGCACAAACAAATCTAAGCATGCAACTACGACACGAGGGCCAACAAGGTAAACAAACAACAGTTGATAGGAAGTGGAAGGAAGGCTATATCATGGCTGCAAGGTAAACATATAATAGGATCGAGACACAAGCATCGAATCAACAGGCTAGAATAAGAACAGCGGAAAGAATCGGTAACAAGTGATGAAAGGCAGCCATTTGGCAGCAAGTGAGTATACTTGCCTGAGATCCAGCAAGTAGAGGTTCATCCGAAGAACTTGTCGTTGCTCACATCATCTCAACGTCCTATCCGGGAAGAAGCAACGAACCTCGAACAAACACCGGATGCAACAATTACTACTACGGCAAAAGATCCAGCATGATCAAGATATGGATGCATGACAAGTTTAAGAATGCATCAACGATAAACTAGTTGACATGGTAACATAATTAAATGGACCCATATGCAATTTGGGTTGCGTATGGAAAGCCCATGAATTAAAGTTGAAATAATTGTTTTACAACTAATCAACAGGTGAAAGTGGATTAGTATGATGCATGGATGAGAAAAACAGAAAAATAACAACAATAGAAACAATTAGAAATAAGGTTTACCAAGTTTGGAATTTTATTTATTAAGTTATGGAATTTTGGTTTCTTAAAGGTGTTACACAAGCATTTGTTGTTTTCACCAATTTAAATTGTTCAAAACAGATAACAAAGTTCATATTTGGAAAGAACACAAAATTTTAGGTGGATTACATGTTTCAATTATTGAAAAAGGAATTAAGATGAATTAATTATGAATTAAACAAGTTTAAACAAGATTTAATTGAATTTAATTCAAATATGAATTCATTTGAATCTTTATTTGTTCAAAACATTAATTCAAATTCATATTTTAAAAGTTTATACTTTTCTGGTTTGAAAACATATTTTATAAGTTCAAAAATAATTTAATTTGAGCAAGTTATGAATTTAGCAAATTTAAATGATTTAAACAAGGTTATAATTATTTAAGCAAT
Source organism: Alopecurus myosuroides (assembly GCA_028641055.1). Classification (NCBI taxonomy): domain Eukaryota; kingdom Viridiplantae; phylum Streptophyta; class Magnoliopsida; order Poales; family Poaceae; genus Alopecurus; species Alopecurus myosuroides. Next base: position 140,159,988 of record CM054059.1, read on the forward strand.
TTTAATTATCCAAAACATGAAACAAAATTTATATTTGAAAAGGTGGTTCAAAATGGCATGGAAAACATATTTTATTTGTGTGATTTGAATTAAGTTTGAAATAGTTATGCAATTAATCAAATTTTAAATGAATTGTTTGAATTTGAATTTTGAAACAATTTGAAATGTTCAAAACAGAAATCAACTGACTTAAACAGGTAGAGAAGTGAATTTGGTTTGGAAAACATGTTTTGAGTATTTAATTTGGAGCAACCATTTGAAAGTTATTAATTATGCCATTTAGTTTGTCATTTTTAAGGATTATTAAATAACATTAATTTTAATTGCCCAAATTGCAGAACAAAGGTGTTAAACAGAAAGTACATTGAATTTTGACTGAAAAACATATTTTACATTTTCAATTTGGAGTTGTTTTGCAATTTTTATGTGTGTTTGAAGTTCAGGGATGGATCTGTGATTTACAGGGACTGGGATGTGAAGGAAAAAGTGGGGCAAGGGCTTATCTGCGAAAACCACGCCCAACGGCAGGGTTGCACCATGCCACAACTAACCTGGGTCGCTGACAAGCAGGCCCAGGCCACGCTGGCGCACACGCGGCGCGGGTGGAAGCCACGCATGACACCGCGGTGTATGGCAGGTGGGGCCGCTTTTCCGCGAGGACAAGGTAAAAAGATGGGCTTTTGCGCCCTCGGGGGATCGAACCCGCGCGCGAGTCTCTCCGCGGAAGGAACCAAGCCAGTGGGGTGAGCTGAGGGTTGTGATAGAAGCAGCGCTTAGCTGAAAAAGAGGTGGCCTGCCCTGTGGTGTTCTGACGAAACGCTACGCCGTCAGTCTGCAGATCGGAAACGAGGATCAGCAACCCGCCGGCGACGACCGTGTCCGCGCGGCGCGGCGTGCCTGCAGTGCGCGGAGGTGCTCCTAGATGCCAGGGTGTTGTGCGCGTGTACATGTACAAGTGGGGTGCGTTTCTGACGAATGCGTTTCTGACGAACAAAAGGAAAGGACGCCCGTTCGTCAGATACGAAGCACGGCACAGCGCCTGCCTTCGCCGGTGACGGCGACGCGCCGGCTAGCTCCAGGGCACGGGGAGGAGGAGAGGGAAACGGGGGCGGAATAGAGACTCACCACGTCTGTAGAGGAAGTAGGGGGCGCAGAACGACGGCGACGCAGGAGCAGAAGTCGACGGCGTGCAGGGAGGAGGTGGTCGACGTTGCGGCCGCCCTGGGGGCTCCCAGCACCCGGTGAGGAGGCGAGGCTGCTGAGGCAGTCACCGCGGTTCCATTCCCGTGGAGGGTGGAGCTCGAGGAGGCCCGTGGCGATGAAGGCAACGGCGACGTTCTGACGGTGGCGGTGGAGGTGCAGGTTCAGGGTTCAGAGACAGAAGAACTCGGGGGGGGGGGGAAGAAAGGAGAGATGGCGGCGCTAGCTGGGAGATGGGGGGTTCTAGGGCGAGCAGAGGGGGATGGTGGATGTTTTTATGGAGGGTTGAGCCTGTACGGCTGAACATCGGGAGGGGGGAGGAGGATCCTGTGGTGAGGAGTTGGTTCGTACTGCTGACGACAGCTCGAGGAGGAAGAAAGCGGATGAAAGGGCACCGGGCTTAAGTGGTGGGCTGGCTAGGGTGGGCTGCCTCCCCCCAGCTCAACTCTCTCTTTTTGATTTGTTTTCTTTTCTTCTTTTTTTTTGGTAAGGGATGAAAGAGAGAGAGATGGAAATAGGGTTTGGGGGGTTTTAATTTTTATAAATAAATCTTAACAATTGGCAAACAGCAATTTCAAAGCAATTGTGAATATTAAGTCCAAATATTGAAATATTAATTGGAGTTTTAAGTTGATAATTTAAATTCCATTAGTTTTCCATAAAGATTGATTTTTAAACAATTTATTCAATAACCCCAAACAATTTATGAGGCCTTATTGAATTAATTGTTTGCAAGAATTTGATTTTTTTTGAACCCACAATTTGATCATGCCCATTATGATTGAATTTGAAGTGTATTTGAATTTATCATTTGGGGTGTTGATTAAAGGGAGGTTTTATTTAACAAGCAATTTAAATAATTTCAACTTCAAAACTATTGGAAACAATTGAGTTGTTTTAGTTTGCAATTTTTAAATTGGAAATTTTTGAACAATGTTTAAAAGTTTAATTTGGTTTGAGTTTTCCAGTTGTTTTGAAAACAGGATGCAATGCTTATGATGCATGTGATGCAAAGCAAAAAGAAAACAAACAACTTTCTACTCAGGGTAACACCCCAGGTGTTACAGACGACACCACTAACAAGGGTTTGCGCCCTCGCAATCCACCTGCTAACCCGGGAGGGGAAAGAAGTTCAACTATCGATTCTCCATGCTTCCAGCTGATCTCCTCGACACCACTAACAAGAGATTCTTGCTCGGGCTGATGACGATGTTCTTCCACCAGGAAATCTTCCGATGATCGAACCTATTAGGTTAACGGCTCAGAAAACGTCCACCCACGTAGGATCCTAACACTTTGAAAGATTGAGTATGAGAGTAGACTCCAAAACAAATAAGATGGGAGGGAAAATAGAATAGGGATAAGGAGAAAACAAGAATCCTATTGAGATGTTTCCAAAATAGTTTAACAGAAAATAGTTTCTGACACTCTAGAAACAACGATCGTTAGCGAGGTTATCCTACAGGCTTTGCGGACCCGTTGCTTCGATAACCATTCGTATCGAAACAACATTGGGAATCGGTAACCATGCTCTGATACCATTTGTCGCGCCCCGAGATCGGGCACTATGCAGATTTCAGCATTCCGCCAAAATCCACATAATAACCTATTCCAGGTTGCCACTTGTGATAACATTACAACAGTTGACGAATAATCCACAACAACAACAGAAAAGATATATACAAGATGACTCAAACGAGTCAGGGATACAACTGATACAATACAAAGATCCAAATAACAGCGGAAGAAACAACATAGCGTCCGACTACGGACAAGATACAAATTGGACTAAGAGTCCTGAAGATAACCGAGAGCGTCCAATCCCTGCCCAGGCCAAGCCGGAGGGATTCCCAAGCTAACGTCGTCAGACTTCAAACCTGCTGACTGCAATATTGAATATGCAGCCACGAAAAGGATTCGTGGGTCAGTACGGTTAAGTACTGGCAAGTGGATAAACCATACTCACAAAATACCGGCGTAACCAGTCATCACAAGATACAAATACTTTGGGTTCAACGGAAAGGAAGGGATTATTGCAAATAAGCGGCAGCGGGCTGCACTAACCAACTACAGAGTCTCACTACAACATCCGGCTAAAAGAGGGGGATAAGATATCGTATCGTAAACAACTACAACTACTCACCAAACAATACCCATCCAATGTCACCCCCTACTAAGGAAGCAACCCAATGATAACTCACACGGTTGGATTAATGATGGTTCAAGTTATTGTGTCAATAAGACTATTACTAGTCAGATTATCATTAGTTAGGTGTAAGTTATTCTGAGTACTTGTTAGCCAGTACTTTCACCAAGTCAACCATAACCGCGGAAAACACGGCTTCTCGAGAAGATTTACCCTGCAGGGGTGCACCAATTTGGCCGTACACGTAAGAATACCCCGCCAGATAGGAAATGCACTTCCACCAAGCGAGGCACTCAACACAACCCAACTCTTCTCCGCATCAAGCCCAAAGAACCCCGTGCAGTTGAGCGCACGGCTAATCAAGCCCCACGAAGAAAAGGGGACCCTCATAGCACTCTAAGAACGTGTCTCCCTAAATGCCGACTACAAAAGTTCCACCCTGGCCTGGGTTCGCAAGATCATGCATGCGGCAAATGGAAAACCCGAACTATGAGGCGATTTGGACGAGATGAGAATCGAATCAAGTTGAGGGGGGCGCCCATACTCGCTTCCCACATGCGGTTAGTGCGCTCATCATGGATCAGTAGACAAGACCCTTTTCCTAATTAGGGTCGACACTATCAGGCTTCAAAACCACGCCGGGCCTCCTGCCGGTGCCTTATCATCAAATTATTATTACCCAAAACATTAACATGTTGTTGATTGAATTGAAACCCAACTATAAACTAACAGGTGATTCGACAAAGGATAACAAGACTCGAGCACAAACAAATCTAAGCATGCAACTACGACACGAGGGCCAACAAGGTAAACAAACAACAGTTGATAGGAAGTGGAAGGAAGGCTATATCATGGCTGCAAGGTAAACATATAATAGGATCGAGACACAAGCATCGAATCAACATGCTAGAATAAGAACAGCGGAAAGAATCGGTAACAAGTGATGAAAGGCAGCCATTTGGCAGCAAGTGAGTATACTTGCCTGAGATCCAGCAAGTAGAGGTTCATCCGAAGAACTTGTCGTTGCTCACATCATCTCAGCGTCCTATCCGGGAAGAAGCAACGAACCTCGAACAAACACCGGATGCAACAATTACTACTACGGCAAAAGATCCAGCATGATCAAGATATGGATGCATGACAAGTTTAAGAATGCATCAACGATAAACTAGTTGACATGGTAACATAATTAAATGGACCCATATGCAATTTGGGTTGCGTATGGAAAGCCCATGAATTAAAGTTGAAATAATTGTTTTACAACTAATCAACAGGTGAAAGTGGATTAGTATGATGCATGGATGAGAAAAACAGAAAAATAACAACAATAGAAACAATTAGAAATAAGGTTTACCAAGTTTGGAATTTTATTTATTAAGTTATGGAATTTTGGTTTCTTAAAGGTGTTACACAAGCATTTGTTGTTTTCACCAATTTAAATTGTTCAAAACAGATAACAAAGTTCATATTTGGAAAGAACACAAAATTTTAGGTGGATTACATGTTTCAATTATTGAAAAAGGAATTAAGATGAATTAATTATGAATTAAACAAGTTTAAACAAGATTTAATTGAATTTAATTCAAATATGAATTCATTTGAATCTTTATTTGTTCAAAACATTAATTCAAATTCATATTTTAAAAGTTTATACTTTTCTGGTTTGAAAACATATTTTATAAGTTCAAAAATAATTTAATTTGAGCAAGTTATGAATTTAGCAAATTTAAATGATTTAAACAAGGTTATAATTATTTAAGCAATTTTAATTATCCAAAACATGAAACAAAATTTATATTTGAAAAGGTGGTTCAAAATGGCATGGAAAACATATTTTATTTGTGTGATTTGAATTAAGTTTGAAATAGTTATGCAATTAATCAAATTTTAAATGAATTGTTTGAATTTGAATTTTGAAACAATTTGAAATGTTCAAAACATAAATCAACTGACTTAAACAGGTAGAGAAGTGAATTTGGTTTGGAAAACATGTTTTGAGTATTTAATTTGGAGCAACCATTTGAAAGTTATTAATTATGCCATTTAGTTTGTCATTTTTAAGGATTATTAAATAACATTAATTTTAATTGCCCAAATTGCAGAACAAAGGTGTTAAACAGAAAGTACATTGAATTTTGACTGAAAAACATATTTTACATTTTCAATTTGGAGTTGTTTTGCAATTTTTATGTGTGTTTGAAGTTCAGGGATGGATCTGTGATTTACAGGGACTGGGATGTGAAGGAAAAAGTGGGGCAAGGGCTTATCTGCGAAAACCGCGCCCAACGGCAGGGTTGCACCACGCCACAGCTAACCTGGGTCGCTGACAAGCAGGCCCAGGCCACGCTGGCGCACACGCGGCGCGGGTGGAAGCCACGCATGACACCGCGGTGTATGGCAGGTGGGGCCGCTCTTCCGCGAGGACAAGGTAAAAAGATGGGCTTTTGCGCCCTCGGGGGATCGAACCCGCGCGCGAGTCTCTCCGCGGAAGGAACCAAGCCAGTGGGGTGAGCTGAGGGTTGTGGTAGAAGCAGCGCTTAGCTGAAAAAGAGGTGGCCTGCCCTGTGGTGTTCTGACGAAACGCTACGCCGTCAGTCCGCACATCGGAAACGAGGATCAGCAACCCGCCGGCGACGACCGTGTCCGCGCGGCGCGGCGTGCCTGCAGTGCGCGGAGGTGCTCCTAGATGCCAGGGCGTTGTGCACGTGTACATGTACAAGTGGTGTCGTGGGATAACCACGGCAGACGTTACCAGGGGTAACTGATCTTGGGGCAAGACGACACAGGCGTTTGGGAGAGGGTTTAGCTCAGAGGAAAACATGATGGAACTCGATCTGGTAGCCGGCAATCAAGTCGCCGAGTCTCCGATCTTAATATATTAACTCGATCTCTCGTATACACTGGATGCTCGATATCAAGTGGTACTGCTAGGGTTCTTAGATCTCCCTCAACTAGACCTAGGGGTTGGTTTATAAAGCACCCGTACCCCCCTGGCTTACTCTCCAAGGCGCACCCTGAATCCTACCCGGACACCGCATACAAACTCTAACTTTCCTTTACCGTAACCCACAATCCGGGTTACGAGGCCTACAAACTTGGGCCTTCCAGAAGTTTCTTTACCCTTAACCGGATCTTGCGCAGCGTCCTTTGGGCCGGGTTATGCCTTGGAGTTGGCCTACCGGGTTAGCATCCCTCCATCAGTAGTCCCCAGAATAGCTTGGGCTTCACGGATCCTTCCTTGAAGCGCATGCTATTCCCTGAAAAAACATCAAATGCCCAAATGCATGAAGGCTGGGTTAAAACGCTTCGATAAACAGCTAGGCCCAACTCCACGGTGGCCATATAGTAACCCGGCTCCTCTCCAAACACCCGGCTTAGCTCTCCGGGTCTAAACCCTGATAAAAGTGTCAAGATCCTGCACTTTACTCGATAATTGATCTTGATATTATGAAGAATATCTCCTTCTTATTTCTGCCCAGATATCACGTTCAACACCTAAAGCGTATTTCGCAAAACTCAAACAGATAGTCGTTACTCCGTAATCCCCGGCTCCCGCTCGTGGAACCAAACTTATCCACCCGAACCATTATAAATATGCTCGTAGGGGTAACCCTAACCCCAACGGCTCACTTCCCCCCATTCCTCTTCCTTTCTTCCTCCGTGCTCAAGCTCACAGAGCGCCACCACGGAAACCCCGCGCGCATCACCGGAGCCTATCGGCCGCCGGCTACGCTCCGCCACAGCGCGCTCTGCACCGCCGCCAAGATCCGCCGCCAAACCCCCGACCGGCCCATCGGGAATCGCAAAGGGGCACCAAACTTGCGCTATTTGCCTCCGTCGAGCTTCACTTCGATCTCCTCCAGTAAGCCTCCCATACCCGTTAACTGGCCTCCGCAATTTCTTGATTTTCTTCAGATTAGATCTAGGTCAACCCGCCGGTCATTTTCCCGGTCATGCCGAATTAAGTTACTTGTACTCACTCTAGTTCATCCAATGGATTGGATACTAACTTTACTTTACTTCCCTACCGCCCATAGCTGCTAATTTTGCCACAAATCCAGAAATGGAATCTCTAGCCTGGGCTCGGGCCGCCCAATTTTTCCGCCCTTACCTCTATCATCCGGAAAATCTTCCCTTTTCCGACTCCCTTTATTCGTAATAGGTACCTGTGTAACCATCTATCACCCTCGAACATTCTTTCAATGCATAAGCCTCCATGATTTTTATAATGATGCTTGATACCCGGATAGCTTGAACCTTGCTCCACGGAATGACATCCGGATAGTCTGTAACTTCCATATTGTCTCGATGCCACTCACCAATACTCGGCCAGTTCATGGTTTCCGAGTCTTATTCCTTGTATCCTTCTACCTTGTGCTTTGCAGGTCAATCACATGTCTCCCAAAAAGCAGGGAAAAACACCAGCCAAGGCCAAGACCACCAACTCCATATCCGCCAACTGGGCGCGATCTTCGGTCACCAAGGCCAAGTTAGAAGAACTGGCCGAGTTAGGGGTTCTACCCCCTCAAAAGGAAATCCACTGGAGGGTGCCGGGCAACGAGACCCGGCCTACCCGGCGAAGGATGAGGTAATATGTTTTGTGGAACACGTGACCCGGGGCTTCCGTCCTCCGGGTCACCCTTTCTTCCGCGATATTCTAAGCCATTATGGCCTTCGCATTTTTGACATAGGGCCTAATTCCGTATTAAATATCTCCCACTTCATCGTTCTCTCCGAGTCATACTTGTGCACTCCGCCAAGTTTGGCTCTTTTTGTCGAGCTTTTCCAGTGCAAACTGTCGTGGGATAATCACGGCAGATGTTACCGGGGGTAACTGATCTTGGGGCAAGACGACACAGGTATTTGGGAGAGGGTTTAGCTCAGAGGAAAACATGGTGCAATTCGATCTGGTAGCCGGCAATCGAAGTCGCCGAGTCTCCGATCTTGATATAACAACTCAACTTTGGGATTACACTAGATGCTCGATATCAAGCGCTGTAACTAGGGTTCTTAGATCTCTGTCTAAAACTAGACCCGTGGGTCGGTTTATAAAGCACCCGTACCCCCTGGCTTATTCCCCAAGGCGCATCCTGGATCCTACCCGTACACGGCGCACAAACCCTAGCTTTCCTCTACAGTAACCCACAATCCGGGTTGCTGGGCCTACAAGCTTGGGCCTTCCACAAGCTTCCTTATCCTTAGCCGGATCCTGCGCACCGTCCTTTGGGCCGGGTTACTCCTTGGAGTTTGGCCTACCGGGTTATCGTCCCCCCGTCAGTAGTCCCCAGAATAGCCTGGGCTTCATGGATCTTCCTTGAAGCGCCCGCTATTCCCTGCAAAGATATCAAACACATAGGAACGTGGTGGCCGGGTTAAGATGCTTTAACAAGTGGCTAGGCCAAACTCCATGGTGGCCATATTGTAACCCGGGCTTTCCCCAAACTCTTTGGTTTAATTTTCCAGGTTCAAACCCTAATAAAAATGCCAAAATTCCATACTCGACAACCGATCCTGATATCACGGAGTGGATCTCCTTCTTTCCCTTGTCCAGATGCTTTGCCCAATACTTGGCGCATATCTTGCAGAATCCACGTGGATAACCGTCACCCCACGATTTCCGGCTTCTGGCCGTTAGGATAGGCTCACCCCTACTTTATAAATAGCACTCAGGGGATAACCCTAAACTCATCACTGCGCCTCAGTTTCCACTTTCCTTCCTTGCTCCTTTCACCCTCGCGGCACCACCGCAAGAAACTCGCACTTGTCATCGTAGCAAGACCGCCGCCGGCCGCGCCCGCTCTCGAGCCATCCCGCGCCGCCGTCAAGTGTCGCCGTCACGCCTTTGCTCCTCTCGCCAAGAATCGCGGAGGGGCATTCGAGCCACACCGCTTGCCGCTGCCGCGCTAGACTCCAATCCCTCCAGTAAGCCTCTCGCAGCCGTTTAATTTAGCCCCATAATTTTTCAATTCATCCAAGATCGGATCTAGGTCAACCCGTGAATCATTTTTCCGATTTCATCAAATTAGATCGATTCGATGCTCGCCAACTCCTTTAACCGTCTGCTAGATAGTTACAACTCATCCTCCTACCCTCACTAATCACCAAATCTCCTGAAAAACCGCTCGCAAACTTTCCCATCTAGATCCACTTCTCCTTGATTTTCCGCTCATTGCGTTAACACCCGGAAAACCTTCCTTTTCCAGCTATCTTGCTTGCAGTAGACACATGGGTAACCACCCATCTTCCCCAAATGCTTTTCCATACGTAAGTGACCAATAATTTTCATGATTGTATTTAACACCCGGATACCTTGCAATCTCCACCTCATAGCGTGACACCCGGATAATTCTTAGCTCTATACTTTCTTGATACCTTATACTCGGATAATCCAACACTTCCGAGTCTTATTTCCTGAGCCTCTTTTTCTTACGTTTTCGCAGGTTGATCCCATGGCTCCCAAACGACAAGGAAAACAGCCGACTCAAGCGAGGACTACCCAAACCATTTCCGCCAACTGGGGGCGTTCCACAGCTACAAAAGCCAAATTGGACGAGCTAGCCGAATTAGGGATCCTTCCTTCTCAGAAGGACATTCACTGGAGGGTGCCGGGCAACGAGACCCGGCCCACACCTGCTGATAACGAGGTAATCTGCTTCATAGAGCACGTGACCCGGGGACTCCGTCCTCCGGGTCACCCTTTCTTCTGGGAGGTCTTAAGCCATTATGGCCTCCGGGTATTCGACATAGGGCGTAACTCTATGTTGAATATTACCCACTTCATCGTTCTATCCGAGTCGTACTTGTGCATGCCGCCTAGTTTGACTCTCTTCATCGAACTATTCCAATGTAAGCCGTGCCGTGAAAGTGGTGACGGTGCACTTCTTACTTGTGGCGGGGTATCCATCCAACGCCGCAAGAATTCACCAATGCCAACTCTCAATTTGAACTCCCACGTCAAACATTGGCAGCTGTCTTTCTTTTACTGCCACGATACCTCCCCAGACGGCGAAAAGAAACTGCCGAGTTACTCGGAAAACCTCCTCGATCCTTCCGAGTCTTTCAATGCCTTTGCACCAGACTCAGACAGGGAGGCGATCCTTCCCTCATTAGCCAAGATAGCCATCCTCTCAGCTCAAGGCCTCCTCGGGCTAAATTTAGTAAAAACATGGGTGGACTTTCGGATCCAACCCAACTCCATCCGCACCAAACTGATGTGCGAGTATTCGGGGCATACCACGGATGCACTCCGATACTCCACCAAGAGCTTCGCGACCGGCGATACTAACAAGACCATCAAAGGCTTCCTGACAGAGAAGCTGGAGGTGATAAAGGGTATCACCGGGTTACCCCCGTTTACTCGGGAAAACCCGGCTCCAGCGGTAATACCCGGTATTCATAGCTCATTTCCACATTTTGGCTTGATATAGCTTCTAACCCTTAATCTCATTCTTTTTTCTTAGGCTGATGACCCTTTCTGGAGGGTTGAACCTTCTCCCCCTTCCAGAGACCCGGAAGAAGAGGACGAGGGCTGATGATAGTGAAGGTATTTGCACAGCATTTGTATATCTTTACTTGCATCACTTCCTCCCGTTCACCTTTTTTCCAACGAACACACACCCGATTCACAGGACTGGAGGACGAAGGTGAGGCCAATGAGGATGACCCGGAGGCAACCGAGTCTGACCAAGAGGCAACAGTGGGTGCCAAGAGGAAGACCAGGGGGGCAGTGTCCAAGGTTCCTTTTTCCTCATTATCCTCTGAACCTTACTCCTTTGACGCCATGCGACAACTTAACCATCAATTATCAAATTCGTCGTGCTTGAAGGGTTCCTTCCCAGCCAAACGCAGAGTAACTCGGAGCTCCCCGGGTGAAGATCCCCTTAACCCGGGCATCTCTACTCCCTCGGTCCCTCGTGGCGGCGCTCCTCCGCCTCGTCCTTCCGACTCTCCTCGACGCCACCCTTCTCCTAACCATCCACGTGCCGGGCAATTCCGGGTCCCGTTAGTGGTCCCCGTGGCGACCTCATCTGCTTCCAGCGGCGAGCTCCCGCCTGATTACACCGTGAATGCCGGGTAAGTTTGTGCTACATGATTTCCTTTTACGCCTAACAAATTTCCACTCAAGCCACCGTCATCACTAATAACTGCCTTTTCTCATCTTTCTTTTAGCGCTCAAGCCGTCGTCAGTGACCCGGAAAACATAGAAGCAGATAACCATCAGGCGGAGAAGCCGACTGACAATGCAGACGCCGCGACTGGCGGTGACACGGCGAATAACCAGGGACAAGGCCCTCTGAACAATCCACTTCCCCGAGCTGCCGGATCTCCTTCCTCATCGGAACCAGTAGACGAGGAGATCGAAGTTCTAGATACAAGGATGAGTTCTCCCAACCCGGCCACCCAAACTGTCCGGGTCTCAACTCCAAGGGAGGGGAGAGCCCCCCCACCAAGCGACCAAGCTGCCGGCTCTTCCGGTACTCGATCCGAGGAACTGACATTTGCCCAGATGCTGGAAACCCTTCGCACTTTAAGGGCTAATGAAGAAAACATCTTGGGAGCTTTGATAGCCAAACACGAGGTAAATCCGACTAATGTTGCTTATGCCTTTGTCCAGTCCCCAAGTTCCGAGTGAATTGATTCATAATTTACTTGGGACTTTATTATACAAGCGACTGATAACTTGCTTCTCTGCCCAACTGATCCTTGTTTGCATGCATGCAGGCTTTCGTAACTCAATCTGAGGAGAAACTGGCGGACGCCACCAAGCTCATCGAAAAGGAGGTAGCTTTACGTGAAGCAGCCGAAGCCGAAGCCAGGAGAAATAGGTTGATAATGAGGAAATATAGGAAAAGGGCTCACCGAGCAGAAGATGACCTAACAAGCCTTTCCGTCCAAATATCGGACACATATCGTGCTTTACTTGGTACGTTTCCTCCTCCGGGTTTATCTTTTTGATAGATAGCAGCAGTTTCCCGACTTACGTCTCCATTTCTTCAGGCCCGGACGAAACCATGCCGGAAGAGGATGACATGGCCAAGCTGAAAACCATGAAGAGCGTTATCCGGCAGCTATGTGCCGGAACCAAATGGATCCTTGAGGAATTGCGGTGGCCAGGTAGAGGACATGTTGATCTGAAGAGGATGCTGGATGCCTTCTCCACTATTCCCGAGTGGATTTGGCACTGGAAGCGCTCGTCTTGCCGGGTTGGAGTGACCCGGGGGCTTGCACTTGCCAAGGCTTATCTCCCCAAGCTCGAGCTAGTGAAGCTTATGGGCGGCTTCCCAGAGTTCAAGCTTGACGGATCCAATTTCTCGGTGAAGGATTTTCAGGCCGTCCAGAAGGAGGTCCGTTACCCGGCCAGCGTAATTGCTGATGAACTGGATGTTAATATACTTGTTCCAGCATACGATGCTGCCGGTGAAGCAATTAAGTCAGATCTTCCTGAGCCGTATGATATGCTGGCTCGGTGGAAGGAGGAAGCTGCTGCGATAAGGGCGGAGGCTGCCAAGAAGCAAGCTGAAGCCGGCTCTGCCCCTGCTACCTCAACACCATTCGTTCCACCTCCTGCAGGGGATGGTACCGCCGATCCGGGTGCTGCTGCTACCACCAATGATGGCAAGGGCAAGGCCAAGATGAACGCCGAGTGATATATTATTTCTAATGCCTCTTCTTATGCACCGGTCGGTCAACATACTTTTTAAAACAGTTATATTTTGGGTGGTGCGCCTGTGCACCTTTGATATCTTTTCACCAGGATTTTGTAATGCACGCTAAGGTCTTGATATACTCGATGCCTGTTCCGGCCTTTTTAAGTTTATCCATTATTGAGCTCATCTGTTCTCGATATCTGGCTTTCTTTATTGTTCCTTTTGTGAAAACTCAATTTCCGGGTCTCATGGGTATTGACAAGCGGATTTTGCTTCTAAGTCCCCAAGTCCCCAAGACTCGGATAATTGTGTTTTTGGAATTATACAAGTAAGCCATTTTTTCTCTTTTCAAGATTTCAAGCCATCCGGACCCGGATCGCCGAGTCTAGGACACTTGATCTTGAAAGGGGAACGAACTGCCTACTGCTAATTTCACAAAGATCCCTGAGTTGTTTCACATAGGTTTTGAAGTTACGCTTAATAGTCGTTGAGTTTCCAGCTGTTCAGCCTTGTACTCTGCATAACTTGTGGTTTAGATGACCCTTTTGACTATCTTGTACTGTAAGCCGGCTTTCGCGTGGATACCATGTTGTTACATCCATACGAAGACGTAGCCAGCCAAGCCCCGTCGGGTTTCATGACTGACTGCAATCGTAAGCGAACAAATCATGCCACTTTAATGCGAGTCACATCGAGCTTAAGTAAGAATAGCCAAGGAATTTGGACTTCTTTGTCCGGTTATAAGATTGTAGCCGTACTCGTTTGCAAGTAATCGGCCCTTATAACTCATAGGCATCATGGCCGGGTCTTTGAGTTTGTAACTGTGCTATTCAAGCGACCAGCCCCCAAGACCTAGATATACGCATCATACTGAGAGTACATAACCTGATAATAACCATCTCTTTTCTTGATAACCACCTCTTTACTTGATATGAAAAATCTAGGTCAGCGAGCCGCCTCGTTAAAAACCCGTCCAGTCCCCAAAGGTACCCTGGATAGGAAAAGAGTACGTCTGAAAACCTGCTGCCTATTACATCGTGCAATTCCACTTGCCAATATAATCTTTTTTAAGTATAATATGGACGTAGCTGAGCCACGTTCCATGGTCTATCTCTTTCTTGCATAGATGAAGTGGTATGTGCGGTGTCGTTAACTGTAGCCGACTCTTCCCTTGCATCTATCAAGTAATATGATCCATTATGCAGATTCCGGCTTATGATAAATGGTCCTTCCCATGGTGGTGATAATTTGTGTTTTCCTTCATTTGACTGTACCAGGTGCAGAACCAAGTCTCCTTCCTGGAATACCCGGGTTTTCATGCGCCGGCTATGATACCTCCGTAGATCTTGCTGATATATGGCTGATCTTTCCAGGGCTTGTTCTCTTTGCTCTTCTAACATATCTACGGCGTCCTGCCGGGTTTTTTCGTTCTCCACTTCGACGTAAGCTGATACTCGCGGTGAGTCGTGAATAATGTCACTCGGTAACACTGCCTCCGCACCATAGACCATGAAGAAGGGCGTCATCTGAGTGGATCTGTTAGGTGTAGTGTTGATACCCCAAAGCACAGAAGGAAGTTCTTCGACCCATGCACCAGCAGCCCTGACACAGGGAACTCGCAATCGTGGTTTTAACCCACGAAGCAATTCTTGGTTTGCTCTCTCCACTTGTCCATTGGCCTGCGGATGAGCCACCGATGCAACATCAAGCCGGATTCCATTGTTGCCACAGAACTTCTCCATCTCACCAAGGGACATGTTGGTTCCATTGTCGGTAATTATGCTGTGGGGATACCCGAACCGGTAGATAATCCTTTTCAGGAACTTGACTGCTGTAGCTGCTTCGCAATTAGTAACTGGCATAACCTCAACCCACTTGGTAAACTTATCAATAGCCACCAAAAGATGTGTCTTCTTGCATGGTGACATATGAAAGGGGCCAACCATGTCCATACCCCAGACAGCGAACGGCCAAGTTAACGGGATGGTCCGTAACTCCATAGCCGGCACATGGGTTTGGCGAGCGTACCTTTGACATCCGTCACACCTTGCCACCAATCGTTCCGCATCCGCTAGAGCCGTGAGCCAGAAAAATCCGTGTCGATAAGCTTTAGCCGCAAGAGACCTTGTGGATGCATGATGTCCACAGTCGCCTTCATGGATTTCCTTGAGAATCTGTCGGCCTTCTTCTGGCGCTACGCAGCGCAAAAAGACTCCTGCTGCGCTTCTCTTGTATAATTCTCCATTGATGATAGAATATCCCTTTGCTCGCCTCAAAATTTGCCTTGCTAACACCTCCTGCTGTGGTAACTCGCCCCGCGACAGGTAGGCCAAAAACGGTTCTGTCCATTCGGGTACAGTACGTACTGTAGCCACAAGTCCTGAATCCGGGTCTTGGTTTGCCAATTCCTCCTCTGACTCGGTTTTAACCGATGATCGCCATAATTCATCCAGGAAAACGTTAGGTGGAACCGGCTCTCTGCGCGAGCCGAGTCTAGCGAGCGCGTCGGCTGCCTCGTTCTTTCTTCTGTCTATATGCTCCACCTCATACCCGGAAAAACATCCTGCAACCCTATCAACTTCCCTGCGGTATGCTGCCATAGTTGCGTCCTTTCTATCCCAAGTTCCTGACACCTGCTGTACCACAAGATCCGAATCTCCGAAACACCGTATCCTTTTGATGTTCATCTCCTTAGCTGCCCTTAGGCCGTGCAATAGGGCCTCATACTCGGCCACGTTGTTGGAACAGTCAAAGTGGATTTGTAGTACGTAACTTAGTTTATCTCCTTTGGGTGACGTCAGCACCACCCCAGCTCCTGATCCCTCGTATTGCTTAGATCCATCGAAGTGCATGATCCATGACTCGGAATTTGGAACCGTTGTAGTCATGCCTGTATGTGTCCAGTCGTTAACGAAATCAATTAAAGCTTGAGATTTGATTGCTGACCTGGGTTCGTAGTTGATGTGATAATCCCCCATCTCTATCGCCCATTTGGCTATTCTTCCCGTCGCGTCCGAGTTTCTGATGATATCCGACATTGGTATTGAACTAACCACTGTTATGGGGTGTTCTTGGAAGTACGGCTTCAATTTCCGGCTAGCCATAAAGACCCCAAACACCAGCTTTTGCCAATGTGGATAGCGCTGCTTTGCTTCTGATAATACCTCGCTGACATAATAAACCGGCCTCTGAACCGGGTAACCTTTCCCGTCCTCTTTACGCTCCACAACAACTACTGCGCTGACGGCTCGGGGGCCAGCTGCCACGTACAGCAACATAGGCTCTTTAGGACCCGGCGCCGCTAGTACTGGTGGTTCGGATAACTGCTTCTTTAGTGCCTCGAATGCCTCATCCGCCTCTTGATCCCACACGAATTTGTCTGATTTCCGCAAGAGCCGGTACAAGGGTATTGCCTTTTCTCCGAGTCTGGATATGAATCGGCTCAAGGCTGCTACGCTGCCCGTGAGCTTTTGAACATGCTTCAAATTTTCTGGTTTTTTCAGACCCTGGATGGCCTTGATTTTATCCGGGTTTGCCTCGATCCCTCTTTCGGAAACTATAAAGCCGAGTAATTTCCCGGCTGGAACTCCGAACACGCACTTTGTCGGGTTAAGCTTCATCTGGTACCTCCTCAAGTATTTGAACGTCTCCTTTAGATCATCGATAAACGTCTCCGCCTTCCTGGTCTTGATGACCACATCATCCACATAGGCGTGGACGTTGCGTCCGATTTGGTCTTCGAAGCACTTTTGAATACATCGTTGGTAAGTTGCACCGGCGTTCTTCAATCCAAACGTCATGGTTTTATAACAGAAGGCCCCAAAAGGGGTTATGAATGATGTTTTCTCCCAATCCTCCCTCTTGAGCTTAATCTGATGATACCCAGAATATGCGTCCAGGAAGCATAATAAATCGCTTCCAGCTACTGCATCTATAATCTGATCTATCCTGGGTAGTGCGAACGGATCCTTTGGGCAATGTTTGTTGAGACTCGTAAAATCAATGCACATCCTCCACTCATTGGTCTTTTTCATCACTAGAACCGGGTTTGCCAGCCAATCCGGGTGAAATACTTCCATGATAAAGCCGGCTGCCAATAGCCGAGCGATCTCTTCGCCTATAGCCTTCCTTCTTTCCTCATTCATTTTCCTCAAGCCCTGCTTCAAGGGCCTGGACTTGGGATCCACATGCAAACTGTGCTCGGCCAGCTCTGTAGGGATACCCGGCATATCGCTAGGTGTCCAGGCGAACACATCTGCATTTGAACGAATAAACTCCACAAGTGCTTCCTCCTGCTCTTTTCCCAAGTTAGACCCTATGGTAAACTGCTTAGTGGAATCGCCTTCAACAAAATCTATCTTCTTGGTGTCTTGTGCTGCCTTGAATTTTGCTCTCTCGTCCTCGGTATTCGGCTTGTTCAAGGCTGTTCTATCATCCGGGTTCACTTGAGACCGGTAATATTCGAGTTCTTCCTTTCTGCATGCTTGCTCAGCCATAACCGAATCTCCTTCGTCACACTCGGCCGCTATATCCCGGTTCCCATGTATGGTGATGGTCCGTTTAGGACCCGGAATCTTTAGCTGCAAATACACGTAGCACGTCCTAGCCATGAATTTGGCATAAGCCGGTCTTCCAAACAGCGCGTGATAAGGACTGCGTAGTTTGACCACCTCGAACGTGAGCCACTCAACTCGATAATTATCCGTCGATTCTCCAAAAGCAACCTCCAAGGTGATCTTTCCCTCGGGGCTCGCCGAGTGACCCGGTACGATCCCATGAAAGATTGTCGAACTTTTCTGCAACCAGGACTCTTTGAGACTCATCCGTAAGAAGGTCTCCCAATAAAGGATGTTGATGCTACTTCCACCGTCCATCAGGACCCTCTTCAGTTCGTAACCATTAACCTGTGGAGAAACCACCAATGCCAAGACTCCTGGACGCTCTACTTTTTCCGGATGATCTCTTCTATTCCACGTTATCTCTTGTTCTGCCCATCTAAGATATCCCGGCGCGGCCGATGAAACCGAGTTTGCCGCTTGCTTTGACGTCTCTTTGTTCCTGCTAGAAGTTCCTGTAGTATGCACATGATATTGTCCTTTTAAATTAGTCGTTCGTACCATACCGACGAAGATGTTGATCCGGCCGATCGTCACGACGGATCCGGATTCGAGGTGATCCGACTCTGGCCCCCAGCCGGAATCGTCCACCATCTTTTTTCCTCTGCGGTCGATGTAGATTTCGCCAACGACGAGATTCTCCATATTCTTCCGAGCTTCTCCCGTGATGTAAACACCTTTGGACGTAGGCCCCACGGTGGGCGCCAACTGTCGTGGGATAATCACGGCAGATGTTACCGGGGGTAACTGATCTTGGGGCAAGACGACACAGGTATTTGGGAGAGGGTTTAGCTCAGAGGAAAACATGGTGCAATTCGATCTGGTAGCCGGCAATCGAAGTCGCCGAGTCTCCGATCTTGATATAACAACTCAACTTTGGGATTACACTAGATGCTCGATATCAAGCGCTGTAACTAGGGTTCTTAGATCTCTGTCTAAAACTAGACCTGGGGGTCGGTTTATAAAGCACCCGTACCCCCTGGCTTATTCCCCAAGGCGCATCCTGGATCCTACCCGGACACGGCGCACAAACCCTAGCTTTCCTCTACAGTAACCCACAATCCGGGTTGCTGGGCCTACAAGCTTGGGCCTTCCACAAGCTTCCTTATCCTTAGCCGGATCCTGCGCACCGTCCTTTGGGCCGGGTTACTCCTTGGAGTTTGGCCTACCGGGTTATCGTCCCCCCGTCACAAACCGTGCCGCGAAAGCGGTGACGGGGCACTTCTCGCTTGCGGCGGGGTTTCTATCCAGCGCCGCAAGAATTCTCTGATGCCACCCCTCACTCTCAACTCCCACGTCAAACACTGGCAACTCTCGTACTTCTATTGCCGAGACACCTCCCCACCCGGCCAAAAGAAACTGCCGGGTTACTCGGAGGGCCTTCTCGATATCTCCGAGTCTTTCAATGCCTTTGCCCCTGACTCGGACAGGGAGGCCATCCGGCCTTTACTAGCCAAAATCTCTGTTCTGTCGGCCCAAGGTCTCATTGGGCTTAACCTGGTGAAAACTTGGGTCGATTTCCGGATCCAACCCAACTCCATCCGCACTAAGTTAATGTGCGAGTATTCAGGGCACGCTACGGACTCGCTCCGGTACTCCACCCACAGCTTTGCAGCCGGAGATACCAACAAAACTATAAAGAGCTTCTTGACAGAGAAGATCGAGGTAATCCGGAACATAGCCGGGTTAGAACCCTTCACTCGTGAGAACCCATCCCCCAAGGTAAAGACTCGGTTTTCATACTTTTTCTTTCACACCTTCCACTCGATATGACTAATAACCCTTATTCTTATACCTTCCTCCCAGGCTGATGATCCCTTTTGGAAGATTGAAACTCCTCCTAACTCCGAAAACCCAGAGGAGCAAGAGGATGGCATTAACTCGGATGAAGGTACGTTTCGAACTTCACGTAATTCCCTTGAGTTCATCGTGTCCCATTCTTCATTTTTCAACTGTGACCTTGATAACTTCCAGAGTCAGAGGACAAGGACGAAGGAGAAGAGACCGACGGCAAAGTAGAATCCGCGAGTGATGAGGAGGAAGTGGAGCCGACAGTCAAAGTCAGATCTAAGAGAAAACCCCGAGGGGTCGCCCTCAAGGTTTCATATCGCCTCCTCGCATTCAATTCGTATTCCTTTGATGATATACATGAGCTAACTTGACGTTATTCCACTGGCCATATTTGAAGGAGTCGCCCATGACCAAGCGCAGAGCGACTCGAAATTACCCGGGTGATGATGCTCTTAACCCGGGTATTTCATTGTCTCCGACTCGGCGCGCTGGTATTTACCCTATCCTTTCTCGGACGAAACAATCTTCCTGAACCATTCCCTTATGAAATCTTGCTTGATACTTTTCAGTTTCGCCCGGGTCCAGCAGCGAATTCCCTTTGGACTTTGCGGTGAATACCGGGTAAAATTCCTTTCCTGATGTTCTTATCACATTTTCATCACCCTTTCCTGATTGTACACTAACTGCTCACTCATACTATCTATAGGGCCACGGTCGTTATTAGCGACCAAGAGGATATGGAGACCGATGACCCAGGTAAGGGGAACCTGGCTGATAAGACAACAGCCGCGTCTAGCGGCGAAGAACAAGCGTCACCAATAAACCCGGCCAGACAAGAAGCCGAGTATCCGATAGCCTCTCATGCAAGCAAGAAGGAAAAAACTGCAACTTTGGGTGCGGGAGAGGGAGCATCAGATTCCGACATTCGAATGACCCGGATGCCGTCTTCTGCTAAGAAGAAAACTCCTTCTCCGAGGTTCCAAGGCCCCGGGTCCTCTAATACGGGTAATGATACCTTTGATGAACTGATGAGCGCTCTCCTCAGTATGAAGGCCTCAGAGAGCAATATTCTGGAGCGCATGGCCGCCGAGCACCAGGTAACAACACTTGATATCTCACAGTATACACTTAGTCCCCAAGTTCCGAGCATAACTTTGTTGAAGTTATGCTTGGTACTTTATACAATAGTCGGCTTGCCATGATACCCGACTGATACTTGTGCTCCTTGTTCTTTACAGGCACAGATGACCCGGTCTGACGAAGTTTTGCTCAAGACCGAACAACTTCTTCTTGCGGAGGTGAAGCGTAGAGAAGCCCTTGAGGCTGACGTGGAAACCTTGAAGAAGGATGTTTCTAAATACAAGAAGAAGTGCACTACTTCTCAAACCGCACTGAAGAAATTATCGGACCAGGTTACCGATACCTATCGCATCTTGCTTAGTAAGTTTTTGCTGCCGACTGACTTCATGCCTTTACTTTATCACATGATACTCGGGATTACTGATACGTTTTTCCTTTGTTTCAACTGCAGGTGCCAACCTTGCGGCCCCAGAGGAGGATGCCATTGCAAAGGCTAGAACCTTAAAGACTGTGCTCCGGACATTCTTTGCCGGCACGAAGTTTATACTGGATGCCGTGAAGTGGCCTACTGAGGTATATCCGGGTGAAGAAAATCTCATCCAAGCCTGCTCCACTGTGCCTGCCTGGATTGAAATCTGGAAACGCTCGGCATGCCGGATTGGTATGACCTGGGCCTTTACCCTGGCTAAGGCTTATTTTCCGAAGCTTGATCCGGCAAAGGTAATATCCGGGTTTCCAGAATTCAAGGCAGATGGTTCCAAGTTTGCACCCAAGGACTTCAAGGCCATACAGTCCGCAGTGCGTCACTCGGCCACCACTTTGGCCGATAGTATGGATCTTAACACAATTATGAGCGCATACGATGCTGAAGGCAAAATCGTTACAGAGGACGCACCCCCGCCCTTTGATATTTTGGAGAAATGGGCTGCTGACTTGGCCAGGAAGAGGGAAGAAACTGCAAAGAGAGAGGCCGAGTTAGGATCAGGGCCAACCACCTCTACACCAGCTGTTCTTCCGCCTGTCCGTCCTGCCTCGAAGAATCCGGTTGATGATGCCGATAGAGCCAAAGAGCAAGTCCAGGAGCAAGACCCGGAGGCCAAGGGCAAAGATGTGGACCCTACTCAGGAAGCCGAATAGGCAGATGCCATCGAAATACTTCGATCATCTGATACTTTTATTCGAAACAAGTATTCTTTTGACGGTGCGCCTGTGCACCCTTGATACTGGTGTCGCAACTTGTAACGCACTTTAATTCTGTGATGCACTTCGTGCCTTTCTAGGCTTTTTGATGAACTTGATACTTGTCTATCTTATTCCTGATAATCCAACTTTCTTTTCATTTCTTTTTATTCCCCTCTTTATTTCCGAGTATCGTGAGTTTTGACAGGTGGACTTTTCTTTAAGTCCCCAAGTCCCCACGACTCAGACATTGGGGTCTTTCGAGCTTAGCAACGAAATAACTTGATCCTGCTTCGAAACCCGCAGTCCCCAAGGCCCGAATATCCGAGTCTGTGGTGTGTGGTCTTTTCGAAGAGAACAAACTTGTTGTTGCTAAGCCGAAACCCGGAATTATTTCATACAGATAATGAAGTTATGCTTGATAAACGTTGAGTTTCCAGCTATTAGCCTTGTACTCTGCATAACTTGTGGTTTAGATGACCCTTTTGACTATCTTGTACTGTAAGCCGGCTTTCGCGTGGATACCATGTTGTTACATCTATACGAAAACAGGGTCAGACAAGTCCCATTGGGCTTCATGGCTGATTGTAATCGTAAGCGAGCAAATCAGGCCACTTTAGTGCGAGTCACATCGAGCTTAAGTAAGAAAAGTCAAGAAAATTTGGCTCCTTTGTCCGGTTATAAGATTGCAGCCGTACTCGTTTGCGAGTAATCAGCCCTTATAACTCATAGGCATCAAGGCCGGGTCTTTGGGTTTGTGGCCGTGCTATTTAAGCAATCAGCCCCAGAGACCTATATATATTCAACATACTTAATGATACTGATGTATTGGTAGCAGTGGATACTACTAACTTGTGACTGAAGTAAAGATCGTAACAAAATGGGACTTGATAACCATCTCTTTATTGATACGAGAAAGTTTGGATCAGCAGGCCGCCTCATTAAAAACCTTCCAGTCCCCTTAGGTACCCTGGGTAGGAAAAGAGCGCGTCTGAAACCTGCTGCCCGTTACATTGTTTAGTTCTTCTTGGGAACCGGTCCCGGGCTGACGTGACCGATACACATTCTCCATTTGCTGGACTTTTTCATGATGAGTACCGGGTTTACTAGCCAACCCGGGTGAGGTGTTTCCATAACGCGGCTGGTTGTGAGCGGCCGTGCAATTTCCTCTCCTATGGCAGATTGTTTGGGGGAATCATCCTTGATAAAAGCCACCATCTTAGCATCTTGTGCTGCCTTGGACTTTGCTCTTTCGCCTTCAGTACTCGGCCTTTTTGATGTGGTTCTGTCCTCCGGGTCTGCTTGAGACCGGTAATGCTTGAGTTCCTCCTTTCTACAGGCTTGCTCGGCCATTGCTGCGTCTCCTTCATCACATTCAGCTGCTATATCTCGATTTCCATGTATGGTAATGGTCTTCTTAGGACCCGGGATTTTTAGCTGTAGATACACGTAACACGGCCTAGCCATGAATTTGGCATAAGCCGGCCTTCCGAATAACGCGTGATAAGGACTGCACAATTTGACCACCTCAAAAGTGAGCCACTCAACTCGATAGTTATCCTTTGATTCCCCAAAAGCTACCTCCAATGCGATTTTTCCCTCGGGGCACGCTGAATGACCCGGCACTATCCCATGAAAAATTGTTGAGCTTTTTTGTAGCTGAGACTCCTTGAGGCCCATGCGTAAGAAGGTTTCCCAATACAGTATATTGATGCTACTTCCACCGTCCATCAAAACCTTTTTCAGCTCATACCCATTGACCTGCGGTGCGACTACTAATGCTAAGACTCCTGGGTGTTCTACTCTTTCCGGGTGGTCCCTTCTGCTCCATGTTACATCCTGTTCTGACCATCTCAGGTATCTCGAGACAGCCGAAGAAACTGAATTGACCGCTTGCTTCAGTATCTTTTTGTCCTTGTTAGAACCTCCTGTGGTATGCACGTGATATTGACCCAACTGTTTGGGGTTAGCCTGGAAACCTCCTGCTCCCCCTTGGTTATTACCTTGATTTCCAGCTGCCGGGTTACCGGCTGGGGGTGGGCCGCCCGGGTTTCCACCTGGACCCGGTCCTCCTCCCCGTCCTGCACCTCGCATGGCTCTGTTCACTTCCTCATTCTTCCATCTCTGTAGGTCGGCGCACTGCTCCAAGGAGTGGTTAGCTGGCCTACCGTTCCTGCTGTGCTTCGGGCATGCCATTCTGAATATGTCCCAATTATTACTCGGCCTTGGTGGCCCTTGATAGTTTCCTCCATTGTGATTTCCAGCATTGAAATTTCCTTCTGCCCTGGGTCTGGAAGATCCAGCTTCAGTATTGGCGACAAACTCGGAGCCTCCTTCAAACGGACGCTTGTTCTGGCTGTTGTTACCCGGCGCTGATCCGTTGCCGGTTCTTCCGTTACTACTTGTGTTTGCTTTTGCTTTTTTATCGTCAGTTTCCTCTTCCGTAGTGTCCGTTGCGGCATGTTTGTTGCATGCATCCATCAATTCTCCCATTGTAACTTCCGAAGCATTCCGACTAGATTTCATGCGAGTTAACTTTTGTACTAAAGGTGTGTACTTGCAGGTCTTTGCCATAGCTTGCAGCGCATCCTTGGGCTGAATATCCGTAGATGAATGAAGAATTTCCATAACCCGGCGGACCCAGCTGCGCGCCGATTCTCCCTTCTTCTGAGCACATCGCTCTAAGTCGTCAATAGTGAATAACTTTCTACACGTCCCATGAAAGTGCTTGATAAACGCAGTTTTCAATTCTTCCCATGACTTAATAGATCCTTCCGGTAGATTGGCGAACCATAACTTTGCTGCTCCCTCTGACATCATTAGATACATGAATTTGGCTTGAAGATTCTCGGACGCATTGCGAATCGACATGGCCATCTCATAGCTGCTCAACCATGTTTCCGGATCCATAGTCGGCTCATAATTCACCACTTTACCCGGTTCTTTGAACTTTTCCGGGTAAGGTTCAGCTCTGATGCTATCCGAAAGACACTTAGGCCCTACAAGAATGGTTGAAGCTGGTCTTACTCGGGAAACGTGTGATCCTGCAGGGGCTACAGCTGGATGCGGTACCGCTGGTGGCCCATGTGCCGCAGACCCGGCCACGACTCTCCTGGCTCTGGAACTATCCACGATGGCCTGTGCTGCTGATGCTGCTGGTACTGCCTGAATGTGTGGAGGAGGCAGCATTTGCTGCTGCTCTTCCCTCCGCCGTGCCGAACTTGTTTGGATGTTTCCAGCATTACCTTGTTGTTGGCTGACATATGGCGTCCCATGCATTCCACTTCTGTGATCCGGGTAATTAACCTGTTGCGCCACCGCGGTGCGCAGCATATCTATCGCCCGCCGGGTCTCCTCTGCGTGGGGTGACTCTCTCACGGGGATTTGATTTAGTGCAAGCGTTGCGGCGTACACGTTGTCCATGGTATTGTTGTAATGACCCGCTGGTGTGCGAAAACGCGATGGTGGTGGTGGTGGTGGCGGTGGTACAGTATTGCCGGCAGTAACTCCAGTCTGTGGTGCAGGTAATCCGGCCTGCGTATCTACCGGTTGTACTCCTCCGGTTGTCGGCTGAGGGGCGGTTCCTTGATTTGCCGCTGGAATCGGCTGATCCTGAGGCGTGATAAATAGTGCGGCCGGGTTTATGACTCCTCCCAATGCTGGTAATCTAGTTTGGTGCCTTTGATGTATTCTAGTCGTTTCCTCTCGGAGCCGAGTTTCCAGTGCATCCAGCTCGCGTTGCCGTGTGGCCATCCCTTGCCTTTCTGCTTCTACTTGCCTCCTCTGCTGCTCAAATGCACGACGGGCTACGTCCAAATCCCTAACACGTTCCGCCACGTTCTCTAGAGTGATAACTGTGGCAAGAACCGTCGGATCTAGGATCAGATTGTTGTCGAACAAGGCCGGGTGTTGTGGATTGGAAGGACCCGCTCCTGGTGTCCGGTTTGCTAGGAATCCGAACGTGTTCGCGTGTAGCTCGTTTTCTGGCGCTTGACTGGTAACCGATGCCGACTCTCCGTCAACCTGGGCCAAAACCGTGTTTCCGTTAGCCGGCCCCTGCTGCCGGGTTAATGCTTGTGCTGACCCGGCCGCGGCCGCGGTTACGGTCTCTTGGTTGAGATTGGTCGCGGGAGCCGTGTAAACCGCGACTCGGCGTATGATGCTTGGCGCGAATTCATGTTGTTCCCCTTCGCTGTTATTCTCCTCATACCGGTTTTCCAGCAGATCCAGGATGGACTCGGTATCATCCTCTCTTTCGACCCGGTCGCGCGGGGTCCATGCCGGTTCCTCCGGCTGTTCCCACTTCGCGATGGGTTCTTCTATCGGATATGTCGTTCCAACTGATTCTTCTTCATCTGATTGGATATAAGTGGCCTCCCCTGACACAGAATCAGATCCAAAATTGTCAGGGATCGAACCGGAAGTACATACCATACCGATGAAGACGCTGATCCGGCCGATTGTCACGACGGATCCGGATTCGAGGTGATCCGACTCTGGCCCCCAGTCGGAATCGTCCACCGTCTTTTTCCTTTGTGGTCGATGTAGATCTCGCCGACGACAAGATTCTCCATGTTCTTCCGAGCTTCTCCCGTGATGTAAACACCTTTGGACGCAGGCCCCACGGTGGGTGCCAACTGTCGTGGGATAACCACGACAGACGTTACCAGGGGTAACTGATCTTGGGGCAAGACGACACAGGCGTTTGGGAGAGGGTTTAGCTCAGAGGAAAACATGATGGAACTCGATCTGGTAGCCGGCAATCAAGTCGCCGAGTCTCCGATCTTAATATATTAACTCGATCTCTCGTATACACTGGATGCTCGATATCAAGTGGTACTGCTAGGGTTCTTAGATCTCCCTAACCTAGACCTAGGGGTTGGTTTATAAAGCACCCGTACCCCCTGGCTTACTCTCCAAGGCGCACCCTGAATCCTACCCGGACACCGCATACAAACTCTAACTTTCCTTTACCGTAACCCACAATCCGGGTTACGAGGCCTACAAACTTGGGCCTTCCAGAGGTTTCTTTACCCTTAGCCGGATCTTGCGCAGCGTCCTTTGGGCCGGGTTATGCCTTGGAGTTGGCCTACCGGGTTAGCATCCCTCCATCAAGTGGGGTGCGTTTCTGACGAATGCGTTTCTGACGAACAAAAGGAAAGGACGCCCGTTCGTCAGATACAAAGCACGGCATAGCGCCTGCCTTTGCCGGTGACGGCGACGCGCCGGCTAGCTCCAGGGCACAGGGAGGAGGAGAGGGAACCGGGGGGCGGAATAGAGACTCACCACGTCTGTAGAGGAAGTAGGCGCGCGGAACGACGGCGACGCAGGAGCAGAAGTCGACGGCGTGCAGGGAGGAGGTGGTCGACGTTGCGGCCGCCCTGGGGGCTCCCAGCACCCGGCGAGGAGGCGAGGCTGCTGAGGCAGTCACCGCGGTTCCATTCCCGTGGAGGGTGGAGCTCGAGGAGGCCCGTGGCGACGAAGGCAACGGCGACGTTCTGACGGTGGCGGTGGAGGTGCAGGTTCAGGGTTCAGAGACAGAAGAACTCGGGGGGGGAGAAAGGAGAGATGGCGGCGCTAGCTGGGATATGGGGGGTTCTAGGGCGAGCAGAGGGGGATGGTGGATGTTTTTATGGAGGGTTGAGCTTGTACGGCTGCACATCGGGAGGGGGGAGGAGGATCCTGTGTTGAGGAGTTGGTTCGTACTGCTGACGACAGCTCGAGGAGGAAGAAAGCGGATGAAAGGGTACCGGGCTTAAGTGGTGGGCTGGCTAGGGTGGGCTGCCTCCCCCCAGCTCAACTCTCTCTTTTTGATTTGTTTTATTTTCTTCTTTTTTTTGTAAGGGATGAAAGAGAGAGAGATGGAAATAGGGTTTGGGGGGTTTTAATTTTTATAAATAAATCTTAACAATTGGCAAACAGCAATTTCAAAGCAATTGTGAATATTAAGTCCAAATATTGAAATATTAATTGGAGTTTTAAGTTGATAATTGAAATTCCATTAGTTTTCCATAAAGATTGATTTTTAAACATTTATTCAATAACCCCAAACAATTTATGAGGCCTTATTGAATTAATTGTTTGCAAGAATTTGATTTTTTTTTAACCCACAATTTGATCATGCCCATTATGATTGAATTTGAAGTGTATTTGAATTTATCATTTGGGGTGTTGATTAAAGGGAGGTTTTATTTAACAAGCAATTTAAATAATTTCAACTTCAAAACTATTGGAAACAATTGAGTTGTTTTAGTTTGCAATTTTTAAATTGGAAATTTTTGAACAATGTTTGAAAGTTTAATTTGGTTTGAGTTTTCGAGTTGTTTTGAAAACAGGATGCAATGCTTATGATGCATGTGATGCAAAGCAAAAAGAAAACAAACAACTTTCTACTCAGGGTAACACCCCAGGTGTTACACTATGTTACTCCACTGTGACCACCTTAGCCCCACAATGATCCAAAGTTTCACGTCATCCTTGATTTTCCGCAACTAAGAAGATAGGCATAAGAGTGGTTGAGTGAAAAACACTAGCATTAATTACACTCACTCCAAATTCTCCAAGAGACGAGGGTAATAATAGTTGCCATAGCCTTGTGAGGTGGGCGGGGGTGCAAAACAGCTACAAATCAGGAAGATTGACGTTGAGAAAACCATCACATAAGCCCGAGGTAGCGAGATGAAAGTCAATCAAAGAAAAACCATGCTCCAAATACAAATGGAATAGCGGCAGTGGAAGGGAGGTGAACAACGGTCTTCATGTTGTCAGTAAAAGGGGAAACACCACACTTGGACCAACCATACCACAAACACGTTAGCGTTTCAGGCGTGGTTCTAATTACCAATGAAGCAAAGAAGTGATCCGAAGGGGACTAAGTTTTTTTTTGTACAAGGGGGACTAAGTTTTCATACGACCCATTCATGGTGGAGGTACTCGCCCCGAGGAACTGCATAGAGTAGGGGGAAGCTTAAAATTAGTTTTCGGGAGTAGAGAAGCGTCAAGCGAGGTCACCCCTTCTAATCGGCGATGGATAAATCCAACAAGTCAAACAAGCACTAGTAGGAAACTGGCTTTCTATGGAAGGCTTTCTGTGGCGCACCAGAGAATGGTGCGCCATAGAAATTTAATTTTGAGGCGCACGCCAAAATATGCGCCACATAAATATTGGATTTTGTGGCACACAGGAGAAGGGTGCGCCACAGAAACTGGGTGGGGCCCGGCCCAATCATTGCAGGCAAAAAATTCCGTGGCGCACGTGATCTGGTGCGCCACAGAAATGATGTATTCTGTGGCGCATGTGCATTGGTGCGCCACAGAATATGACATTTCTGTGGCGCACCAACCACACATGCACCACATAATTTTGTTTTTTCTCTCCACACCCCCTCCCTCCGGAACGCATTTTCTAGTTTTTGACGGGAGAGTTGCCGGTCTAAAAAGCATCAAAAAATAAATCCCTTATAGATGCACGGAGAGTTTAAGGTCTATTTTTTTATCAAATTTTGAAATATTAATTTCGACTTTCTGAGCAAAAGTTCGTTAAAAAAAGTAAAATGAGTATAACTTTTGCATACGTTATCGAAAAAAATGATCAAGATATAAAAAAAAACTAGAGAGAAAAAGGAACCCAACCTCACTGGCCTTCGGCCTGTGAGTTTTTTTTAGAATCGCCAAATTTCAAAAGGAAAAAAAGTTACGGCCGTTTGAAGACTTTTTCCCTACAAAATCAAAAAAAAATTAAAAAAAAATTCGGTGGCGCACCCCAACTTGGTGCGCCACAGAATTGTTGGGCAGGATTCGAAATTTGAATCCTGCCCACCAACACCTCTCCTTCTCCCTCTTCTTTCTCCTTCTCTCCTTTCTCTCATTTCACTTCTCCTCCACTTCTCATCTTCCCTCTACCTCTCCACTTCTCTCCTCCTCCTCCTCCTCCACCACCACCTCTCCTCCTCCTCCTCCACCACCACCACCTCCGGCGAGCTTCTTCTCCTCCTCCTCCACCAACTCCGGCGAGCTCCTCCACAACCACCATCTCCGGCGAGCTTCTCCTCCTCCTTCTCCGACGAGCTGCTCTGCCACCACCTTCTCCGGCGAGCTCATCCTCCTCCTCCACCTCTTCCTTCACCACCTCCTCCTCCACCACCACCTTCTCCTCCTCCACCACCACCTCCGGTGACCCCCATCTTCCACCCACCACCTTCTCCTCTCCCTACCTATGAAATTCCAAATTTTCGAAATTCCGGCGAAATTACGGCGGCCAGGTCCCTTTTTTAAAATTCAAAAAAAAATTATGTGGCGCACCCCAGCCCATGCGCCACAGAATTTGCACTTCTGTGGCGCATGGGCTGAGGTGCGCCACAGAAATCACATTTCTATCGCGCACGGGCTAGGTGCGCCACAGAAATGTAATTTAGTGGCGTGGATTCTGTGGCGCACCCCTCCGTCCCCTAGGTGCGCCACAGAATCCCAATTTGGTGCGCCACAGATAGGCCTTTTCCTACTAGTGAAGGAGGTGAACTGATTTAGCTTCTCTACCGAAAGGCAATCCAAGAAGTAGAGTTTCCCCAGTTTCCCCACCCACGCAGAGTTGTGCAAGGCATGGGGAATTTTTCATTTTTATTCCTTCAGCAAATGCTGTGGATGTCTAGGGAACATCCAACAAGGCAGGGGACACTAGTAACGCTAAGGAAACTTCTCTATGATGACGACATGAGGAAGGCTATGATTAGATGAATTTTCCACGTGAAAAATGAGACCCGCATGGCCAGGTAGCCCGCGACCAGGCATTCACCAGCAACGAAACATTTAGCTGAACTGTTGCCATTATAATAGCAAACAGAGATTCTGATGCATCTGTTTCCGATATGGCCGACTATGCAAATGTAGTTTTTGGTTGCCCCGTTTCTAATTGTTATTGGCCTTATATATTGTTTGTATTACCCTCGGCAAAACCCTACCCCTCAGTCTCTTCCGTCCATTCTTCATCTACGTACGCGGGGTGGCGGCACTCGAGTTGAACAAACACTCACTCTCTCCTCGGGCACTCCCCATCTGTACATGGCGCGCACAGTGGATTAACCTCATCCTTCGCTCCTCTCGGTCACCTCTCCTCTCTTTAGGTAGGAGGTGGCCCGGGATGCGACAACAAATAAGGAGCCCGTCAGTGCTTGACGTATCCGGCCGCCTTCGGTCATGTTCTGCCTCCTCTACTTGCAAATATGTTGCGGGAGGGCACATGGCATGTCTATCCACAGACAGTGCAACCGTCTTGGAACATGTCGTACCAGAGGACGACGCCGCCAACGTCATACTTCCAACGAGTTGAAGATGTAAATCTTTGTGTGACCGGATGTCACGCCTATGAACAATGTTTATT
This sequence comes from Alopecurus myosuroides, assembly GCA_028641055.1. Taxonomy (NCBI): domain Eukaryota; kingdom Viridiplantae; phylum Streptophyta; class Magnoliopsida; order Poales; family Poaceae; genus Alopecurus; species Alopecurus myosuroides. Next base: position 140,191,023 of record CM054059.1, read on the forward strand.
GTTTTTATAGGTTATTGTCATTTTTCTGGTTAGGTTTTCTGAAAGGATTGTTAGGTTTACATAGCTTCAAACTATTTTATGTGAATGTTTATGTTATATTCATTGTCTATGTTATTGTGAATGTTCTTTTTAGGGAAAAAATTATATAGTTATTGTTCTCATGGCTAAATTGAACTCGTTTGAAAAATCATAAATACATTTCGGTGGCACTGCATAAAAATATTTTCTTACTTGATAGTGTGCAGTAGTTTGCTTATTTGTTGTACACACATGTGCACAAAAATTATGTCATTATTGTGCTCCATCCACTTGTTTAGCGTGAAGGAGTGTTGTGTCTGAATTATTTATCAAGAAAGCACCAAATAAGTTAATTGGTGTTGGAGAAGAGTAAAATGTTTCATAGTTATAGTGGTGCAATAGGAATCTTGTTTTTTACTGTGTCTTAGACTTTGGAATGTCATGTTAGATGTTATTTTAATTATGTGCTTAGTAATATATTATGTATCATGCATAGTATCAAATAGCTGAGAGTGCTTAATTTTCCATTGAAATTAAATCATGTGTTGTTTCCTCATACTGAAGCATGGTATTGTGGTATTCTCCTTTGAATGATTTACTTGGATTGACTTGGAGCATGCTCACACCATGTTATGACTATAAACATAGTCAGCTATAGCATTGATGATCATTTAGTTTTTGACTTGTAATATCACTTCATGTTTTGATTAATGATGTTTTGTCGCTATGCATGATTATGGCATTTATTGCTCTCTTAGTTGGTCGCTCCCAGTCTTTTGCTAGCCTTCACCTGTACTGAGTATGAGCTCTACTCGTGCATCCAACTCCCCAAAACCAAAGTTTGCCAAATGTGTCCACCATACCTATCTACATGTGGTATTTCACCGCCACTCCAAATAAATTTCTCGTGTGCTACCTTTAACCCTTTAAAATTATTAACTTATTTTGTGTTCATGTTTTAGCTCATGAGGAAGTATTGAATGATTTATTATGTTTTCATGTTTGATGGATTAACACCTGACTAGCATGAATAATGTGTTAGTCCCTTATTTTGCAAAAAGACCAGGCATCTGGGTGCCCAGCCCAAAGTAAGCTACAACAATAACGTTAAAATCTCCTCACACTATGGACTTGGGAAATCATGAATTTAGCTTATGCAAACAAAGGAGACAGGGGAATATTATGATTCTCCTATGGGGGCCGCTCTTGAAGCCAGTAAACATGAAAATATGACAGGTCATTTGATAGAACTCGTTTACATAGACATACACCTCTCTTAAAAATTGTTTTAATATCTCTGATTTATTAAATAAAAAGCTCTAGCACATGAGTAATCTCTGCTTCCCTCCGCGAAGGGCCTTTCTTTTACTTCTGTGTTGAGTCTTCATCTTCTTAATTTATGCACCAATTAAGAGAGCATAGTTATCATTCTGAGTATAATATGCATAGTCCCAAAATTTATTATTGGTTGATTCATGATTGTGATATTGTTTGCTCTCAAATTATTTGTATCTAGTCACCATTTAAACTTTGAAGGTGTTCTGCCATTTATGTCTTGCTACCACACAAAGGACAAGTTGGGTACCACTTTATTATGTTTTTCTTTATGATTGAAACAAACTTAGTTCCTAAGTTTACATTAGTCCAAATAATATTTACCATGCCTTTGTTAAAGTACTTTGATCTCAGCTTGCAATGCTTTCACATAACATTAATCAAGATTGTGTTGGCTTCATGTCACCTCAAAAATTATTTTGTTATCACTTATGTACTCGAGGACGATCAAGAGTTAAGCATGCGAATGCTGAAACGTGTCAAACGTATATATAATTTTGATTCATACTTGTTTTCTGTCCAATGCTTTTATGTTCTTATCATGTTTTCACATGGTTTCCTCCATTTTCCGGATGTTTTCATACACTAAACTATTGAGAAGATGCCCTAGGCCAGTTGATGTTTTTTACTATTTTTCTATTTAAGAAAAGTTCTGAAGAAAATATTCTCGGAAAGGTCTGAAAATCCACGGAAATTAGTTTTTACCCGGAACGAAGACGAAGTCCAAAGAATAGGCGGTGGGGTGCCAGGCGTGCCCCACCCTAGGCTAGGCTTGGTGCCCCCTGGGTGCCCTGGCCACCGCCTCATGCTGCCTCTTCGCTTATAAATTTCCCTTAACCCTAAAAATATTAGGGACGGAGATTATTTTCACAAAACATATAGAGAGGTGTCGTCTTATCGAAATTCCAATCTAGGGCTTCTGCGGACCTGTTCCGGCACCCTGTCGGAGGGGGAATTATCATCGGAGGCCTCTTCATCGCCATGATCGCCTCCAGACATATGTGTGAGTCTTTCATCTCGGGTGTACGGGTCCATAGCAGTAGCTAGATGGTTGGTCTCTCCCCTAGGCCTCCATGTTTATAGTCTCTTGAGCTGCCTCACATGATCGAGACCATCGTTATGTAATTGTGCATGTTGTGTTTGCTGGGATCCGATGAACCATGAGATTATGATTATTTTTTTCATGTTGATATGAGATTCTTAACTTATATTCGTAGAGAGTTTTAATCTTGTCTTGCAATGCTCTCTGGTGTTTATGATTACCTTGGGCACGTAGTTGTTTTCACCTCCAAGAGAGGGTTTTTATGATAGATGGTAGGTGATACGTCCATTTTGCATCACTATTTTATATCATAATTTACTGCTATTCATTGATATATTTCATATTTAGAGATGATACTTATAGTATTTAATCTATTTTGCATGTTTGATGATTATTGGAGAATTAACTGCCGGAACCAGAATTCTGCTGGAAAAAGGACCGTCAAGATACCATATTTTGAAGATCAGCGATTCACGGAAAACATCGGGAAGTCCCTATTTCGCCAGATGTCGGAGCCAGCCAAAAGGGGAGGCAAAGGTGGGCCATCAGGATCCCACACCATGCCATGGCACAGGCCACCCTCTGGCCGCACCGCCACATGGTGTGGTGGCCCTGGCCCACCACTACCAATGCTCCTTCGCGTACTTCATCCCCCCGAAACCCTAAGACTCGGGGAGCCATCGAGGAAATATTATGTCGCCTCCACGAGGCGGAAAACAACAGAGATATAAAATCTCTCCGGCATGGAGAAATTTATTGGGGAAATTCCATCCCGGAGGGGGAAATCATCACCATCGTCACCGTCATCGAGCTGGACTTCATTGGGATCACCATCATCATCTCCACTGCCATCACCATCGTCTCCATCGCTCCACTCCGTTCCGCTGTAACATCTAGGGTTGAATCTTATCTATTTCATAGGGGATACTTTCCCGGTGTTAATTACTCCTTGTGGTTGATTCTATTGAGTGAAACCGTTGAATTAAGGTTTATGTTTAGATTGTCATTCATCAATATATCATCTCTGATCATGATCCATATGATGTTTTGTGAGTAGCTCATTTAGTTCTTGAGGACATGGGAGAAGTCAAGATGTTAGTAGTGGAATTATGTTGAGTAATATTTAATGGTTTGATATTTAAGTTGTGGTGTTATTCTTCTATGGGTATCATGTGAACGTCGACTACATGGTACTTCACCTTTATGGGCCTAGGGGAATGCATTGTGTATTCGGCTACTAATTGTGGGGTTGCCGGAGTGGCAGAAACCTAAACCCCCGTTAGGAAACCGATGGATGAGGGAGTGTAGGATCCCAGAGTTTAAGGTTGTGGTTAGACTTATCTTAATTACATTTTGTAGTTGCGGATGCTTGCAAGGGGTATAATCAAAAGTTTGTATTAGTCCAAGTTAGGGAAGTACATTAGCATAGGTTCACCCACACAACACCTATCAAAACAATAAAGATTAATCACCTGTATGAAGCGAAAGCACTTGACGAAATTCCCATGTGTCCTCAAGAACGTTTGGTCAACATACGTAAACCAACCGGCTTGTCCTTTGATCTAGAAAGGATTGGGCCATTTCGCAATTAGTATTACTGTCTTTTATTTACTTATACTTTATTTATCTGCTATATCAAATCCCCCTGAAAACTTGTTTGCTAGTATTTACAGTGAATCATTGATAAAAAATGCTTGTCAAAACCTTCTTGTCCTTGTTGGGTTCGACACTCTTATTTATCAAAAGTACTACGATACACCCCCTATACTTGTGGGTCATCAATAGGTTCATGCCTCCCTTACATGTGTGCTCGAGTGATAGAAACATGACGAATGAGAATGTGTTGTTGCTACTAGGGGGGAAATAGTGGTGCTCTTGTCTACGGATGAGGACCACTGCTTACATCACATATTGTTCTTAATGCATTTCTCTGTTGCACACAAAGCAATCACTTTGTTGTTTTAACTTAATACAAGAGAGATTTTCTAGATAGCTTTCTTTAGGTGGACTTTTATATATGAATGCATGCTGGATATCTGTCCATATGGCCTTGACGTAATGCCTACAATGTTAGAGCTCGTGAACTATATCTCGTCATAATAGTATTGTTATACGTTCAAGATTTGTCATTTGCCCAACTGTAATTTGTTCACCCATCATGCTTGTTTTCTTTGGAGAGAGACTACTAGTGAACCTATGCCCCCGGTCCTATTTTCCTCATATTTACAACCTTCTTTAAAGAAACTTCATAATTGTTTCCTTGCTGTTCTGTTTTTAGTTTTATTATTTTTCAAGACTCTATACGTTTAATTCTCTAGTTTTCAGCAAGACCGGAAGATTGACAACTTTCCGGAAAGTTGGGGCAAGAGAGAGTTTGTGTTTATGTATAGGTTCCACTCTTATTGACGCACCAGACAACATGTAAACTTCTCCAAGACTACAAAGTCTCACTGGTTCCATAAACCCTGGTTCCTTAACTAGGGGAAACTTTTCTCTGGACTATATCATACCTTCCGCTTATGTGATCACGTCAGCATCGGGTGGCCTGACGTCCTCAGAGTTTCCTATAGACATAGGTAACATATTTTCTCAGTCGATCTAAATTCAACTTGTTAACATTTGTATGCATATTTACTTTTTTGTTGAATTTTGTGATTGATGCATAGGGTTGAGAAGATCGAAGGTGTTGATTTTCTTAGCATATCATCTTACTATGTGGCTTCATCTCTCTACATGGAAGAACCCAATTTTTTTCATCCTTTAACCAAGGAAATGAGATAAGTAGAGTGATGGTTAACAATGTTTAGTTCATCATATTATCATAAGTCTAGTGAGCCTGGGAAATGTGTAATTTGATATATTGTGATTAAAAAGTAGCTATGACACTGTTACCGTTTTAGTTCTATTTTATGTGATTCAGTTGATGTTATGTGTCATCTATATTGTTGTCGTGGGGGTACCATGACATATCCCAAGCTTATTAGGCTAGAGTTTCATAAAGGGAGATGAGCGATGGTGGACTACTCGGCTTCACAGGACACGGGGCACAATTTACCTAGGTTCAGAGCCCTTGTGAGAAAGTAAAACCCCTACTCCTTCCTTTTTGTGTCTTACTCGACGAGTTCGACTCGACTACAGGGGTTGCGGCTCACAGATTTGATCTGGCGCAAGAGTATGCGGTGTGTGTTCTAGGATTTGCTATGACCCCTCGCAACCTTTATATAGGAGTCCGGATCCCAGGAGTACGTACATGAGTAGGACTCAATCAGAGTTTGTTTCCTAATTCTATCCTTGCCTTGCAAGGTACTTCTTCTTCGGGGTTGATCTTCTACTTGTACTCGTGATGGGACTTGACTCTGGCGTCTCGATGGATTGTCTGAAGGTCCTGCAGTTGGGTTGCACCCGTTATACCAACCGTGGGTGCCCATTTGGCATACCCACATCAATTGTTGTTGTTGACATATGAAATAAGCTTAGTGCAAACGAGCTGAACATTAATGTCGTTTCTTATGAGCCCCTCATTAAGAAAACAGAGAAATGAGTACCTCCTTTGCCAAAAAGGGGCTCATCGATGAGGATTATTCCCTCTATTTCCATTGTGGGCGTTCACACCATTAAAGAGATCATGGACACGGACCCCTTTTCTCTTTCTGATGAGGGTTTTGACTCGTGTCCATACCATGGTTATCTACTAGTGGGAGTGCCTAAAGTCAGTGGTCGTGTCATTGATAATATGTATTTGAGTAGAGGCATTTAAGTGCTCCATGTCCTTCGTAGAGCAGGGATCCCCCAACTCCATCCAAAGCTTGACCAGGTAGTTCTTGTGTGCCACGACCAATGGAGGCGCAATACACATGTGAATCTATCAAGTTAATTATGCCAAGACCCCCAAGACTCTTGGGTTGGCATACCATTTCCAAATTGACTATAAATTTTCCTCCCTAGACTGAGTAGACGCCCACCCAAAAGAAATAGAGCTCGATGACCTTAAGTTTTCCTCGAGGAGTGATGGCGTGAAATCACACACCCGTTGGGATACCCAAAGAGGAAGGTATGATGTAGTCTAGCAGCAAATTTCCCCTAGTTAAGGAACATGAGTGATTAATCCGATAGGACTTTGAAGTATCTCGGTAGGTCGCTTGTCGTTTGGCGCTTCAACAAGCGTGGATCTGCAGACAAAACACAAACTCTCTCTTGCACCCAACTTTCCGCGAAGGTTGTCAATCTTCCCATCTTGCTATGAACTAGAGAATAAAACATATGGAATGTATTGAAAATGATTAAAAGTAAACGGACCAGCGAGCAAGTGATGATGAAAAGCAAGTAAACAAAGTTGCATTCAGCGAGAAAAAATGGACAGGGTGCCATAGTTTGACTAGTGGTATCTCTCCATAAAACAATAAACATGTTGAGTAAACAAATTACAGCTAGGAAATTCATATATAATGAAAGCATAACAATACTATTATGACGAGATATAGTTCATGGGTTCTAATCATGTAGGCATTACGTCAGACATAGACCTCCATCCAACAACATCTATAACTAATAGTCCACCTCAAGAAAGCTATCCAGCCAATCCATTGGTATTAAGTTGCAACAACAAAGTGATTGCTTGTGTGCAACAAACAAATGAATTAAGAACAATACATGATGTAAGCAATAATTCTCACTCGTAAACAAGAACACCACTGTTTACTCCCTAGTGGCAACATCACATCCTCCTCATGCATGTTTCTGTCACTCAAGCGAAGGAAACACGGAGGCATGAACCCACTATCTGGCATATAAACTCCTTCTTGGAGATGCGTACAACAACTTGGCCAAAGAAATCATACACACCGAAGAGTATTGCAAGACAATATTAAAACACTCTAAACATATAGGTGAAGCTCTCATATAGACATGAAAAAATAAATCATAATCTCATGGTTCTTCGGATCCTAACAGACACATCATGTAGCAATTACATAATGATGATTTTGATTATATTAGACAACTCACAAGATCTAAACATGGTGGCACAAAGTGGAGATAACACATTTATCTACTGCTATGGACCCGTGATCCAGGGATGAACTACTCACGAATCACCTGAGAGGTAGACATGGCGATGAATAAGCCTCCGGTGACGATTTCCCCCTTCGGTATGGTGTCGGAACAGGAATCTGGAAGATCTAGATTGGACTTTCAAGGTGACGACATCTATGTATCTGTTTCATGGAAATTTTCTCCGACATTGATGTTTTTAGGGTCAAAGGCAACTTATATGCAAAGAGGCGGTGGTTGGCCAGAGCCACCAGACGACCTCATGGCATGGGTAGGGCCCTAGGCCACGCCTCATAGCAGCCTGGTGACTATGGGGCCCAGCCACAACTCACCTTTGAACTCCGTCTTCGTTTGGCAAATATTTACAAAACTTTTGGCGAATATTTCCTTCAGAGCTTTTCTAAAATACAAAAAAAAACAGAAAATAGGAACTGGCTCTGGGCACTGGGTTAATAGTTTAGTCCATAAAAATTCCGAAAAACAAAGGAAAACATGTAGAAAATATAAGACAATTGGTAGAAAACAAGTATGGTGCACAAAGAGTTTATAATATCTATAAAGTTCATCTCCACTAAAATGCATTTAATTTTTGCAAGCTCGAACCTGGTGTAGCCACATCACCCCAATTATTTTTATCCGTCGGATTTCAAATCAATGCTCATTAGTTATCTGTCATGCCATGTCACAACATGCTCGACTTTTACCTTTAGTCATGTATTGCACGCAGTGTTATCTCTATAATTTTTTCATCCTTCTCTAAAAATTGCACATTAGTGATCTCTTTAGAAAATGATGTCATTACCCTCTCTCTAAAAAATAGTACCACCGAGTCGCACATAATTATGCGCTCAGTCCATACAAGAAAACATTGGAGGCCAGATGAACGGAGTCGTCGCTGAAGTTAAAGACCTTGCTAGCTCCAGTGCCACTGCAATTATAATAAATCGATAACAGACGTCTTTTCTCCTACCCTTTCGTCCCATGAAACAATGCTTGGGATTGAGATGTGCTACATATATAGATGCGATAGAAGACGAGGATGGCAGCCGTAGGTGTGCGTTGGCTGGCAGTGTTTAGATTACACCTCTGTATCGTCTGCATCGTGTCACAACATCAGGCTCCTTCGGTTCCTTTTGTCCACGGTGCTCGCCAGCTCGATTTCCATGCTACCTGATGCGTGTAATCACACGTTTGTTGGGAGACCCCAAGAGGAAGGTATGAAGAGTGCAGCTGCAAGTTTTCCCTTAGAAAGAAACCAAGCTTGAATCGACCAGTAGGAGGAAGGAGTAACTTCAGAAGGTGAAGCAGCTGAGATGGCAGGGCGCACTACCGGTTCAGAAGCAACGTGGAACCTACACAACACAATCAGATCACTTTGCCCCAACAAAGCAGTGAGATTGTCAATCTCACCGGTTTTGCTGAACACAAAGAGATTAAACGTATGGTGTGGAAAACAGTAGGAAAACATTAGAAATAGTATGAAAACAGGGATATTTTATAATTTGCCACACTTTTCTCAAATCCTTTATAATTTGCCACACTGACCACCACCTGTCAGTGACACATGCTGTGGCAAATTATAAAAGTGAAAAGAAAAGTGTGGCAAATAATAAAATGCCCCATGAAAACAGTAGGTGTTTATCAGAAGTTTTTATCTTCGGGAACCATTCCTTCCTAAAACTACGGAGATTGAAAGAGACGGTCCCGCAAGTCGGAAGGATACCATCGGAAGTATTGCGTTTAACGTTAAAGCAATACTGAAAGAAATCTAAGCGGGATTCTATCCCTAGATACCCCTCAAAGAGGGTCTGGAAGCCGGCTATATACAAGATGGAGTTGGTTGGCAAGTTGTGGGGTTGAACCCCGTAATGGTCGAGAATTTGGAGGAAGAAGGCTGAAGGCGGAAATCCCATACCTCGGATGATATGGGAGGCCAAAATGACCCTTTCCCCGTCTTTCGGAGACGGTTCCGACTCTTCGTCATCCATTCTCCATTTGTCCTTGGCGATTATGCCGTCTTTCTCCAAAGCGCCGAGTAAAGCTAGTGCCATGTTGCACTGGCTCTAGTTCCCCGAGTCACTTTCTTTGTCTTCGCCGCCGGTGGCGGTGACGACCGTCGCGGTTTCGCCACCGCGGGCGGAAGATTCTCCCTCCTTAGTGTCGTGGACAGGAGGAGGAGGAGGGGCGACAGCGGACGGCTGGCGACATAGTTCTGGCGACAGGTTTGAGATCCCCGCCCGCCGGTGAGCTCTTAGAAATCTCCGGCGCAGCCGTGGAAGAGCTCGGAGGTGCTACGGGTGCAGAAAGGTTGGTGACGTCCATGGCGGAGTCGTGGTCGACGACGATCTCGGACAAGCGCGCGGGGCTTCCGGTTTCCACAATCTGGCGGCGCGACCGTGAAATAGAGTACCGTCCGCCGATTGTGCCCTTCTCGGTGAGGATGTGCGTCCGGTATGTCTCTTTGTTCCCTCTCGCTCGAAGATGTGCAGGGCGCAGTGTGCTCTGGAGGGTTCGAGATGGAAGAGAATGCGGAAGGAGAACCGGAAGGACTGAGGCAACTATTTATAGCCACCTTCGCGTCAAGATTTGTCCCAACGACTCTTTTAGTCGTTGGATGATTGACGCGTGTTTCGCTGGAAAACCTGGGAAACGAGAGGACGGGGTGATAATGGCTATCTCCTCGTTTCTCGCGCAAGAATCTGTCAGAGATATGGTTTCAGTCTTTTGAACCTAGACGTCCGTGACATAAGCAAGATTTCACCGCTTGCGTCACAGTTTCTTCTCCACGAAGATTCATGGAAGAAATGCCGGATTTCGGTAAATCGAGTTTGGCATCAAAGACTTTTGTTGAAAGAAGAATCAAGACAAAATGCCGATATTTGTGAAAAGAATACAAATCCACGAGGGAAGGCAAAATGGAGTCTTAATCCTTCTTGTGGGCTACTGTCGGATATATGCCAAATAGGGGTATATCCGGCATTGGCTGAAGGCCGGATTACCAGGGTGACCCACAGACAATGGAAAGGAGTCCATTGGGCGGCCCTAGTAAGCTGACGCGCAGGAAGCCAGATTCTAGAAGAACCCAGAACACGGTCCAGGCGTGATACGACTTGGAGGAGAAGCCGGATTCCTTACTTTCCAAGTTAGATGCTTCCCGTAGTCTTCTAGGTTTCCCCTGTAAGCCCTAGTCCGGCTATCTATATAAAGCCGGACGGGAGCCAGAAAAGAAACAAGATCTCAAGTTAGCTAGAAGCCAACTCGCCGAGAAGTTCATCCTCGCCGAGTTAGCGAAACCATACTCACAATTGTACTCTATATACTTCAGCCTTCGGCCCTGATTTTAGTGAGATTGCAGGAGTAGGAACGCCGCCTAGTTGCGACGTACCGAACCTGGGTAAAACCCTGTGTTCTCGTTTCCAGTTCTTCCATGCCCCCCGCGGTTCTACAGGTAGGCTTATGGCACCCCCGTCCATGATCTTAAATTCCCGCGGCAACGCACGGGAAATCCACTAGTTATTGATACGTTTGGGATGTATCAAGGAGACTCCAAGGGAGTGATGTAGTAGGTTGTGTGATATATGGAGACATATTTGATCCACGTGCATATACTGGCCACCATGAGATGCGTTTTAGTATATGGGCATATTTGCCACAATTTTATCCTCCAAGAACTATAGTTCAACACACCTAAGATCTACAAATAAATAGGTCCATTCATGGATTGAAAATTAGTAAGGTGGAGCGAATGGTGGAGAAATTGGCAAGAACGGAGTCGAGGTCGATGTTATTGCAGTGAATCAGAACAATGGAGATGTTGAGGAAGTTCATGGCAAGGCCCGTGATGTCTCCAAAATTGTTGAGGATGGAAGCTAACTTGTAGACATTATCCTTGTTAGGCTTTAAGAAGATTAAAGCATTCTTCGCCTATATAGTGTGAATGTGAGCACAACGACCATGTACGCATCTAAGGCATTGCTTAGGGTGACTTCTTTTGCAGTTTCTGGGGTGCCCCGCACACCGCCGGATCCCGCGCCTCCAGCGCCGCGTGGAGCCCCGCGTCCAGCTCCTGCCCCGCATCTCCAAGGTATCGGCGCCGACGACCCGCTACACTCCGGCCCTGACGACCAAGCTCCGCCCCGCTCCGAGCCCCGACGACCCCGCACGGCAGCGCCCCGATGACCTCTTTCTGCCCCGCTCCATCTCGTCCCGGCCCCGAGGACGGCTATCCCGCACCGGTTCCTCCCCGCTGGAATCCTCTCGAGCTCCGCAGCTAGGGATCGTCGTCGTCAACAGGAGCATCATGTCAACCTCCGGATTACTGTCAGTAGCATGTCAACCTCCCAGACTAGGAGCTCACCACGACGACGACGATGGGGGTGGTTGGGACGCGGGAGGAGGCGACGACACGGACACGGCCGAGGGGAGGAAGAACAGTGTACAGGAGGAGGAGGAGAAAAGGACGGAGAAGATGCCTTTTTCTTTTTTTAGTTTATTTTTAAACTTTCTGTCTATTTAAAACATTCACAGATTTAAATTATTTGAAGCATCTAACCAACTCAAAATTATGAAATAAAAATCCTAGGTCATTCCCCATTTCATGGAGAAGATACCCATACTTTTCATTTCGAACATTTTCAACTTTTGACAAAATTCTGCTTACAATATCACATTTTTATGTAATTTCGAACTCAGTAGCATATTTATCCTATAGATCGCTTTATTAAGTACATATATCAAGATCAGGGGCATAACAGACATATCACAACTATCTCAGCGAATAAGCCAAAATAGTAGAAACCCAAAAGAACTCTCCAAAAACTTGCTTATGAATAAGCAGAAACTTAAAAGAAGTCACCCTTAGTGTCAATCTGAAGAGATACTACAGAGGACCGAAGTAAATGACAAAAGAAAGAGAGAACGCCAGTATCCCAATCTGAGGCCATGGCCATGGTGACTGGGTGCATCCGAAACACCATTGAATATGATCCGCGAGCAAGACGTGTAATGCAAGATCGAGAATTAATCAAGCATCAACCAAGAGCATCCTCGAGCCAAAGATATGTTGATCCATTATTCTTGGGTATTTGGCATTGACTAATCGGCTAGGCATGGATGGAGAGCTTCCATCTCGTGGATATGTCTCAAGAAGTTTAGGAGGGTCCTAGGGTCACCTCAAGATTTAGCGTTTGGACGAGTTTTTTGTGAATTTAGCTCTAGAAGAAGGTATAATCTAGGTAACTTCAAGACATACATGTCTAACCTTTCCAACGAAGACATAGTGCTATGTCAACAACTTAAACTTGGGGATATATCATATATCCAAGTGTCTGCACATATAGCTCTTTACTTCTCACATCTTTAATTTATCCTTGTTGTGTGTGAGATCTTGCAAGAGTTTGTTTGGTGACGCAGTCTTAGAACTATAATTTGCATAAAAAATTGATAATCTCCTCTTCGTCTCCCGCTAAACGGTAGAGCTCCATTTTCACACCGTAGTACTGTAGCAAATATGTGTGCGCTCCACCCTCAAATGCATCTTCGTACTCCCTCCGATCCATATTAATAGGTGCTCAAGTGGATATATCTAGCAATAAAACATGTCTAGATACATCCACTTGAGCACCTATTAATATGGATCGGAGGGAGTACTTAAAAAAACTCCCACTAGTATCACAATAAAAAGAAAACACATTCTTGGTTCTCCTCCCCTCACGTGCAACTGTCCAAATCTTTGACACCATGCCATGTTCGGGTCAGCTACCTCTCGAAATTTCTATTATCATACGGAAGTCAGAATTAATCACGATAAAAAGGTGCACATAAGAATACCTAAGTTTATTGTTTCGTAGACTGAGTCAGCGCGACCATGCTAGTTGCCGCATATCTGCGTGCGACAATGATGTTGCAGTTTAAAAAGTGATAATCATATTCCTCTCTTTTTTGCTCTTAAGGTCTGCAAAAAGACTTTGACGTGAAACGAAACATTTCATCATCTATGAATTGCCCGTCAAACCGAGATGAAGAGCACGAATCGACCAGAGTTTGGACATTGGACCGTGCAAAAGGCCATCAACAAAACGTGCAATTCATCAGAATTCAGAAAAGAAAATCCTCTCTGACTTGACCACACATGGTTATAGTATACACATGGTCAGCTGCAAATCTGCTCCCAAAATGCAAAAAAGATGGCCTCATCGGCCAGACTCCGGCCCTTCTGGATAGCGGAAAGCGATAGAATCTCCAGAGCCTCACACGTCACCCAAGTCCACCGTAGTTCATCGACAGCAACTGCCCGGTCGCGCCAGCGGTCGCCGAAGAAAAATGACGTCGACAGTGGCGGTCACCGCCACCTCGCTTGGTCTCCACCTTCCCGCCGCCCTCCGTTCCCTCCCCTCGCCGCCTCATGTGGCCCGCTCTGGCGGCGCGCCCCGCCGCCGTGCGGTCCTGCGCTGTGCCGCCGTGTCCGAGCTCGCGCCCACCGTATCCGCCGCATACGGTGCGCTCCTCGTGGGCGGCGGCGCATTCGCATGTACGTTCAGTCTCATTTGCTATTGTGATTTCTTTCTACCCTGGCCTGCTAGGTCGGGTCTTCATTCTTTGACCGTTGATTTCTGATTCTCGATTCGTGCAGATGCGAGGTCGGGCAGTAAAGGCTCCATCTTTGGAGGGCTCTCCGGATCTGCGCTCATGGGCATTGTGAGTGGACGTCAAACATTCTCCACCTTTTTGTCTTCTCTTCTGATTTGTGGGTCTAGTTTGTGGATTAGATATCAAATGCCGTGGCGAAATTTATAACAGTCGCGGCATACAGAATAATTATATACAGTCAGGTATACCAACTATGATTAAACCGAATTGGTTGTTTTATTGGAAAGTTGGAGACAGAATATGCTTAGTGCCGGCTTGAACCCGGAAGAGCTTGGACTGCAAGTCGATAGTGGAGGAGAGGGATACAATTTTCTAGGTGCGTGAAAGATGGTTCGAATCTCAAGTCGACCAGTAGTTTATTCGGGGCTAGCAAAGTTTGAGATGACCTTGTTTTCTCTTGCCGGGTTTGGTGAATTTGGTGTTCAACACTTTGGAAGATAATCTCGTAATGTATATGGGTTTAGGAAATCCATTGGCGTGACAGCTCCTACAGCAGGAATTTTCTTGATTCTCCTACTAGAACAACAGGGATTTTTCCACAGTTCCATTTCGACTATTATTTCAAGAACTTTGATTTCTATTCTCATAATGTTATCCTACTTTATGAAGTCACACTGCAGAAGAATCATTATAGCATACAGTTCTTCTAGAAAAACATGTCATTTTTCAACTCTTCAGAAGATAATCTGGTAATGTAGATGGATATAGGAACTAATGAAATTAATAGGCTGTCCTAGAAAAACAAGGATCTTTTCCTGGTTCCATTTGGACCGTTGTGAGTAGATGATTCTTTTTCTGAATATGTGATCCTACTTCAAGAAGTGATATTAAAGAAAAATCATTATAGCATTCATTTCTTCGGGAGTACATGCGATTTTCAACATTTAGGAAGATAATCTGGTAATGTAGATGGAATTAGGAAATCTAATGACCAGACGCTCCTACACAGTGTAACATTACTAGATACTCCTAGAGAAACAGGGACTTTGTACCCTGTCATGTTTCGAGCATAAATAGAAGAACTTTCATTTTCTGTCTGCTAATATGATCCTACTTCTGGAAGTGATAGTGAAGAAGAATCATAATAGCATACAGTTCTTCTGGAAAGACATGACACTTTTCAACACAATCTGGTAATCTAGATGAATTAAAGAAATCTAATGACATGGCGCTCCAACATAGTGGAACATTACTAGATTCTCCTAGAGAAACATGTATTTTCCCCTGTTCCATTTTGACTATTACTAGAAGAATTTTGATTTTCTTTATGATAAAGTGGTACTACTTCAGAAAGTGATACTGAAGAAGAATCATGATAGCATACAGTTTTTCTTGAAACGTGTGCCATTTTTCTTGTTTTTTCATGTCAATGCAAGAAAAAAAAAACATGGAAAACAGTTGAAACTAGGACCTCGCTGCTAGATATTACAGTTATATGTCCATACATGAAAATAGAGATGTATTTGCTATACAACTATAATGCTTCTGATGGGAGATACTGTTTTTTAAGACAACTGTGCAGGCTTCTAAGTATATCTGATTAATCTGCTCCGTTATATTCTAGGCCACCGATTTGAGTAATCTAGACCTAGTGTTAGAGTACGTGATGGGCCTGGCCCGTTAGTCTTAGGGTTTGCTTAGGGGTCAAGTAAGTCTTGCTTAGGAGTCAAGTAAACCTCTCTATATATGGAGAGGAGATGTATCAATCTAATCAAGCAAGAATTAAGAAGGAAAACCCTTCCCCTCTTGCCCGGCCGTGGGAAAAGAGCCCACGGCCGGCTTTCTCGCGCCCTCGCAGCTCTCTCTCTCTCCCGCTCAAACCCTAGCAACCATAACATCTGGTATCAGATTCCTCGGTTGCGATGTCTTCGGGACTGTCCACCGCCTCCGCCGCGATCGCCTCGTCGGGCGCGCCCACCACCATGGCGCCGCCGTCAGCGTCTGCGGTCCCGGCCGCGCCGGCTCGGGAGCCCGCCCCCATCCTCTCGATCCAGGAGCTCTCCACGCGCCTCCGCGACCTGACCGAGTCGGTCTCCGACATCAAGCACGCCATCGCCGTGCTCCTCCAGCGGACGGAGCCACTCGACGCCAGGCTGCTGTCGTCGCCGCCACTCGACGCCAAGCTCCTGCAGCCCCCGCTGCCGCTGTTCGTCTCCGGGCCGATCTATACGGCAGCGTGGGCGTCGCCGCACATCCAGTCACCACCGGCGCCACCCCAACAGTACGGTGGGCCCTCCCGCTTCGCCGGTACTTACGCCGCTCCCGACGGTGCGCCATTCCACGGGGGGTCCTCCATGGTCACAACACCGGCGCCGACCCCCGCAGGGCCGCCGCCGCCGCCCTCGGCCGCGACCACGGCGCCGGTCATCACGTTCCAGCATGGGATGCCCTACGACGGGACTGCGACGACCTCGTTCCCAGCAGCGCCACCGCCGTCCCATGACAATCCCATCCAACCGATCAAGTTCCAGCCGTCGCCGTCACCGCGTCCGGCTTGGATTGCTACAGACCACGTGTCAGCGGCGGTGAGGCTGCAGGCTGCTGCGCGCGGCCTCCTAGCGCGTCGGCATGTGCGGGAGATGCGTGATTTGCAGCTGCAGCTCCTCCAAGTTGCGCTTCGCGGTGCAACGGACCTCGATCTTGTCCGCTGCGTGGCGGAGCTTGGGCATGTGGTTTCCCCCACGGGCGGTGACCTCCAAGTCTACGACATCGACGGTCAGCCGGCGGGGAGAAGACATGGTGTCACCGACAAGAGCGCACCGCATAGCACCACTGCATTCCGCCGTCGGCCGCCGCGAGGGCTCCCTTGGTCCCGATGGTTTCCTTGGGATCCAGGGGGCTGCAAACGCACAAGTTCGGCGCGCGGAGGATTCTCGCCTTATCATTCGGAGTCAAAAAAAATAAAGAGTCGGAGTCTCATTCGGGTCAGCTTATTTCAGGTCAATACAATAGGCCGAGATGTAAAAGGCTTATTTTTTTTAGGCGTTAGGTTTGTGTGGGGTCGAATCATCGTTAGGTTGCAGCTCGAGGACGAGCTGCATGTCCAGGTGGGGTGTAGTGTTAGAGTACGTGATGGGCCTGGCCCGTTAGTCTTAGGGTTTGCTTAGGGGTCAAGTAAGTCTTGCTTAGGAGTCAAGTAAACCTCTCTATATATGGAGAGGAGATGTATCAATCTAATCAAGCAAGAATTAAGAAGGAAAACCCTTCCCCTCTTGCCCGGCCATGGGAAAAGAGCCCACGGCCGGCTTTCTCGCGCCCTCGCAGCTCTCTCTCTCTCTCCCGCTCAAACCCTAGCAACCATAACATCCCCTTTTCTATCCGATTAATTTTAAAATTTCTAGCATTTCAGTGCAAATGGTGATAACTTATAAGCCCACTTTAATCTTGATTTTATAATAATTCCATTTCTGTGCTTCAGTGAGGAAAATATAAAAATCAATGGTATACTGCAATTGTTCTGGTGGATTATGCATAAACTATATGAGGAGCAAAAGATTCAGAAAATTAATGGCAATATAATTTATTTATTTTCTTAAGAGTATTTGAAAACAAAAGAAATGGGAAAGGATGCACTGAACCAAGAGATTCTTATTTCCAAGCCCTATCGGGGAGAAATAGCCAAACATTCTAAATTGAAATGATAATTTGTGTTGTCCGGATTATCTATAAGAAGGTGCTTGTAGAAATATATTCGCGGGTTCAAAGTTGCACGCTTTCTTACAAATGTCAGGAATGTGATACTTGTGAAATTATTGGTTCGAGTTTGTACATGAAAAGTCTTGGAATTATAATATTTAGAGGACTGATGTTCCTGATTACCTTTTTTTTTTTGCCACTACTTGGTATTCAGAATCAGATTTGTTGGCGAAGTTTCATGGTTTCCAACACTCTACTATGCACAACAACTAAGATGTACTACAAGTCTCTGATGATTTGATGGCGAAGGTTTATGGTTTCCGGTTCTTACACAGTTACACTAGCATGTACAGTACAACTTAGACTGGGAAGTGTACAGCTCTTGAAAATAGTTTAAGGTTGAACGAAAAACAATCGGTAAATGTCATGACTTGAAAGATGTATTCTTGGCACAAATCAATGAGCTCATTGGTACTTACCTTTTGGTGTTCATAAAATTATCATCTTGTAAGGTAGACAGATTCAGACATTCAGACTGGATTTATCGGTCAGACATTCTGATTGTCTGGTTATTCTTACTGAAGTCAGATTAGTGGCGCTCCTTCCATTTCTTTCTATCAAGAATCCATGTCTTAATAATCTTCTTTTGGCGACTAACAGAAGCTGTGTACTCTGATCAAGTGCCATTATGCCTGCATACATGTGCTCTGAATTTTCATGGATAAATTATCTGTTTTCTCTTTAGGCTTATTATCTGATGCAATCTCCTGAGACGAAGGCACTGGGCGAAGCTGTTGGATTTGGATCAGCCTTTCTGTTTGCATGCGTGTTTGGTATGTTTTTCACCATCTCGTGTTTCCGTTTCCGGGAATCAAGAACGTGATGTCGAATCCTCCTGTTTTTTCAGGTATCAGGTTGTACAACACCCGGAAGCTGGTGCCATCTGGCCTTCTTTTACTACTTTCTCTTGGTTCCTTGGGCGTCTTCTATTCTGCTTACTTGCAAGACAAGGTGTGAGCCGGTGGCCTTCACCATCTCTAGGTTTCTGTACTGGCTGGATCTTGCTTGACGGTTTCCTTGGCTAAATGGGAAAACTTGAACCGGGCACCGACTGTCAGTGTTCCTTCCAATGTTGTAGTCTCAGCAAACAGCATTTAATTATTGCCCTCTGTTTGTTGCCAATGATAAGCTTGGTTGAAGTTGATGAACTGGAAATGGAAGTTCTTCAATCATTTCCAGTTCATCACCTTGATAGACTGGAAATCTGTGCCCCTGATGCACAACACTCGGGCTAACCTGATGCCTAGTGCGAAATTTGATGATAAGTACTACTAACAAAAAGATAAGTGTATCACGATACGCCCATTGGGCTTCGCCCCTGGTGGAAATGGGCTGCTTAAAGCTGGGTCGTGCCGTTAGAGATGAATAGAGAGTAGAGCTGGCATTTCAATAGCTGGGGTCGAGTGGAGCTGGCAGTTCACTAAAAAAAAAAGTAGAGCAGGCATATGTTATTCTTATTCAGCTGCAGAAGTCATCGTCGCTTGTTGGTTGGAAAGCAGTTGGGTAGGAAACACCGAGTGTTTTGTAAGCCTGCAGGTTCAGGATGACTAATCATGCATGTTCTATGCAGCCCCCTAGTCCATGCCTCTATGGTTTGTTTTGCTCACGGTTCATCCAAAAACGCGTCCATGAACTCGTTCACCCTGTAACTATGACATGCGCAATGGGCAGGAAAGAAAAACGTGATGGTCCAGCATAAATAACTGCGACTGGTTTGTTAAGTGTGACCGAGTGACCAAGAACGCTGGATCTAAAATGTGTGATGAATTGGCAGTAATGCTGCATATAAATAGGCGTTTTCTGGTCAAAGAGAGATCGAGAGGCCTCTTGTAGAGAAGGTGTCCTATGTTACTCAGGGAGACATACGTCGACGAATGGATGGTCTAACTAGGGATTCCATACCCCCCAAAAAGAAAAGGTATCCTAGAATTAGCCCTCGGGTTTGAGATATTGGAGTGAAACAAAATAGAATTTGAGCTATGCTGAAATAGAAGTTGGGCAATCATTTCCAGTTCGTCCCCTTTTCCAGTTCCTTCCAAGACCGTACAATACGTGGAAGCTGGTGGCTCCTTTTAGTAGTACTTTCCCTCGGTTCCTTGGGTGTCTTCTATTCTGCTTACTTGCAAGATAAGGTGTGGGCAGCGATCTCTAGTTTTCTGTACTAGGTGGATCTTCCTTGAATGTTTTCTCTCTTGAATGGGAAGAACTTGAGCGGGGCACCGACTGTCGCAGGTATCTCCGACCCCTCCACTATGGAGGCTATTGCCTGCAGGGAGACCCTATCACTAGCGAAGGACCTGAACACCATCCGTGTTACTATCGCTACATACTGTCTCGGGGTGGTCAATAACATCAACCAGCCCTACGCTGGGAGATACAGTATGGTTCTTGACGAGATAAAGGCTGAAGCTAAACTTCTTCAGGAGACTTATTTCATCCACGAAAATAGATTATCGAATTTGGAAACTCATAGACTGGCACATTCTTGTGTCTCTAGTTGTGTGGGACGTCAGCTCTGGCTCCTAAAGCCACCTGATGGTCTTTGTATCCCTGACAATGTTCTTGTGAAACAAAGTGACATGCTATCCCTAAAAAAAAGAAAAAAAAAGTAGAGCTGGCATATGTTATTCAGCTGCACAAGTCATCGTCGCTTGTTGGTTTGAAAGCAGTTGGTAGGAAACACCAAGTGTTTCGTAAGCCTGCAGGTTCAGGATGACTAATCTGTTGGAATATGTGTACGAGTAGAGCTACACTAGGACTTGTATTTTAAACGGAAGGTTAGGTGTTGGAGGAGAACACGTGTAACCTGTCCTAATATATAAAGACAACGGGGGTAGGCCAAATAGACAAGACGAAAGCTGATAGGCTAGACACAAAATCACGAGGGGACGGTCCGGCGCCCGTGGCAGGGGAGGACGGACCGACGTGGCGTTGAGATCTGGTGCGTCTGTATTGTCTCAGCGGGTTTGTCGTCGACGGTACTTTGACTAGTACATGGGGAGGAGCGCCCGTAGTCATGCCCCGCAGATGTTGGCGTTAAGCGCCGAACTGCGTTACCAAATCTCACTGTCATGTTTGCTGTGATTGCTTTGCCTCGATAGATCGACTCTGCGCCTCTGATTTGTAACAAGTGGTATTAGAGCGAGGTTCGAAGGGTGCAAGAGAATTTGATCTAGAGGGCTTCCAAGTTGATTCGTCGGTTTCGTTCGTCGTGGCGGGCGATCGAGGTACACCGGCGCGAGATCGGAAGTGGCGGCATGAAGCAATAGGAAACAGCAGGCTGATGTGTTTGTTGTTGAGCGACGGTTTGCGCGCACGGTGACGGGCGTAGCTGATCGATCCAGAGATCGGATTGTACGGGGCACGGGCACGCAGCTAGATGTGGTCTGCATGGCAGCAGCGCAAGCGCGTGGTACCGGATCGGATCGATAGGGAGCGGCCTAGGAGGGCACGCATCGCGTGGAAGCAGGCCAAAGGGACATGAGCAGCTAGGATACCGTACTGCTACGTGAGTTAACGAGATTTGTTAAAAGAGAAAAGAACGATGTGCATCGGTGAATCAGCTAGCTATGGATTGGATGGACCGGTCTGCCTACATGAGTTGAGAGCAAAGAAAAAGATGCAGGGGGAGCCACGTGTGGGAGTGGGACTACAAACAATAGTTTGTTTTTCCGATTGGACACGTAAGGAAGGCTGTCAAGGGTATTTTTATTTTTGTTGCTCTTTGTTTCGTGTGTTCATTGTTCTTTTGGCAACTGATTGGAGGCGCACATGGATGATCATGCATATACGGGCGCTGGACGGTGCACGGCAATTTGGCGGGTGTACTAGGCGCAAGATAGAGCATGGTTGCAGTCGGATGCGTTCGGCTGGGTTGGACTGGACAATCTGACGGGAGAGAATACGGTGAAGATCGACAACGGCGACGTAGGAGCGTGACAACTGATGGTGTCCGAATTATGTGGCGTGGCAACATGTGGCGCATGATTATGCGCGCTTCGACATGCGATGGCGTGAGGTTGATTCAAGATGGAGCGCAATTGAGATCTTGAGGTCGACGGGGCGCGGTGTGGACTGATCATCTACCATGGAGTCATGTTGAAGGTGGAGTTGGAGTGTGAGGGAAGATTCCAGTCGGCTGATGGAGGGGCTACGGCGTAAGAGCTCGGAGATTCGAAGCCTATTTCAGCGGGAAGGTGAGAAGCACGTTGTCCCGGACTAGAGCTCAGGGTTCGAAGAGATGTGTGGAACTCGGCATTGGTCAGGTATGACCGATGGTTATCTGCGGCAGGGCCTGAGGTGGTGTGGGTTAGCTACCCTGTAGATCTTGGCAAAGATTGCGGATGCTCGGCGCGATAATAGCGGCAAGGCGTGCTCTAAGCACGGGACACAACGACAGACCAGGGCACTGGCGGTCAGACATATGGTCAGACATTAGTGTATGGGGTGCTGAAGTAGTGTTGGCGAGTAACAGGTTCATGATGGTAACTATCTATCGATACCATGGAGATGGATGAGTGTTGGCCATGAAGGATTTGCAAAAGCGGTGATGAGACGGTTGTGAATTTGACTAGAGATGACTTAAAGCAACGGCGAAATTTCTTCAAACTTTCAGAGATGTAGTCAACAATAGCGAGAATGATGAGTTCTGGTAACTCTTATTTGTGACACCTAATATGTGAGTTGTTCACTTTCACATAGATCAAGACAAGGCTACCAAGGTGACAATGCAACGGCGTTGTCGATATGGTGACTTTATGATCGTTGTGTGATGGTGGTGGACGGATACTCCGAAGATTTGGGAGCACAAGACAAGAGTGCAGAAGAACTTAATTTTCGTGGGAGCATTGACTGTGATGAGACAAGGAAGGGACTACGGTTGCAGATGGATTCATATGGAGTAAAGGGAGTAGGAACGGAGCTTATGGATAATGGTTCAAGTCCAGGTATATAGGGATTCGGCATGACGGCTTCAAAATGGAGAAGGGCATATTCGCCAAGGTGGATTTGTTGGAATATGTGTCAAATACGTGTACAAGTAGGGGTACACTAGGACTTGTATTTTAAACGGAAGGTTAGGTGTTGGAGTCGAACACGTGTAACCTGGCCTAATATATAAAGGCAAGACGAAATCTGGTAGGCTAGACACAAAATCACGAGGGGACGGTCCGGCGCCCGTGGCAGGGGCGTCCGGACCGGCGTGGCGTTGAGATCTTGTGCGTCTGTATTGCCTCGGCGAAATTGTCGTCGATGGTACTTTGACTAGTACATGGGGATGAGCGCCCGTAGTCATGTCCCGCAGATGTAGGCGTTAAGCGCCAAACTGCGTTACCAAATCTCGGTGTCAAGTTTGTTGTGATTGTTTTGTCTCGGTAGATCGATTGTGTGCCTCAGATTTGTAACATGATCATGCATGTTCTATGCAGCCCCTAGTACATGCCTCTATGGTTTGTTTTTGCTCAGTTCACCCTATAACTATGACATGCGTAATGGGCACGAAAGAAAAATCGTGATGGTCCAGCATAGATAACTACGAGTGGTTTGTTAAGTGTGACCGAGTGACCAAGAACGCTGGATCTAAAATGTGTGATCAATTGGCAGTAATGCTGCATATAAATAGGCGTTTTCTGGTTAAAGAGAGATAGAGAGGCCTCTTGTAGAGAAGGTGTCCTATGTTACTCAGGGAGAGAGACGTCGACGAATGGATGGTCTAACTAGGGATTCCATACCCCAAAATAGAAAAGTTATCATAGAATTAGTCCTCGACATTTGAGATATTGGAGTGAAACAAAATAGAATTTGAGCTATGCTGAAATAGAAGTTGTTCAATCATTTTCAGTTCGTCGCCTTATCCATAGCATGCCCAACGCGTCGCCCCAGCTAGCTACCCTGCATGCCACGTAGGTTCGGACTGTCAGAACGGTGACTTCGCAGTACGTCAGAGTCTCCTGCAGAGGAGGCGGGTTCCTTGGCTGAAAAAGATAGGAGAGAGAAGAAAAGAGGAAGAGAGAGAAGAAATTGGCAGAACACAATTCATGCCTCAGCTGTGGAGATGGGACCCCGAAAGGCAGTGGCCTCAGATCGGTTGCGTTGGAAGATTTTTCTCCAAACTGCTGCTTCATGATTTTTCATGGAACCTTTTTTCATGGGGCGACCGAACACTACTCCCCCATAGTTCATGCCCTAATACGTGGAAGCTGGTGCCTCTTTTAGTTGTACTCTTCGTTGGTTCCTTGGGTGTCTTCTATTCTGCTTACTTGCAAGATAAGGCGTGAGCACCGATCTCTAGTTTTCTGTACTAGGTGGATCTTCCTTGAAGGTTATCTCTCTTAAATGGGAAAACTTGAACCGAGCAGCACCGACCGTCGGTGTTCCTTCCTTCCAGTGTTGTAGTCTCAGCAATCAGCATTTAGTGCCCTCTGTTTGTTGCCAATGATAAGCTTTCGGTCGCTAATGCGCTGATTGCAGTGTTGTTGTTCCTGAACTAAATGTCCGGGAAGCCTGTGACTGCACCTGTTGGCCTAAACAGTCGGCGGGCACCGTTAGGTCGCTTGTATCCTATCACGGCACAGTGAGTACGAGCATGGAGAGATACGCGGTGGACCGTTGACACGATGAAATCATCACGCCTATCATCATTTGGTTGCTAACTACTCCCTCCGTTCTGCGCCTGTGAATCGTGAGTGAAAAGCTACGTAGAGAGAGGTAGGGTTGGAGGATCGCACGACACACAAAGGGCCGGCGTTTGCCTTTCATTATATAGATAAGCCACGGTTACATGGGGGTTAGGTGGAGTTTGATTACAATACGTCTCCTACCATATACAGCATGTACATACCTATTCTATCACCCTCCCTCAATCTCAACCGGCTGAAACAGGTTGAGATTGCGTTTACAATGCTCATACAACGGTAGTGGGAGTGGTTTGGTGAAGATATCAGCAACCTGATCTTTGGAGGAAATAAACCTAATCTGAAGTTGCTTCTGAGAAACACGCTCACGAACAAAGTGAAAGTCTACCTCAATGTGCTTCGTCCTTGCGTGAAAGACTGGGTTTGATGATAAGTATGTTGCACCGAGGTTGTCACACCATAACACCGGAGGTTGAGTCTGTGTAACACCAAGCTCCTGCAACAATGACTGAACCCAGACAAGCTCTGCTGTAGCATTAGCAAGAGCTTTATACTCAGACTCTGTACTCGACCTAGAAACTGTAGACTGCTTACGAGCACTCCAAACGATCAGATTACCACCATAAAAGATAGCATATCCCCCTGTAGATCGGCGATCATCCATACTGCCAGCCCAATCGGCATCTGAAAATGCAGAGAGCAGTGTGGAGGAAGAAGATCGAAGCTGAAGACCACTATCAATAGTGAAACGCACATAACGAAGAATGCGCTTAACTGCAGACCAATGGGGGGTGCGAGGCTCATGGAGATATTGACACACTTTATTGACAACAAAGGACAAATCTGGACGTGTCACTGTGAGATATTGAAGTCCACCAACAATGCTGCGATATTGTGTAGCCTCCTCGGATGAGAGAATATCACCATCCGTGCTGCAAAGACGCTCAGAAGGTGCCATAGGTGTAGTAGCCGAACTGCACTTCAACATGCCAGCCCGTGCAAGAAGCTCAAGAGCGTACTTACGTTGCCGAAGAAGAAGACTGCCAGTGGATGGAGAGTGCACCTCAATTCCCAAAAAATAATGTAGGATACCAAGATCCTTGACGGAGAACTCAGACCGAAGCTCAGTAATCAACTTAGGAATAGCAGACGCGGTCGAACTGATCACAATGATATCATCAACATATACTAGCAGGTAGATAGTAACCTCAGGACGATGGAGAATAAACAACGATGTATCAGCAACTGATGGAGAAAACCCCAGTGAACCAAGTACAGAACTGAGACGAGCATGCCATGCACGAGGGGCTTGCTTAAGACCATATAACGACTTCAGCAGACAACAATAGTGACTAGGCTTGTCAGGATCAACAAAACCAGGGGGTTGCCGCATGTATACCTGCTCATCAAGAAATCCATTGAGGAAGGCGTTTTGAATATCAAGCTGACGAATATGCCAACTGTTGACACTCGTTTTTGGCTCACAAAAGGAAGGCAAGAAGATGATCCCAAATGAAAAAATAATGTGAACGAGAGTTGTACGTCTCATTGAAAGAAACAACTTTGATTTTTGGACCATCTCGATCCAATGAAGTATGCAAATTCTATAGGCAAAAAACAGGACGAAACAGAGGCCGACTAGTACATGTACTAGCGGAGTTCAGAATTTCGGCCAAACTAGAACACGAGACAGAGACCAACTAGTACATGTACTAGTCGTGTTCTGTGAAGATATGAACAAGATTGACACCTGATCATTAACAAGATCGGTAGACAAACCATATGGTTTCTGATGAGAAAACACATAAAACAAAAGTTTTTCGTTTTTTCGAGACGAACAACTTTGTGTTTTAAGAGATTTTGATCTGAGGTTGTTTACAGCCTCGAATCTGCAAAATACGGATGGACAAGAACTGCCAGATTCGGATTCGATTCGAACTGTTTTCAGTGCAGAAAAGATTAATCCATCAAGATTAATTCGGATGAGAAAACACATAAAATAAAAGTTCTTCGTCTTTTCGAGGCGAACAACTTTGTCTTCTAAGTGATTCCTATTTGAGGTTTTTTACTGCCTCGAAACGACCCGCAAGATACAACCAATTTTCAGACCGAACAGTTTTGGAAGGTTCGAGTCAAACATCCGAATTGGATGCCAATTAGGGCTTTTGGACGTGAATCCAAACCTTTTCCTTATACGGGAAGTCCAGCCGCCTCTTATATACATGAGGGGTGACGGCCAATTGAACCAACACCAATCGAACAAACACAAACCCTAATTTATCGTGTTCATCTATCTCTCTCTCTTGTATCTTGCTTCTCGTTCTTCGTTGTTCTTCAGGTTTGGAGGCTACGATCCACGAGGCTCCAGGGGCGTTAAGGACGACTTGGAGCAGCCAATCATCGCCGGGTCCTCCGACGGGGTCCCTCCCGAGGAACCGGGGCGTCTGGTCTCAAAAGCGCCTGCCGGACTGTCTTGCGTACTGCGCTTCCGGCAGGCCTCCCGCGGTGCGAGTTGCAGAGCATCTCCCTCGGCGCCGCGGGTACACGAGGACGTGTTCGTGTGACGCGTTCGCGCGTCAACACACTTTTTGGCGACTCCGCTGGGGACGAAGCATTGAACGGTCTCCAGCCCGTTCTTGCTACGAAGAGAGCGTCATCAAGAGCTACAATCTACAACGGTATCATGAATCCTCAATCTCCATATGTAGATGCAAATTTCTCTCATGTTAATGTTGCTAGATCTTTTGATATGAGTAAGGCATCGGCTAGCCCTAGTTCTTATTATGTGCAAGAGCCGATGCAAAGTAATCTCCATGCTTCGACTAATTTTAGCAACTTGCAACGTGTATACTCTGATTCTCATGCATCGGCAACCCCAGAAGTACATATGCCGATGGACAACATGGTGTGTTCGGTTAATCAATACGAAACACCCAACTCTAGAAGTTTTGATAGCATGCAAGCGAGTGTTTCACCTTTTTGTGCATCGGCAAGTGGCATGCAATATGTTAGTTCATCTTTAAATATGCCGATGGATAGGGGAATTGGACATGCAACTAATAGCTATTTGGCCAATAACCCCCAACCATCATATGCTACACCTTATGTTACTAATATTTCATCTTCATGTGCAACTAGTGAGCTTCATAATTCGGCTGCGCACTTTCATAGTGGCCATGGCCGAATAAGTGAAAATTTAACAGGAACACATGCATCTTCATCTACTTCTGTCGCATATGGACTGGATAGTTTCAAGGAAAAACTTGCAGCTGAATTCAAGAAGATCAATGCTATTCATTTGAGAGCAGCAGAGAATCCCCATGATCCCGTTGCAATACAAGCTTTAGAGGCGCTTAAAAAGAGACGTGAAGAAGAGAATCAACAATTTGAGCGCAGATGTTGTCCTTCACGGCCACGAAGTTTCGGCAACGCATTGCCGAAAGAAACTAAAAGTTTCGGGGGGCAATCTCACCATGTAGAGCATAGCACTGGCAAATTCACTAAGCCAACTTTGGAGGAATTATCGGATGAACAACGCCAATGCTATGAAATACTCAAGAGGAAGCGTGATGAGGAGTTCAAGAAGCTTGAGAAGAAACTCACATATGAGCATGAAGCATATAGGAAAATGCTTGAAGTGGAAGATATGCGGATGTTTCTTGCAAATCTTGAGAAGGGCCGTCAAGAAAGTACTACTTCGGTTGGAGAGCTCAAGTTACATACTCCGTGCAACAATCAATGTGAACCCTCTAATAAATCTAGACAAGATGAAGAAGTTATGCGAATTGATAGAATCCATAAAGGAAGTGTGAATGATTCGGAAAGTTTGGTTGCTTCGGTTATTGAAAAAGCCGAATCGAACATTACATGTGCCGAATCTATTGAATCAAAAGAAGAAAACTTCATTGACGAAGAGCATGGAAAGCTTAGAAAAACAACCATGCTTGATTTTTCTGGAAGTAAAGGATCTTGCATGTTTCCCTATAAGTTCCGTGCCAAAGAGATTAATGAACTTCAAGCGCAAGAAGGTATAGCCGAACCAAGTTCGGTTGACATTGAGCATCAAAGTACTGAGGTACGAGACCCAGAAAATGAAGAAGAAAAGGCGTTGGAAAATCATCTAGAGACGGGGCAAGATATTTCCCAGGTCATGCAAACATCATGTTCTCCCAACGTCTTCAAAGAGGTATATCCAACAAATAATTTACTTACTTTTTGATTTGGTCAAGACTATATTGTTGATGCATCGATTAGCAAGATTTTCATAAGAAACATTGAAAGACCAGTTGAGAAAAGTAATTTATTTGTTAGTGATAAAATTGCTACAAAAACTATTGGTCAACATATTACAAAATTTAGAAAGACCAATAGTAACAAATTATTACAGCAAGATCTTTCCCCCTTGTTTCATTTAAAATTTGTATTTACATGGGTGGCTTTGCTTATCTCATACTTGGCTAACATTTGGTCTCAAGTGAGACATGTTTGTTCTAATTATTTTGGTTTCAGAAATATAAAGCCAAGCGTAGAATCTCTTGAGAAAGCCGACGCCAGTATGATGGTTTATTCAAAAGCATCAGAGAGTCGTTGCAAAAGTCTAGCCGAATGGGGTGGTGTCAAACTTGAACCATTCGGTTACTTAACTCAAAAGCCGTTCTCGCAACATGGTCGGCTAGTTAATAAAAAGTGTACCTTCAGTTTGAGCATGTGTGATCGCATCTTCGATATTTTGCTTAAGAATGGTTACATTATGATCCTTGATCACCATGTAGAGCCGCCAATCCAAGGACGAATGTATTGCAAGTTGCATGATTCGTTTGAGCATAATATTGACAATTGCAACATGTTTCATCAAATAGTACAATCGGCCGTTGACAATGGCCGGTTGGATTTTGGTGAGACACATATAGATGACCAGTCTATTTCAATTGGTCTTGATGGCAAAACTCTTTTATATCGGCTACCTCAAGCCGATTCGTTCAAAAATAAGAAGGTACATGATGAAGATGGTGAGATCAAGTCTTCAAGAAAAGAAATTATTCAGGAGCACATGAAAGATATTCTTGAAGATAGAAATTTTATTGATGCTACACCAATGACATCAAGCACTGGGGGGCAACAAGAAAATTCGAAGATTGATGCATGCGAAATCAAGAAGAACCAAGGCCGCTATAAGCACAAGGGTAAGAAATCAAAAGTTACTTTTAGAGAGCTATTAGAGAAATATCAGAAAGAGATTGAAACAAAAAGTGCTTATCGGCCGAGTAGTGCAAAAGCATCAATATCACCCCCAAGGCGCAAGTACAATAACCGGTATTGGCAAAAAGAGAAGTTTAATGCAGCAGGTTCATATCCTCCTTTTGGGCCGCCAATACAAAGGTCATGGACACCTCCCTATGCTAATTCATATCCATATTCATCATGGGACATGTATGATTCATGGGCACATTATCCATATTATTCTAGACCGTCTAACCCAAATTATGCATCTCCAAATAGATCATTATTGGATCAGCAATCGCATGCAAAAAACCGTTTCAATAAAAAAGAATCGGTCCGGAGCTCAAAGGAAAAGAAGGAGGTGGTCAAGCAGGTTTACCAAGTAAAAAAGGATGGTCACAAGTATGTTGTTTCACATTCAGTTTCAAGTAACAAAGAGCCGGTCCAATTGACCTTGGCTATTAAAGGCAAAGAGATGAAACAACAATTTGTTGAAGAGCAAAGTGCCAAATCTGAATGTGCGAAGTTGAAAGTGCCCAAACTCAAGAAAGAGTTGCCAAAGCGGAAACAAAAAGTACAATCGGGATGCCCACTCGGCCTATCAAGTTGGCAAGAAAGAAAATTGCAAAGGCTTAGTGCTGAAGAGTTAAAAAAGAAAAACATGGCATGGATTCCTAAGGAGAGCTGCAAGGACAAGAATGATATGCAAGATTCTGTTGCAAGGAAATTCATAGAAATAAAGAAAGAGAAGACTGAAACTAACAAGCAATTAAGCCGAAGGTCTATATCAGCTAAGAAAAATCTTCGGTTGGCACATCATCTATACTCTTCAACCATGCCATCATTGCCTTTGTCATGGAGTTCACCACCAGGTATGATTGGTTACCCCCTATGGACTTATTTTGATCCATGGGTGCATCATAATTATTTATATCCTGGAAGGGTAATACCAAGTCAATATGCATTTGATTAATTACTATGTTGTTGCTAGTATCAAGAGCCGAAATATTCTGAGTTCATTGGCATATTTATTGTTTGATTTATTTCGGCTATACATACTTTGGTGGCTGGTTTATGCCTGCCCTTGAGGCAAAGATATGGGGCCGATATTCTTCTATCGTCCTAAGAAATTATTGAGACATGCCCGGTGTGGTGTGATAACATCGTCCTTAGTAATACTAGAGGCCGAGATAAGGTATGCGTCAATTGACATTTATGCTCTTACTCATGCTTTCATGATATTTGGCTTGTGAGTCTATAAAATTTATGAATGGCCAAATTTTGCTAGCTATGTTGTTGGGCAACAAATCAATCATGAGCATAATGTTTGATATTAATTTTGATCTTGTCTCTCTAGTACCATGGAGATTGCATTTGTTGATCTAGCTTTAAGACAATGGCATGACATTGGCATTGTTTGTTCATCTCCTTTTGGTGCTATTTTTGAAGTCTCGTGCCCTTTACAATATGATGAACTAATAGTCAAGCCGAATACCAATATTTTCTATTCGCGCTAGAATTTTTATTATCTATAGATGCTCCATATATTGAGACTTCTGGTGATTCGTTGTAAGTAGTGCAATAATTTCATGATTTACACATGTTTTGACGAATCACCTATTGTTTGTCTTCATACATGTCTAGGTATAACTTTTATCTTGAAATGGTTTACTAATTCTCTTATGCCTAGACATGAAATGTGATGAGTTGGTGCGCAAACATCGGGCTACCATGTTAATCATGGTGCACTGCATATTCCCCATGAGCCGATGCTTTGTTTCACCAATGAAAGTAGGGCCGGATCGAGGCAAACCGCTTCGGCCATGCACTAATGGAAAATCTAATGCAGATAGCCGGGAGAAGCTCATTGTTAATTATATGAAAAATCCTACAAGAGGGTGAGCATGACCATTTGGCAGGTTGCTTTCAAATATGCGTTGATGAGTGAGGACCTTTATCGCCAAATGGTTGGTGTTATTCTTTCGGAGTATTTGGGTGAAAGATTATTAAGGTATTTTCCCTCTTGCACATATGGTTCATAATCTAGTATACTCCTGATAACACATGGCCGATGGAGTGTTGACATCGTTCCTAGAACAATAATGGTGCAAGATATTTTTTGGCACGCAAGCTTTGCCAAAAAACAGGGGGGCATGTGTTGACACTCGTTTTTGGCTCACAAAAGGAAGGCAAGAAGATGATCCCAAATGAAAAAATAATGTGAACGAGAGTTGTACGTCTCATCGAAAGAAACAACTTTGATTTTTGGACCATCTCAATCCAATGAAGTATGCAAATTCTATAGGCAAAAAACAGGACGAAACAGAGGCCGACTAGTACATGTACTAGCGGAGTTCAGAATTTCGGTCAAACTAGAACACGAGACAGAGACCAACTAGTACATGTACTAGTCGTGTTCTGTGAAGATATGAACAAGATTGACACCTGATCATTAACAGGATCGGTAGACAAACCATATGGTTTCTGATGAGAAAACACATAAAACAAAAGTTTTTCGTTTTTTCGAGACGAACAACTTTGTGTTTTAAGAGATTTTGATCTGAGGTTGTTTACAGCCTCGAATCTGCAAAATACGGATGGACAAGAACTGCCAGATTCGGATTCGATTCGAACTGTTTTCAGTGCAGAAAAGATTAATCCATCAAGATTAATTCGGATGAGAAAACACATAAAATAAAAGTTCTTCGTCTTTTCGAGGCAAACAACTTTGTCTTCTAAGTGATTCCGATTTGAGGTTGTTTACTGCCTCGAAAACGACCCGCAAGATACAGCCAATTTTCAGACCGAACAGTTTTGGAAGGTTCGAGCCAAACATCCGAATTGGATGCCAATTAGGGCTTTTGGACGTGAATCCAAGCCTTTTCCTTGTACGGGAAGTCCAGCCGCCTCTTATATACATGAGGGGTGACGGCCGATTGAACCAACACCAATCGAATAAACACAAACCCTAATTTATCGTGTTCATCTATCTCTCTCTCTTGTATCTTGCTTCTCGTTCTTCGTTGTTCTTCAGGTTTGGAGGCTACGATCCACGAGGCTCCAGGGGCGTTAAGGACGACCTGGAGCAGCCAATCGTCGCCGGGTCCTCCGACGGGGTCCCTCCCGAGGAACCGGGGCGTCTGGTCTCAAAAGCGCCTGCCGGACTGTCTTGCGTACTGCGCTTCCGGCAGGCCTCCCGCGGTGCGAGTTGCGGAGCATCTCCCTCGGCGCCGCGGGTACACGAGGACGTGTTCGTGTGACGCGTTCGCGCGTCAACACCAACCACGAGCAAGAGCCAAGGAGAGCAACAGACGCACAGTTGCAGGCTTAACAACGGGACTGAATGTCTCATCATAATCTAAACCATAACGCTGTTTAAATCCTTTAGCGACAAGCCGCGCTTTATAACGCTCGATAGATCCATCAGCATGCAACTTTACCTTGAACACCCACCGAGAATCGATCAAGTTGACCCCAGGTACAGGAGGAACTAATGTCCAAGTATCATTGTGTTGCAGCGCCGAAAATTCAGCCTCCATAGCTGAGCGCCAATGCGGGATGTTAAGAGCCTCACGGTAATCTTGAGGTTCTGTTGTGTGCGCGGAAGCTGCACGCTCAGCAAGCACGGTGTTCCAGGCTACCGTGCCATCGGTACGCACCTTTGGCTTGGATATTCCGCGACGAAGCCTTGTTACCGGACCAAGAGGAGCATCAACGGGTGCAGAAGTAGGTGACACATGCGATGTCGGGTCACTTGATGCTGATGGTATATGCGTCTCAGTCTCTGAGCTGGGAGCCGATACCACGTCAGGAGAGGATGGCTCAGCTTGATCGAAGCCCAAGGCAGAGCTATGCGAGCCATGCATTGGTGCATGCATGCCATGAGAGCCATGCATGGTATTCTGCTGCTCCACGTGAGCATTTGAGCTATGCATGCCATGCATTGTATCTTGCTGTTCAACGTGAGCATCCAAATTCGGCCGATCGGCGTGAGTATCAAAATCCTGCGTGAGGTCCTCGAGGCGAGAAGCACGCCCGGTACCTGCACCATGATTAGCAAGCAAGGGTGGAGCATATGCAATATCCATAAATTGGTCGGCGGAAAGTAATGACGACTCTGTGACCGGAGGCGAAATATTTGGTGATGTGATATTGGCAAAGGGAAAACAATTCTCGTCGAAGATCACGTCCCTGGAGATAAAAACTCGATTGGAGGAAACGTGGAGACACTTGTAGCCCTTATGTAAGGAACTATATCCTAGGAACACACACTTCTTCGATCGAAAGTTAAGTTTATGATTGTTATAAGGTCGAAGGTGAGGCCAACAGGCACAACCAAAAACCTTAAAAAAAGTATAATCAGGAGTTTCATGAAGAAGCCTCTCAACTGGAGTTTTCATATCAATGGTGCGACTAGGAAGCCTATTTATAAGAAAACAGGCCGTAGAGAAAGCATCACTCCAAAAATGCAATGGTAAGGATGCATGCGCAAGCAAAGTGAGACCAGTTTCGACAATATGACGATGTTTGCGTTCAACAATACCGTTTTGTTGGTGTGTATGTGGGCATGAAACACGATGTGTTATGCCTAGATCATGAAAGAAAGGATGGAGTTTTTCATACTCCCCTCCCCAATCCGTTTGAACATGAATTATTTTACGATTGAGAAGGCGTTCAACATGCTTTTGAAACTGAATGAAAACATGATAAACATCAGATTTGTGCTTGAGTAGATAGAGCCAAGTGAATCGACTATAAGCATCAACAAAACTGACATAAAATCGATGTCCACTAAAAGAAGTTTGGGCAGGGCCCCACACATCTGAATAAATAATCTCTAATGGAGATGTTGTTACACGTGTTGACAAGGAGAAAGGTAACTGATGGCTTTTGCCTTGTTGACACGCGTCACAAACTGATTTATTTGACTCTATAGTAGATGGCAAATCATGGCTACGAAGAACATGTTGAACTATCTGGGAAGCTGGATGACCTAGTCGACTGTGCCACCTATCACGTGACACCTTGACACTGCTGAGAGCTTGCTTGATAACAGGGACCTTGATCTCGTAAAGACCACCGCGGCAACGTCCTCTAAGAAGAGGTTCCCTCGTATCCCGATCCTTTACAAAAAGATCATATGGGTGAAGTTCAATAAACACATTATTATCTAATGAAAGTTTACTCATAGAAAGGAGATTACGAGTAGACTGGGGAACATGAAGGACACGGTTTAAATGCAAAGGTTTTGACGACGGAGTAGGTAATAGAGGATAACCAATATTATAAATATGCATACCTGACCCGTTTGCCGCGTGAACCTGGTCATTGCCGTGGTAGGGTTCCCTCGTGGTGAGCTTCTCAAGCTCATGAGTGATATGGTGTGTAGCTCCAGAATCCGCATACCACGCCGGGTCGACTATCTGGCCGCCAGGAGCATGAGTGCTCTGAGTAGCGGTCATGGCCATAGCAATCTGCCGCTCGGTACCGCTCCCGTCGTTACCGATGCCGAGGAAGTCGCGGTTGAAGCGTTTGTAGCACCGTGAAGATGTGTGGCCCGGGATGCCACATAGTTGACATGTGATCCGTCCACCACCATTGGTGGTGTTCTTCTTGTTTCCGCTACTGCTGGAGGTGCTTGAAGACGGCGCCGACTTGGTCGTCGGCGTGTACGTGGCTGGTGCACGATAATCAGGACGATAGGCAGGCCTAAAACCACCAGGACGACCACCTCCATACGCTGCGACGCCTCCATACGCTGCGACGCCTCCAAAGGCGGCAACATGAGCTGAGTGGTTGACGGAAGAGTACTCCGCGCGACGCGCCTCGATGCGGTGTTCAGTGGCCAGAAGTTGTGCGAAGATGTCACGAACTGGCATGGCAGTAGTGCGCGCCGAGATCACCTCATACAGTGCATCATAGTCGCTGTCAAGGCCGGCCAAGAGGTACGAGATAAACTCGGCATCGCGCAGGGGCTCGCCGATGGAGGTGAGTGAATCGGACAACGACTTCATGCGGTGAAAATACACCGTGATGGACATGTCGCGTTTCTTCAGCTGGGCCATCTGAGTGCGGATGCCTGAGGACCGAGCAATGGAGGTAGAGGCGAAAGCACCGCTCAGCGTCTCACATGCCTCTTGTGCAGTGCTGGCGAAGAGAACCATGCCGACGACGCTCTCGGTCATCGACGAGACGAAAGCCGACAATATAGCTTGATCCTGCTGAACCCAGTATTGATACGCAGGGTTGGGCTGCCGCGCCGCGCCCTCACCTTGGGTCACGGCAATCTGAGCAGCGGGACACGGTGTCGATCCGTCGACGTATCCCATGATAAGGTTGCTCCGGAGCAGGGGAGCGACTTGTGCCCTCCAGAACAAATAGTTCTCAGACGTGAGTTTGATTGTGATGTCGTTGGTGATCTTGACGACGGCCGGAGACGACATGCTGACGTACTGTCCGGCGCCCACGTTGACATTAGCGGGCAAGGTGCCGTGCTGCGAGACAATGGCCGAGGACGCAGTACTGCTTAGCGCCGGCGACGTGGCCATGGCAGTGCCTTGTTCGGTGGCCATTGGAGGAGAGATTGGTGCTTAGGAGGTGGTGGCGGCGGAAGCAATCTAGGTCAGGAAAGGCTGCTCTGATACCATGAAAAGCTACGTAGAGAGAGGTAGGGTTGGAGGATCGCACGGCACACAAAGGGCCGGCGTTTGCCTTTCATTATATAGATAAGCCACGGTTACATGGGGGTTAGGTGGAGTTTGATTACAATACGTCTCCTACCATATACAGCATGTATATACTTATTCTATCAGTGAGATATGTGGAAGTTATCTATTGTTGAACGGAGGGAGTAGCTCTGGGGCCTGCGAATCGTGATGCAGCACCAGTGCACCACTCTGTACGTACGTGTAGATGCTAGTAATTGGCTGCTATCCGTTCTGCGCCTGACGTGATGTAGTACCGCTGCTCTACCGCGCTAAACCGGATGTCGATCTGCACGCAACGTGGCCTAATTGTGTAGGAGTATCTTGGTAGTACTACGTTTTCGGTATGTTCACCTGTTCTTCGGCACTGCATTATTGCTCTGAAAGATACAGTACCTCCGGAGGAGTATTAGTAGAGGTGTCGTACGTCAGAAGAGACAAAAGTTTTCACGCAGGAATGATTATAGCCCTCTCTCTGACGGAGCGCACGCGATTGCACAATTTCTCATCAGTGTTCCAACAGTTCTGCTGGCCCTGCGTCTGGCAAGCTGTTTCTTGCACTGCAGCAGGCCGGCAGCGTTGCAGGAGCAGAGGCTACGACGGAGAATCGCCTTTCACCCTCGCCTCCGCGTGTCTGCAGTTTGCCACGCACCGTGGGACAAGCAGCCAAGGTTTTGAAGTAGTACCCTTTCAAAATCCCTTGGGGCTCGCTCGTTCCGTAGTGCCCTTGCGAGCCAAATGGCTCACTGGATTGTCCATCCGGGACGTGTGACCGAACCGGAAATCTGAATGTACGAACCACTAATTTGTGAGAGATTTGTCAGGAAAAAAATGTACTGTACTACTAGCTGAAGCTTCCTTGAAGGTTTTCTCAAATGGTTTTTTTTAAATCGAGCACGAGCCGTCGGTGTTCCTTCCCGTGTTGAAGTCTCAACAAACAGCATTCAGTGTCTAGTGTGGCAGTGTCCTCTCTTTTATTGCCAATGATAAGCCGTGAACAAGCTTTTCAGTCGAGCTAATTAGGCGCTGATTGCACTTGGTTTCCCGACCTTGTGAGATTACAGCATTTGAACCGTCGGCACCTGGACGTTAGGCTGCTTATTTCCTGCCATGGCTAAACGACTACAAGTGCAGATAAGCTGTGGACCGGACCCTTGTCAAGAATCAACACGCATGTAGCGACTGATGCATCATTACAATGCTAACTAAATCGGAGACGTGTGGATCATGATGCGGTACCACTCTGTACGTACATGTAGATCTCCCATGAAGAAAATGTCTTTCTTAACGCCCCCTTCAATGAAGAGGAGATAAAGAAGGCGGTGTTTCGAATCGACCATAATAGGGCATATGGTCCAGATGGATGTCTAGCGGAGTTCTATCAATATTTCTGGAGGGTCACTAAAGATTATCTTATAGAGATGATTGCCTACATGGTGGACACCTAGAGCCGTACCGCCTTAATTTTGGGGGAATAGTTTTGTTACCTAAGATTCTGGAGGCAGAAAAGATACACCAGTACAGTCCAATATGTCTCCTCAACGTTAGTTTCAAAATCTTTGTGAAAGTTGCAACCAGTAGTTTGAATTCGGTGGCAGATCATGTGATAAAACCTACGCAGACGACTTTTATGAGTGAATTTTGGGGGAATAGTTTGAATTCGGTGACAGCTATCCGGATTAAAAACCAAGTTCCATAAGAGTGAATTGTTCTGCTTTGGTGAGGCCCAGGAGGCTGCAACTCAGTATGTCGAGTTGTCCGGCTGCGAGCAAGGTCAATTTCTAATTAAATATTTGGGTATACCAATGCATTATAGGAGATTGGCTAATGCAGAATGGAGCCAAGTCGAAGAACGCCTGCGGAAAAGGCTTGCAGTTGGAAAGGTTAATTGTTGTCCCTTGGTGGAAGATTGGTACTCATAAATTCAGTAATCTCGAATATGGTACTGTATATGATATCCTTCTTCCGTTCAAGATTTTTTTGGCAAGGGACAGCGAGAAAATGAAGTATCGGCTTGCCAGGTAGGATATAGTTTGTCGACCGAAAGACCAGGGTTTGGGCATACATGACCTACAGGTCAAAAACTCGACTCTATTTGGTAAATGGATTTTCAAACTATTAACCGAAGATGGCGTTTGGCAAAGACTCCTTAAATGTAAATACATTGGTTCGAAAGCAGTCTCACAGATTATGTGAAAACTAGGTGATTCACACTTTTAGACTGGCGTAATGAAGACTAAAAAAATACTTTTTTTGCTATGAGGTATTTAAGATTAAGGATGGATCACAGATAAGATTCTGGGAGGACAAATGGTTGGGTAATACCACACTCCGAGAACAATATCCGTCACTATACACCATTGCGCGCCATAAGGACGATACGCTGGCTACGGTCATGCAAACATCACCTCCTAATGTCATGTTCAGACGAGATCTCACTGGTCCACGACTTTTGTCCTGGACTGCGTTGGTTACTAGGTTGACTTCAGTCAATTTAACAACAGGAAAGGATGAGTTTTGATGGAATCTTACTAAGAATGTTATGTTCTCGATGGATTCCATGTACATAGCTATGATACAAACATGATATGTCAGTCGATACTTTTAAAAACGTATGGCTTATGAAGGTACCATTGAAGATGAAAATTTTCGTGTGGTATCTTCGTAAAGGGGTCGTACTAATAAAACATAATTTTGTCAAACGTAATTGGCATGGAAGTTCAAAGTGTGTTTCTTGTTCTCATGATGAGACGATAAAGCACTTATTCTTCGACTGCACTTTTGCGCGTTCTGTATGGTCCGCTATCCAAATGACTTTAAATCTTTATCAATCCACATCCGTTACGATTATTCTCGACAACTGGTTAAATGGGATAGACAAAAGATTTAAAACTATTATTAGGGCATGAGCGCTAGCCGTTATATGGTCGCTCTGGCTATGTTGAAACGACAAGATCTTCAATGATAAAAAATATGCTCGTATGCAGTTTCTATTCTGATGAACAGGTATTTTCCGTTTTTGGTCCACATTACAACGCGGGGAGTTTCGAGGCCTTTTTACGGAGGCTTGTGCACGACTGGAGCAGGTGGCGAGGAATATTTTTATCCCACATAGCAGCTCCATAGCGTCGACAGCCTTCGTTTGCATGATTCGTTTAGGCTTGTCGTCTTTTCGTTTTTCAGTTCTCTGGATTTCGGCTATGTGCATTTTACGATGTGCTTAAACTCTTTTAAGTAATAAAATCCCTTTATCAAAAAAATGTAGATCCTAATTGGTTGTCTGCTCTACGTGTGATGCGGTGTGGTGCCACTTCTTTGCACGCTAATTGACCTGTTCTACCGCAAGCCGACATGGCCGATTTTTTCTCGAAATTCGAGGGGCAAAATATTTGGCCCAACTTATTAATTAAGAGAGGGCGTGAGCGAAAAGTCGAACAACATCAAAAGAACTTGATTACAGCCGGACTACTCTCCCGGCATTAATTTCCCAAGGATTTTTGCCCCGTAAGGACCTAAGGACCTATAACTTCGTCTCAGATTTGATCTTGGCGAGGATGTTGACAGACTAGGCATGCTTGCTGCAGAATACCCAAGCATCTCACTCGTTCCAAATTTCCCAAGATATGAGTAGGAAGAGATATGTCATTGCTTTGCGGTTCATCATACCGGCACCGGACATGAGGCGGCAATATTCAGTGAGTGAGAGGTCTGGTCAAGATATAGGATCTAAGAGTTGGAGACCAAATCAATCTTTCAAAAGGCCCCAAATCCTAGTGGTGAAGCGATAATGGGCGAGAGATAAGAAACCGATTCAGGAGGCCTCTTGCATAGCAGACAAAGCCCACAGTTTGGCTATCCACAATGCCAAGAGATTCGTCGTCCATAGACGGTTTTGGAGAGCAAGCCATCTTGGGGAGGTGGGGGGCAACCTTTCCATACCAAGGCCTTCATGTCGTTGGAGGTAGCTCCAAACAATTGTGCCATGTAGGCCCCGAAACCACCAGCCGCTAGCGGCTCCCTGGGCCTCTTCTCGCCCGCGTGCACCTTCTCCCCGTGAATTTTCACCGATAAAATGCTCCTTCACAACCCCCGGTGCCGGTGAACGCAGAGGAAGCACTCGCGCAATACGATGAAGCACGAAATGTGTTGCACCGCGTTGGGAGGAGGGTCGTGGAGGTGGATGCCGCAGATATACAGCAACCCGCGGAGGAAAGGATGGAGGGGGGAAAACAAACCTCGGGAAATATGCTCCAAGAAGGCGACGCGCTCGTTGGCGCGGGGGCTTGGCACTTCTTCTCCCATCGTGGGCTGCCGCACGCCCCCTGAATCTTCAGGAGGGATCAACCCCTCATTTTGCATCAGACTGATGCTTTTCCTTGTCACATTTTACGGTCGCCACTCGCCCATCTTCTTTTACCGGGGAGCCGAGGAACCGCCGGTCACATCCTTGATGGATGCCGCGGACGCAGCGCGCTTGTTTTTTTCCACCGGTCATGGGGGTCGTTTTCGCAGAGAGCGGTGCGGGCGCTAGAGGAAGAAGATGAGAAAGGAGAAGGGGAAAGCGATTTACCCCTAAGGCCGAACTTTATACTGTTACTCAGCCACTGCGAGTCTTTGATCTTCGCAAAGGAAAGATACGTGGCGCCCATCCCGGTGACCACGCGTCAGGCAAAAACGGAACGACAGGGTCAGTTACCTTTCACGATCTTTAAAGCAACATTGTGCGCAATTAACTGCACGTCCAGCAGGAAAACCGGCGCACATCGGACCGTTTCCTTTCAAAAATCTGACAAGGTGGGCCCTCCACGTCCTGTCTCACTACGTCACGTCCCATCGAGAGCAGACGAGTGCGTAATGACGTCACCAAAACTTCAAAACATGAAATTTCTTTCGTATGAACTTAGAAGAAAAGTTTCGCCTCGCTCGAGGATTAAAAAGAAAACAGTGGCACTCGCCATTATACAAGACAAGGAAGCGGGACTCGCTATGCTGCAAAGGAAAAAATCGTGGGTACACATTCTCCGCAAACACCAAAACTCGCGATTCCGATGTATGAACACATCGCGCATTGAACCCCGGGTCGTTCGGCCGTCACGGCACACCTGGATGCCGCATTCTTCGAGTGCGAAGGTAAGACCCAAGGATCCGTCCTATGGGCCAGGAATCGCACTCATGTTGCGTCCTCCAACAATTTTTCGTGTCATAAGAACAAAGAAAAATCCTACTGGACACGCCGGGTACCCCTTTAAGGTTAAGTTTGACTCAATAAGTCCGCCGCGTCCCAGTTGCAATGATCACCTAACCGGATTTGAGCCGGAGGTCTCGAGATCGTGTAGGCCAGACCTGTTTTTGCCTGATATGTCGGGTGAGTCAAGCAACTGAGCCGCATCCTTCCGTGAAAAAAGCCAACGCATGGCGCATTTGACTGCTCGATACGCGAGCCTCATCCGCATAGGATTCACATCCTTCAGGCAAAACTAGGCTGCTTCGCCGCAAGAATCTGAAACAAGTCTTGAGTGCTTACCCGACTCTTCACATTCGAATAATCACTCGGGGGCTACTGGCGTGGGGACGACTTCCGAGTCCCCCGGACAGGCCTATTCGGTCTAAGGCCCAACACGAAAGCCCAGAATGAAGAACCGCCCTAATCTTATAGAAGGCTCTACTGCGGCCCAAGATAGAAAGGACTTACCGACTAGGGATAGGGTTTGTAACCCACCCGGGTACGAGTTTGAAACTCATCCTCTTATATAAAGGTTGTGAGAACCACCCGGGTGGGACATCTAATCTTTACGCCACCATAGGTGTTGCCTCTCGAGATCCAATCTCTCGACTAAGCACCCGCCATTGTAATCTCACACCATAACACAAGATCAGACAAGCAGGAGTAAGAGTTTTACTTCCATGAGGGTCCCGAACCTGGGTAAATTGTGCCCCTGTTAGCTGTCGAGTCCGTCGTTGCCTAATCGTTTCCTATTCTCGAAACCCTACCGGATCACCCGAGGGGTTTGTTTATATGAGTATTCGACACTAGCATAGACACACATAACACTTACCAAAACGATAAAGATTAATCCATCCTGTGTGATGAAAATAACTATACAAAACCTCACGTGTGTCCTCAGGAACGTTTTAGCCTTTTATAGGAATTACCAACAACTTGTTCTTTGTGCTAAAAAGGATTGGGCCACTTGCAGCAAGTATTTACCTTTATTGTTATTTACCTGTTATCGCTTTGTTACTATTTACAAAAATCACTAAACAATTGTTCTCTAGTGTTTATAGTGAAGCCTTACTTGAAACTATTTATCAATACCTTATGCTCGTCATTGGGTTTGACACTCTTATTTATCGAAAAAGCTACGATCGATCCCCTTCACTTGTGGGTCATCAAAAGCGCTTGTGGGTCATCAAAAGCGATCTCCTAAAGGTTTTCCTGGAGGATGATATCCTTCAGGCCTACTCAGTTGCCCAATCAGAGTGCGGGGCGAAGACCGCCATCCAGTTCGCATTGGTGCACAGAGTCGAAGGCTTGGATGAAGCATACTCGAATCTTCCCGTCAATCCTTCCACGGGTAGAAAGGTAGCGCTTCGTCTTTTCGGCGATCGGGCTGAAGTCCTTCCACGGGTAGAAAGGTAGCGCTTCGTCTTTTCGGCGACCTGTTGCGAGTGTCAGCACTTCCGCGATTCCATAGGGTAGATTTAGTTTAGATTATTCTTCTTGATGTAATGAACCTTGGGATGTATTCCCGTACTTCTATCTTTAATCAGAATGTTCTTTTGATATCCAAGTTGTGATTTCTTGCGATTGATTGCTGTGAAGTCCTCCCGATAGGAGTAGCCCCCGAGCACCTGTCGAATAGGTGGTTTATTTTCTCGATTGGGGTGACTTTGAAGTATCTCCTTAACTTTTGTATTTTCCTCCAGGAAATTGGTGCTGCTGCGGAGTCTTCGAGTGGATCTGCTGCACGATTGGATCCACTTGTTGCCGCTGTTAGCACTTTTGCTTCTCTTCGTGACCGTGTCGCGGATGGTGAACGCAAATTTAAAGCTTTGCGTGGAGTGGTTGATGTGGCCAAGTCAAAGCAAAAACTTGCAGCTGAGCGTGAACAGTTTGTGATGGAGGAACTTGCAGCCGTCGCCAAGGATATGCTGTGTAAGCACGTGAGCCCCTTAGCGTTTGGTTTGACTGCCTTTCTTTCCTTTGTTGACTCTCGGTAGCTTTCTTTGTAGTTGTTGAGCCTGATGGTCAACGTGAAGCGCATTGGGTGGATAACCTTATTGCTCATGAAGTTGGAAGCTCCAAACCACACGCGAACAACTTCTGGTCGGACTGTAGTCGAGGCTTTGTTCTGGCTACGTTGAAGTATCGAGTAGTCCAGGTGAAGATACACGTGAATTCCTGCCATGAGGCCTTGATTGCTGTGAACTCCGCTTTCTATCCGTTGGAGAGGGGTCCAGAAGATTTGAGCCATCTCCTTAGAACTTTCGGTCGAGAAGGTGAAATTCGCGAGTGGGTCCGCAATCAGATGATCTGCGGGCCCGTAGTAGCGCTTTCCTTCGTCCGACTGTGGCATCCTGAGGTTAATTTCAACTCTGTAGCTATGCTCCCCAATGGTTCAGTCGATATGGCCCCTCGTTATAGAGTTGTTCGACCTGCAGCGGAGGAGATTATTCGATTGACCTCGGAAGAGGTTGATCGGGTATTAGCCGAGAAAAATGCTCGTCGCCATATGTAATCGTAGGGTGTATGTACCCTGTTACTTTGTATAGTTGTCTCAAAACTTTGTAAGGTGTCTACCTTGTTTATAACTTTGTATATGAAATTTTTCATGTTATGCTAAGTTAGGTGCAGCCCCCGTGTATTTGGGGTGTATACCTGTTATTTAGCGTGTAAGGATAAAGAACGCGAGTAGCTATGGTTGAAAAAACATGTATTTTATTGAAATGACTGAGAAGTCATGTGTTTCTTTCGAGCTACAGGATGGCTAATATAGCCTTATTTTGGCGAGTAAAATAAATCTAAGGATAGAATTTATGGAGGTGCGCAACATTCCATGGGTTGGAGTAGATGCCACCAATCGTCGGGTTCTTCACTCGATAGGCGCCACCTGGGATAACTTCGTGTATTATGAAGGGTCCCTCCCATGGTGGTTCGAGCTTGTGCCCTTCCTTCTGCTTGAGCCGTAGCACCAAATCTCCCACCGCAAAGGCTCTGTGACGTATACGGCGACTGTGATAGTTTCGCAACGACTGTTGGTATACTGTGGATCTTGCGAGTGCAATATCGCGTATTTCATCGAGTGCGTCCATATCTTCCGCAAGTGCCCTGTTAGAGGTTTCTTCGCTGTAAGCAACGACCCGTGGGGCGCTGAATTTGACATCCTCGGGAAGGACTTCTTCAGCCTCATATACCATGAAAAATGGTGTATATTTTGTGGATCGATTTGGGGTTGTGCGAAGGCTCCATAGCACGGAGGGTATCTCTTCTTCCCAATGTCCCGCTGCTGGATGTAGGCGGTCGAGTAGTCGTTTCTTGA
Organism: Alopecurus myosuroides; assembly: GCA_028641055.1. NCBI lineage: Eukaryota > Viridiplantae > Streptophyta > Magnoliopsida > Poales > Poaceae > Alopecurus > Alopecurus myosuroides. The sequence goes on from CM054059.1 coordinate 140,235,907, forward strand.
TGCCAGCCGAGACCAATCCGTTGGATCGTTCGACCTGGCCGTTGGTTTGCGGATGAGCCACTGAAGCGAATTTGAAGGTGATTTCCTTTTATTCGCAGAACTGTTGTGTTTTCTTTGCCGTGAAGTTGCTGCCATTGTCGGTGATGATGTTGTGTGGTATGCCAAATCTGCATACGATGGAATCGAGGAATTTGACGGCGCATTGGGTGCTAGCCGAGGTGACTGGCATCGCTTCGATCCACTTCGTAAATTTGTCGACTGCGACAAGCAAGTGTGTGTATCCTACGGGTGTAGGCTTGCGTAATGGTCCTACCATGTCTAGCCCCCATTGTGCAAAGGGCCAGGCGATTGGTATTATATGTAATTCTGTGGCGGGGGCGTGTGGTTTGGGTGCAAATCGCTGGCAAGCGTTGCACCTGTCGACCAAGTATTTTGCGTCTCTGGCTGCTGTAAGCCAGTAGAATCCTGCTCGAAAAGCTTTGCCCACGATTGCTTTCCAGCTGGCGTGATGTCCACAATCTCCTTGATGTATGTCTCGCAGCAAATATTTGCCATCCTCGGGTGCTATGCATCTTTGCAGTATGCCTGAGATGCTCTGTTTGTATAGCTCGCTGTTGAGTACCCGAAAAGATTTGCTGCGTCGGACTATTTGTCGAGCCTCGCGAGCATCTGCTGGGAGCTGTTTGGTGGACAGGTAGTCGAGGTATTTCTGCGTCCAGACTGACTCGACCAGAAAAACTTGTCTTGAAATACTATGGCTGAGCTCGATGGTAGCAACTTGCGGGCTGACTTCTGTCTCCAATGCTGCGGGTGCTCCTCAGTTTTCTTGAACTTGACCGAACGCTTGGTCATCCTCTCGAAATATATTCCTGGCGGTATGGGCGTATTTGTGGACCCCATGTTTGCCAGCTTATCTGCCTCTTCGTTGCTGGATATCGCGATGTGCTTCAGCTCACATCCTTTGAAACTTCCTACGAGTAGATTGTACATGTCCCGATAGGAAACCATGTTTTCTGCAATAGCGTCGCACTCCTTCATTGTCTCTTGCACGATAAGGTTGGAATCGCCATAGATCATCAATCGGGTGGCTCCTCACGCGATTGTCATATTCATCCCATGCAACAGGGCCTCATATTTTGCGTCGTTGTTGGATGCTGGATCGTCGGGTGGGAAGTCCAATCGCAGGACGTACTGCAACTTGTCTCCTCTGGGTGATATAAGGACGATCCCAGCTCCAGCTCCTTCATTCCTTTTGGATCCAGTTACTCGTGTACTCTGGCGGTCCGGGTGTTTGTAATTCTGTCCACTCGCTCAGGAATTCCACGAGTACCTGTGACTTCACGGAATTGCGCCCTGCGTAGATAATGTCCCAGGCGCCTAGCTTGATGCTCCATTTTGCTATTCTTCCAGATGCCATGGGATTGTTCATGATGGTACCGAGTGATGCATCGTTTACCACCGTTACGGTATGTTCCTGGAAGTAATGTTTGAGCTTTCGAGCCGTGAGAACAGCTCCATATGCGAGCTTCTGGTAGTGAGGGTATCGATGTTTGCACGGCGAGAGAACCTTGCTGATGTAGTAGATTGGTCTTTGAACTCCATATGCCTTGCCGTACTCAGGTCGTTCGACTACAATGTCCATGTTGATGACTTGATTTGTTGCAGCTAGGTATAGGTAGAGTGGTTCCCTTTCTTGTGGTGTTGCGAGAACGCGCCTGCTCTGTAAGGCTCATTTCAGGTCCGCGAATGCCTGTCTTGCCTCGGGTGTCCACTCGAACTTATCTGTCTTTTTCAATAACTTGTAGAAGGGTAATGCCTGCTTGCCCAATCACGCAATGAATCTGCTCAAGGCGGCTAGTCGCCCTGCGAGCTGTTGCACTCCGCGTAGATTGGTGGGCTCCTTCATTGTCAAGATTGCTTGTATCTTCTCTGGGTTGACTTCAATTCCTCTGGCGGATACCAGGTACCCGAGAAGTTGTCCTGCTGGGACGCCGAAGACGCATTTTGTCGGGTTGAGCTTGATCCTGTATGCGTTTAGAGCGTCGAAGGTTTCTCTGATATCCTCGAGGAGCGTGTCCTCCACTCGAGTCTTGATGACGATGTCGTCAACGTACACTTGTACGTTCTTGCCAATGAGCTTGGCGAGGCACTTTTGCATGCAGCGCTGATATGTTGCGCCTGCGTTTTTTAGCCCGAAAGGCATTATCGTGTAGCACTATACACCATGAGGTGTAATGAATGCTGTCTTTTCCTCGTCTTCCTGTTTCATCCTGATCTGGTTGTATCCTGAGTAGGCATCTAGGAAGGAGAGGCGTTGGCAGCTTGCAGTGGAATCCACGATCTGGTCGATCCGCGGGAGGGGAAAGTTATCCTTGGGGCAGTGCTTGTTCAGCGACGTGTAGTCGATGCACACGCGAAGGATGTTGGTGTTCTTCTTTGGGACCAGCACTGGGTTTGCCAGGCAAGTGGAAATTTTTATCTCCCTGATGAATTTTGCTGCAAGCAGTCTATTTACTTCTTCTCCAAGCGCTTTCTCCTTGGGCTCTGAGAACCGTCGGGTGGTCTGCTTGATGGGCTTTGCGTCTTTGTAGACTTCGAGTGAGTGCTCGGCGAACTCCCTGCGTATTCCTGGCATATCTGAGGGCTGCCAGGCGAAAATTTCCCAGTACTCACGGAGGAGTTCGACGAGCGCGCTTTCCTATGCTGGCAAAAGGGTAGTGGAGACCATCGCCGTTTTCGCAGAATCTGTCGGGTGCACTTGATGTTTGCGGTGTCGATGTTGGCACTGAATTCCAGCTTCGGTGCGTTCTTCTTCGTGAGGGGCATCACGGAGTGATCCGTGGTTTTTGCTATCTCCTCTAGTTCTTCTTGCATCTCGAAAGATTTGGCGATCTCGTTGAACTCGATGTCGCACTTGTTGGATTTTTGGAAATCTCCGTCGATGGTGATTGTGCCATATTCCCCAGGTAGCTTGACCTTTAGATATGCATAGTGTGGTACTGCCATGAATCTTGCGAACGCTGTTCGACCAAGAATGGCGTGGTACTGTGAAGGCTAGTCGACTACTTCGAAGTCGAGAAATTCTCTCATGTAATCGCGTCGACTGCCCAACACCACCTCCAAGTTAATTGTTCCGAGTGGGCGGATCGCCTTTCCTGGAACTATCTCGTGGAAGGATGTCTCTCATTCTGCAAGTCCCTCCAGGTTCCTGTTCATCCAACGGAGTGTGTCCGCGTAGATGATGTTGATGCCGTTGCCCCCGTCCATGAATACGCGAGCCAGTTCGTAATTGCCAATTTGTGCTTGGATTACTAGGGCAGCGTGTCCTAGTTGATAGACTCGTGGGGGGTGGTCTTCCTTGGAAAAGGTGATCGGTTGGTCCGCCATCTTCCGGTATTCGGGTCTTCCCAGTGGAGTTTGCACAGCCATGCACAACTATCGTGTGTTTGTCTTCTGAGCCCTGCGGGACGGGCAAACCTTTTGTATCATCCCTAACAGTCCGGCGGGGTTTGGGTATGCGTTACCTCCCGCGTTGGCGATGGGAGGCGCAGGTAGTGCGGCTAGCACCGCGTTCTCGTTTACTGGTGGAGGCAAGGGTTGTGGCGGTTGGAATCCTTGGTGTCCTCCTCCTGGAAGTTGCGGGTAGCCTTGACTAACTGTCGTTCTGTTATTTTTCGAAAAGGCCTCGTGAATGTCAAGGAACTTTCGGCAATCCTTGAGAAGGTGCGTTGCCTTAGTTTTGCCTGTGCGCTTATCTGTAAATAGATGTAGCGTGCAGTGTCCATCAAGGTCCTCTTCGGGAGTTTTTTCCTCCGCCTTTGGCTTCCATTCGCGATTTCCACGGCGTCCGCTATCGCGATTTTGTGTGACTTCTGCTGCTACCAGTTCTTCCCGGTCGTCGTGATCGTAGTACTTTCTTCTTTTCTTTCGACCGTGGCGGTCGTCTTCGGGTGCGGGCGAAGATGCCCTCTCGTTGCGCACTGAGTCCTCTCCGTTAGCCCATCTATCGGCTATGATCATTAGTTCTCCAATAGATTTGGGTGCTGCTCGTCCCAGTTCTTCTCTGAAAGCAGTTCGTCGAGCACCCTTTGCGAAAGCTTCGACCGCTACTTCCTCTGATATGTTCCATGCGGTGTTCCTGAGTGTGGTCCATCACTGGATATATTCGCGAGTGGACTCGCCACTCTTCTGCTTGAAGGCTCGCAGTTCCTCGATCGTCGCCGGTCTTTTGTATGTTTCTTGGAAATTTTTGCAGAAATCGAAGTGTAGATCATCCCATGATCCGTAGCAGGACTTCGGTCTCGCTTCCAGCCAACTGCGTGCCGCTCCTACCAAGTGTAGGTTGAGGTACTGCATAGTCGTGTTCTTGTTCCCACGTTGGAATTTAATGTCGTGAGGTAATCCGACAGCCATGACGAAGGTTCGAGTGAACCATCGTATTTTGTTACTTCCGTGCTGAGTTTGAGTCTTTTGGGTAGAGGCGTCTCGTGGATGCTGCGAGCGAAGCATAACGCGCCGCAGGTTTCATCATCAGAAGATCCGGATGAGGAGCGCGCGCGGTTCCTTGCTGCTCTCGCTTTGTCCACTTTATTTTGCGCGATATCCGATCGTGCATTATAACCTGGCTGATCACGATCGGTTTCCTTCCTTGGTTCCTTGCTGCAATTTCGTGAGCGGCTGCTATGATGTCGCGAGCCACGGTCTTTATTTCTCGGGCTACCTTCGCTGCTGCTTCGGCTATCATCGCGTCGCCGGGCTTCTTTTCCTCGACCACGGCGAGGCGATTTTTCCCTCCTGCGCGAAGCACTCCTGCGCCTGCGGGATGCTTCCTTCTCCTTCTGTGCAGCAGCTTTCCTGCGATCATAGGAGGCAAGCCTTGAGGCTGCCATGCCTAATCCCTTATGAACTTGCCTGTATTGCTCCGCTCGGGGGTCGTTTTCCCCTTGTTGATTTATCTGCATGTAGGTTGCTGCGGCTAGGACTGCGGCAACGGGAGTTTGCGGATAGATGTTTCCCTCCTTGTTGACCCGCATGAGGGAAGGCCCGAGTGACCTGCTGATCCCGTTCAGGGACTTGTCGTCCATGGTCGCGGTTCTTGAGGCGTGTCCCTTCCTAGCGGGGCAAGTCCCGACAGAAGGTGTTAGGGACAGCGCGGCCCGGCGTTGGCTCGACTCGTCCGCCAATCTTCTCCGATTGGCTAGATCTATCCGAGCTTCCTTGATCGCAGTAGCCGCTCTCACTAGATGATAGTGGTAGGCGGTCATATCTTCGTGTGGGGCTCCGACTGCAGGTGGTTTGCTCGTGCGGATAGCCTCCTTTGCTCGGACCCAAGCGTCTCGCGAGACGCCGATCTCAGCGCGTTCCCTTGCACTGTGTTCAGTTTCTTCGGGTGGTCCTTCCAATCCTACCATGCAGACTTGAGCCAGATATGGCTTGTGGGTCCTAGGCGTAGCTTGAAAGGCCTTCCTAATCCGAGAGGGTTCCTCTGTAGAGAGGGTATGGAAGTTGCTGGTGTTGAGGCGGATGGACTCGCCACTTTTCGCCAAGTAGGGTCGTGTATCGACAGCTCCTGGGCTAGAGATCGACTCAGATCCCGATTCCTCAGGGAAGTGAAGGATCCCATCTTTGTTGGTGTACAACTTGAAGCTCCCGAACGTCAAGGTGACGCTCTTCTCCAGATCGCTGAATACCGGGCGTGATTCCAGCGAGTGAGGGGTGACTACGACAGGTCCGATTCGAATCGGGTTGGTCGGAGTCGAAGTCGAGGGTTTCCAACGTGAGTTGGCTGTCAATGAAGCCAAAGATGCCGGAGATCCAGCGCCCTCCGTTCCTACCAACGTCGCCAATTGTCGAATCTGCATCTCAACAAGTCCCTCGGGTGAACCCATAGGGTTCCGATTAGGAGAACCTGTAGGCGCTGGTGACGATTGTCGGCTAGACAGGGGGCACGATTTACCCAGGTTTGGGGCCCTCGTAGAGGTAAAACCCTTAATCCTGCCTCTGTCGATCTGTATTCAAGAGTAGATCGGTTACAATGGGGGGTTGCTCAAGTCGAGAGTATGATCTCGAGCTTAAGGCTTGGTGGTGAAATATTTCTTGTCCTCTCCTGGTGGTTCTCCTGGCCTTATATAGGTGGCCAGGTCTCAAATCTCACCCGGGAAGGACTCGAACTCTAACCCTAAGTCGGTTACAAGTTTCCTATCTTGACCCGCAAGGCTCTGCGGGTGGGCCTATACTGGGCCTTCTAGAATAGTCCAAGGCATCTCTTCTTGGGCTCCAGTCCTAGGCCTAGGACCGGGTATCCTTACTCACCAGGTCCAAGGTCCATCCCTTCGTCAAGTGGGTTAGTAAAAATTACTCTCCTCAGATAACCACTAGCTTGTTTTCCCAGGTCCCACTTCACGGGATCTCCGATCACATAGGTTGGGTTACTGCCTTGGCAAATCATGTGGGTCTCATACCAATCTCCCTCGATGCACTTTCTATCACAACACCTGATAGCCCTTTAGTAAAGGGATCTGCCATATTCTTAGCCGACTGGATATAATCCACCGCTATCACTCCGGAGTTTCTTAAATGTCTGACAGCTTTCAATCTCATTTTTATGTGCTTTGTGGACTGTGCATTGTCCTTTGAACTCTTCACCTTGACAATTACTGTTTGATTGTCACAGTTCATAAGGATAGCCGGTACTGGCTTTTCAACCACATGCAAGTCCATCAAAATATCTCGAAGCCATCCTGCTTCGACACTAGACATGTCTAATGCTGTTAATTCTGCTTCCATTGTTGATCTCGCTAAGGTCGTTTGCTTGCAAGACTTCCAGGAAACAACACCACCTCCAAGGGTAAACACATACCCCACTGTGGATTTCATCTCATCAGCATTAGAGATCCAATTCGCATCACAATACCCTTCAAGTACCGAAGGATATCCACTGTAGGGAAGTCCATGGTTCACGGTACCTTTCAGATAGCGCATAATTCTTTCTACAACATGCCAGTGCACATCACCCGGATTGGAAACAAACCGGCTTAGTTTGCACACAGCAAACATGATCTCAGGCCTCGTAGCGCTCGCTAGATACATGAGTGAACCAATTACTTGAGAGTACCTCAGCTGATCCTTAGCTGTGCCTTCGAACTTCCGAATCCGCACACTCGGATCATATGGTGTTGGAGAAATTTTGTAGTCCGAATATCCAAAACGACTCAAAACCTTCTCAACATAATGGGATTGCAGAAGTGTAATCCCACCCTCATTGTCTCTCAATAGCTTGATGTTCAAAATAACATCAGCCACACCAAGATCTTTCATCTCAAAGTTCCGGGATAGAAACGACTTAACCTCATTGATTACTTTGAGGTTGGTCCCAAATATCAGTATGTCATCAACATACAAACACAGTATAACTCCTTCGCCCCGACCATGGCGATAGTATACACATTTGTCAGCTTCGTTAAAAACAAAGCCAACAGAGGTTAAAGTTGTATTGAACTTCTCATGGCATTGCTTAGGTGCTTGTTTCAGCCCATATAAAGATTTCAGTAACTTACACACATTTCCTTCTTGACCATCTAACACAAAGCCATCTGGCTGTTGCATATAGATTTCCTCGTCTAACTCTCCATTTAGGAAAGTCGTCTTAACATCCATATGATGGACGAGAAGACCATGCGAGGCCGCCAACGAGAGTAATACTCGAATGGTGGTCAGTCTGGCCACAGGTGAATAAGTATCAAAGAAATCTTCATCTTCTTTCTGGGAGTAACCCTTGGACACAAGTCTAGCCTTGTACTTTTCAATCGTACCATCGGGCCTAAGCTTACTTTTGAACACCCACTTACATCCTAATGGTTTACAACCATAAGGACGTTCTGTGATCTCCCATGTTCCATTAGCCATGATGGAATCCATCTCGCTATGGACCGCTTCTCTCCAGTAGTCAGTTATACCCTGCAGTTGGCCAATTGGTAGTAGCCGTAGCAGAGGCGGCAGCAACAGCAGAGGCAGTCTCGGTGGCAGCAGTGGCGGCCTCAACGGCAGCAGCAGCGCCTTCAGCTTCGGTGGACATGTTGACGAAGAGGGCGACGCGGTAGTAGTCGAAGTAGATGTACAGCAGCGAGCAGTCGTGTAGGAGACGCTCCCCAAAAACCTAATCGCCTTTGTTCCGTATAGGATCTGGAGAGGCGGGGTTTCGGAGGCCTACTCTCTCGTCGGCCGTGTACGCAGTAGACGGGATGGGATCACCGGCGGCAGTAACAGAGAGAGGAACGACAATAGGCGCAGAGCGTATGAGTTGTGTGTTTTTGTGTCCGCACTGCGCCCTCAATATATAGGCACGGCCGGGTAGGAGAACGGTCAGCTCACAAATTAATTTGGCGTTTACTACAGCCGTTACCACGTAATCAATGCGTTGTTTTACTGCGAGCGGTTACCACGTGATCAATGCAGCGTTTTACTGCGCGCGGCTGTTACCAAAATAAATGGGACGCAATAGACAGCAATCAATATGACGTCTCATATTATTGGCGTCTATGTTGACTCTCCGTTTCCGACTGGCAAAATAAAGGCATCGGCTCGGCTCATTCCCGCAACCCGCGGTGCGTCGTGACGTGTCAGGACGAGGCGAGGCGTGGCGAGGCGGGCGGTGGAGGAGAAGGAGCGCGCGTGTGGAACACCTCCACAACTCCTCTCTCTTCATACCAACTCACACTAGTGGGGAGAGAGCTCACCTTATAAACTGGTGCAAAACTCTCCCAACTAGCAATATGGGACTAAACTCCCACCTTTTGCTATGGCAGCATGGGCCTTAGGGATTAAATAGAAATTGCCTAATGGGCCTGCAAGCCCATCCAAATTTCAGCAATCCCCCACCAGATCCCGAAGACCCATGGTGTTGTCCTCTGTTCTATTCACTGTTTTTATATACCGGCATTTTCAGTGCAGACCCGTTAAGGTTGAACATCCACCTAGAACAAGTAGCTACACTACATCACAACTGAACAATGGATTATGCCTTGAATTGTCAGTTTGGCGTAAAATAGTTTCACTAAATGTCTTGCCAGTACTAGGCTGCCGAATGCTGACCCCTCGGGTGGAGCATATTAGTCATACTCCTGGCCTATTCATGAACTTATTAGAGATCACCCAATCTCATAGACTATGACCAGCAGTCAGGATCATATAGGTGTGTTCCTCCAAAGATCGCTCTTTAGGATATCATCTTGCTTATATATGCCTTGGAACACATTAAGACAAAAGTCAAGCTGCCATACAGTTTTTGAGAGTACTGCATATTCAGTGGAGTGGGTTAGTAAAAATTACTCTCCCCAGTTAACCACTAGCTTGTTTTCCCAGGTCCCACTTCACGGGATCCCCGATCATATAGGTTGGGTTACTAGCATGGCAACTCATGTGGGTCTCATAACCATCTCCCTCGATGCACTTTCTATGACAACACGTGATAGCCCTTTAGTAAAGGGATCTGCCAGATTCTTAGCCGACTGGATATAATCCACCGCTATCACTCCAGAGTTTCTTAAATGTCTGACAGTTTTTAATCTCATTTTATGTGCTTTGTGGACTGTGCATTGTCCTATGAACTCTTCACCTTGACAATTACTGTTTGATTGTCACAGTTCATAAGGATAGCCGGTACTGGCTTTTCAATCATAGGCAAGTCCATCAAAAGATCTCGAAGCCATCCTGCTTCGACACTAGACGTTCACAGTGGGCACAAAACCCGATTCCCGAATCCCGAACCTGTATTACCCGAAGCCCGAAAAATCGGGTGCAACTTAGTGTTGTAGTTACAGAAACCCGAATATAATTAGGGAAATTCGGGATTTAACTCACAGTACCCGATTATCCCGAATGGCCCGAACTATTGAAAAAGCGCAGTGTACTCAACATTTAGAACGATGGCCCGCTGCAAAAGTTTCCACTTCAGGCCCAAGTACAACAAATAGAGCGTTGTAAAAGACTGGAAAGTAAATAGGCCCAAGTCTAACATGCCAATTAGCGCAGGACCAACACACGCACGTACACGCCTACACGGCCGTACGTGTTCCTCGCTCGATCTGGATTCTATCTGGATCGTAACCTCCTCTTCTCGCCATCTCACGATATCACGCCACGAGCAGCGCACAGCCCCGCGACGCATGCGATTCATGCCGTCGCCGCGCATGACCTCGGCGGCTCCAACTCCGGTATCCAGCGCCACGCGGCTATTTGCCCCGTTGCGAGACCTCGTCGCCTCCCGCTCTGGCCGCCGGCGACATGCTTCCCACCGCATTTTCTGCCGCGCACAACCTCGTCACCTCCAAATCTGACCGCCGCCATTTACCACACTCAACACCTGCGGCCGTCTCCTAATTTCCGCAACATCCCCGCTCGTTGAGGGCTCTCTGTTCGGGAAAATCGGGAAAACCCGATCCGGAACCCGAATTTCCGGGTACCCGAATTGTCGGGCTTAGGGCATCTCCAGCCGTCCCCCCAGAGCCCCCCAGGGGGCTTTCTTCGCGGCGGAAACGGCGAAAAGCGCCGCTTCTTCACCACTCGGCCCCCCCAGAGGCCCAAATAGCGCCGTTTTGGCGCTAAATAGCGCCGCGGCACCCAGGCCAAACCCAGCCCGGTGGGTTCGGCCTGGGGGGGCGAAACTGCGCGGCCGCGCGCGTGGGCCAGCTCGGTCAGCGACGCGACGAGAAAGCGCGGGAACAGAACCACCCGTGATCGTCTTCTCGGCTTCCGCCGTTTATGGCGTGGCGGCCGCCCAGTGCATGCGCCCCGCCCAAAGGCTGCCGGCGTAATGGCGTGGCGGGCGGCAGCGAGGGGACGCGCGCGCGCAGTAAATGCCCGGCCGCTCGCCGCGCTATAACCCCCCCCCCCCCCGCCGCGCGACGCGCCCCACCATTCTTCACACCGGCAAGCTCTCTAGTCCCATCTTCCTCCCGACGCTCTCCTCCTCCCTTCTCTCCACGAAAATGTCGGACGGAGCTGCGGCGAACGGCTTTCCGCGCCACAACCTGCGCCGGAGCGAGGCGATGGCGCTGTACCGCGCGGGCTATCCTTGCCCGCCGGACATGCGCCTCCCTAGCTCCGCCGCGGGGGCGAGCCGCTGGGCCCTCAGCGTCGGCGGTGTCCCCGTCCCTCCCCTTCCCTCCTCCGACTCCGAGTTCCGCCGCGCCATCCGCGAGATGCGCGACGGCATGGAACACCCCCAGAACTACCCGCTCACCGGCGTGGACGAGTTCTGGTGGGGGCAGCTCGAGCGGCACCGCGATCGGGAGCTCGACTCCGAGAACGCCAACGGGCCTGTCGACGGGCGTTTCAACGCCCACGGGCGGCGCCGCTGGTGGGGCGCCCCCAACAGGTCCCTGCAGGAGGTCCTCGACCATATCCGCGCCGGCAACCAGCCGCGCCTGGAGATGCCGCCGGAGCAGGCCCAGCCGTGGGTGGCATGGCGGACCGGCGTCTCTTCCTCCTCCGCGACGTCGAGCTCCTCCGCCGGCCACTCCATCTCTACCTCCCCCCCCTTTCTAAACGCCGGCGCGCCCGCCCGCAGGCGCAGCGGCGGCGCGGGTCCGCATCGGCAAGCCACGCTTTGAACGCGTGGTTCGCCCAAAGACGGAGAACGGCGGCGACGACGACGAGGCCGAGTGGCCCGACCAAAAGGTCGCGGAGCAGCTGTCGCTGGACACGCTGCAGCCGCTCGACGTCGACACCGCCGCTCGGTGGAGCCTGCGGGACACCACTGAGGCGGAGCTCGATCTTCAGCGCCGCCTGCTGGCTGAAGCCGAGCAGCGCAAGGCGGCGCGCGAACGTGAGGCCGCAGCCAACGCGGCCCGCCTCCGCGTCCCTCCGCCGCCGCCGCAGAAGGAGAACGTATACATCATCCTCAACGCGGACTCCGACGACGAGGACGTGATCCAGCAAGCGCTCGAGGCGAGCAGGTGGGATTGCGGCGGCGGCGATGAGGGACAGGAGGGAGCAAGCGCCCCGGCGACGCCCCCAGCGACGACGACGACGACGACGGCGACTACAGCCAGGCGATCGCCGCCAGCCTCGGCCTTAAGTAGTTTGTTTAGTTTAAATTTTTTGTTCTAGCTTTAAATTCGCGCCGAATATGTACGCAGTTTCCAAATTTCAATAAAATTCGACTAGTTTGCAATTGCGTTTGTTTTGGGCCGATTCTTGGGCTCGGGACGCGACTGGGAAACGCGCCCCCCCAGGTTCCAGAATAGCGCCGTTTAGCGCCGCGGCGGCCCCAAAACGGCGGCGTTTTGGGCCCTGGGGGGGCGCACCGGCTGGAGATGCCCTTAACAAATTTTGGGAGAACTTCGGGTGTCAAATTTCAGAACCCGAATTAAAAAAAACCCGAATAACCCGACCCAAAATTTCGGGAAAACCCGAATGCCCGCCCTGACTAGACGTGTCCAATGTTCTTAATTCTGCTTCCATTGTTGATCTCGTTAAGATCGTTTGTTTGCAAAACTTCCAGGAAACATCACCACCTCCAAGGGTAAACACATACCCCGTTGTGGATTTCATCCCATTAGCATCAGAGATCCAATTCGCATCACAATACCCTTCAAGTACCGAAGGATATCAATTGTAGTGAAGTCCATGGTTCACGGTACCTTTCAGATAGCGCATAATACTTCCTACGGCATGCCAATGCACATCACCCGGATTGGAAACAAACCGGCTTAGTTTGCACATAGCAAACATGATGTCAGGACTCGTAGCGCTCGCTAGATACATGAGTGAACCAATTACTTGAGAGTACCTCAGCTGATCCTTAGACGTGCCTTTGAACTTTCGAATCCACACACTAGGATCATATGGTGTAGGAAAAATTTTGCAGTCCGAATATCCAAAACGAGTCAAAACCTTCTCAACATAATGGGATTGCAGAAGTGTAATCCCACCCTCATTGTCTCTCAATAGCTTGATGTTTAAAATAACATCAGCCACACCAAGATCTTTCATCTCAAAGTTCTGGGATAGAAACGACTTAACCTCATTGATTACTTTGAGGTTGGTCCCAAATATCAGTATGTCATCAACATACAAACACAGTATAACTCCTTCGCCCCCACCATGGCGATAGTATACACATTTGTCAGCTTCGTTAACAACAAAGCCAACAGAGGTTAAAGTTGTATTTAACTTCTCATGCCATTGCTTAGGTGCTTGTTTCACCCCATATAAAGATTTCAGTAACTTACACACCTTTCCTTCTTTACCATCTAACACAAAGCCATCTAGCTATTGCATATAGATTTGCTCGTCTAACTCTTCATTTAGGAAAGTCATCTTAACATCCATCTGATGGACGAGAAGACCATGCCAGGCCGCCAACGAGAGTAATACTCGAATGGTGGTCAGTCTGGCCACAGGTGAATAAGTATCAAAGAAATCTTCATCTTCTTTCTGGGAGTAACCCTTGGCCACAAGTCTAGCCTTGTACTTTTCAATTGTACCATCGGGCCTAAGCTTTCTTTTGAACACCCACTTACATTCTAATGGTTTACAGCCATAAGGATGTTCTATGATCTCCCATGTTCCATTAGCCATGATGGAATCCATCTCGCTACGGACCGCTTCTCTCCAGTAGTCAGTTATACCCTGCAGTTGGCCAATTGGTAGTAGCCGTAGCAGAGGCGGCAGCCGTGGCGGCGGTTGCGGCAGCGGTGGCGACAGCAGCAGCAGAGGCGGCCTTAGCGGCAGCAGCAGCACCACGTTCAGCTTCGGTGGACATGTTGACGAAGAGGGCGACGCGTTAGTAGTCGAAGTAGATGTACAGCAGCGAGCAATCGTGTAGGAGACGCTCCCAAAAAAACTAATCGCCCCTCTCCAGTACAGGGTCTGGAGAGGCGGGGTTTCGGAGGCCTGCTCTCCCGTTGTCCCTATACGCGGTAGACGGGATGGGATCACCGGCGGCAGCAACGGAGAGAGGAACGACAATAGGCGCAGAGCGTATGAGTTGTGTGTTTTTGTGTCCGCCCTGCGCCCTCAATATATAGGGATGGACGGGTAGGAGAACGGTCAGCTCACAAATTAAATTGGCGTTTACTACAGCCATTACCACGTAATCAATGCACCGTTTTACTGCGCGCGGTTACCACGTGATCAATGCGGTGTTTTACCCAAAATAAATGGGATGCAATAGACAGCAATCAATGTGACGTCTCATATTATTGGCGTGTATGTTGACTCTCCGTTTCCGACTGCCAGAATAAAGGCATCGGCTCGGCTCATTCCCGCAACCCGCGGCGCGTCGTGACGTGTCGTGACGAGGCGAGTGAAAGTGCATTTTGCATCTTTAATCTCTCTTAGGTTTTGGAGTTGATAACAACACCACTAAGCTTCTAACAGTGCGTCAAGTATTTTTCAGGTTAAATCAACTAGACGCCAAAAAGGTGAAGAGAATTCCAAGACAAAGCCAACAAGATTATCTTGGTCCAGCGGTAGTACCGGGCATGGCAGCGGTAGTACCGCTCTGCACAGGGAGCGGTAGTACCGCGCCCAGTACCGCCAGAAGTACCGCCAGGAGGAAATTGCGTACTGCCTCCAGCGGTACTGAAGCGGTAGTGGCTTGGTAGTACCGCTGGATTCTTTTTAATCTTGAGAAAATCCTTGCTCAGCGGTAGTACCGGTAAAGGCTGGCGGTAGTACCGCTCCCTCCAGGAAGCGGTAGTACCGCCCCCAGTACCGGCCCTTCTACCGCTGGCTAGGTTTTTTCCCACTGTATCCCATGGTACTAGAGCGGTAGTGGCTCAGTACTACCGCCATCCACTTAGAATTTATTCAAAGTGGTGGCTAGCGGTAGGCGCACTCGCGGTAGTACCCCTGCTGGAGTACCACAGTACTTCAGTGGCAGTACCGCCTGCGCCCAGCGTCTGGGGCTCTCTAGTACCGCCCGGATACACAGGTAGCGGTAGTAGTGCTGGCTCCAGCGGTAGTACCGCCAGGCACGAAAAGGGTCAAAACGGCTAGTTTTGGGATGGGGCTATAAATACCCCATCCCCTTCTTCTCCAAAGTGTTGCTCGTTCCAGCATTTAAGACAAGAATTTATAGAGCCTCCAAAAGCTAGATCTCTCCCAATCCCTCCACCCAAACTCGTTGATACTTGGAGGATTGAAGGAGAAGACCCGGATCTACATCTTCACCGACTCGTTCTTCATTTCCCCCTCTCTAGCTAGAGGGATCTAGCCTAGGGTTTCCTCTTGTGGAGAACCTAGGCATCTTGTTCTTGTTGGTGATTCAAGAAGAGTTGGGAGCCCCCAATTTGGTTGTGGGTGTGTGCCCCAAGTTGTTTGTAAAGGACTCGATCCCCGCCTCAAAGGGGTTCAATAGTGGAAGGTGAACTAGGCCTTTGTGGCGGAGTTCATCGGAGAATAGGGTGAGGCCTTTGTGGCGTTCAGTAGGCCTTCGTGGCGAGCTCACACCCCTCCAACGAGACGTACTCCCCTAACAAGGAGGAACTCGGGAATACATCGTGTCTCCGTGTGCTTCACTTTGGTTACCTCGTTCCCTCACTCCCTTTACTTATCGCTTGCATTGTGTTTATCATTATCCTTGTCATATAGGTAAATTCACCGTAGTTGCATTATCTAGAGAATTTACCTTTATGTCAAGCCTAAATCAAAAGAAAAATTAAAATTGGTCATAGCACCTATTCCCCTCCCCCTCTTGGTGCCCATACTTTACTTTCAATTGGTATCAGAGCCTCGGCTCTTCTATCGGGCTTAACCGCCTAAGAGTTTTAGTATGGGAGACGATTTGGATACCGAAACGTCCGTGGTCAAGGTGACCATGGATGATCTCAATGATTTGAGAACTTCATTGACCTCATCCATAGACACCAACTTTGATGAGTTGCGTCAAATCTTGGCACAACTCCTCAAAGCCAAAGGACCGCAGGTAATCGAATCTACTCCTCCGGAAACTAATCCGGAGGGCGCCAAGAAAGGGGTAGATTGTGATCCATCTAAAAATGCTTCCGCCGAAAACTTCACCGATAAGGGCACGGATGGAGACGAAGAATATCACTCCGTCAAAACACGATATTCTCCCGATCCACCCGTCCCTCATCCTCATATAATCCCTAGGGGAGATCCACCTAAAATTGATGCTTTTTATTTTCGTGAATGGCAATATTACATGGAGACTCACTTGAACTCTTCTTGTATAGATCTTTGGAGGATCACTCATGATGGATACAAGCCATTTGATCCTAAGAATCTCACAAGAAGGGAAGCCGTAGATTGCCAACTAAACTACACCGCTTTGTCCATTCTTCAACAAGCCGTGGGTCCTAACCACATGCCGCATCTTCAACAATATTCCATCGCCAAAGAAACATGGGATGCTCTTGTGATCATGTTTATGGGCAATTAGAGCATGCAAATAAACCGATATGATGCCTTGACCAATGAGGCCGAAGGATTCTATATGCATGAGGGAGAAGATCATGTTGACATGTACCGAAGACTCAAGACTCTTGCCACCGCCTTCTCAAATGTTGGTGCCAAGTACATTGATGATGCTTGGATCAAGAGGAAGTACATGATTGCGATATGCCATTTGAGGGCGCGGACATGAAGAGCATTCAAGGAAGACACGATTTCTCGTCCATGACCTCAACTCAAGTGATGCAAGAAATGTGCTCGTATCAAGTGCAAACAAAGAATGCTCTTGACAACCGTGCAAGGGCCATTGGAATGCACAAAGGAGCATCCGTTGCTTTGAAGGCCAAGGTTTTGTCAAGAGAGGTTGAGATTTAAGAAGAAGGAGAAGATGCATTGCCTCCTTTGAAGGAACATGACTATGATCCCGTTCTAAAGGATCTCATTGCTCTCACCGTGCAATTTTTTTGGAACAATCCTCCCAAGGGCAAGAAATTTGTTGAGGATAAGACAAGGACTCGCTATGGCAATGATGTGGCTCAAAAAGTGAGATCTTGCTTCAATTTCCAAGATAAGCACCACTTTATTGCAAATTGTCCCTATGAAAATAGATAGCTCCATAGTGGCAAGCTCATTCGCAAGGACAAGTCCAAGGTTGAGTGCAAGAAACCTCACTTCAAGAAGAAACCATTCAACAAGAAGTCTCCCACCAAGTTGGTGCTCTTGACTCAAGAGGAATATGATTCCGGGAGTGATGAAGAAGAAGAAACCACAAGTGAAGTGGCCTCTCTAGCTATTGCTTATATTCCATCATCTTCATCCCTCTTTGAATCCCCCAATGACGATCTACCTCAACGAAATGCCCAGTGCTTCATGGCTAAGGCCACAGAGGTATCACCTTCTTCCAACTCTAAGATCCCTAGTGAACTAGAACACCTTGCTAGTCTTAGGGAAGAAGATGAAAGGGTCTCCTTGGAACGCTTTATGTCTAACATGCAATGGGAGACCAAGAAGTACTTTGAGTATCTCATGAGGCAATTGGAGAGGCCCAAGAGGCTCTTGAGAAGAAAGGTGAGGCTGAGAGAAGAGATGCAGATGAAATTGCACCCCTCTCTATGACTCTTGAAGAAGAGCATGATGGTAGAGTTTCTGTAGAAGATGAACTTGAATCTATTGAATTAACTCATAATGAACTTGTCTCTAACATCACCAAGGAACGTGATCTTTCCATTGCTAAATATAAAAAGGCTAAAAAGGATAAGGTCGAGTTTGGGGTTGGTCATGGTAAACTAACCGAGGAGTTTGAAACGCTAACCAAGGCTCACAAAGCTTTGGAGAGGCAACACTCTTCCCTCAAAGAGTTGCATGAACAACTTCAAACTCAACTTAATCAACCTAATCATCCTAGCACCTCTACTTCTTCTTGTGATCATGCAAATATTATTGAGGAAAATGCTAGGTTGAAGGATGAGCTAGCAAGGCTCAAGGGAAAAAGCCCTCAAGTGGAGAAGGTTGTGATCCCTACCCCACAAGTGGTTGCCCCTTGCTCTAATGTGGTCATTGCTAGACCACAATTGAGTGCTCCAAGGAAACAAGTGGGCAAGCAAGGTCTTGGCTATGTAGCCAATAAGAATAACAAGAAGAAGAAGAAGAACAAGAAGAAGACCCAAGATGGTGCCTCGGGTGGTATTGTCATTAGGGACAACACTACTCGTAGCACACCCGCTCAAGTTAACAATGTTGCCTCGAGTAGTAGTGTCATGAGGGACAACACTAATCGTAGCACCTCTGCGGGAACTAACAATCCACACCATTTATTATATGTTGATTATTATGGTGTTGTGCAAGCTAAATATGTTGGTCCTATTGAGGGTTTCATTGACTATATTATTTGGGTTCCAAAGACCCTTGTTGCTAACATGAAGGGACCCTCCTCGGGTCCTAACTCTAGTCAATGATCTCTTGCAGGACTATGCTTCCGGTGGGACTAAATGTATAATTGATAGTGGATGCACTAGCCATATGACCGGAAGCAAAGAACTTGTGACGGAGTTGCGCCCAAATGGCATACAAGCAACCGTCACTTATGGAGACTCATCCTCGTCTAAGGTATCCGGGTTCGGCAAGGTTGTGGTGGCTCCCGATATCACTATCGTGAACGTCATGCTTGTCGAATCCCTTGGTTATAATTTACTTTCCGTCCGCTCTCTTGGAAAGATGGGTTTCTCCGTCTTTTTTGATGTTCATATTGTGGTCCTTTTGAGGAGCAAGACTCTTGACGTCGCTTACGCGGGACATGTTGAAAATGAGTTGTTCGTGGTGGACTTTTCGAAGTCTACCAACTCTCAAACAATGTGTCTTTTCGGAAAGGCGGAAGTGGGATGGTTGTGGCATCGCCGCTTGTCCCA
Organism: Alopecurus myosuroides; assembly: GCA_028641055.1. Classification (NCBI taxonomy): domain Eukaryota; kingdom Viridiplantae; phylum Streptophyta; class Magnoliopsida; order Poales; family Poaceae; genus Alopecurus; species Alopecurus myosuroides. The sequence continues at coordinate 140,254,731 of CM054059.1, forward strand.
TGTCAACATGAGAACTTTGCAAAGTCTTCACAAAGGTGGCCTTATTGTCGGACTAAAAGAAAATGTTTCCTTTTCAAAGGATCGCGTTTGTAGGTCGTGTGTTGAAGGAAAGATGCATGACACGGTGCACAAGGCCAAGACTATTATTTCATCAAAGAGGATCTTGGAGCTTCTCCATGTTGATCTCTTTGGTGCCGTGCCCGAGGCAAGTCTTGGAGGCAAAAAGTATTGCTTGGTGATTGTCGATGATTATTCAAGATACACTTGGGTTTATTTCTTCAAGTGCAAGAGTGAGACTCAACAAACCATCATTGTCTTATCCAACCAAGTGCAACGTCAACACAATGTGCAAATCATGGATATTAGGAGTGATAATGGTTCGGAGTTCAAGAACTATACATTGAATGAATTCCTTAGTGAAGAAGGCATTCGTCATCAATACTATGCCACTTACACTCCTCAACAAAATGGTGTTGACGAAAGGAAGAATCGCACTCTCTTGGATATGGCAAGGACCATGTTGGCGGAGTACACTTCTCCCCAATATTTATGGGCCGAGGCCATATCCACCGCATGCCACTCCTCCAACCGCCTCTACATCCGCAAAGGCTTGGACAAGAATCCATACGAGATCTTCACCGGCAACAAGCCCAATGTCTCCTACTTCCGTGTATTCGGTTGTAAGTGCTTTTATTTGATCAAGGGTGTTAGGTTGTCTAAATTTCAATCCAAAACTATTGAGGGTATATTTGTTGGTTACGGTGCCGAATCCCACACTTATAGAGTCTTTGACAAAGCCTCACGGATTGTCATAGAATCTTGTAGTGTGGCTTTCGAGGAAAATGATGCTCCTAAGTGGCGCAATTTCATGTTTCTAATGTAGATGTTGAAATACCTCAAGAAGCCATAGGAAGGATGGGTGTGGGATTTTTCCGCCCCATTGAGGGACACGTTATGGCGACTCGAGAAAGACTATGATCTACTCAAGTGGAGCCCTTCTCTACAATAGAAGAACAAGCCAAGGAGCCAAGTATTACACCTAACCAAGAACATGTTCAAGACCCTCCTCTCATTGACCAAGTGACTTTGAAAGTCGTACCCACTCCTCTCATTAATGCGAGTCAAGGTCAAGGCCAAGATCAACCATCCTATTCATCCTCACCTCAAGTTGAAGAAAGTGTTGAAGATATTGTTAATGATGATGATGATCAAGGCCAAGTTGGTCAAGATGGGGACCCAAATGATCAAGATGATCAAGTGATCCCTCCGCGCAACAATGCGGATCGAATCCCGTCGTGTCAAAAGGATAAGAAGAGATTTGAAGCATATTGATGCCCAAGACAACAAGGTCTTGGAGGATATTCAAGCTAGAAGATCCACAAGAAAGCAATTGGCACACTTTAGTGAGCATCAAGCTCATATCTCTATGGTGGAACCTAAGAAAGTGTTTGAAGCTCTTGAGGACTCCGATTGGGTTGAAGCAATGCATGATGAGCTTAATAACTTTGAGCGCAACAAAGTTTGGAGATTGGTTGAGAAGCCCAAAGATTGCCACAATGTTATTGGCACGAAGTGGATATTCAAGAACAAGCAGGATGAGCATGGCATTGTCATAAGGAACAAGGCTCGTTTGGTTGCTCAAGGTTACACTCAAGTTGAAGGAGTTGACTTTGATGAAACCTACGCACCCGTGGCTCGCCTTGAGTCCATCCGTATCCTTCTTGCTTATGCTTCTTCTCACAATTTCAAATTGCAACAAATGGATGTGAAAAGTGCTTTCTTGAATGGTCCACTAAAAGAGGAAGTATATGTGAAGCAACCTCCCGGGTTTGAGAATCTCAACTTTACTAACCATGTCTACAAACTTGACAAAGCTCTCTATGGTCTCAAACAAGCACCTCGTGCTTGGTATGAGAACCTTAGAGAATTGTTAGATGAACGTGGTTTCGAAGTTGGGAAGATCGACCCCACTCTCTTCACCAAGAGAGTAAAGGGAGAGCTTTTTATATGCCAACTCCATGTGGACGATATTATCTTTGGCTCAACTAACAAAACTTTCAATAATTAGTTCTCTAAGCTTATGACTGATAGGTTCGAGATGTCTATGATGGGTGAGCTTAAATTCTTCCTTGGCTTTGAGATCAAGCAATTGGCTCGTGGGACTTTCATCTCTCAAGCCAAGTATACCCAAGATATGATCAAGAGGTTTAACTTCCAATATTCTAAGATCAAGACATCTCCTATGCAGTCAAGTGCCACCTATCACGTAATCCGAAGGGCAGTAAAGATGTGGATCAAAAGTTGTATCGTTCTATGATTGGTTCTTTGCTCTATCTTTGTGCATCTAGGCCCGATATTGTTTTGAGTGTAGGAGTGTGTGAAAGGTATCAAGCGGCTCCTAAGGATAGCCACTTGGTGGCGGTCCATAGGATCTTTCGTTATTTGGTTCATACACCAAGATTTGGTTTGTGGTACCCAAAGGGGGCACAATTTTCTCTCAATGGATACATGGATTCCGATTGGGCGGGTGATCAAGATGATATAAATTCTACTTCCGGGGCTTGCCAATTTCTTGGTAGGTCCCTAGTGAGTTGGTCCTCCAAGAAGAAAAATTGCATATCTCTTTCCACCGCCGAAGCCGAGTATGTAGCCGCCGCAAGTGCTTGCACTCAATTGTTATGGATGAGGCAAACTCTCAAGGAATATGGAGTTCATATGGACAAGGTTCCTCTTTTGTGTGACAATGAAAGTGCCATCAATATTGCATACAATCCCGTGCAACACACAAGAACGAAGCACATTGAGATTCGCCATCATTTCATCCGAAACCATGTGGCAAGAGGGGATATTGCACTATCTTATGTGCCCACCAAGGACAATCTTGCGGATATTTTCACGAAGCCACTTGATGATGCAAGATTCTTGTTCTTGAGGAATGAACTAAATGTCATTGATTCTAGGAGTTTGACTTGAAGATCTTGCACACACCCCTATAGATGAAACGTGTTCGAGTTTAGATGTAGGCATGGACATAGGGGGGTGTTATCCTAACACATTGGGTTCTCCCTCCCCCCATTATGCCCAAAGCAAATACTCATTGTTATCTCTCTTTTTCTAATGTTGAATTGTGAGCTTCAATGTTGAGAATTGGCAATGTACCCAAGATATATCTTCGCGGTAACATACCATGATCTCTTACATGGTGGCTTAGGCCACCAACCTCTTCTCTTGAAGAGTTGGTTCTTGTGTTGGTTCTTCATTGGTGTTTTCGTTGTGTTGGTTTGTGTTTTGTATTGTGTCGGTGTTGGTTTGGGAATCACACTCCCTCTTTTCCTTATTTGATTTTTGGGTTTGTTTGCAAAAGTTGGAGTGTGTAGTACCATCTCAGCTGGTTTTCTAATCCCAAGACCAAACAATTCCCCCTATGACACTTCTCTCTCTGAAATTTTCAATCCTTTCGATCCCTTGGGGAAATGAAATTTTGGCTAGCGTTACTACCGCCAGTTACCAGCGGTACTACCGCTGTAACTGTCAGTAGTACCCAGCGCACGGTACTACCGCTGGACATGAGCGGTACTACCGTTGAAGGAGTTTGTGCCCTGCGCAGACTCGGCAGCGGTACTACCCCTTGGCCCAGGTAGTACCAGTGGGCGGTACTACCGCTGAGCGTGGCGGTACTACCGCTGTGGTAAAATATGAGGGGATAAAAGAGATCTGGAAACAGGGGGTTACCTCATAACCCCCATTTTTTCCCATCTCCTCCCCACTTCAGATCTCGACGCTGCCAAGACTTCCGGTCACCAAGGAGGGCTCTCCCCGGCCGTTGAATGACCCTCTCTCGCCGGAGAACGCTCGGGGACCATCCCCAACTCCCCCTCCACGACGATGAGCTCCAGTACCCCTCCTATCTCTCTCCCTTGAGCAATCTTGAGAGATGATGATTCATAGGGTCTAGAGATCTCCTAGTCTAGGGGTAGTTCGGTGTGTTTCCATTAGTAGACGAAATCCTATTAGCACTCTCTGGGTTATTTGACTCGAGATGGGATTGGTAGTTCCCTTGGGCGCCATGGTTGAATCCGCCAGTAGCGGTACTACCGCTGTCACCAGCGGTACTACCGCTATGGCTGGAATCGCTGGAAACAGTGGTACTACCGTGGCTCCCAAGCGGTACTACCGCTCCCTGGAGCCTGAAAACCCTTATAGTCCTAGTTTGATTCCCTCTCGCAAATCGTTTTGATTGAATTTTCACTTATCTTGTGCTATCCACCTATTTGCTTTCTTAGGAGTAGGTGCTAGTGGCTCAAAGGGTGTAGGTCGCAAGCGTGCGGCTAAGAGAGGCTGCAAGAACTCCGAGGAAGATGAAGCCCCTGAGGTTATGCCTAAGGGGAACTTGACTAGGAGGCAGAAGTCTATCAATATGAAGTCTAAAGCAGATCGTGACAAGGCCATCCCCAATATGCCAGATGAACAATTCAGAAGGGAAAGAAGGACCAATCCATACAATCATCCTAGGGAAGCTCAAGCGAATGAGTGTTTTTGGACTAGGTTTCAGGAGAGGATCTTCTATGAGGAGTATCCACTTAACAAAAATAAGGTGGTTACTCAATTCTCTATCAATGTTGCACACATGAGAGCTAAGATGGATTACTTTGGTGAAGCCCTGGAGATGTGTGAAGAACTTGGGCTCCTGGACTTCATGGAAATCAATGAAGACTATGATGAGAACCTAGTGGGCCAGTTTTATGCCACGTTGTACTTTCACACATATGAGAGGAAGATCACCTGGATGACTAAGGATCAGAAGTTTTATGCGTCCTGGAGTGAGTTTGCTACTATTATGGGCTTGAAGGACTATGGAGAGACTCCTGATGCTGACTTTCACACCACCTTCTTCAGGCTTCCATATCCGAAGAAGCCCATGTCTCTCACTGAGCTTTATGATCTTTACATTCATGGACGGGCTGTGGTTGGACAGTCCAAGAATCTGCTGCCCGTATATGATATTCTCCACCGGATCTTCCAGAACACATTGACTCCTCGAGTGGGAAACTTTGATCAGATCCATGGCTCACTTGTTGACTTGATGGTTTACTCTCACAGGCATCGTGGTGATGGTCTGAGGCTTGATATCATGGATATCCTTTGGAATGAGATGTACAATTGCATCATGAGGAGGAGAGTTCCAGTCTTTGCAGCTTTGGTCTATAGGCTCATCTCCACCACTTGGCGCAATGCCAAGATCGCTGATGCTCTGTTGGACAATGATCAGGAGCTGAAGACTCATGTTGTCAAGGACCTTCTCATCAAGAAGCATGCTACTCCTCTACTTGGTCCGGATGATCTTGGTCCGGACACCGATGGCTCAAGTGATTCAGATTTTGAGATGCAGCGGAGAGCTCACAAGGACGGCTTTCGCAATTGGATGTCTTCTACATTGAAGAAGATCTTCTGTCGCCAGGTTGACATGGAGGATCAGGCATATCTTGCTCATGTCCGTAGCAAGAAGGAGACACAGCTGACACGTGACAGGTTTGCCCATCTGGGGGTGCCAGTTCGTGCTGGGTCTGAGGACATGATCACAGTTTCCAGAGAGTGGAAGTCAAAGCAAGGCAATAAGTGGATTGATCCCGAGCTTCTAGATGATGCCACTACTTCTCATGAGCCTTGGACTCGTGGTGATACTGACGAGGAGGTTGAAGATGTGGACTCGGAGGATGAGCGTCATCTTCACAGCCCTGCTAGTGCCTCTAGCCCCTGCGAGTGACCTCCAGGGATGTTAGAATCACCTCTTCCCTTTTTGGTGCCTTGATGCCAAATGGGGAGAGAGTTCTATTAGGATCATTGCATTTGCTTGGGTTTATGTTTTATCAAAACTTTGTGTCGTTATCGTGTGCTTGTGTTGAACTATTTGGTGTTAAATTTGTGTGTTGGAACCATTTGGTGTTAAAGATTTGGTTTTATGGCTATTATCTTATTTCATTAAGCGAGCATTCATATCATTATATACCTTGTACCCTTGCTAGGTTTCAAAGAGTTAGGGGGAGCACACTTACTAAAAGAGACCAAAGTTGGCCTCATAAGCAAATGTTTATTATGTATCACTCTCTCGAAGTGCTCGTCCAAACTCGTTGTACCTCTCTTAGTTGTGTTGTCATCAATCTCCAAAAAGGGGGAAATTGAAAGTGCATTTTGCATCTTTGATCTCTCCTAGGTTTTGGAGTTGATAACAACACCACTAAGCTTCTAACAGTGTGTCAAGTATTTCAGATTAAATCAACTAGACGCCAAAAAGGTGAAGAGAATTCCAAGACAAAGCCAACAAGATTATCTTGGTCCAGGGGTAGTACCGGGCATGGCAGCGGTAGTACCGCTCTGCACAGGGAGCAGTAGTACCGCGCCCAGTACGGCCAGAAGTACCGCCAGGAGGAAATTGCGTACTGCCTCCAGCGGTACTGAAGCGGTAGTGGCTCGGTAGTACCGCTGGATTCTTTTTAATCTTGAGAAAATCCTTGCTCAGCGGTAGTACCGGTAAAGGCTGGCGGTAGTACCGCTCCCTCCAGGAAGCGGTAGTACCGACCCCAGTACCGGTCTACCGCTGGCTAGGTTTTTGCCCAGTGTATCCCACGGTACTAGAGCGGTAGTGGCTCGGTACTACCTCCAGCCACTTCGAATTTATTCAAAGTGGGTGGCTAGCGGTAGTACCGTGGCGCACTCGCGGTAGTACCGCTGCTGGAGTACCACGGTACTTTAGTGGCAGTACCGCCTGCGCCCAGCGTCTGGGGCTCTCTAGTACCGCCCGGATACACAGGTAGCGGTAGTACCGCTGGCTCCAGCGGTAGTACCGCCAGGCACGAAAAGGGTCAAAACGGCTAGTTTTGGGATGGGGCTATAAATACCCCATCCCCTTCTTCTCCAAAGTGTTGCTCGTTCCAGCATTTAAGACAAGCATTTATTGAGCCTCCAAAAGCTAGATCTCTCCCAATCCCTCCACCCAAACTCGTTGATACTTGGAGGATTGAAGGGAAGACCCGGATCTACATCTTCACCGACTCGTTATTCATTTCCCCCTCTCTAGCTAGAGAGATCTAGCCTAGGGTTTCCTCTTGTGGATAACCTAGGCATCTTGTTCTTGTTGGTGATTCAAGAAGATTTGGGAGCCCCCAATTTGGTTGTGGGTGTGTGCCCCAAGTTGTTTGTAAAGGACTCGATCCCCGCCTCAAAGGGGTTCAATAGTGGAAGGTGACCTAGGCCTTTGTGTCGGAGTTCATCGGAGAATAGGGTGAGGCCTTTGTGGCGTTGAGTAGGCCTTCGTGGCGAGCTCACACCCCTCCAACGAGACGTACTCCCCTAACAAGGAGGAACTCGGGAATACATCGTGTCTCCGTGTGCTTCACTTTGGTTACCGTGTTCCCTCACTCCCTTTACTTATCGCTTGCATTGTGTTTATCATTATCCTTGTCATATAGGTAAATTCACCGTAGTTGCATTATCTAGAGAATTTACCTTTGTGTCAAGCCTAAATCAAAAGAAAAATTAAAATTGGTCATATCACCTATTCCCCCCTCTAGATGCCCATACTTTACTTCAGCAAGGCGTGGCGAGGCGGGCGGTGGAGGAGGAGGAGCGCGCGTGTGGAACACCTCCACAACTCCTCTCTCTTCATACCAACTCACACTAGTGGGGAGAGAGCTCACCTTATAAACTTGTGCAAAACTCTCCCAACTAGCAATATGGGACTAAACTCCCACCTTTTGCTATGGCAGCATGGGCCTTAGGGATTAAATAGAAATTACCTAATGGGCCTACAAGCCCATCCAAATTTTAGCAATCCCCCACCAGATCCCGAAGACCCATGGTGTTGTCCTCTGTTCCATTCACTGTTTTTATATACCGCCATTTTTAGTGGAGACCTGTTAAAGTTGAACATCCACCTAGAACAAGTAGCTACACTACATCACAACTGAACAATGGACTATGCCTTGAACTGTCAGTTTGGCGTAAAATAGTTTCACTAAATGTCTTGCCAGTACTAGGGTGCCGAAGGCTGAACCATCGGGTGGAGCATATTAGTCATACTCCTGGCCTATTCATGAACTTATTAGAGATCACCTAATCTCATAGACTGTGACCAGCAGTCATGATCATATAGGTGTGTTCCTCCAAAGATCGCTCTGTAGGATAGCATCTTACTTATACAAGCCTTGGAACACATTAAGACAAAAGTCAACCTGCCATACAGTTTTTGAGAGTACTGCATCTCCAGTGGAGTGGGTTAGTAAAAAAATACTCTATTCAGTTAACCACTAGCTTGTTTTCCCAGGTCCCACTTCACGGGATCTCCGATCACATAGGTTGGGTTAATGCCATGGCAACTCATGTGGGTCTCATACCCATCTCCCTCGATGCACTTTCTATCACAACACGTGATAGGCCTTTAGTAAAGGGATCTGCCAGATTCTTAGACGAATGGATATAATCCACCGCTATCACTCCGAAGTTTCTTAAATGTCTGACATCTTTTAATCTCATTTTATGTGCTTTTTGGACTGTGCATTGTCCTTTGAACTCTTCACCTTGACAATTACTGTTTGATTGGTACAGTTCATAAGGATAGCCGGTACTGGCTTTTCAACTACAGGCAAGTCCATCAAAAGATCTCGAAGCCATCCTGCTTCGACACTAGACGTGTCTAATGTTGTTAATTCTGCTTCCATTGTTGATCTCGTTAAGATCGTTTGCTTGCAATACTTCCAGGAAATAGCACCACCTCCAAGGGTAAACACATACCCCGTTGTTGCTTTCATCTCATCAGCATCAGAGATCCAATTCGCATCACAATACCCTTCAAGTACCGAAGGATATCCATTGTAGTGAAGTCCATGGTTCACGGTACCTTTCAGATAGCACATAATTCTTTCTACAGCATGCCAATGCACATCACCCGGATTGGAAACAAACCGGCTTAGTTTGCACACAGAAACATGATGTCAGGCCTCGTAGCGCTTGCTAGATACATTAGTGATCCAATTATTTGAGAGTACCTCAGCTGATCCTTAGCTGTGCCTTCGAACTTTTGAATCCGCACACTAGGATCATATGGTGTTGGAGAAATTTTGCAGTCCGAATATCCAAAACGACTCAAAACCTTCTCAACATAATGGGATTACAGAAGTGTAATCCCACCCTCATTGTCTCTCAATAGCTTGATGTTTAAAATAACATCAGCCACACCAAGATCATTCATCTCAAAGTTCTGGGATAGAAACGACTTAACCTCATTGATTACTTTGAGGTTGGTCCCAAATATCAGTATGTCATCAACATACAAACACGGTATAACTCCTTCTACCCCACCATGGCGATAGTATACACATTTTTCATCTTCGTTAACAACAAAGCCAACAGAGGTTAAAGTTGTATTGAACTTCTCATGCCATTGCTTAGGTGCTTGTTTCCGCCCATATAAAAATTTCAGTAACTTACACACCTTTTCTTCTTGACCATCTAACACAAAGCCATCTGGCTGTTGCATATAGATTTCCTCGTCTAACTCTCCATTTAGGAAAGTCGTCTTAACATCCATCTGATGGACGAGAAGACCATGCGAGGCCGCCAACGAGAGTAATACTCGAATGGTGGTCAGTCTGGCCACATGTGAATAAGTATCAAAGAAATCTTCATCTTCTTTCTGGGACTAACCCTTGGCCACAAGTCTAGCCTTATACTTTTCAATCGTACCATCGGGCCTAAGCTTCCTTTTGAACACCCATTTACATCCTAATGGTTTACAGCCATAAGGACGTTCTGTGATCTCCCATGTTCCATTAGCCATGATGGAATCCATCTCGCTATGGGCCGCTTATCTCCAGTAGTCAGTTAAACCCTGCAGTTGGCCAATTGGCAGTAGCTGTAGCTGAGGCGGCAGCCGCGGCGGCGGCAGCAGCAGCATAGGCGGCCTCAGCGGCAGCAGCAGCGCGTTCAGCTTCGGTGGACATGTTGACGAAGAGGGCGACGCGGTAGTAGTCGAAGTAGATGTACAGCAGCGAGCAGTCGCGTAGGAGACGCTCCCCAAAACCTAATCGCCCCTCTCCCGTACATGATCTGGAGAGGCGGGGTTTCGGAGGCCTGCTCTCCCGTCGGCCGTGTACGCGGTAGACGGGATGGGATCACCGGCGGCAGCAACAGAGAGAGGAACTACAATAGGCGCAAAGCGTATGAGTTGTGTGTTTTTGTGTCCGCCCTCCGCCCTCAATATATAGGCACGGCCGGGTAGGAGAACGGTCAGCTCACAAATTAAATTGGCGTTTACTACAGCCGTTACCACGTAATCAATGCGCCGTTTTATTGCGCGCGGTTACCACGTGATTAATGCGGCGTTTTACTACGCGCGGCTGTTACCAAAATAAATGGGACGCAATAGACAACAATCAATATGACGTCTCATATTATTGGCGTGTCTGTTGACTCTCCGTTTCCGACTGCCAAAATAAAGGCATCGGCTTGGCTCATTCCCGCAACCCGCGGCGCGTCGTGACGATGCGAGGCGTGGCGAGACGGGCGGCGGCGGAGGAGGAGCGCGCGTGTGGAACACCTCCACAACTCCTCTCTCTTCATACCAAATCACACTAGTGGGGACAGAGCTTACCTTATAAACTGGTGCAAAACTCTCTCAACTAGCAATATGGGAATAAACTCCCACCTTTTGTTATGGCAGCATGGGCCTTAGGGATTAAATAGAAATTTCATAATGGGCCTGCAAGCCCATCCAAATTTCAGCAATCCCCCACCAGATCCCGAAGACCCATGGTGTTGTCCTCTGTTCCATTCACTGTTTTTATATACCGTCATTTTCAGTGGAGGCCCGTTAAGGTTGAACATCCACCTAGAACAAGTAGCTACACTACATCACAACTGAACAATGGACTATGCCTTGAATTGTCAGTTTGGCGTAAAATAGTTTCACTAAATGTCTTGCCAGTACTAGGCTGCCGAAGGCTGACCCCTCGGGTGGAGCAGATTAGTCATACTCCTAGCCTATTCATGAAGTTATTAGAGATCACGCAATCTCATAGATTGTGACCAGCAGTCAGGATCATATAGGACCGCTCTGTAGGATAACATCTTGCTTATACAAGCCTTGGAACACATTAAGACAAAAGTCAACCTGCCATACAGTTTTTGAGAGTACTGCATCTCCAGTGGAGTGGGTCAGTAAAAATTACTCTCCTCAGTTAACCACTAGCTTGTTTTCCCAGGTCCCACTTCACGGGATCTCCGATCACATAGGTTGGGTTACTGCCATGGCAACTCATGTGGGTCTCATACCCATCTCCCTCGATGTACTTTCTATCACAACACATGATAGCCCTTTAGTAAAGGGATCTGCCAGATTCTTAGCCGACTGGATATAATCCACCGCTATCACTCCGGAGTTTTTTAAATGTCTGACAACTTTTAATCTCATTTTTTATGTGCTTTGTGGACTGTGCATTGTCCTTTGAACTCTTCACCTTGACAATTACTGTTTGATTGTCACAGTTCATAAGGATAGCCGGTACTGGCTTTTCAACCACACGCAAGTCCATGAAAAGATCTCGAAGCCATCCCGCTTCGAAACTAGACGTGTCTAATGCTGTTATTCTGCTTCCATTGTTGATCTCGTTAAGATCGTTTGCTTGCAAGACTTCCAGGAAACATCACCACCTCCAAGGGTAAACACATACCCCGTTGTGGCTTTCATCTCATCAGCATCATAGATCCAATTCGCATCACAATACCCTTCAAGTACCGAAGGATATCCACTGTAGTGAAGTCCATGGTTCACGGTACCTTTCAGATATCGCATAATTCTTTCTACAGCATGCCAATGCACATCACCCGGATTGGAAACAAACCGGCTTAGTTTGCACACAGCAAATATGATGTCAGGCCTCGTAGCGCTTGCTAGATACATGAGTGAACCAATTACTTGAGAGTACCTCAGCTGATCCTTAGCTGTGCCTTCGAACTTTCGAATCCGCACACTAGGATCATATGGTGTTGGAGAAATTTTGCAGTCCGAATAACAAAAACGACTCAAAACCTTCTCAATATAATGGGATTGCCTAAGTGTAATCCCACCCTTATTGTCTCTCAGTAGCTTGATGTTAAAAATTGCATCATCCACACCAAGATCTTTCATCTCAAAGTTCTGGGATAGAAACGACTTAACCTCATTGATTACTTTGAGGTTGGTCCCAAATATCACTATGTAATCAACATACAAACACAGTATAACTCCTTCTCCCCCACCATGGCGATAGTATACACATTTGTCAGCTTCGTTAACAACAAAGCCAACAGAGGTTAAAGTTGTATTGAACTTCTCATACCAATGCTTAGGTGCTTGTTTCAGCCCATATAAAGATTTCAGTAACTTACACACCTTTCCTTCTTGACCATCTAACACAAAGCCATCTCGCTGTTGCATATAGATTTGCCCGTCTAACTCTCCATTTAGGAAAGTCGTCTTAACATCCATCTGATGGACGAGAAGACCATGCGAGGCCGCCAACGAGAGTAATACTCGAATGATGGTCAGTCTGGCCACAGGTGAATAAGTATCAAAGAAATCTTCATCTTCTTTCTGGGAGTAACCCTTGGACACAAGTCTAGCCTTGTACTTTTCAATCGTACCATCGGGCCTAAGCTTCCTTTTGAACACCCACTTACATCCTAATGGTTTACAGCCATAAGGACGTTCTGTTATCTCCCATGTTCCATTAGCCATGATGGAATCCATCTCGCTACGAACCGCTTCTCTCCAGTAGTCAGTTATACCCTGCAGTTAGCCAATTGGCAGTAGCCGTAGCAGAGGCGGCAGCGGTGGCGGCGGTTGCAGCAGCGGTGGCGGCAGCAGCAGCAGAGGCAGCCTCGGTGGCAGCAGTGGCGGCCTCAGCGGCAATAGCAGCGCGTTCAGCTTCGGTGGACATGTTGACGAAGAGGGCGACGCGGTAGTAGTCGAAGTAGATGTACAACAGGGAGCAGTCGCGTAGGAGACGCTCCCAAAAACCTAATCGCCCCTCTCCCGTACAGGATCTGGAGAGGCGGGGTTTCAGAGGTCTGCTCTCCCGTCGGTCGTGTACGCGGTAGACGGGATGGGATCACCGGCGGCAGCAACAGAGAAAGGAACGACAATAGGCGCAGAGCACATGAGTTGTGTGACTGCCAAAATAAAGGCATCGGCTCGGCTTATTCCCGCAACCCGCGGCGCGTCGTGACGTGCCGTGACGAGGCGAGGCGGGCGGCGGAGGAGGAGGCGCGCGCGTGTGGAACACCTCCACAACTCCTCTCTCTTCATACCAACTCACACTAGTGGGGAGAGAGCTCACCTTATAAACTGGTGCAAAACTCTCCCAACTAGCAATATGGGACTAAACTCCCACCTTTTGCTATGGCAGCATAGGCGTTAGAGATTAAATAGAAATTGCCTAATGGGCTTGCAAGCCCATCCAAATTTCAGCAATCCCTCACCAGATCCCGAAGACCCATGGTGTTGTCCTCTGTTCCATTCACTGTTTTATATACCGGCTTTTTCAGTGGAGACCCGTTAAGGTTGAACATCCACCTAGAACAAGTAGCTACACTACATCACAACTGAACAATGGACTATGCTTTGAATTGTCAGTTTGGCGTAAAATAGTTTCACTAAATGTCTTGCCAGTACTAGGCTGCCGAAGGCTGACCCCTCGGGTGGAGCATATTAGTCATACTCCTGGCCTATTCATGAACTTATTAGAGATCACGCAATCCCATAGACTGTGACCAGCAGTCAGGATCATATAGGTGTGTTCCTCCAAAGATCTCTCTGTAGGATAGCATCTTGCTTATACAAGCCTTGGAACACATTAAGACAAAAGTCAACCTGCCATAGAGTGTTGAGAGTACTACATCTCCAGTGGAGTGGGTTAGCAAAAATTACTCTCCTTAGTTAACCTCTAGCTTGTTTTCCCAGGTCCCACTTCACGGGATCTCCGATCACATAGGTTGGGTTACTGCCATGGCAACTCATGTGGGTCTCGTACCCATCTCCCTCGATGCAGTTTCTATCACAACACGTGATAGCCCTTTAGTAAAGGGATCTGCCAGGTTCTTAGCCGACTGGATATAATCCACCGCTATCACTCTGGAGTTTCTTAAATGTCTGACATATTTTAATCTCATTTTTATGTGCATTGTCCTTTGAACTCTTCACCTTGACAATTATTGTTTGATTGTCACAGTTCATAAGGATAGCCGGTACTGGCTTTTCAACCACACGCAAGTCCATCAAAAGATCTCGAAGCCATCCCGCTTCGATACTAGACGTGTCTAATGCTGTTAATTCTGCTTCCATTGTTGATCTCGTTAAGATCGTTTGCTTGCAATACTTCCAGGAAACCGCACCACCTCCAAGGGTAAACACATACCCCGTTGTGGCTTTCATCTCATCAGCATCATAGATCCAATTCGCATCACACTACCCTTCAAGTACCGAAGGATATCCACTGTAGTGAAATCCATGGTTCACCGTACCTTTTAGATATCGCATAATTCTTTCTACAGCATGCCAATGCACATCACCCGGATTGGAAACAAACCGGCTTAGTTTGCACACATCAAACATGATGTCAGGCCTCGTAGCACTCGCTAGATACATGAGTGAACCAATTACTTGAGAGTACCTCAGTGGATCCTTAGCTGTGCCTTCGAACTTTCGAATCCGCACACTAGGATCATATGGTGTTAGAGAAATTTTGCAGTCCGAATAACAAAAACGACTGAAAACCTTCTCAACATAATGGGATTGCATAAGTGTAGTCCCACCCTCATTGTCTCTCAGTAGCTTGATGTTAAAAATTACATCAGCCACACCAAGATCTTTCATCTCAAAGTTCTGGGATAGAAACGACTTAACCTCATTGATTAATTTGAGGTTGGTCCCAAATATCAGTATTTCATCAACATACAAACACAGTATAACTCCTTCGCCCCCACCATGGCGATAGTATACACATTTGTCAGCTTCGTTAACAACAAAGCCAACAGAGGTTAAAGTTGTATTGAACTTCTCATGCCAATGCTTAGGTGCTTGTTTCAGCCCATATAAAGATTTCAGTAACTTACACACCTTTCCTTCTTGACCATCTAACACAAAGCCATCTGGCTGTTGCATATAGATTTGCCCGTCTAACTCTCCATTTAGGAAAGTCGTCTTAACATCCATCTGATGGACGAGAAGACCATGCGAGGCCGCCAACGAGAGTAATACTCGAATGATGGTCAGTCTGGCCACAGGTGAATAAGTATCAAAGAAATCTGCATCTTCTTTCTCGGAGTAACCCTTGGACACAAGTCTAGCCTTGTACTTTTCAATCGTACCATCGGGCCTAAGCTTATTTTAGAACACCCACTTACATCCTAATGGTTTACAACCATAAGGACATTCTGTGATCTCCCATGTTCCATTAGCCATGATGGAATCCATCTCGCTACGAACCGCTTCTCTCCAGTAGTCAGTTATACCCTGCAGTTGGCCAATTGGCAGTAGCCGTAGCAGAGGCGGCAGCGGTGGCGGCGGTTGCAGCAGCGGTGGCGGCAGCAGCAATAGAGGCAGCCTCGGTGACAGAAGTGGCGGCCTCAGCGGCAATAGCAGCGCGTTCAGCTTCGGTGGACATGTTGATGAAGAGGGCGACGCGGTAATAGTCGAAATAGATGTACAACAGCGAGCAGTCGCGTAGGAGACGCTCCCAAAAACCTAATGGCCCCTCTCCCGTACAGGATCTGGAGAGGCGGGGTTTCGGAGGTCTGCTCTCCCGTCGGCCGTGTACGTGGTAGACGGGATTGGATCACCGGCGGCAGCAACAGAGAGAGGAACGACAATAGGCGCAGAGCACATGAGTTGTGTGACTGCCAAAATAAAGGCATCGTCTCGGCTCATTCCCGCAACCCGCGGCGCGTCGTGACGTGTCGTGACGAGGCGAGGCGGGCGGCGGAGGAGGAGGCGCGCGCGTGTAGAACACCTCCACAACTCCTCTCTCTTCATACCAACTCACACTAGTGGGGAGAGAGCTCACCTTATAAACTGGTGCAAAACTCTCCCAACTAGCAATATGGGACTAAACTCCCACCTTTTGCTATGGCAGCATAGGCGTTAGGGATTAAATAGAAATTGCCTAATGGGCCTGCAAGCCCATCCAAATTTCAGCAATCCCTCACCAGATCCCGAAGACCCATGGTGTTGTCCTCTGTTCCATTCACTGTTTTATATACCGGCTTTTTCAGTGGAGACCCGTTAAGGTTGAACATCCACCTAGAACAAGTAGCTACACTACATCACAACTGAACAATGTACTATGCCTTGAATTGTCAGTTTGGCGTAAAATAGTTTCACTAAATGTCTTGCCAGTACTAGGCTGCCGAAGGCTGACCGCTCGGGTGGAGCATATTAGTCATACTCCTGGCCTATTCATGAACTTATTAGAGATCACGCAATCTCATAGACTGTGACCAGCAGTCAGGATCATATAGGTATGTTCCTCCAAAGATCGCTCTGTAGGATAGCATCTTGCTTATACAAGCCTTGGAACACATTAAGACAAAAGTCAACCTGCCATACAGTGTTGAGAGTACTACATCTCCAGTGGAGTGGGTTAGTAAAAATTACTCTCCTCAGTTAACCTCTATATTGTTTTCCCAGGTCCCACTTCACGGGATCTCCGATCACATAGGTTGGGTTACTGCCATGCCAACTCATGTGGGTCTCGTACCCATCTCCCTCGATGCAGTTTCTATCACAACACGTGATAGCCCTTTAGTAAAGGGATCTGCCAGGTTCTTAGCCGACTGGATATAATCCACCGCTATCACTCCGGAGTTTCTTAAATGTCTGACATATTTTAATCTCATTTTTATGTGCATTGTCCTTTGAACTCTTCACCTTGACAATAACTGTTTGATTGTCACAGTTCATAAGGATAACCGGTACTGGCTTTTCAACCACAGGCAGGTCCATCAAAAGATCTCGAAGCCATCCTGCTTCGACACTAGACGTGTCTAATGCTGTTAATTCTGCTTCCATTGTCGATCTCGTTAAGATCGTTTGCTTGCAAGACTTCCAGGAAACAGCACCAACTCCAAGGGTAAACACATACCCCGTTGTGGCTTTCATCTCATCAGCATCAAAGATCCAATTCGCATCACAGTACCCTTCAAGTACCGAAGGATATCCACTGTAGTGAAGTCCATGGTTCACGGTACCTTTCAGATAGCGCATAATTCTTTCTACAGCATGCCAATGCACACCACCCGGATTGGAAACAAACCGGCTTAGTTTGAACACAGCAAACATGATGTCAGGCCTCGTAGTGCTCGCTAGATACATGAGTGAACCAATTACTTGAGAGTACCTCAGCTGATCCTTAGCTATGCCTTCAAACTTTCGAATCCGCACACTAGGATCATATGGTGTTGGAGAAATTTTGCAGTCCGAATATCCAAAACGAATCAAAACCTTCTCAACATAATGGGATTACAGAAGTGTAATCCCACCCTCATTGTCTCTCAATAGCTTGATGTTCAAAATAACATCAGCCACACCAAGATCTTTCATCTCAAAGTTCTGGGATAGAAACGACTTAACCTCATTGATTACTTTGAGGTTGGTCCCAAATATCAGTATGTCATCAACATACAAACACAGTATAACTCCTTCGCCCCCACCATGGCGATAGTATACACATTTGTCAGCTTCGCTAACAACAAAGCCAACAGAGGTTAAAGTTGTATTGAACTTATCATGCCATTGCTTAGGTGCTTGTTTCAGCCCATATAAAGATTCCAGTAACTTACACACCTTTCCTTCTTGACCATCTAACACAAAGCCATCTGGCTGTTGCATATATATTTCCTCGTCTAACTCTCCATTTAGGAAAGTCGTCTTAACATCCATCTGATGGACGAGAAGACCATGCGAGGCCGCCAACGAGAGTAATACTCGAATGATGGTCAGTCTGGCCACAGGTGAATAAGTATCAAAGAAATCTTCATCTTCTTTCTGGGAGTAACCCTTGGCCACAAGTCTAGCCTTGTACTTTTCAATCGTACTATCGGGCCTAAGCTTCCTTTTGAACACTCACTTAAATCCTAATGGTTTACAACCATAAGGACATTCTGTGATCTCCCATGTTCCATTAGCCATGATGGAATCCATCTCGCTACGGACCGCTTCTCTCCAGTAGTCAGTTATACCCTGCAGTTGGCCAATTGGCAGTAGCCGTAGCAGAGGCGGCAGCCGCGGCGGCGGTTGCAGCAGCAGCAGAGGCGGCCTCAGTGGCAGTAGGAGCGCATTCAACTTAAGTGGATATGTTGACGAAGAGGGCGACGCAGTAGTAGTCGAAGTAGATGTACAGCAGCGAGCAGTCGCTCCCCAAAAACCTAATCGCCCCTCTCCCGTACAGGATCTGGAAGGCGGGGTTTCGGAGGCCCGCTCTCCCGTCGGCCGTGTATGCGGTAGACGGGATGGGATCAGAGCACATGAGTTGTGTGACTGCCAAAATAAAGGCATCGGCTCGGCTCATTCCCGCAACCCGTCGTGACGTGTCGTGTCGTGACGAGGCGAGGCGGGCGGCGGAGGAGGAGGAGCGCGCGTGTGGAACACCTCCACAACTCCTCTCTCTTCATACCAAATCACACTAGTGGGGAGAGAGCTCACCTTATAAACTGGTGCAAAACTCTCCCAACTTGCAATATGGGACTAAACTCCCACCTTTTGCTATGGCAGTATGGGCCTTAGGGATTAAATAGAAATTTCATAATGGGCCTGCAAGCCCATCAAAATTTTAGCAATCCCCCACCAGATCCCGAAGACCCATGGTGTTGTCCTCTGTTCCATTCACTGTTTTTTTTATACTTCCATTCACTGTTTTTATATACCGTCATTTTTAGTGGAGGCCCGTTAAGGTTGAACATCCACCTAGAACAAGTAGCTACACTACATCAGAACTGAACAATGGACTATGCCTTGAATTGTCAGTTTGGCGTAAAATAGTTTCACTAAATGTCTTGCCAGTACTAGGCTGCCGAAGGCTGACCCCTCGGGTGGAGCATATTAGTCATACTCCTGGCCTATTCATGAACTTATTAGAGATCACCCAAACTCATAGATTGTGACCAGCAGTCAGGATCATATAGGATCGCTCTGTAGGATAGCATCTTGCTTATACAAGCCTTGGAGCACATTAAGACAAAAGTCAACCTGCCATACAGTCTTTGAGAGTACTGCATCTCCAGGGGAGTGGGTTAGTAAAAATTACTCTCCTCAGTTAACCACTAGCTTGTTTTCCTAGGTCCCACTTCACGGGATCTCCGATCACATAGGTTGGGTTACTGCCATGACAACTCATGTGGGTCTCATACCCATCTCCCTCGATGTACTTTCTATCACAACACGTGGTAGCCCTTTTAGTAAAGGGATCTGCAAGATTCTTAGCCGACTGGATATAATCCACCTCTATCACTCCGGAGTTTCTTAAATGTCTGACAACTTTTAATATCATTTTTTATATGCTTTGTGGACTGTGCATTGTCCTTTGAACTCTTCACCTTGACAATTATTGTTTGATTGTCACAGTTCATAAGGATAGGCGGTACTGGCTTTTCAACCACACGCAAGTCCATCAAAAGATCTCGAAGCCATCCCGCTTCGATACTAGACGTGTCTAATGCTGTTAATTCTGCTTCCATTGTTGATCTTGTTAAGATCGTTTGCTTGCAAGACTTCCAGGAAACAGCACCACCTCCAAGGGTAAACACATACCCCGTTGTGGCTTTCATCTCATCAGCATCAGAGATCCAATTCGCATCACAATACCCTTCAAGTACCGAAGGATATCCACTGTAGTGAAGTCCATGGTTCACAGTACCTTTCAGATATCGCATAATTCTTTCTACAGCATGCCAATGCACATCACCCGGATTGGAAACAAACCGGCTTAGTTTGCACACATCAAACATGATGTCAGGCCTCGTAGCGCTCGCTAGATACATGAGTGAACCAATTACTTGAGAGTACCTCAGCGGATCCTTAGTTGTGCCTTCGAACTTTCGAATCCGCACACTAGGATCATATGGTGTTGGAGAAATTTTGCAGTCCGAATAACAAAAACGACTCAAAACCTTCTCAACATAATGGGATTGCAGAAGTGTAGTCCCACCCTCATTGTCTCTCAGTAGCTTGATGTTAAAAATTACATCAGCCACACCAAGATCTTTCATCTCAAAGTTCTGGGATAGAAACGACTTAACCTCATTGATTAATTTGAGGTTGGTCCCAAATATCAGTATGTAATCAACATACAAACACAGTATAACTCCTTCGTCCCCACCATGGCGATAGTATACACATTTGTCAGCTTCGTTAACAACAAAGCCAACAAAGGTTAAAGTTGTATTGAACTTCTCATGCCAACGCTTAGGTGCTTGTTTCAGCCCATATAAAGATTTCAGTAACTTACACACCTTTCCTTCTTGACCATCTAACACAAAGCCATCTGGCTGTTGCATATATATTTGCCCGTCTAACTCTCCATTTAGGAAAGTCTTCTTAACATCCATCTGATGGACGAGAAGACCATGCCAGGCCGCCAACAAGAGTAATACTCAAATGGTGGTCAGTCTGGCCACAAGTGAATAAGTATCAAAGAAATCTTCATCTTCTTTCTGGGAGTAACCCTTGGACACAAGTCTAGCCTTGTACTTTTCAATCGTACCATCGGGCCTAACCTTCCTTTTGAACACCCACTTACATCCTAATGGTTTACAGCTATAAGGACGTTCTGTGATCTCCCATGTTCCATTAGCCATGATGGAACCCATCTCGCTACGAACCGCTTCTCTCCAGTAGTCAGTTATACCCTGCAGTTGGCCAATTGGCAGTAGCCGTAGCAGAGGCGGCAGCCGCGGCGGCGGTTGCAGCAACGGTGGCGGCAGCAGCAACAAAGGCGGCCTCGGTGGCAGCAGTGGTGGCCTCAGCGGCAGCAGGAGCGCGTTCAGCTTCGGTGGACATGTTGACGAAGAGGGCGACGCGGTAGTAGTCGAAGTAGATGTACAGCAGCGAGCAGTCACGTAGGAGACGCTCCCAAAAACCTTATCGCCCCTCTCCCGTACAGGATCTGGAGAGGCGGGGTTTCGGAGGTCTGCTCTCCCGTCGGCCGTGTACGCGGTAGACGGGATGGGATCACCGGCGGCAGCAACAGAGAGAGGAACGACAATAGGCGCAGAGCACATGAGTTGTGTGACTGCCAAAATAAAGGCATCGGCTCGGCTCATTCCCGCAACCCGCGGCGCGTCGTGACGTGTCTTGACGAGGCGAGGCGGGCGGCGGAGGAGGAGGAGCGCGCGTGTGGAACACCTCCACAACTCCTCTCTCTTCATACCAACTCACACTAGTGGGGAGAGAGCTCACCTTATAAATTGGTGCAAAACTCTCCCAACTAGCAATATGGGACTAAACTCCCACCTTTTGCTATGGCAGCATAGGCGTTAGGGATTAAATAGAAATTGCCTAATGGGCCTGCAAGTCCATCCAAATTTCAGCAATCCCCTCCAGATCCCAAGACCCATGGTGTTGTCCTCTGTTCCATTCACTGTTTTTATATACCGGCATTTTCAGTGGAGACCCGTTAAGGTTGAACATCCATCTAGAACAAGTAGCTACACTACATCACAACTGAACAATGGACTATGCCTTGAATTGTCAGTTTGGCGTAAAATAGTTTCAATAAATGTCTTGCCAGTACTAGGCTGCCGAAGGCTGACCGCTCGGGTGGAGCATATTAGTCATACTCCTGGCGTATTCATGAACTTATTAGAGATCACGCAATCTCATAGACTGTGACCAGCAGTCAGGATCATATAGGTGTGTTCCTCCAAAGATCGCTCTGTAGGATAGCATCTTGCTTATACAAGCCTTGGAACACATTAAGACAAAAGTCAACCTGCCATACAGTGTTGAGAGTACTACATCTCCAGTAGAGTGGGTTAATAAAAATTACTCTCCTCAGTTAACCACTAGCTTGTTTTCCCAGGTCCCACTTCACGGGATCTCCGTTCACATAGGTTGGGTTACTGCCATGCCAACTCATGTGGGTCCCATACCCATCTCCCTCGATGCACTTTCTATCACAACACGTGATAGCCCTTTAGTAAAGGGATCTGCCAAATTCTTAGCCGACTGGATATAATCCGCCGCTATCACTCCGGCGTTTCTTAAATGTCTGACATATTTTAATCTCATTTTTATGTGCATTGTCTTTTGAACTCTTCACCTTGACAATAACTGTTTGATTGTCAGAGTTCATAAGGATAACCGGTACTGGCTTTTCAACCACAGGCAAGTCCATCAAAAGATCTCGAAGCCATCCTGCTTCGACACTAGACGTGTCTAATGCTGTTAATTCTGCTTCCATTATTGATCTCGTTAAGATCGTTTGCTTGCAAGACTTCCAGGAATCAGCACCACCTCCAAGGGTAAACACATACCCCGTTGTGGCTTTCATCTCATCAGCACCAGAGATCCAATTCGCATCACAATACCCTTCAAGTACCGAAGGATATCCACTGTAGTGAAGTCCATGGTTCACGGCACCTTTGAGATAGCGCATAATTCTTTCTACAACATGCCAATGCACATCACCCGGATTGGAAACAAACAGTCTTAGTTTGCACACAACAAACATGATGGCAGGCCTCGTAGCGCTCGCTAGATACATGGGTGAACCAATTACTTGAGAGTACCTCAGCTGATCCTTAGCTATGCCTTCAAACTTTCGAATCCGCACACTAGGATCATATGGTGTTGGAGAAATTTTGCAGTCCGAATATCCAAAACGACTCAAAACCTTCTCAACATAATGGGATTACAGAAGTGTAATCCCACCCTCATTGTCTCTCAATAGCTTGATGTTCAAAATAACATCAGTCACACCAAGATCTTTCATCTCAAAGTTCTGGGATAGAAACGACTTAACCTCATTTATTACTTTGAGGTTGGTCCCAAATATCAGTATTTCATCAACATACAAACACAGTATAACTCCTTCGCCCCCACCATGGCGATAGTATACACATTTGTCAGCTTCGCTAACAACAAAGCCAACAGAGGTTAAAGTTGTATTGAACTTATCATGCCATTGCTTAGGTGCTTGTTTCAGCCCATATAAAGATTCCAGTAACTTACACACCTTTCCTTCTTGACCATCTAACACAAAGCCATCTGGCTGTTGCATATAGATTTCCTCGTCTAACTCTCCATTTAGGAAAGTCGTCTTAACATCCATCTGATGGACGAGAAGACCATGCGAGGCCGCCAACGAGAGTAATACTCGAATGATGGTCAGTCTGGCCACAGGTGAATAAGTATCAAAGAAATCTTCATCTTCTTTCTGGGAGTAACCCTTGGCCACAAGTCTAGCCTTGTACTTTTCAATCGTACTATCGGGCCTAAGCTTCCTTTTGAACACCCACTTACATCCTAATGGTTTCCAGCCATAAGGACGTTCTGTGATCTCCCATGTTCCATTAGCCATGATGGAATCTATCTCGCTATGGACCGCTTCTCTCCAGTAGTCAGTTATACCCTGCAGTTGGCCAATTGGCAGTAGCCGTAGCAGAGGCGGCAGCGGCGGCGGCGGTTGCAGCAGCGCCGACAGCAGTAGCAGCAGAGGCGGCCTCGGTAGCAGCAGTGGCGGCCTCAGCGGCAGTAGGAGCGCGTTCAACTTCAGTGGATATGTTGACGAAGAGGGCGGCGCGGTAGTAGTCGAAGTAGATGTACAACAGCGAGCAGTCGCTCCCCAAAAACCTAATCGCCTCTCTCCCGTACAGGATCTGGAAGGCGGGGTTTCGGAGGCCCGCTCTCCCGTCGGCCGTGTACGCGGTAGACGGGATGGGATCACCGGCGGCAGCAACAGAGAGAGGAACGACGATAGGCGCAGAGCGTATGAGTTGTGTGTTTTTGTGTCCGCCCCGCGCCCTCAATATATAGGCACGACCGGGTAGGAGAACGGCCATCTCACAAATTAAATTGGTGTTTACTACAGCCGTTACCATGTAATCAATGCGCCGTTTTATCGCGCGCGGTTACCACGTGATCAATGCGGCGTTTTACTGTATGCGGCTGTTATCAAAATAAATGGGACGCAATAGACAGCAATCAATATGGTGTCTCATATTATTGGCGTGTCTGTTGACTCTCTGTTTCCGACTGCCAAAATAAAGGCATCGTCTCGGCTCATTCCTGCAACCCGCGGCGTGTCGTGACGTGTCGTGACGAGGCGGGCGGCGGAGGAGGATGATCGCGCGTGTGGAACACCTCCACAACTCCTCTCTCTTCATACCTACTCACACTAGTGGGGAGAGAACTCACCTTATAAAGTGGTGCAAAACTCTCCCAACTAGCAATATGGGACTGAACTTCCACCTTTTGCTATGACGGCATGGGCCTTAGGGATTAAATAGAAATTGCCTAATGGGTCTGCAAGCCCATCCAAATTTCAGCAAATCTACGTCATCAATTTAAATTTCTGAATATATCGAAGTGTCTTCCCATATAGGTTTTTACTTCTCACATCTTTAATCGATCCTTGTTGTGTGTGAGATCTTGCAAGAGTTTACTTGGTGGCGCAGTCTTAGAACTACAACTTGCATAAAAAATGGTTATCTACTATTCATCTCCCTCTAGACGATATAAGGGCATCTCCAGTCGTTGCGCCCCCCCAGGACGCAAAAACCCTCGCTTTTTTTGCGTCGCGGCGCGAAACGTCGCTATTCTCGGAACTGGGGGGGGGGGCGCGTTTCCCAGCCGTGAACCCAGGCCGCCCCCCCAGCGGCGACTCAGCCAAATTTGGGCAATCAAAAAAAAATCCCACCAAATAAATAGAGTTTTGCCACACAAATAAATAGAGTTTGGCCACACAAATAAATAGTTCAACAATTTTTAAAAAAAGAACACTAGTCATCGTCCTCAACATTGCCATTCCCCTTTCGCGCCCACAAATGCTGCACCGGGTCATCCTGCGGAGCATGATGTGTTGCAGCGTGTCGAATCTCCTGTCGCTTGGTGAGGAAGTCTGTCCATGATGCCGGCACCTGGTGATCAACATCTGCAAGAGGGCCCTGCCGGTAGTATGGTGTGCTTGCCTCACTGTCAGGCACCGGGTCATCCCGCTCACTCTCAATGATCATGTTGTGCAAGATCACACAACACTGCATCACCTCCCACATGTTGGACTTCGACCAAGTCATAGCTGGGTACCGGACAACAGCGAATCGAGATTGCAGCGCACCAAATGCCCGCTCAACATCCTTCCTGCAAGCCTCCTGGCACTTGGTAAACCAAGCTTTTGCGCTTCCTGGGATAGGGTTGGAGATGCTCTTCACAAATGTTGCCCACTTCAGGTAGATGCCATCTGCAAGATAGTACCCCTTTGTATACTGGTGTCCATTGATCTCATAGTTCACAGGGGGGGCATGGCCTTCGACAAGATCGGCAAAGACATTCGAGCACTGCAAGACATTGATGTCGTTGTGACTTCCAGGCATACCAAAGAAAGAATGCCAAATCCATAGATCGTACGAAGCCACGGCCTCGAGAACCACCGAGCACTCTCCCTTCTTTCCCTTGTACATCCCTGCCAGTCAAATGGACAGTTCTTCCATGCCCAGTGCATGCAATCGATACTGCCAAGCATCCCCGGAAACCCTCTTGCTTCATTCTCTGCGAGGAGACGAGCAGTGTCTTGCGCATTGGGTGATCGCAGGTATATTGGGCCAAAAACTGCAACCACTGCCCGGCAGAACTTGTTCAAGCACTCGAGGGCCGTGGACTCGCTCATGCGCAGATAGTCATCTTGTGCATCTGCGGGAGCACCGTATGCAAGCAACCTCATGGCCATCGTGCACTTCTGGATAGAGGTAAACCCTACCGTGCCGGTGCAGTCCTTCTTCAACTTGAAGTAGGTGTCGAACTCCCGGATGGCATGCATGATGTTGAGGAAGAGCGTGCGTTTCATCCTGAAACGACGCCGGAACACCTTCTCGTCGTTGGTGGGATCCTCGGCGAAGTAGTCGGAGTAGAGGATGCAGTAGCCCTCGTACCGCTGTCTCGGCCTGCTCTTGCGGCGACCGGGCTTCGATCCAGTGCGGCGCGGCGCGGCATCCTGGGCCTGCAATCTGGCCAGGCAGCTCAGGACGAGCAGGTGCTCCTCGTCGTCGATGGCAGCCTGGTCTTCCTCGTCGAACAGCTCGACGAGCATCTCCTCGGCGTCGGAGTCCATGGCTCGGATAGAGCGTCGAACACCTTGCGGGCGGGTGAACGCGGCTCACCGGGTACAACCTCCTCCGCGGCGAAGACGCGATCGAACGGCGGCGAGGATGTGGGGGACTAGCCGGCGGTGGTTTGTCTCGTCGATCTTGTGCGATTGTGGCCGACAGCGGCGGCGTGGAGCGCGGCCGGTGGTGTGGCGACGGCGAGGCGGGCGAGCAGAAAAGACGAGTCGGGGGGTGGGGAAAGTGGGCAAATAGCGCTCCACTCGCCGACAGCGCTGGCCCACGCGCGCTTTTCCTTTCGCCGCCCCCCAGGCCGAACCCAACGGGCTGGGTTCCACCTGAGGGCGGCGGCGCTAATTTCCGCCGAAACGGCGCTTTTTCAGGTCCGGGGGGGGGGGGGGGGGGGGGGCGACTGGTGAAAAAACGGCGCTATTCACGCCAAACGGCGCTATTTTGCGTCCCGGGGGCTCTGGGGGACGACTGGAGATGCCCTAACTCGATTTCACACACCATATTATTCTGACATTCAAATGAATGTTTCTAGATATTTTGTTAATTCTAGATACGTCCATTTGAAGGTCATCTAATATGAAACAAAGAGAGTAGCAAATATGTGTACGCTCAACCCTCAAATGTATCCTCGTACTTAGAAAAGACTCCCACTAGTATATCACTATGAAAAGTAAACACATTCTTGTTCTCCGCTCACGTGCTGCTGTCCAAATCTTTGACACCATGCCATGTTCGGGTCAGCTACCTCTCGAAATCTCTATTGTCATACGAAAGTCAGAATTAATCACGATAAAAAGGGGCACATAAGAATATCTAAGTTTATTGTTTCGTAGACTCTAGACTGAGTCAGCGCGACCATGCTAGTTGCGCATATCTGCGTGCGACAATGATGTCGCAGTTTTAAAAGTGATAATCATATTCCTCTCTTTTTTGCTCTTATAAGGTCAGTTATATGTCTGCAAAAAGACATTGACGTGAAACGAAACATTCATCTATGAATTGCTCGTCAAACCCAGATGAAGAGCACGAATCGACAAAACGTGCATTTGCTTCAGAATTCAGAAAAGAAAATCCTCTCTGACTTGACTACACATGGTCAGCTGCAAATCTGCTCCCAAAATGCAAAAATGATGGCCTCATCGGCCTTCACGAATCACGACTCTAGACTCCGGCCCTTCTGGATAGCGGAAAGCGATAGAATCCCCAGGGCCTCACACACACCCGAGTCCACCGTAGTTCATCGACAGCGACTGCCCGGTCGCGCCAGCGGTCGCCGAAGAAAAATGACGTCGACGGTGATGGTCACCGCCACCTCGCTTGGTCTCCACCTTCCCGCCGCCATCCGTTCCCTCCCCTCGCCGCCTCTTGTAGCCCGCCCTGGCGGCGCGCCCCGCCGCCGTGCGGTCCTGCGCTGTGCCGCCGTGTCCGAGCTCGCGCCTGCCGTATCCGCCGCATACGGT
Source organism: Alopecurus myosuroides (assembly GCA_028641055.1). Classification (NCBI taxonomy): domain Eukaryota; kingdom Viridiplantae; phylum Streptophyta; class Magnoliopsida; order Poales; family Poaceae; genus Alopecurus; species Alopecurus myosuroides. The sequence goes on from CM054059.1 coordinate 140,282,543, forward strand.
GCGCTCCTCGTGGGCGGCGGCGCATTCGCATGTACGTTCAGTCTCATATGCTATTGCCATTTCTTTCTTTCTTCCCTGGTCTGCTAGGTCGGGTCTTCATTCTTTGACCGTTGATTTCTGATTCTCAATTCGTGCAGATGCGAGGTCGGGCAGTAAAGGCTCCATCTTTGGAGGGCTCTCCGGATCTGCGCTCATGGGCATTGTGAGTGGACGTCAAACATTCTCCACCTTTTTGTCTTCTCTTCTTTTTTGTGGGTCTAGTTTGTGGGTTAGATGTCAAATGCCGTGGCGAAGTTTATAACAGTCGCGGCATATAGAATAATAATTATATACAGTCAGGTATACCAACTATGATTGAACCAAATTTCAAAAAAAAAACTATGATTGAACCAAATTGGTTCTTTTATTGGAAAGTTGGAGACAGAATATGCTTAGAGCCGGCTTGAACCCGGAAGAGCTTGGACTGCAAGTCGATAGTGGAGGAGAGGGATACAATTTTCTAGGTGCGTGAAAGATGGTTCGAATCTCAAGTCGACCAGTAGTTTATTCGGGGCTAGCAAAGTTTGAGATGACCTTGTTTTCTCTTGCCGGGTTTGGTGAATTTGGTGTTCAACACTTTGGAAGATAATCTCGTAATGTATATGGGTTTAGGAAATCCATTGGCGTGACAGCTCCTACAGTAGGAATTTTCTTGATTCTCCTGCTAGAACAACAGGGATTTTTCCACAGTTCCATTTCGACTATTATTACAAGAACTTTGATTTCTATTCTCATAATGTTATCCTACTTTATGAAGTCACACTGAAGAAGAATCATTATAGCATACAATTCTTCTAGAAAAACATGTCATTTTTCAACTCTTCAGAAGATAATCTGGTAATGTAGATGGATATAGGAACTAACGAAATTAATAGGCTGTCCTAGAAAAACAAGGATCTTTTCCTGGTTCCATTTGGACCATTGTGAGTAGATTGTTATTTTTCTGAATACGTGATCCTACTTCAGGAAGTTATATTAAATAAGCATCATTATAGCATCCATTTCTTCTGGAATGCATGCGATTTCCAACATTTAGAAAGATAATCTGGTAATGTAGATGGAATTAGGAAATCTAATGACCAGAGGCTCCTACACAGTGTAACATTACTAGATACTCCTAGAGAAACAGGGACTTTGTACCCTGTCACGTTTCAAAGCATAAATAGAAGAACTTTCATTTTCTTTCTGGTAATATGATCCTACTTCTGGAAGTGAAAGCGAAGAAGAATCATTGTAGCATACAGTTCTTCTGGAAAGACATGGCACTTTTCAACGCTTTGGAAGATAATTTGGTAATATAGATGAATTAAAGAAATCTAATAACATGGCGCTCCTACATAGTGAAACATTACTAGATTCTCCTAGAGAAACATGTATTTTCCTGGGTTCCATTTTGACTATTATTAGAAGAACTTTGATTTTCTTTATGATAATGTGGTACTACTTCAGAAAATGCTACTGAAGAAGAATCATGATAGCTTACAGTTTTTCTTGAAACGTTGCCATTTTTTTCTTGTTTTTCATATCAATGCAAGAAAAAAAGAGAGTAAAATTCACCACTAGTCCTATAAGTTTTCGAGGTGTGCCATGTAAGTCCCAATTCTTTCAATTTGCATAGCATTGGTCCTAATTCTTAATAAGTTGTTCACGCCAGGTCCTAAACCTGTCTGACTGGCATTGACCAGACAATGTTTTTCCAAAATACCCTGTAATAATTAGTTGTTTCAAAGGATCTAGTGTTAGAGAGAGGGTCAAAGGATTAGAATATATAATTAGTTAGGGATGTTTTTGTAAAAAACCTCTTACGTGGTAGTAGTCAACGCTTGGTCAGACCTGTTTAGGACCTGCCGTGAACAACTTAAAAAGAATTAGGACCGAAGCTATGCAAAATGAAAGAATTAGGACTCACATGACACACCTCGAAAACTTATAGGACTAGCGGTGAATTTTACTAAAAAAAAACATGGAAAACAGTTGAAACTAGGTCCTCGCTGCTAGATATTGCAGTTATATGTCCATATATGAAAATAGAGATGTATTTGCTATACAACTGTACTGCTTCTGATGGGAGATACTGTTTTTTAAGACAACTGTGCGGGCTTCAAGGTCTATCTGATTAATCTGCTCCGGTATAATCTAGGCCACCGATATGAGTGATCTAGACTTCTCCTTTTCTATCCGATTAATGTTAAAATTTCTAGCATTTCAGTGCAAACAGTGAGAACTGATAAGCCCACTTTAATCTTGATTTTATAATAATTCCATTTCTGTGCTTGTGAGGAAAATATAAAAATCAATGGTATACTGCAATTGTTCTGGTGGATTATACATAAACTGTTTGAGGAGCAAAAGAGTCAAAAAATTAATGGCAATATAATTTATCTATTTCTTTTCTTAAGAGTATTTCAAAACGAAAGAAATGGTGAAGGATGCACTGAACCAAGAGATTCTTATTTCCAAGCCCTATTGGGGAGAAATAGCCAAACATTCCAAATTGAAATGATAATATGTGTTGTCCGGATTATCTGTAAGAAGGTGCTTGTAGAAATACATTTGTGGGTTCAAAGTTGCGCGCTTTCTTACAAATGTCAGGAATGTGATACTTGTGAAATTATTGGTTCTAGTTTGTGCATGAAAAGTCTTGAAATTAGAATTTTTAGAGGACTGCTATTCCTGATTACTTTTTTTTTTGCCACTACTTGGTATTCAGAATCAGATTTGCTGGCGAAGTTTCATGGTTTCAGGTTCTAACACTCTACTATGCACAGCAACTAAAATGTACTACAAGTCTATGCTGATTTGCTGGCAAAGGTTTATGGTTTCCGGTTCTTACGCAGTTACACTAGCATGTACAACCTAGACTGGGAAGTGTACAGCTCCTGAAAATAGTTTAAGGTTGAATGAAAAACAATCTGTAAATCAAATAAAAATAAAAATAAATCTGTAAATGTCATGCCTTGAAAGATGTACTCTTGGCACAAATCCATGAGCTCATTGGTACTTACCTTTTGGAGTTAGTAAAATTATCATCTTGTAAGGTAGACAGGTTCAGACAATTAGACTGGATTTATCGGTCATACATTCTGATTGTCTGGTTCTTCTCACTGAAGTCAGATTAGTGGTGCTCCTTCCATTTCTTTCTATCAAGAATCCATGTCTTAATAATCTTCTTTTGGCGACTAACAGAAGCTGCATATTCCGATCAAGTGCCATTATGTCTGCATACATGTGCTCTGAATTTTCATGGATAAATTATCTGTTTTCTCTTTAGGCTTATTATCTGATGCAATCTCCTGAGACGAAGGCACTGGGCGAAGCTGTTGGATTTGGATCGGCCTTTCTGTTTGCCTGCGTATTTGGTATGTTTTCACCATCTCGTGTTTCCGTTTCTGGGAATCAAGAACGTGATGTCGAATCCTCCTGTTTCTTCAGGTATCAGGTTGTACAACACCCGGAAGCTGGTGCCATCTGGCCTTCTTTTAGTACTTTCTGTTGGTTCCTTGGGCGTCTTCTATTCTGCTTACTTGCAAGACAAGGTGTGAGCCTGTGGCCTTCACCATCTCTAGTTTTCTGTACTGGGTGGATCTTCCTTGAAGGTTTCCTCGGCTAAAATGGGAAAACTTGAACCGGGCACCGACTGTCGGTGTTCCTCCAATGTTGTAGTCTCAGCAAACAGCATTTAATTAGTGCCCTCTGGTTGTTGCCAATGCAAGCTTGGTTGAAGTTGATGAACTGGATCATTTCCAGTTCATCACCTGGATAGACTGGAAATCTGAGCCCCTGATGCACAACACTCGGGCTAACCTGATGCGTAGTGCGAATTTTGATAATACCTACTAACAAAAAGATAAGCCCATTGGGCTTCGCCCCTGGTGGAAATGGGCTGCTTAAAGCTGGGTCGTGCCGTTAGAGATGAATAGACAGTAGAGCTGGCATTTCAGTAGCTGGGGTCGAGTGGAGCTGGCAGTTCACTTAAAAAAAAAAGTAGAGCTGGCATATGTTTTTCAGCTGTAGAAGTCATCGTCGCTTGTTGGTTGGAAAGCAATTGGGTAGGAAACACCGAGTGTTCTGTAAGCCTGTGGGTTCAGGATGAGTAATCATGCATGTTCTATGCAGCCCCCTAGTCCATGCCTCTATGGTTTGTTTTGCACACAGTTCATATCCGAAAACGCGTCCATGAATTCGTTCACTCTGTAACTATGACATGCGCAATGGGTACGAAAGAAAAGTCATGATGGTCCAACAGAAATAACTGCGAGTGGTTTGTTAAGTGTGACCGAGTGACCAAGAACGTTGGGTCTAAAATGTGTGATTAACTGGCAGTAATGCTGCATATAAATAGGCGTTTTCTGGTTAAAGAGAGATAGAGAGGCCTCTTGTAGAGAAGGTGTCCTATGTTGCTGAGGGAGACATACATCGAATTAGTACTCGACATTTGAGATATTGGAGTGAAACAAAATAGAATTTGAGCTATGCTGAAATAGAAGTTGTTCAACCATTTCCAGTTCCTTCCAAGACTGTACAATACGTGGAAGCTGGTGCCGCCTTTTAGTATTACTCTCTCTTGGTTCCTTGGATGTCTTGTATTCTGCTTACTTGCAAGATAAGGTGTGAGCACCGATCTCTAGTTTTCTGTACTAGGTGGGTCTTCCTTGAAGGTTTCCTCTCTTAAATGGGAAAACTTAGCCGGGCACCGCCTGTCGGTGTTCCTTCGTTCCAGTGTTGTAGTCCCAGCAAACAGCATTTAGTGCCCTCTGTTTGATAAGCTTTCGGTCGCTAATGCGCTGATTGCAGTGTTGTTGTTGTTCCTGAACTAAATGTCCGGGAAGCCTGTGAGATCCCAGCACCTGTTGGCCTAAACCGTCGGCGGGCACAGTTAGGTCGCCTGTATCCTATCACGGCACAGTGAGTACGAGCATAGAGAGATACGCGGTGGACCGTTGACGCGATGAAATCATCACGCGTGCCACGCCTATCGTCTACTAATGGCATCATTTGCCTGCTAACTAGATCTGGGGCCTGTGAATCGTGATGCAGTACCACTCTGTACGTACGTGTAATTGGCGGGCTATCCGCTCTGCGCGTGACGTGATGTGGTACCACTGCTAAACCGGATGTCGATCCGCAAGCTACGTGGCCTAATTGTGTAGGAGTATCTTGGTACGTTTTGGGTATGTTCACCTGTTCTTCGGCAGTCGGCACTGCATTATTGTTGCTCTGAAAGATAGTAGTACCAGTACTTCTCTGGAGGTGTATTAGTAGAGGTATCGTACGTCAGAAAAGACAAAGCTTCTCACGCAGGAATAATTATAGCCCTCTGACGGAGCGCACGCGATTGCACAATTTCTCGTCAGTGTTCCAACAGTTCTGCGTCTGGCGAGCTGTTTCTTGCACTGCAGCAGGCCGGCACCACTTCAGGAGCAGAGGCTACGCCGGAGAATCGCCTTTCACGCTCGCCTCCGCGGAGCCGGATCCTCTAACCTAGCCCACCCTGACTCTTCCTGACTTTTAAGTCACTGACACGTGGGGCCAACGACATGCGGGATCCGCATGCAAGTGACCCAAAGTCAGAGAAAGTCAGGGTGGGCTAAGTCAGAGGTCCGCCCCCGCGTGTCTGCAATTTGCCACGCACCGTGAGACAAGCGGAACGAGATTCTCTGACTTAGCCCACCCAGACTTTGAGTCACTTACATGTGGGTCCCGTATCTCGTGGGCCCCACGTGTCAGTGACTCAAAGTCTGGGAAAGTCAGGGTGGACTAAGTCAAGAGGATCCGGCTCCAGGACAAGCGGCTCATACCAAGGTTTTGGCATACCCTTCCAAAATCCCTTGGGGCTCGCTCATTCCGTGTTGCCCTTTGCGCCTCTCACTGGATTGTCCGTCCGAGACGTACGTGTGACCAAACCGAAAATCTGAATGTACGAACAACTAGTTTGTGAGAAATTTGTCAAATGTATTTCTTCTTTTTTGAACCGAGCACGAGCAGGACCAGATCAGGGTGGCCAGACAGTTGAACTGCAAATTGGGTAAACTTCCGTTCATCTATCTTGGCCTCCCAATAGCAGATCGCAGACTCACCATCAAGCAGTGGACGTTCCTAGTTCAGAAACTCGGTGCCAGGGTAGAACCTTGGATGAGCAGGTTTTTATCCTCAGGCGGCCGCCTCATTCTGTCCAACTCCTGCTTAGCTAATCTGCCCTCCTACGCTATGGGGTTGTTCCTGCTTCTTGAGGGAGTTCATGTGCAATTCGACTCCATTCGCGCTAGGTTCTTTTGGGAAGGGACGGGTCCGAACCGCAAGTATCACATGGTGAACTGGCCTTCGGTCTGCCGTCCCAAGGAGTGTGGGGGTCTGGGCCTCACGAACTCTCGGCACATGAATAAGGCGCTGATGTTAAAGTGGATCTAGAAACTTTACGAGTTGGACTCCTCCATCTGGGCACTCCTGGTTAGAGCTAAATACACGGAGACGGGCGATATTTTCTCCTCTCGGGCCCAAGGGGGCTCGGAGTTCTGGAAAAGTTTACATAAGATTAAACATCTCTTCAAGCTGGGGGCTAGACACGAGGTAGGCGACAGTATACGGACCCTTTTCTGGCTCGACTGGTGGTATGGGGAGGGCCCCCTTAAGGATGCTTTCCCGCTCCTTTTCAATGTGTGCGAGGATGCGTATGTGGGCGAGGGGTGCCGCTTCCGGCGCTCGCTCGACGTTGTTGGGGCGAGACAGTGGGGTGAGGTGATGGAGGTTATCACCGCGATCTCACTTACTAACTCCCCGGACTCTATTTCCTGGACCTTAGACTCGTCTCACAAGTTTACATTGCGCTCTATGTATAATGCGTTAGCTCAAGGGGCGACCGTGGCTTGCTTCCGTGATATCTGGAGGGCCAGGGTCCCTCTGAAGATTAAGATTTTCTCGTGGCAACTTATTTTAGACAGACTACCCTCTGGCGCACAGTTGGTGACAAGGCAGGGGCCTTCAGACGGCAACTGTGCGCTCTGTGGTCTCCCCGAGGACGCTTCCCACATGTTTTTTACGTGTTCGCTTGCAGGCTTTTCTTGGGCGGTTTTTCGCCAAACCCTTGGGAGGGATTGGTGTCCATTCAGCTTTGCCCAATTTTTTGCCTATCTCCAACTAATTTCTGGGAGGGCCCGTAGATTGGTGTGGTGTCTCTTCCTTACGCAATCTTGGGCATTGTGACATGTGCGGAATAAGTTATCCATTGCTAAGAAGTGTATTAATCATCCGGCTGACATTGTCTTCAAAACCATGCTTTTTCTTGAGGTGTGGATCCCTCTCATGAAGTCGCTGGATCAGGAGGGCGCTAGATGGCTTACCGACAAGCTGAAGGCGATTCACGCCTCTTGCCCCCTCCCCCCCTCTTCCGCTGGGTCGCTGATGTCCGCGAGGGGTGTGCTAGCTTTCTTGCTTTTAGTCTTTCTATTTGGCTAAGCTGTAATGCCCAGCTGTTGTTATTTGTCCAAACCTTCTGTGGGTGTTCGTTATAATCTGTGAACTGTTGGCTTTGTTAACTCAAAGTCGGGTAATAAAATTTACCTTTTATCTAAAAAAAAAACCGAGCACGAGCCGTCGGTGTTCCTTCCAGTGTTCAAGTCTCAACAAACAGCATTCAGTGTCCAGTGTCCTCTGGTTTATTGCCAATGATAAGGCGTGACCAAGCTTTATGCGCTGATTGCACTTGGTTTGCCGACCTTGTGAGATTACAGCATTTGAACCGTCCGCACCTGGACGTTAGGTTGCCTTTTTTCATGTCATGGCTCAACGGCTACAAGTGCAGATACCCTGTGGACCGGAGCGTTGTCAAGAATCATCACGCATGTAGCGACTGATGCGTCATTACATTGCTAACTAAATCCGGGACGTGTGGATCGTGATGCGGTACCACTCTGTACGTACGTGTAGATCCTAACTGGCTGCCTGCTCTACGTGTGATGCGATGTGGTACCACTGCTTTGCACGCTAATCGACCTGTTCTACGGCAAAGCCGACATGCCCGATATTTTTTCGGAAGGAGGGCAAAAGTTTTGCCCCATTTCATTAATTAAGAGAGGTGTGAGTGAAAAGTCAAGTAACATCAAAAGATATTCATTATACAACCGCATTAATTTTCCAAAGGCCTTTTGCCCCCGTAAAGACCTATAGCTTCGTCTCGGATTTGATCTAGGCGAGGATTTGATCAAACCAAGGATCCTCCCAAAAGGATGTTTTCTTCGCATTACCAACTGTGAGTGTTATGGATGCATAGAAAATGTCAATATCTTTAATTGTGCATGGGTTACTTTAGCCGGCCCAAATCTTGTTGGGGTATTTCCAATAAGTCCAAGGCCATCTCTCTTAGATGTATGGGTCAGGCCTTCCGTAATGCATTGTCTCTAAGCGCGGTATCCTAGGTAGTATACGATTGTAAGATACAACTATCCTAATGCATTGTATGTTAAGTGTTGTATCTTAGTAAGCATGTATTTAATGATTTTGGCCTCATACTAATATGTGATTGGTTTAACAAGTTATTTTGCCTATGATACCGTGCAAGAGCCGTATCCTAAATAAGATACAACAACCTTCTCTTTCCTCAATAAATATAGTGCCACGTCAACATTTTGCCTATGATATTGTGCCAAGATACTACCATTAGGGAAGGCCTTAGAGATAATAATATACATTGATTAAAGTATTCTATTTTTATGCTACAACTCCAGTGGTCATTGTCGTGGCATAGAACACGGCAGCACCATCAAAGAGCATTTGCTAAGATGGAGTTTACAAGCGGGACATTACTGCGGAGAGAAGGTGCTCACGCGGGATTGGGCACAAGCATGACACACAATGTATCCAGATTCGGGGCCCTCTCTGTGAGGTAAAACCCTACTCTTGCAAAGATGGGATTATGGTGGATGTTACAGTGTTGCTCCTAGAGCTGTATCAAGGAAGTGGGTAATGAGAGCCTCTAGGATTTCTCTCGGAGAATGATCGATCGACCCCCTCAATGGAGAGCCCGACATGCCTTATATATCGGCTGGCAGGCCGCTTACAAGTGGGACCGACTGTGCTACAGGGAGCCGGATGGGCCTCACAGACGCCTGCTACAGCGTCGCGCTGGCGAAGGATACACGGCTTTGTCGTCTGGTACGGTGGTACTATGGGAGGCATGGCAAGCCGGCTCCTCCGGCTACGCTGCCTCACCTTGGTTCTCCGTGGTACTAACGACGAGGAGGTGCGGCGGGGGCGCCATTCTGCGTGCCGCCCATACCCCCTTGTCGCCCTTGACTTTTGGCAGACGGCTCCGCCACGGTAGCCAGTGAACTGATCGTGCCACTTGGTGTGTTACCGGCTAGCCTCGCATCCGGTCTTCTTGATTTCCCTCTGGACGATACGACCTCCGGTCTTCAGCCTGTACAACCGGTTTTTCCTAGAGAAAGGTTGATCTTCTATGTGCTTTGAGCCACCCGGGGGTCATCCCCCCTGGCAGTAGCCCCCGATCAGGTGAAGGTTTCACGCTTGGTCCGGCTGGCAGGAAGGGTCCGCCTGCTTCCTTCTTCGACTTTAGTTCCGGTTGCCAGAGGCGTCCAGCTGGCGGGACGTTTTCTCGGAAACTCTGCGCAGCCGAGTGCGTGTGTGACAACACGGATGATGCTAGCATGTCCCACCGGTCTGCACAATCTACCGCGCGAAGGAACTGTGATGCCTCAGTTCGTCCCGCGGAGATCTTCTATGCCGAAAACTGCTCGGTAGTGGGATCCGTTGCGCCGATAACTGCCCACGCGGTAGTTTCTTTGACACGTGGCCACGTTTCCCCGACGGTTCGCAGAGGGAGTCTAGACAACAACCCTTCGCTATAAATAGGGACAGACGCATAGGGTGCGGGCTTAATGTCCCTCCGCACTCCTCTTTCCTTCTTCCCTCCTTCTGGTGCCATTGTTGTTCTCAGTGAAGTTCGGGCTCGACTTCTCCCGTGACCACAACAGGCCACCGTACTTCCAAGCCCTCGAGCCTCCACCCTCTCCTCCTTCGCCGATGACGAGGACCGCGGAGCGAGCAGCAATGTCGGACGATTCGTGGCGCGGCTCGACGCTGACGCTGGAAGACAAGACGCGGCTCCGAGATGGCGGGTAATGTGGCACGGAAGCGGAGACGACGATGGGCCTCACCTCCCATAGGAGAGGTGGTTCCTGCACCGCAAGCCGGCAAGTGAGTGGTCTTCTCCGACCGTCTGTACCGCGGAGTGGCTTTCCCGGCGAGCCCTTTGTTCTGGCATTTTCTTGATTTCTTTGACCTCCAGTTGCACCACCTTGGCAACAATGTCGTGGCGCAGCTCTCCTACTTCGCAGCCTTCTGCGAGACATACTTTGATGTCCGCCCCTCTCTGGCTCTCTTTTGGCACTTCTATCACTTCTGCGGCTGGTACGTCCTACCAAGCGTCGTCGTCCCGACGGTGGATTGCGGCTGCACGGTCATCTACTGCAGGTCGGACAGTGGCGTGCCCCGGCTGGAGCTCCCGAACACGGTGAAGGAGTCGTAGACCAGCTAATTCTACATCTATAGCACGAAGGATGTGGACCGGCTGAATCTTCCGCATTTTTCCCTTGAGGCCTCCCGAAAAACCATTTTGGACTTGAGGGTGCATGTGATCAGGACGGGGTGGGGAGAGCCGAGCCTCGGATGAAGGAGTTGGTCGAGGCGGGGCTAAAGCCCCGTGACGTGATGCTGACGTGTATGACCCGGCATTTCATGCCATTGCAGGACTGGTTGCACAAAATGTGCCACATGTCCGGGATGTGGGAACCCACCCGGCTGTCCTTGTACACCCTCTCCCACTCCTCCCTAGAGAGGTGGCTGGTGTCCATCGCCAAGGAGCGCCTGAAGACCGGCTGGCAGTTCGGCCTGATCCCCTTCAGTCGCGTGCATCCGCCTCCGCTGGTGAGAGTCCTAACTTTCTTCCAAGTCTCTTTCTTCTTTCTTTGGTTGTGCTCCGACTAACGCGGGCCAGCCGGTCAACACAGGTCTTTGACGAGCAGAAGGCACCGGATATCCATGACATTACTCAGGCTTTCGCCCTGGATCGACGGCCGGTTCCGGTTTCCATGGCCAGCAAGTCCGGGGCAGCCGAGCAGACTTCAACGACCGACCAGGGAGGCGCCTCGCAGCAGGCCGTTGGTAAGCCGCCCACCCTTCCTGGCCTACAGGATTGACTTGACGGCGACAAACCCGTTGATGGTGTTCTTTTTTGGAGGGTATGCAATTCGCCTACCTGATTTTTATAGAGGAAAAGAGTTTTGGTTACAAAGAGAGCGACAACAAAAGTTGCAGACAACCCAACTGTCGCAACACATACTCTCACACACACCTAAAGGACTACTCCCAAAAGAGAACTCCCACTCCGGCTCCCGCGGCTACCCAAAGCTTCAGGTCCTCAAAGATCCTAGCTGCTAACTCTACTACATTCCTGAGCTGGTTAGCATTTCCAAACACCCTTGCATTGTGATGCTTCCAAATGCTCCAGCACACAAGATTCACGAACGAGTCAAAAGCCTTCAGCTGCTTATCTCTGAATCTATCCCTTACCGTCAGCCACCAATTCTCCAAGGTATCACCACAGGTGGGTAACAGGATTTGGATTCGTAGGTGTTCGGAACATATCCACCAGACCTGCCGCACTTAGACGGACTAGAGCAAGAGATGGTCAGTGGTCTCGACTTCTTGCAAACATAGCCTACATGCCTCGGGCTGGTCCTGAAGGTCATGTCTCGCACACATCTCCGACGTCCAAATCCTATGTTCGAGTGCAAGACACATGAATATCTTACACTTCGCAGGAGCCCAAAATTTCCAGACCCCTTTGGCGAGAGGGCATCTGATGAGGCCTTGCATGAGCATTTTGTAAGTAGAGCTGGCCGATTATACGCCTGATGCCGAAGCCGGCCAGCTGAACTCGTCCTCCCTCGTCTCCTCCCTATGCATCCTCTCGATGATCACCCACAAATATACACATTGAGCTTCCATTCTCAAGTCAAAGGTAGTCTTGACGTTAGACATCCACATGTTTTCTCTTAGGGCCTCGTAGACAGTCCTCTTATTGGATGTTCTTGTGTTGACCACATCCCACAAGAGGGGTGCAATAACGCATACCGAAATCCCATCCAACAATTTTTCCTTCCAAAATAGGGTCTTATTTCCATTCCCTACTCGAATTCGCACCAGACTATTAAACACATATGCAGCCATAGTGTCTCTCGTAACTGGCAGCCCTTGCCAAGGTCTAGACTCATCCGTTCTCCTTAGCCATTCCCATCTGACTCTGAGGGATAAACTATGTAGTCCCAAGTTCTTCACCCCAAACCTCCAAAACAGATTGGTTTGCAAACATTCTCCCACGCTACCAGGCATTGCTCCCCTAGTGCATGCTCCGACCCTGACCAAAAGAGCACCCTCATTGTCGAATCTCTGATTCTACAAATCCCTCGGATGAGCCGGTAGGGTTTCGAGTAGAGGAACGATGTACGCGCTGGTGACCTCGACGGCTAACAAGGAGAAAGATTTACCCAGGTTCGGGGCCCTCGTAGAGGTAAAACCCTTACTCCTGCTTGTCTGATCTGTATTATGGCGAAATAGTCGAGCTGTTTACAATGGCGATACCATGGCGAGGCGTACGGGGTATCCCGTGTATTGCCTACTCTAGTTGTGGCTTGTATCTTCCTCTCTCTAGATTGGATCGGGATTAGTTGTTCCCTCATTGGATGATCTTTTTCTCTCCTCCCTCGTGGCTTTATATATGCAGCCAGGAGGGGGTTACATGAGTCCTAGTAGATTACGTATAGGAGTTCTTGTCTTGACCCGCAAGTCTTGCGGGTGGGCTTCACGTGGGCCTTCTGGAACACTCCAAGGACTCCTCTTCTTGGGCCTTAACCTTGGGCCTGAGACGGGGTGTCCTTACCCGCAGGGTCCAGAATCCATGTATTCGTCAGTAGCCCCCGAGCGTTTATTCGATTGAGAATCTGTCGGGTAGACGCTCAAAGTCCGTTCTTGATATCTTTGATTGGTTATTCAATCGTCTGGTTTTGAGAGTGTATACCCTGTGCGCGATGCGCTTTCTCATACTCGAGTATCGAGTGGTAAATGTGCCTTGCGTTGGCTATTTTCACAGAAGGATGCGGCTCAGTCGCTTGGCTCTCCCGAAAGATCAGGGCCAATTAATTGCATCTAGGGCAAAAATGGTTCTGGCCTACACGAATTCGAGACCTCCGACTCGAATCCGGCGAGGTGATCGTTGCGACTGGGCCGTGGAGGTCTTACCGAGTCGAACTTAACCTAAATGGGTACCCGGCGCGTCCGCTAGGATTTTTCTTCGTGTTGTTGACACGGAAAGTTTACCGGAGGACGCAGCTTGAGTGCGATTCCAGGCCCAAAAGAGAGATCCTTGGGTCTTACCTTCGTACTCGAAAGAATACGGCATCCGGATGTGCCTAGTCGGCTGAACAATCCAGGTTTATGATGTGCAAACATCATGTGAATAAATAGCAGGTTCTGCCTACTCGAGTAGTTTTATCCATACGAAAGAGTTTTCGTGTTAGGAGTTTTATACCCATATGAAAGAGTTTTCATGTTTGGGATGTTGTGCCCATACGAAAGAGTTTTCGTGTGTAGGGTATTTTTTCCTGTGAAAGAGATTTCACGTCATGATGTGTAAATACATCATGTGGTAGAGCTGCGGGAGCCGCATACTCGCAATTTTACCTTGGTCAAGTTCTTGCGATTCTTCGGGTGAAGAGATCTTCCTTCTTAATCTTGTGCGAAAGAGATTTCGCGTTATGAAGTTTACAAGAAAGAAATTTCGTCTTGATGTGCCCATACGAAAGAGATTTCGTGTCAGGGTGATTATGCGAAAGAAATTTCGCGTCCATACGAAAGAGATTTCGTGTCAGGGTGACTGTGCGAAAGAAGGGAGCTTATGCGAAAGAGATTTCGCGTCTTGATATGCCCATACGAAAGAAATTTCGTGTTAGGGAGCTTACACGAAAGAGATTTCGCGTCTTTGTATGCTCATACGAAAGAAATTTCGTGTTAGGGAGTTTATGCAAAAGAGATTTCGCGTCTTTGATGCTCATACGAAAGATATTTCGTGTTAGAATGCCCATACGAAAGAGATTTCGTGTTAGGGAGTTTATGCGAAAGAGATTTCGCGTCTTTGATGCTCATACGAAAGAGATTTCGTGTTAGAATGCCCATACGAAAGAGATTTCGTGTTAGGGACTCGCGATTTTCTTTTGGACGCGTAACAAGTGATGTCTTTTGCTTCGAGTGATGTGTCTGTACATCGTAGTGCGGCGTCGTGGTTTCTGCGGGAGCCGCATACTCACAATCTCCCCCCCTGCGTGGCGAGTGTCTTTTTGTTTGAAGATTCCGAAGAGAAATAAGGCTGATGGCTGACAGTCGCGTGATGTCGTGGTGCACTGAGCACTTGTTCTGCCTCCCGATGGGACGTGGCGAGAAGTGTCAGAGACTAGACATGTCGGAGTCGACGCGGTGGAGGTGTAATCGACACGGCGGATGGAGTTAACGGGAAGTCGTGTACTCGACGAGGACGTGGCGGAGTCGCACGACGACGTGAAAGTCGTGTAGTTAACGCGGACGCTCAGCCACCGAGTCCACACAAGAAGATGGACCCGAAAAGTCTTCAAGATGTTTTGATTTCGCGAATTGGCCCGCGTTGTCGTATGCGCCTCGTCGAGACGAACAAGTTTGATGTTTAGATTTTCTTCATCCGAGTTAATATGTGGTTTGTACAATCACAATAAGGATCTGGACGAAGAAATCTGACAGAGCTCCTCAGGTACGCGGCCAGCGTGTCATATGCTTCGACGTGGTAGTACGTCGAGGACGCCCTTAGCGCTCGTCGGTTGCGCGACCAGCGCTTATTGGGTGCGCGGCCAGCGCTCCCGATGGGAGTAGCCCCCGAGTCTATGTGCGATTATTTATAATCGGGCATAGACTCAAAGATCTTGTGACGTTGCTTCTTCGATTTGTCGGGTGCACGGCAGTGCTCCCGACGGGAGTAGCCCCAAGGCTACGTTCGACTCGCAGAGTCGGGCATAGGCTCAAGTAGTTCTGAAGCTAACCCCGTGTGCTTGTCTTCTGTTGGCTCCCGGAGGAGTGTATGTGTCGACTCCGAGCGGAGGATCTGCGTCAATTGTCGACTGTCGACTCCGAGCGGAGGATATGTGTCGACTGTCGACTCCGAGCGGAGGATATGTGTCGACTCCGAGCGAGGATTGTGTCGACTGTCGACTCCGAGCGGAGGATATGTGTCGACTGTCGAAGTTGCAGCCAACGTTGTGGTTCCTGCGTTGCACTTTGTATGACATTGCCATAGTCGACGAGGCGATGCCGAGTGACGGAATCGATGAACCGGACTCGTGTGTCGAGTGCGGCTGTTTCTCGCCTCAGCCCCCGAGTCTCGAGTGCGGCTGCGGCGAATTCTCGAGTGCGTCTACTCTGCAGCATAGCCCCCGAGCAACGAGTGTGGCTGCGGCGAAGGACAGCCCCCGAGACGCTTAGTCGAGAGAATTCGATGTAGTGGAGTTGTGCGGCGGAGTCGCGATATTTCTCCGAAAAAACCCGATGAAGCGGACCGAGTCGACGCGGCGGAGTTGCGATGCTTCCCGAAGGACTCAGCGCAGCGGACCGAGTCGACGCGGCGGAGTCACGATGTTTGTGCGAAGGAGTCGACGCGGCGGACCGAGTCGCGATGTTTGTCCGAAGGACTCGACGCGGCGGACCGAGTCGACGCGGCGGAGTCGCGATGTTTACCCGAAAGACTCGACGAGACGGACCGAGTCGACGCGACGGAGTCGCGATGTTTGCTCGAAGGACTCGACGCGGCGGACCAAGTCGACGCAGCGGAGTCATGTTTGTCCGAAGGACTCGACGCGGCGGACCGACGCAGCGGAGTCGCGATGTTTGCTCGAAGGACTCGATGCGGCGGACCGAGTCGACGCGGCGGAGTCGCGATGTTTACCCGAAAGACTCGACGAAGCGGACCAAGTCGACGCCAATTGTCGAAGTTGCGTATCAACAAATCCCTCGGATGAGCCGGTAGGGTTTCGAGTAGAGGAACGATGTACGCGCTGGTGACCTCGACGGCTAACAAGGAGAAAGATTTACCCAGGTTCGGGGCCCTCGTAGAGGTAAAACCCTTACTCCTGCTTGTCTGATCTGTATTATGGCGAAATAGTCGAGCTGTTTACAATGGCGATACCATGGCGAGGCGTACGGGGTATCCCGTGTATTGCCTACTCTAGTTGTGGCTTGTATCTTCCTCTCTCTAGATTGGATCGGGATTAGTTGTTCCCTCATTGGATGATCTTTTTCTCTCCTCCCTCGTGGCTTTATATATGCAGCCAGGAGGGGGTTACATGAGTCCTAGTAGATTACGTATAGGAGTTCTTGTCTTGACCCGCAAGTCTTGCGGGTGGGCTTCACGTGGGCCTTCTGGAACACTCCAAGGACTCCTCTTCTTGGGCCTTAACCTTGGGCCTGAGACGGGGTGTCCTTACCCGCAGGGTCCAGAATCCATGTATTCGTCACTCATTCACTTGTCGATTTCTTCCGAAAACTAACACGGAGCCTCGGCCACCAACAATTGGTGGACTGGCCTGGCCGCTACCACAGATTTGACTAAGGTAAGTCTACCTTCCCTCGCAATCCTTCCACTTTGCCAAGATGGCACACACCTTACAACCTGGTCAAGCATCGGTTGCCATTCTCCTTTTGTGAGCGGACGTAGGGCCAACTGCAGCCCTAGGTACTTTATTGGGAACCCCACGATGTTGCAATTATGTTCCTGTGCTACCATAGTTTCATCAGGTTCCTCCCCACGGATGAGGTTTGCTGAAGTCTTGGCATAGTTAACTTGCAAGCCAGACGCCTCACCTAAAATGTGCAAAATCTGTGTGGCAGCATTCAGGTCCCCTTCTAGTGACCTGACAAAGAGTACTGATACGTCCATTTTGCGTCACTATTGTATATCATAATTTTCTGTTATTCATCGATATATTTCATGTTATGATGCATCCCTTATGTTATTTTATCTTATTTTTCATGTTTTATAATTTTTGGAGAATAAACACCGGGACCAGAAATCTGATGGAAAAAGCACCGTCGAGATACCATATTTCAGAAGATCGGAAGAAGAAGGGGGACATCCGGGGTGTCCTAAAAGTTCAGAGGGGGAACCCAGCCAGAAGGAGAGCCAGAGGGGGGCCACCAGGGGCCCACACCATGAGGTGGCGCGCCCCCCGGCCGCACCACCTAGGGGTGTGGCCACTCTGGCCCACCTCTGGGGGGTATTTTTTGCGTGCTTGTCCCCCAGGAAACCCAAAGCCTCATACCATCATCGAAGAATTATTCCGCCTCCCCCTCGGGGCGGAAAACACCCGAGAGAGAAAAACTCTCTGGCAGAGAGAAATCTGTCGGGGAAATTCCTCTCCGGAGAGGGGAAATCACCGCCATCGTCACCGTCATCACTCCGGCCATCATCAAGATCGTCATCATCATCGTCATCACCGCCAGCACCATCACCCTCATCATCCACCGTCATCCTGTTGTAACAATTAGGGGCCTCTATCATTGTTTTACATTAGATCTCTCTCCCGGTGTAGATTACTTGTTAGTAGTTGATGCTTGTGAGATTTATCGGTGTTTGCACTTTATGACCAGATTGTTATCATCCATTATATCACCTCTGATTATGATCCATATGATGTCTTGTGAGTAGTTTGTGTTGTTCTTGAGGACATGGGAGAAGTCAAATTGTTAGGAGTGAAGTAATGTTGAATAATATTTAATGTTTGATATTTATGTTATGGTGTTATTCTCCTACTGGTGTCATGTGAATGTCGACTACATAATACTTCACCATTTATGGGCCTAGAGGGATGCATCATGTATTTTGCTACTAATTGTGGGGTTGCTGGAGTGACGGAAACCTAAACCCCTGTTAGGAAACCATTACACGAGGGAGCGTAGGATCTCGGAGTTTAAAGCTGTGGTTAGATTTATTTCTTAACTACTTTCTTGTAGTTGCGGATGCTTGCAAAGGGTATAATCACAATTATGTATTAGTCTTGGATGGGACTGTACATTAGCATAGGTTCACCCACACAACACTTATCGAAACACCTAACATTATTCAGCTGCATGGAACAAAAGCACTTGACAGAAACCTCCCGTGTGTCCTCGAGAACGTTTGTTAGTCATAAGTAAACCCACCGGCTTGTCCTTTGCTGAATAAAGGATTAGGCCACTTGTTGCAATTATTACTACTGCATTTTATTTACTCGCACTTTATTTATCTGCAATATCAAAAACCCCTGCAAATTTATTTTCTAGTATTTACAGTTATTCCTTCATCGAAACTGCTTGTCAACACCTTCTGCTCCTCGTTGGGTTCGACACTCTTGTTTATCGAAAGTACTTCTTGGTGATGACGATGGCGATGATCTCCTCCACTTCCCCATCCCGGCAGGGTGCCAGAAACGGAACTTCTGATCCCCGAATCGAGGTTCGGGACGGCGGCGGTGCTCTGTTGTGTTTCTGTGGATTATGACAAACCCCCTCGGGTTTTAGGGTTGGAGGCTACTTGTAGTCGAAAGGGGAGTCCGAGAGGGGAACTGGGGGCCCACACCCTATGCTGGCGCGGCCAGGGGAGGACCCGCGCCAGGGGGTTGTGGCCACCCTGTGGCTCCTCTCCTGGACCCCTTCTGGCTCCCGGGGTCTTCTGGGGTGAAAACAACAATGGGCTCTTTTCTGGGCATTTTACCGAAAGTTGATTTTTCTGCACAAAAACAAGACACCAAAGTAATTCTACTGAAAACAACGTTAGTCCGTGTTAGTTGTATTCAAAACACACAAGTTTAGAGGAAAACAATAAGAAAAGTGTTCGGAAAAGGAGATACGTTTTTGACGTATCAACTCCCCCAAGCTTAGCTTATTGCTTGTCCTCAAGCAATTCAGTGACAACTGAGTGTGATAAAAGACTTTCACGAACACATTTCTTTCATATGATTTAAATATACTCACTATATGATGAAAAACTTAATTATGCTCATGATAAGATACACACAAGATACTGTCACTTAATAGCTATGCAAACCATGAGAAGATAACAACATATTAATAATAAACAACATGAAGCATAACTATTTGCAAGATTGAAGTATTCATAATAGGATATGATAAAGTGGTATCTCGCTTTCCCTTAAATGTGGGGCAAAACATAAATGCCAGGGCACCTCTGATGTTCAAGGGAAGACTAGAAGTAAAGATATCAAATATACAAGTATCAAAGTTATACCACAATCAACCGTACTTTGGGACAAACACATCACACTAAGAATGACAATTGTGCTCTCAAGAAAGTTCTCAAAGAATATGATGGAGACTCAACATAAAAGTATAAGAAATGCCCTTCGCAGAGGGAAGCATGGATCACTCATGTGCTAGAGCTTTTTATTCATTTTGAGAGAGGTGTATGCTTATGTCAACAAATTGTAAACAGACAATACAGTACGTCACAAGTCAATTGGATTCACAAGAGCGTCTCCCATGTGAAGGACGCATCTGGTTAGAAGGTCATCCCTCTTTCTCTTTTGTTTACACAATTATGCTTTGACTCATAAATCAGGGGCAAAAAGAGTGAAGAGAATTTGTGTGTATTAATTTGGGGCTAGGAAGCCCGCTGCCAGCTCTTCTATCATTTGGATAAGCGGATGAAGCCACTAGTCCATGGTGTGAAATCCAATCAACAAGTGATATACAGATTCTCTATTTACGTCCTCATGAGCTAAAACAGGGGCACAAAACAGGAATAATTTTTAGCAGGTTTTAAATGTACCACATGAGCAATTTACTTGGAGTGACGGTTAAATACCACATATAGGTAGGTATGGTGGACACATTTGGCAAACTTTGGTTTTTGGGGAGTTGGATGCACGAGTAGAGCTCATACTCAGTACAGATGAAGGCTAGCAAATAGACAGGGAGCGACAATCAAGAGCGCAACAACTATCATAATCATGTTTGCGACAAAGTAAAATTAACCGAGGCATCAAATTGATACTAGAACTCCGAGGCAAAATAAATCATCGAGGCTTATTGACTTTTTGTTTTCAGTCCTAGCATGCGTGAGCATGTGCCAAGTCGATTCAAATAAAACGGTCAGAGGAGGCTACCACAATATCATGTCCTTCTATAAATAGAACAATGCGAACAAATATTTATATGACAGGTCATTTACTATTAATAAATTGGAACAAAACATGAGAGATCATGAACTATTAAGCAGCCATTAAGTCACATATATCTTATACGAACAAACTAAGCATGCTCACATAGATGGATATATGTACAACAATGAAAGCAAATAGAGTTCATACCAGCCTCTCACCACAACTTGAATTTTCGTATATCGTCATTATTGCTCTTCACTTGTGGCTCGAATAATATATAATGAAAACCAAGCTCCAATAGAGTCACGGACGACTGTTAAACTCTGCAACCAAAACCAAAGAAGAACAACAAATATTTTTGGGTTTTTAAATTAAAGCACTAACAGAAAGAGAGAACAAGCAAACAAAGCAAAATCTTTTTGGGTTTTCGAAATGAAACAAGAACAAAAGAAAACAAATAAACAAATCAAACAAAATATTTTTGGGTTTTTGAATATTAAACTGCAACTAAAAGATAAAGCAAACCAAAAAGAGAAACTAAAGAAACAAACAAAGAGAAACAACAAAAATATTTTTGGTCTTTTTGTGTTTTGGAAAAAAAGAACAAAACAAAAAAAACAAAGAAAAATAAGAGAAACGAAAACAAACGAAAGAAACAAAGAGAAACAAAAACAAACGAAAGAAAAGAAAACATGGATATACAAAGAACCGACCAAACATGATATATAAATGAGTGTGATGTTGGTATACCTCCCCCTAAGCTTAGGCTTTTGGCCTAAGTGGAGATAAATCACCAAGGGGACCAAGAGGTGCCGCCCCCGTAATACGCCGGGGAGGAATCCTCCTCCTGATATGTGCTCGAGGATGCGCCGGTGTACTGCGTGTTGTGGTCCTCGGGAGGCACGGCTCGCCTCTCCTGATGCCGGTAAAACTCCATGGTGCTTAGATGCTCGTCTACCTGCTCCTTGGAGAGCGACCATGGTGACCTGTCAATCTTAAACAAAACAGGCTGCGGAAAAGTAACTTTTCGCTCTTCTCCATCCATATATAAAACTCTATATACCAAACGTTCATTAGTAGAGTTAGAAGTGACAAACTGATGGGATTTCATGGAAGCAAGGTTAATCCTATGTGGAGCAATTATTTCATCATTAGGGTCAATGGAAACATGCAAAGCAACTGCTACACGAGTAGCAATAATGCCACCAAAAATAGGCCCAGAAGCAGCAAGGTGGCGTGCAACAAGTGCACCAAGGTTATACTTCGTGCTACAGTTCAGTGCAGCATCAATGAAAGCAAGGTGATAACTAGAGACGTTGCTAGTGTTCTCCCTACCAAGAATACTAGTACCAATATAGTAAGTAAAGTATCTAAGAGCAGGGAGTTGAATGTTCTTCCCACGATGGGATGAGCGACCGTCATCGTTGGTGATCTCTCGGTAGATCCTCTGGAGGTCTGCTGGTCTATCTTGAATCCTGCTTGCCTTCCCGGTGGCATCGATACCTATAATAGTACAAAAATTCACCAAGGACAAAGACATAGGACTACTATATAACTTTAATGCAACAGTTGGACCATATTGAGTGTTCTGAAATTTAAAGCTCTTAATAAAAGCTTTTGTGAGCATGGCATACTAAGGGCTTTCATCCTCCATAAAGTTGGTGAGACCAACTCTCTCAATAAGCATAAGAAAGTCATCTAAAAGACCTGCACTTCTTAAAAATGTATGGCAAGGAAAGCTAGATGGGTGAATGATACTGTCATCTTCTGCATCATCAATAGTTGACGCAATAACGTCTTCATTATATGATGGCCTTGCTGAAGTAGACGAGCATGATGGCCTTGTCCTTCTAGGAGCATCACTCCTAAATATCTCTCCAAAATTATAGCTATCCATCTCTGAAATTTTTCAACAATAAACGAAAAAATTAATTTGAAGCAACTATAAGGTGGAAACTACTATAGGGACTTATATGAGAGCTAAACATACATCAAAACTATATTATTTCTACTCAAATCAAGCATGCAAACTCACATAAGATGACACCTACTGTGGCAAAATACTCAAGAAATACTTCACTAAACAAAATTCTACTTGGATCATCGGAGGAGTCACATACCGGAGATCAAACACATCAAAAATCAGCACAAATGATGGGATGAAGAAGGAGATCAAAAATCCAGAGGAAGAACAGCAAGAACACATGATCTAGGAAATGTTTTCAGTTTGGGAGGTGGGAGAAGAGACTTGGGCAGTGGAGAGAGTAAGTGGAGGGCCAGGGGGCCCACACCATGTGCTGGCGCCATGAGGGGGCTGGCCGCGCCACCCTGGGGTGTGCCTGACTGGTGGGTCCCCCTAGGGTCTCCCAGGTGGCTTTCTACCTCATTTTTGACGTAAAAATTTATTATAATTTTTCTGGAATTTTTTGAGAATTTTAATAATTAATAAAAACTGGGAAAACGAAAGTGAAAACGTGGAAAACAAAACCAAAACTAGAACTACAGAGGTTCTATGACACTCTAATGAAAGAATATCCAAAGAAAACAAAGGTGGTAGTGGTGAAAACAAAAGTATGGGTGGTGAAAACAAACTGAAAACATTGCCCATTTCATTTAAAATCATTTTGTTAACAAGGGTGATCAAGTCTTGCTACAAAAATAATTTTATATGAAACAAAACTTTGTTTCTCACTAAATAATTATGTTACCTCAACCTTGATAGACATAGTCCCAATCATAATAATTTCATATTGTTTGGGTGGCTTTGGAATAGGACAATAAAATTCTCCAATCTTGATGGTCTCAATATTTTCAATGGAATTTATACCATATTTTCTATAAATCTTCTTGGGAAAATAAACAGTGTGATCTTTATTATTAACATTAAAAGTAACTTTTCCTTGATTGCGATGAATAACAACCCCTGTAGTATTAAGAAAAGGTCTCCCAAGAATAATAGACATATTACCATCTTCAGGCATTTCCAACACAACAAAGTCAGTTAATATCAGACAATTATTAGCAACTTGAAATGGAACATCCTCACATATACCCACAGGAATAGCAGTAGACTTATCAGCCATTTTCAAAGATATAACAGTTGGTATCAATTTTTCTAGGAGGAGTCTTTTATTGAGAGTAAAAGGCATGACACTAACTCCAGCTCCCAAATCACACAAAGAAGTTCTAACATAATTATTTTTAATAGAACAGGGAATAGTAGGTATACCAGGATCTCCAAGCTTCTCAGGAACCTTTCCATTAAAAGAGTAATTAGCAAGCATAGTGGAAATTTCCTCGTTAGGAATCTTCCTTTTGTTAGAGACAATATCTTTCATATATTTTGCATAAGGAGGCAATTTAACAGCATCAGTTAAAGGAATTTGCAAGAACAAAGGTTTCATCCATTCACAAAACTTGTTATAATGTTCTTCTTCCTTAGATTTGTGTTTCTTATTAGGAAAAGGCATTGGTTTTTGTACCCAAGGTTCTCCCTCATTATCATGTTTATTAGCAATGAAATCTTCCTTAGTATACTTTGCAGTTTGAGTTTTCTTTTCAGGTTCAGCTACAGATTCTTATTTATCAGAAGCATCATTCTTTTCATTACCACTTTCAGTTTCAGCTTTAGAGATAGATATACTATTAGGATCTTTAGCAGGCTCAGAGGATTCTACAACAGTTTTATGTTTATTCTTCTTTTTATTCTTAGTATGAATAACATTATCATTAGTTTGTTGAGAATCTTGTTCAATTCTTTTAGGATGTCCCTCGGGATATAAAGGATCTTGTGTAGCAATACCACTTCTAGTTCTTATTTCATAAGCATGTTTTTCTTTAGAAGCATTAACTAGCAAAACTTTTTGCACTTTAGCAAGTTGATCAATTTGAGTTTAAACCATTTGAAAATGTTTAACAAGCATTTTAACATCATTAGAGGTTCTTTCTATAATACCATGCAAATTATCAATAGCCCTAGAGTTTTCCATTTGGTGATTTTGCACTCTCTTATTAAAATTATCTTGCTTGATAACATAATTATCAAATTCATCTAAACATTGATCAGGAGGTTTGTTATAGGGAATATCTCTACTATCAAAATATTGGAGAGAGTGTACCTCAATGGTGTATGAGTGAGGGATTGGCTTACATAATTCTTCTATAGGTGGAAGATTCTTCACATCTTCAGATTTAATACCCCTCTCTTTAAGAGATTTCTTGGCTTCTCTCATCACTTTATCATTCAATTCAATCATTCCCCTCTTCTTGGGTGTTGGTGTTGGTGTTGATACTGGAGTAGGAGTCGGCTCAGGCTCAACCATAGTCCAATCATCATGATTTTGGCTTATTTTAGAAATTAATTCCTCAGCTTCTTCTGGAGTTCTTTGCTTGAAAACACAACCAGCACAACTATCTAGGTATGTCCTAGATTCAACAGTTAGTCCATTATAGAATATATCAAGAAGTTTATTATCTTCTAGCTTATGCCCAGGTGTAGCTCTGACTAAAGAACAGAACCTTGCCCAAGATACATGCAATTTCTCTCCTTCCAATTGCTTGAAATTAAATATATTTTATAAAGCTGCATGTTGAGCACTAGCAGGAAAATATTTCTGAAAGCATTAACCAAACCAATAGTACTATCAATAGATCTAGGAGACAAATTGTTAAACGAAGTTTTAGCTTCATCTTTCAATGAGAAAGGGAATATTTTAGTAACAAAGTAGCTACGCTTCTTAATATCATCAGAGAACAAACTACTCAAAGAGGAGAGCTTATTCCTATGTTTCATAGCACTTTCATTTTCAGTACCACAAAAAGGTTCTTTCTCAACAATATATATATAAGATAAATCAAGAGAGAAATCATAATCCTTTTCCCTAATATTAATGGGAGAAGTGGCCAACTTAGCATCAGGAGATAATTTATATTTAACAACACGACTTTCAATAAGTATCATAACAACATCATTATCCTTCATAATATATATTTCATCAATAATATCATCATTAAGATCAACATAGGCATCATCTAAATCATCACTAGGATTCTCTATAAGCTCACGTGAAACAGAAGGAGTAACATGATTTTTATCAGGAGTTTCAGTGTTTGCAATATTTTTAGCTTTAGCAATAGTAGCATATAAGAAAGGACCGAGAGAACCACTCTCATCAAGCACAGTAGAAGCATCATCAAAAGTATCAGAATTATTTTCAGATTCAGCAGAAGTACCATGTGTAGCATGTGGTGGTGTAAGCAACTTACTCATAACAGACGGTGAATCAAGAGCAACAGAGGTGTTCAGAGTTGTACCTCTTGTTGTAGTGGATGGTAATATAGGAAACTTTCCATCACGAGTCTTACCCATGATGAATAATGGCAGTAGATAATAATACTCTCCGGTGAGCTCGCAAATAAAGCTATGCTCCCCGGCAACGGCGCCAGAAAATAGTCTTGATGACCCACAGGTATAGGGGATTGCAACAGTCTTCGAGGGAAGTAAAACCCAAATTTATTGATTCGGCACAAAGGGAGCCAAAGAATATTTGTGAGCGTTAACAAGCGAGTTGTCAATTCACCTGCACCTTAAAGTACTTTTGTTCGGGGTGATTTATCAGTAGTAACAGTTTTATAGTAGCAGCAGTAGTGAAATAATAGCAGCAGTGGAATGAAAACAGCAGCAGCAGTAGTGTTTGAAGTAAACAGCGGGATTAAATACTATAGGCATAGGGATGGATGAACGGGCCTTGCATGGATAAGAAAGTTCAAATAATGATCAAGTCATGGGCATTGCAGATAAATATGATAAAGCATCCAAGCACTAAGTAACCATAGGCATGTGTTCCGTAAATAGTCGTACGTGCTCGCAATGAGAACTTGCACAACATCTTTTGTCCTACCAGCCCGTTTTCAGCGGGGCCTCAAGGGAACTACTGGTAATTAAGGTTTTCCTTTTAATAGAAGACCGGAGCAAAGCATTAACACTCCGTGAACACATAAGATCCTCACATCGCAGCCATCCCCTCCGGTTGTCCCAATTTCTGTCACTTCGGGGCCTCGGGTTTCGGACAACAATATGTGTAAACAACTTGCAGGTATGATCAAGAAACAATAATTATCATCGTGATTCAATAATATGTTCAGATATCAGATCATGGCACTCGGGCCCAAAGTGTCAAGCATTAAGCATAACAAGTTGCAACAATGTCAGTAGCACTAATAGAGGATACTAGGCACTATGCCCTAACAATCACAGCATTATTACATGAACGATTTCATCCAATCCCTACCATCCCCTTCATCCTACATCGGGGAATTACTCACACATGGATGGGGGAAACATGGATGGTCAATGGAGAGGCGTTGGTGATGACGATGGCGATGATCTCCTCCACTTCCCCGTCCCGGCAGGGTGCCAGAACAGGAACTTCTGATCCCCGAATCGAGGTTCGGGACGGCAGCGACGCTCTTTTGTGTTTCTGTGGAATATGACGACCCCCCCCTCGGGTTTTAGGGTTTGAGGCTACTTGTAGTTGAAAGGGGAGTCCGAGAGGGGCTCTGGGGGGCCCACACCCTATGCTGGCGCGGCCAGGGGGACCCGCGCCAGGGGGGTGTGGCCACCCCATGGCTTCTCTCCTGGCCTCCTTCTGGCTCCCGGGGTCTTCCAGGGTGAAAACACCAATGGGCTCTTTTCTGGGCATTTTCTCGAAAGTTGATTTTTCTGCACAAAAACAAGACACCAAAGTAATTCTGCTGAAAACAGCGTTAGTCTATTTTAGTTGTATTCAAAACACACCAGTTTAGAGGAAAACAATAAGAAAAGTGTTCGGAAAAGGAGATACGTTTTCGACTTATCAACCCCCTATACTTGTGGGTCATCAAGTACCACATCGTCAACTAAACTAACAAACGTTGTTTCGTCGTGCAGCCCGACAGAGGGGCAAACATGAAGGGGAACGTAGCATAGAAAACAAAATTTTTCCTACGCGAGAGATACCCGAAAGGCCAAGATCTAATCTAGGAGATGAAGTGCAACGGGCAACAAGAGGGTTAAGGAGAACACATACCCTCGAAGACTCAAAGTGGTACGAGATCAAATCTCGTTGTTGGCGTAGTCGTACTCACACCGATCCCGATAGCGAGAAGATGGCACCGCAATCCGGCGGTGCATCCGTGATCGGTCACACGTACGGTTGATGACGACCTCCGTTCCCTCGTTCCAGCGGGGCGCGGAAGTAGAGGATCCCTCGGAACTCCAGCAACACGACGACGTGGTGGTGGTGAAGAATCCCACGGTCAGGGCTCCGCCAAGCCGGAGACCATGAAATGGAGCAGCGGGTGGAGGGAAAAAGGAAGTGGCAAGTGTGTGGAGGAGGGAGAGCTCTCACCCTCCTTTTATAGGAGAGGGGGGAGGCAGCCCAAGGGGGGTGCGGCCAGCCCCATGGTGTGCCCCCACCTCTTCCCTCATGATGTGAGTGGACACTCCACTCACACCCACTCATTTTCCTTTAAACCCCACTTAGAAAATCCAAGAGTTTTTCTTTAATAAATCAATAAAACATTTTTATTTCTTTATTTCAGCATTTGTTAATTCTATTAACAAACATTTGCATAAAGCACCTCGAATCATTTGTTAATTCTATTAACAAACATTCGATGAAAAACCCCTTGAACTATTTCAATTTTCCCCGAAACAATTTCGGTGCTGCCCAAAATATTCTTCGATATTCCGTATCCTCTCAAACGCGTCATCGAACCTTAAGTGTGTCACCCTACGGTTCGCGAATAAGATAGACATGATCGAGACTCCTCTCCGATCAATAATCAACAGCGGGATCTGGAGATCCGTGATGACTCCTATATATTCAACGATGACTCTCGTGATCGTGTGAACCAACAACGTCGTGAACTATTCCCTTTGTCTCGCGATATTTTACTTGTCCGAGATTCGATCATTGGTATCAACCATACCTTGTTCAATCTCGTTACCGACAAGTACTCTTTTCTCGTTCCCGTGATATAACATCCTTGTGATCATATCACGTGCTTGCAAGCGGTTTCGATGTGATATCACCGAGAGGGCCCAGAGTATATCTCTCCGTCATTTGGATGGACGAATCCCACTCTTGATCCATGATTCTCAACTAATACTTTCCGAATACTCAACGACACCTTTATAGTCACCCTGTTACGGTGTGACGTTTGATGCCATCAAAGCACTCTTCCTGTATCAGTGATTGACATGATCTCATGGTCTAAGGAATAAGTTACTTCGTGTGTTTGATATAACAATGTAAACTAAATGACTTGATCGCATTGCTATATTCTCTTTGGGTATATGTTCATCACATCATTCTTCTAATGACATGACCCCGTTATTAATAACATCCAATGTTCATGATCAGGAAACCTTGATCATCTATTAATCAACGAGCTAGTTAAAAGAGAGGCTTTACTAGGAACCATTGTTTGTTTATTAAGCACACATGTATCAACGTTTCCGGTTAATACAATTCTAGCATGATAAATAAACATTCATCATAAACAAGGAATAAGATAATAACCATTTTATTATTGCCTCTCGGGCATATTCCCTTCAAAACAAACCCTCCGCAACCGCCCTAGTGATAGTGCATGTGGAAACCTCCATTGCTAACACGAACAACATGGGGGAGATGGGGTCCCCCTGTCTCAATCCTCTAGCATGGGTAATTCTCTTCCCGGGCACTCCATTCACCAAGATTTTTGTACTAGCCATACAGAGTAGCAAGGAGATTGGTTTACACCAAGCATCACTGAATCTGAACTTCCGCAGCACTTCCAACGGGAATGACCAAGACAAGGAGTCGAAGGCTTTAGCGATGTCAAGCTTCAACATGACCCTCTTCTCCCTCTGAGTGTTTATTTTTCGAGCCATCTGCCTTACTAGCATAAAATTGTCATGTAGACTCCGTCCTCTTACGAAAGATGACTGGTTTGTGCTGATGAGCTCCCCGAATCTGTTTCTGAGCTGTTGGCGAGGAGTTTCGAGAACAGTTTAGAGAAGATATGCACTAAGCTGATCGTCCTATAGTTGCCCACCTCAACTGCATCAGGATTTTTGGTTACCAACACCATTAAGGCTCTATTAAGCTTCGCAAAGCCCTTCCTATCTCCAGCTGCAAGTTTCTGCAAGGCCGCCATGACATCCTGATTAATGATTGTCCAGGCCTTGTGATAAAAGGCCCCCACAAAGCCGTTGGGCCCAGGGGCGCAATCAACAGGGAGCTCTTTGATAGTACTCCAAACCTCCTCCTCCGTAAAAGGCCCATCCATCTCACTGAGGTGTAGACTCTGCAGCTCAATGAAGTCAAGGTCCAAGGTGGCCTCCCTAGTCTGTAGTTTTCCCAGCAGCCGATAGTATGCCTGATAGAAAGCTTCCTCCTTCTGTGCTTGCTCATTGATCGAGTTACCCTCCACACGTACTACCGAAATGAAATTCTTCACTCTTCAACCATTTGCCACAGCATGGAAAAGCCTTGTATTTGCACCCCCCCCTCCTTGAGCCATCTAATTCTGGACCTCTGCCTAGCCATTGTTCTCTCCAGGGAAGAGAGCCCCAAGATTGCCAATTTGAGCATACATCGAAGCCACACCTCTCTAGCAGACAAGCGCCTTCTATCCTGAGCATCCTCCAACCTGAATATTACTGTATTTGCAATGGCCAGTTGTATCTTAATGTTTCCCACTTTTTCTGTCCCTAGGCTTGCAAGTGACTAGCAAGGTTTCTGAATAAAGCATCTAGATGCTTGAAAGTATCCACAATTCCTTCATCGCACCTCCAACCTTCTTTGACGGCCTCCTAAAAACCCTCCAGTTTTAGCCAAAAATGCTCAAATATGAACCGTCTCATAGGCCTGATAAGCATATGTTTCTTTGCTGGAATTAGAGAGTGAAGGATTTGAGCACTTGTGCTCTTGCCATTTGCATTGGTTGCATCGGTTTTCTCTCTCCACGATTATTCGTGGAAGTGAAAGTTTGTGAACTTGTTATTCGGGTCTTGGACGCTATAAGACTTTGTGGTGTTCTTGGGAGACTCTAATTAAGTTGTGGATGCGTGCCCCAAGATTGTGGTGACCTCGAGAGCCTCCAATTAAGTTGTGGATGCGTGTCTCGAGATTGAAGGTTACCAATAGTGAAAGGTGAACTAGTCTTTTGTAGCGAGATTCATCGGAGAATAGTGCGGGGCCTTTGTGGCGTCGAGTAGATCTCTTGTGGCGAGCTCACACCCCTCCAGCGAGATGTACTCCCCTCAAAAGGGGGAACTCGGGAATACATCATCGTTTCTGTGTGTCTCGGTTATTTCTATATCCGAGCTATTTACTTATGCAATTTACATTGTGATAGCCTTCGTGCTTGAAGTCATATATCGCTATCACCTTGTTACTTGTCTTGCTTAGCATAACTTGTTGGTGCACTTAGTTGAGACTAGATTATTTAGGTTGTGTTCTTGTTAATTTAAACACCTAGTTTATTTCCGCATTTAGCAAGACTTAAACGGAAAATTTTTAATCCCCTATTCATCCCCCTTCTAGACGACATCGTTGTCCGTTCAGGTTCGACTTCTAGATGATGGTGAACCGGCAAACTATGTACACCGCTTGACTTACCCATGGAACTCTTCAACCGACATCATCATCGACACTCTTTTCGCGCTTCGTGTCGGTAACGATCAGATCTATCCTCGCCCGTACATTCATAGTAGATCATGTGTGTTACGTAGAATGGAAAATTTTAAATTATGCTATGTAACCCTATACTCTCAATCTGAGTGCTCTAGAAAATTTGTGGGTGTGGAGAACCCCTAGGCCGCCAAGGGAGGCTGGACGACATACAGATTCCCAATTGACCTTGCATTGCCCACCCGAGACCTTGTCGATGCTCGCCTAAAGGAAAGCACGTTCAATCTTGTTGAGAGTGGTAATGAGGCCCGCGGGGACAATGAGAGGCATCAAGTAGTAGTAGTAGA
This sequence comes from Alopecurus myosuroides, assembly GCA_028641055.1. NCBI lineage: Eukaryota > Viridiplantae > Streptophyta > Magnoliopsida > Poales > Poaceae > Alopecurus > Alopecurus myosuroides. The sequence goes on from CM054059.1 coordinate 140,313,833, forward strand.
TATCTTGAGAAGTGAGGACCGATTTAACTAGCATGCCCCTTCTAGCCATGGTAATGAAACGCCCATGCCATGTGGGAACCTTGCGTGCATATTTGTCTTCAAGATGTTGAAAGTCCACTTTCCTTAGCCGCCAACCGAGAGGGGGAGGCGAAGGTATCTTATTGGAAAGGTGGCCCGCACCACCGAGAGCCCATCAAGGATGGTGTCAAGATCAATTTCCCCATAACGAATAGGTATCACCGAGCTTTTTTGTAATTTTGTGCAAAGACCCGTCACAATACCGAATTTATGAATGATCACCGATATATTTTGGATGTCATCTTTAATCGGCGCCACAAAAATTGCCGCATCATCCCCATAGAGGGATGTCCACAAAATGGTGCCCCTCCCACGGATCTTGTGGAATAAATCAAGTCGTGTTGCCATCTCAATAACTTGTTGAAGAGGATTGACGGCAATAACGGAAAGAAACGGCAAGAGGGAATCCTCATGCAGAAGACCACATCCATGGTGGATGGGAGGACCGGCCACCCCATCAAGGAGAATGTGCTAGGACGAGGTGGAGAAGGTGATCCAATTCCCAAATTTGCTTGGGAACGGTGACAGAGCTGGCACACAATGATTGGGTTCAAATAAACCAGTAGTTTTACCTATTCCTTCGTTAAATTAGTGGCCTCCGTGAACTTTTAGCGAAAGATGATACTCCCGGTTAGCCAAGAAAAAAGTAGTCATGTGATCATGCGATACTCCCGGCTAGCAGAATCCACACAAGATCACAAGTAGAGATAATAGCATAAAACTACCACTTTTGGCGTTAATGTTCGGAAAACTACCATGAGACGTTTGAATCGCAAAAAACTACCAGATTTTGCTGAGCCATTCGCAAAAAACACTAAACATCTATAATGTCGAATTGACAGGATTTCTGACAGCGGGACCCACTTGTTAGAAATTAAAAAATTAAAAAATCTGCAAAGAAAATAAAAAAAGGAAGCCAATATCTCAGTCTACCCCCGAAGGGGATCGGACGCGCCGGCGGCCGCACAGCAGACGGCGAGCTCCGGCCTGTGGCTAGCTAAGCTAGTTAGCAGGTACGAGCGCGCGCAAGCATGGTCGCACGCAGGAGCTAGCTAGCTAGCACATACAGGCGTCGGCCGATTCGCGGAGCACGCGCGCTCCGCCGCGCACTTGCCGCTCATCGTGCCGCTCGCTTCCGCCCGCTCGAAGCTGCCGTGCCCCAGCAGTGACGCGCGCACGCCCGCCCTGCTGCCGCTGCGAGCACGCACGCCCGTGCCGCGCGCACCCGCTCTGATGCCGTCGCGCCCCAGCACCGATGCGCGCGCCCGCCCCACCGCTGCTCATGCCGCACCGCCCGCACGATTCCAGCGAGGGTCTCGGGCCGCGTCCTGGGCGAGCATTAGGAGGTCGTGGGGCGCGACGGCGGACGACAGACGGCGTCCATTGCCACACGGCGGATGTCATCGGCCACCACGGCCTCCTCTGCCGCGTCCGGCACAACCACGCGAGCGTCGGCGCCTCCTCAAGCTCGCCGCCCGTGCCTCTCCAAGCTCCGCCACCGATGCGTGGCTCCTAGTCCCCGACGCCGTGCTCCAGCTCCGTGCACCGTCATCCGGGCTTCACCTCGACGACACCGCCGGCAAGCTCGCAGGTCTCTGCTCGGGAGTGAGCTCTCCGACGCGCCCTAGGGCGCGGCTAGCCCGCAGAGCTTAAGCGTGGCTGTCCCGCGTGCTCCTCGATGAGACGTTCGCGGTGGTGCTCGCCGGCCACCGAGAAAGCGCACACAAGGTGCTCGACGGAATGTCTAGGAGAAATATTGAGGAGTTCACCGGTGTGGTATTAAAAATAAGTAGAGAAAAATAAATGGTGGGTCCCATTTGTCAAAATAATATTTTTAATTTTTTATTGGACTGACAAGTGGACCCACCTGTCATTTTGAGCGTCAATTCGCGATCAAACTTGACTTAGTGCTATCTGCTAGCGTCAAAGAAAAATCTGGTAGTTTTTTGCGATTGAAACGTCTCGTGGTAGTTTTCTGAACATTAGTGCCAAAAGTGGTAGTTTTATGCTATTATCTCTCACAAGTACAACAAAAAAGTAGGGTTGAAACCAATGGTATTGCGCTCTTGCTTCCCCACGGCTTGGGAAGCTTCTACATGGCGCCGATTGTCGTTCTTGGCTGGTGGTGGACGCACCTTGCCACATTTTCGGGCTGCTCACTTGTTCTTCGGGCACTGCATTATTGCCGCGAATGCGTAGGTACTGTAGTACGTCCAAGAACAGAACCTTTCAAATTCACACCGGAGAAATCATAGCTCCCTGACAGAGCCCACGCTCAGTGTTCCACGGGCTCTGCTGCCCCTGCGTATGGCAAGTTTTCGCTCGTTGCAGGCGCATCAGGCAGCGTCGCAGAAAGCTAGCAGAATCCACACAAGATCACATGACTACTTTTGAACACTGCGCTTAAGCCAGAGCCCATGGCGTCGCTTGGACAGAGAAAAATAGCGGTACGCTGGTTGGTAGTACACGAGGCTTCGTAGTACATTGGCTGCTGCGGTGGCACTGGCTGGCACGAAATTGACTGTCCTGAACTAACTGGCACATCAGCTGCGGTGGCACCGGCATTATATACGTACGGACGGGGACGGGGACGCGGACGAGACGGACCGGCGCTCGCTCGCGGCCCAAACGGATGGACCGGCGCTGTCTCTTCGGCTATCTGCTGGCTCGTGCGGCCAGTTGGGCGAGCTTTGTTTTTTCCACCGCTTCAAACACACGAACGTGATAAAAGAACAAAATCCGTTCGACCCGATGCAGATAAGATGCGTGCCTGGAATTCCTAGGCCTGGCTACTCGTACTCGATCGTCTGTCGACGACAATGGAACAGCTGGGGAAATTCGTCCCCCGAGAGGCGCCGAATGGGCGGTGGACGGAGTTAAGTTTTGGGCATTTCCAGGACACCGTACCGGAGAGGTTGCGCATTGATGGCCGCGTATTTCGCCGCAGCTTCGGCATCAGTGCAGGTTCGCGTCCGCGTCCACCCTCCCGCCCCCGCGCGGCACCCTGCACCCACCACCGCCATTACTCGGCGCACGGGCACTCCGTTTGCCGGTGACCCCCTCCCTCCGTCGTCGTGGCGGCACGGTTTGTCACGCTCACGCACTGTTGCCGCAAGCGGCCACATGTTTGACGCGCCCCAAAACCCTCTCGTGCCCCGTGCCCCCGCGGGCAGAAGAAAAGCCTACCGGATCAGCTCTCACGGGATTGTTCGTGTCAGGTGCGCGACAGAGGAATTTGGAAATTTGAACGTACTCCACTCCGGTGCCCGAGAGAACATTCAAAAAAAAGTGTGCGGGGGTGGGAGAAGAACACAGCGTAATCCAAATAGTAATGGATTTTATCGTCAGGTGAGATCGACGATTTCTTGGAACCAATCTACTCGTGCGCGTACAGCATTGATTGTCGAAACTGGCCACGTACGCGTGCGCGCGCGCGCGGCTACACGCGCCACGCCGGCAGAGGAGGCTGCCGCCGGCGAGGCGGCGTCCTCTGCCGCGGCGCCGCCGTCTGTTTGGTGTGCTCCCGCTCCCGGCGCTGGGCGTCGGCCGTGGCGGTGGCGGGCGCGGCGAACACCTCGTCCCAGATCTCCGCGAAGGCGCGGAGGATGGCGTCGTGGTGGCGGGGCGCGTTGAGCGCCAGGAAGCGGCGGAGCAGCTCGCGGAGCTCGTCGCCCGCCACGATCCCGTTCTCCACGATCATGTTCAGCATCGACCGCCGGAAGTCGCGCAGCGGGTCCTCCGACTGCTTCACCACCGCCACGCTCCCGTCCAGCCGGTTCACCACCGCCGTGAAGCCGTTGTCCTTGTTGTTGGTGGTGTCGCAGCTCATCGCTTTCCGGTGTTTCGGCGCCGCCTGTGGCACTGTCGGCGCGCGCTTCGGGTCTTCTTTATTCTTGGCACCGTCACCATCCTCCGCCTCGGTCTTCGCGTTCTGGAGCGGCTCCAGCGGCGGCGGCGGCGGGAGCGGGCGAGGTGGTAGTGGCGTAAAGTGCGGGTCTCCTGCTTCTTGTCTGTTGACTTTGTCGACGCTCTTCACCCTCCGATGCTGCTGCTGGGTCTGAACCTGCAAAGATGGCGGCCGAGCCCTCGGCGGCGAGAAGTCCCCGTGGCCTTCTTTGGTGCTGGACTCGTCGTCGGTGCGCACGGCTCGACGCAACGGCGGAGGCGGGGGCGGCGGTGGAGGAGGCAGAGGCGTTGGGGAGAAGTGGTTTCTGCCGGGGCTCTTCCGCGCGGCGCACGACTTGACGCTCTGCTCGAGCTCGCTGAGCTCGCGCAGCAGGCCGGAGAAGCTGGGCGTGGTGGCGGAGCTGGCCCGCTTGAAGTCGACCTCCTCGCCGTCGGCCTCGGCGTCCTCCCAGAGGAAGGAGGAGGAGGCGGAGGGCACGGTGAGCGTGCCGGTGGACGCCGACCCCGACGGGTGCGTCCTCGTCCTGCGCGACGTCGCCGTGGTCGCGGTGGACGTTTCCGTGCCGGAGCGCGGCGACGAGGCGGCCACCGCCACCGCGACGGCCTTGGGGTCCTTGCAGCCGCAGCCGAGCGCGAAGCCGACGCCGCCGAACCGCTTCTTGGCCACCACGCCGGGGCTCATCCCCTCCCTCGGCGCGCGTAATGCCACGCTCTCGCGTCACTCACAACTCGTTCTAGTCGTGGACGGTGGCCGCGGCTGACAGGAATCGTGGACGGTGGCCAGCCGGGGCGCGCGGGCTTATATTGCAGAGGCGTTGGCATACATGCGGCTGCTCTCACATCTGGGGAGAGTTTTATGAAGCGAGCCGAGCGAAGCTGCGTGGGCTGTACATGCACCGTGTACGCGCGCACTTGTACACAGTATTAGTACGTGACGGCTTAGGTGCGATCGACGTACACCGTCCGTCTACCTGTTGCTTGAAGACGAGATCGACGCGGAAGGACGCGCTTAGCTAATTCCGACGGAGTACAGGGCGTGAACCAGATCACCGAACCACGAGCAACTGTTGGGACGACCAATAAATACGCACAGGAACAAAATTAGCTGACCGGCCCCCTCCTCGTCGTCGCAGTGTGTCGTCATTAATCTGGGCAGTGAACCGTATCCTTCGAGGCGATTGTTCGACAGGTACAGAGGAACCACCCCTACAGAATACGCGAATGGTGTACTGGACTAGTGGCGCTCGTAGGACGCACGTAGGGGTATGAGAGTATGAGACGATGCCCGCTCGCATGTGCAATGATACACGCCGTGAAGCTGGACTCGTTGAGCCATGCGATGGTCCCTGCCGTGCCGCATAGTTCTGCGGTGGCGCAACGTCCGTCTGTCCGGGGGACTGTCCGGGATAGAACCAGCTAGGGACGGATAGATTTTGTGCTCCCATTGTTCCAGGGCTGGATCAGTTGGGAATGGAATGGAGAGGGCAGGTGCCGCCTTTTGCTGCGTTTTTTGGACGCGCTCGCATGTGCCATGTTCCTTCGGATCCATCGAATCTTCCGGCCGTACGTGTAGCATCTACAGTACACCCTCAATAATACTCTATACTTTTTTTTTCTGAAGGAACAATACTCTATGCAACAAGTGATTCTTTTTTTAAATGTACACTATCTTAATCGGGCTAATTAACCATGTCCAGTGCCACCACAAATCCGACTAGCTACGTATAGGATTCGCTGATAGGCCTATGCACGTGCTACCGCCGACATCGCTCTCGTGATGTAACGATCGGTCGCAGTGAACACTTGCTGCTTGGTTCCCCAATTTGAGCAAGAGCGGGCCGGTTTAGTGACTAATGAACAGCATTATGGATACCAAGCATGTGAAAGCCAGACGGAGGACTATAAAGCCAGCTCTCCATGAGGCAGGTCGAGCTCAATTCACTGCCGCCGCTTAACTGATGAATGCTCCTCGTAACCAGCGGCGAGGTAGTACGTCCTTCCATCGCTCATTCCGGTCAAATCACCTGATGACCCATAAAAGTCCCTCAGCTGCTGCTCTGCCGCGAGATCCATCATCTTTCTCGAGCCGGCCGAAGAGATTGTGCCCGATCCATCTCGTGATTTGGTTTGACTCCATTTTTTTTTTTTTTTGGCAATCGAACGGAAATCTCATGATCATGAATAAGCTTGTAGGCCATTGTATAAGCTGCCAGAAATGCGCATTATATCGAGGACGTATCTGAACTTTATTTTGTAGTTGGGCAAAAATAAACTTCAATAGTCTAATTGAACTACAGGTCAACTTATGAGCCGAGTCCAGTTTAAACCCCCCACTATAAAATCGTGAAACTTTGATCGGTTTGGCTAAATCTCAGTCGACTGAGATTTTCTTTAGTCTCAGTCACTTTTGAGAAAAGTGCAACCGTAGTTCGAAAGAAAGTGCAATGGGTTCAGTCGCGCTATTCTACTTAGAAAAGGTGCAATTGCACTTTTCTTTAAACTATAGTTACACTTTTCTAAATTGATTGAGACTTAAAAAAAATCAGTCGACTGAGACATAGTTAATCCCAACTTTGATTAGGTACCTTCAAATAAAATGTGAAAGCATCCATGTATGTGTGGACAACTGGACATGTGGTATGTTACCAATTTATAGCTTGGGAAATTTTATCAAACTCCAAAACTGTTTGCTTAATGCATATGGGCCAAAGCACACAAAGAGAAGTTAGCATAAAACTACCACTTTACATGTAAAATTCCGGAAAACTACCACTTTATGTTCTGATCGCATGAAACTATCAGATTTGCGTTTTCGATTTCGCAAAAAACACTAAACCTTCTCTGCTAGCAGATTGACAGAGACCCATTTGTCAGGGCTGAGTTGGCAGAAATTTGCTGAGCTGGACCCAGGCCCACTTGTAGGCATAATAAAAAAAACCTAAAAATAAAAAGAAAGAATGGTCATCTTCTTCCAGCCCGACGCGCTACCGGAGGACCTGGTCTGCGCAGGTGATGCCATAGCGGCAAGCTCAGTGAGCACCCCTTGGCCACCAACGACCAGCCTAGCACGGCCCTAACGCACCTAGTTGTAGGTTATGTTCCCCATCCCCAGCGGGAGGAGGGGCGGTGGTCGTCCGCAAGCTGTGGGGTGTGGCAGCGGTGGTCGGCGGGTGTGGCTCCCCTGCATCACCTGCCCGTGCAGCTGATGGGAGGAGTGCGGCCAGGGGCGGCGGACCCGGTGGAGCCATGGATGCAACGCCATGCTCCGGTGAAGATGCTTAGTGAGGCCTTCCTCCAGTGCTGGTGGGGCCTTCCCAGCGGGGCGAGATGGAGATAAGGAGCTTCCTGAGGCGCAGCGGTTCTCGGACGGGAGACCGTGGCGGCGAGACACAATGGAGGTCGTCTTTCCCGTTTCCGGCCCGAAGATCGACCGCCTCCGAAACGCCTTCCACGAGGAGCTCGACGCCCTGCTCCACGTCCGCCACCCGCAAATCGTCCGCCTCCACCGCGCCTTCTGCGACGAGCTCCACGACAATCTCCAAGTGACGGCAAGGTCTTGCCCACGACGGTGTTGTAGGGACAGACGCGCAGCGACGGCGAGATCCGGGGTCGACTCCCCGCCCGCTCGCCGTGGAAGAGGCCAACGACGCGACGCAGTGGCTAGGACCTTCGCCGCCGGCCGCGGGATTTGGGGGCGGCGACACGGTGGTCTCCCGAGGCGAGACCCGCGGCCGGTTGGGAAAGAACCTTGACAATTTTCTAATTTTGTTTTCTTCCTAGTTTTGCGTTTTTAATTGGGGTGACAGGTGGGACCCCGTTGATGCGTGTGAACGCACGTTCGTTGGGAGACCCCAAGAGGAAGGTATGCAGAGTGCAACATCAAGTTTTCCCTCAGAAAGAAACCGAGGTTGAATCGACCACGAGGAGGAAGGAGTAACTTTAGAAGGTTGATGCAGCTGAGATGGCAGGGCGCGCTACCGGTTCAGCAGCAATGTGGAACCTACACAACACAATCAAATCACTTTGCCCGAACGAAGCAGTGAGTTTGTCAATCTCACTGATTTTGCTGAACACAAAGATGTTAAACGTATGGTGTGGAAAACAGTATGAGAACAGTATGAAAACAGTAGCAGCAGTGTGAAAACAGTGGAAGATGTGTGAAAGCAGTGGAAACAGTGTGTGTATTATCAGTATGAGAAAATGGATCGGGATCCACAGTTCACTAGTGGTGTCTCTCCATAGAAGATAAATAACATGTGTGGTGAACAAATTACAGCTGGGCAATTGACAGAAATGAAAGCTGCACCGTAGTGCATACGCAAGACATAAAGATTACTATGTGATTCATGCGGGCATTACAACAAGATACATAGACCGTCATCCAATTGCATCTATGACTAATAATCCACCCTCCGAATATCATCCGAACAAACGTTGGGTATTAAGTTGCAAGCAACAGATAATCGCAGTAAGCAAAGTGTGTAATGTAAACAATGTAAACGAAGTAAACACCGTTGTTTTGTCCCTAATGGCAAGAGAACATCCTCCATCCGTCACGTTTTTGTCACTCGAGTACAGATGCAAAGGAGGCATAAACCCACTATTGAGCATAAATACTACCTCTTGGAGTTACTAGCATCTACTTGGCCAGAGCATCTACTAATAACGGAGAGCATGCAAGATCATAAATAACATATGCATGAAGATAAGATGATAGATTGATAATCGGAAGACATAGCATTCAACATTCATCGGATCTCAGCAAACACAACATGTAGCATTACATAAAGATGATCTCGATCATGTAGGGAATCTCACGAGATCTAAACATGAGGCATAAAGTGGAGAAGACAACCATCTAGCTTCTGCTATAGACACGTAGTTCAGGGATGAACTACTCACGCATCACTTCGAAGGAGGGCATGGTGGTGTAGACCCCTTTGGTGATAAATTCCCCTCCCGGCAGGGTCCTGGGGAGAGCTCCAGAACCCTCCCAATCTCGGGATGACGATGACAGCGGCCTCGAGTTTTTCTCGTAGAAATGGTATATTTTTAGGGTTTACGTATCAGGGGGGTTATATAGGCGAAAGGGCGATGGCGGTGGACACCCGAGGGGCCCACACCACCCCTAGGCGCGCGCCCTATGGTGTGGACGCCATGTGGCCCCTATTCGGGCCTCTTCGGGACTCCGTGGAACCTTCGGGAATTCTAAAACTTTCAGGGTTCGAATTTTCCAATTCCGTGAATATTTTCAGAACAACTTTTCTGAAACTAAAAACAGCAGAGGACAGGGAACTAGCTGTGTGGCATCTTGTCAATAGGTTAGTCCCGAAAATCGATAAAAATGACATAAAGTGTATAGCAAACATGTAGTAAATAACATGAAAACAACATGGAACATCAGAAATTAAGGATACGTTTATGACGTATCAACATCCCCAAGCTTATTTCCTACTCGTCCTCGAGTAGGTAAACGATAAAAACACATCCTCGAGTAGGTAAACGATAAAAACACATAATTTCTGAGGTGATATGCTACTGTAACATCCCAAGTATGAAAAATAGCCATTAGAATGTTTTCTCTCTGTTATTTTATGTTTTGCATCATGGCATCATGTTCATTGCAATTGTTTTGCTTGTTTTCCTTTTGTTTTTCTCTGTTTTCATTTGTTTTCCAACTGTTTTCATTTGTTTTCCTTTGGTTTCTATTTGAAATTCAAACCAAATTTTAAACCTTTTGTTTCATCCTTGTGATGTTACAATTTCCAAAAGATTATTCAAAATAAAACAATCATTTGTTTCCATTAAAGTTGTAATTCCAAACTGTTGTTTTGTTTCTAACAGAAATTCATCTAATACCAAAAACATTTGAAATTCCAAACCAATTTCCAAATGCCTTGTTTCATACTTGTTATGTTACATTTTCCAAATAAAAGGTTCAATTAAAACAGCTAGTTGTTTCTATTTAAATAGAACTATTAACTTGTTATTTTATTTAATCACTCATTTAACTCAAATTTCATTCCAAATTCAAATCACATTTACCAAACAGCAACCTTTTGGAATTAATGGGAATTACAAAGCAATTCTAACCTTTTTGTTTCCAATTAAACCATAAGGTTCAACTATTTAAATTTGTGGCTTCTAATCTTTCACTTATTTAAAATGTTAACTAAAAGGTTATTCAAATCCAATTGCATTGTACAAACAGCAACCTTTTTGAAATAATGAAAATTACCACAACAATTTTAAGCAATTGTTTCCATTTTAAACTAAAGGTTCAAACTAATTAAATTCTTGTTTCCAATAATTCAATCAATAATCAAATTCCTCCAAATTTGACTTAAATTCCAAACCACCTTTTCATTTTGATCATTTTGAAAAACAGAACTTGCTAACTGTTGTTATTATTTAAATAAGCAATCTAAAAATTTTCCCCTAATTTTTCTACCCCACAAACCATCTTCCTTTCTTCCATTTTCCAATTCAGCAAAAAAAAATAGAACAAAATATTAAAAGAGCAAAGAGAGAGAGCATGCAGCAGGCCCAACTCTCCCCCCTCAGCCCAACACCTCCCTCAGCCCGATACCCCTTCGAGGGGTTGTCGTCTTCCTCCCTGATGTCGTCATCCCTGTACGATCACATCAGCCACCGTGCGATCCTCTCCCCCCCACTCCGATGCCCAGCCGTACCGAGCTCCTCCCCACCATAAGAGTAGCCCTCCCCGCTGCCTAGCCTAACCCTAGTCCCCTCTTCCATCCTCCAACGCCGCCATCCTCTTCCTCCCCTCCATCTCCCTCATCTCTGTATTTCTTCCCTCTGTACTGAACCACAACCGAGCCCTCCTGCCGCCGGTGATCGCCGCCCTTCCGAGGCGCCACCGCCGTGGCTGGCACCGGGAATGGAAACGCCGGGGAACCATCTTCCTCCTCGGCCCCTCGGCACGGGCCGGGAGACAGCACGGCGTCGCCGCCGTCCGCTCCAATCCGCCACCGGCCACCTGCTCCACCATCGACCGCCTCCTGCTGTCCGCCCCAAGGTGAGCGCCCCACCTCCTCCTTCCCTCGCTCCTCCCTCCTGTCGCCTCCTCCCCTCTCCCTTGGCAGCACCACGCCCCCCTGCCCACGGCCACCGCGGCGAGCGGGCAGCGAACTGCCGGCGGCCATCCATCGATTGTTGTCCGCCCATGGTTCAGTAAACGTGCAGAAATTCAGTTACACAGCGCACCCACACCTTATTCCCCCCCGATCCCCTTCTCTGTCACCAAACAAGTCACAGCCCAGTTGGTTTGCTCCCCTTTGCGCTGCAGCAGGTCAGGGGTTCGATCCCCCTGCCCACCAAAAACCCAACCTTTTTTTCTACTATTTGTTTTGGTACAGCACTTCCCAGAAAATCACAGTTAGATCCTTGTAATCTTTTCTAGACCCCTGTAATATTTTTCCTAAGTCCCTAGAGGTGATAAAAATGGCAGATTTGCACCAAATCTTGTAAAATGCATAATTAATTCATCTTAACTCCAATTTTAACTTTTTAAATATGTTTTCTGTCCCAAATTGAATGTTCTATCCAAATATAAAAATTGTTTGCTGTTTTGAATATTTTAAATTGGTGAAATATCTAAAAACTTGTTTAATTCACTTAATTTTGCAAAAATCATAACTTGGGCATAAAAATTCCAAATTGCACAAACTAAATATGTTTTCCAATCAACTTTTCATGTACTTTCCAAATATAAATTTTGTTTGCTGTTTTGAATTATTTAAATTGCTGAAAACAACTGTTTCTTAATTATTGCATTAAAATTGCCAAAATAATAACTTGCTCATTTTAAATCCAATTTCAACAAATGAAATATGTTTTCCATGCAAAATTAAACCACCTTTTCAAATATAAAATTTGTTTCATGTTTTGAATAATTAAAATTGGTTAAATGATTTAAACCTTGTTTAAATCATTTAATATTGCTAAATTCATAACTTGGTCAAATTAATTTCTTTTGGGACATATAAAATATGTTTTCCAACCATAAAAGTATAAACGTTTGAAATATGAATTTGGTTTAATGCTTTGAACAAATAAAAATTCAAATAAGTTCATGTTTGAATTAAATTCATTTAATTCTTGCTTAAACTTGTTTAATTCATAAATAATTTATTTGAAATCCTTTTTCAACAAGTGAAACATGTAATCCACCTAAAATTTGGTGTTCTTTTCAAATATGAACTTTGTTATCTATTTTGAACAATTAAAATTGGTGAAAACAACAAATGCTTGTGTGACACCTTTAAGTAACCAAAATTTCCTAACTTAATAAATGAATTTCTAAACTTGGTAAACCTTATTTCCAATTGTTCTATTGTTGTTATTTTGTTGTTTTCCTCATCCATGCATAATGCTAATCCACTTTCATATGATGATTAGTTGTAGAACAATTAATTCAACCAAAATTCATGGGCTTTTCATGTGCAATCCAAATTGCATGTGGGTCCATTTAATCATGTTGTTATCTTGTCAACTAGTTTATTTCTATGCATCAATTAAATGGTCATGCATCATCCCATGTTTGTGCACTATGCCATGTTATTGATTGTTTATCTCTCTGCGTTGTTTGTTTGCTTCTTCTCGGATACACGACGACGTTGAGACCGACGATACTTACGACACCCCTTCTAAGGAGTTAGCTCAGTACCAGGCTACTGGGTTTGCAGGAAAGTATTCACTCACATGAACCATCGTGTTCCTTTCAACATTGGATACCGATACTTTTCCGTTGTCTATTCTGCTAGCCCTATGAATAGTTGTTTCTGTTACGAACCCATCACATGATTTCCTGAACCCTGATATTGCCTCACCTCCACACATATAACCTTTTGCTTGTTGCCTGTGTCTTACTAGCATGCTTAGGGTTGTTTTTGCTCGAGTCTGTTACCCGTTACTTTCTGTTACTATTTCATTATGTTCTGGGGGCTCGATGTTTAATCAATCAATCATGCTAATGTTATTATTAATAATAAATTTGATGATAAGGCACCGGCAGGAGGCCCTGCGTGGTTTTGAGGCCTGCTAGTGTCGACCCTAATAAAAAAAGTGTCTTGTCTACTGATCCATGATGAGCGCACTAACCGCATGTGGGAAGCGAGTATGGGCGCCCCCCTCAATTTGATTGGATGCTAATCTTGCACTTCGGAGGAGGTCATGGTGGTGTAGACCCCTCCGGTGATGAATTCCCTTCCCGGCAGGGTGCCGGGGAGAGCTCCAGAACCCTCCCGATCTCGGGATGACGATGACGGCGGCATCGGGTGTTTCTCGGGAAAAAGTGGTCTATTTTTAGGGTTTACGTATCGGGGGGATTATATAGGCGAAAGGGCGATGGCGGTGGACGCTCGAGGGGCCCACACCACCCCAGGCGCGGCCAGGGGGCGCCGCCTTATGGTGTGCCCCCCCCCTGTGGCCCCTCTCTGGGCCTCTTCGGGACTCAGTGGAACCTTCGGAAATTCTAAGACTTTCGGGTTTCGAATTTTCCAATTCCGCGAATATTTCCCGAACAACTTTTCTGAAACTAAAAACAACAGAAAACAGGGAACTGGCTCTGTGGCGTCTTGTCAATAGAATAGTCCCGGAAATCGATAAAAATGACATAAAGTGTATAACAAACATGTAGGAAATAACATGGAACATCACAAATTAAGGATACGTTTATGACGTATCGCCCGTCCACCTCATCAAAAATGCCGTGGCAAATGGGTCCCGACTGTCAGTTTCGGTGTCAATCTGTGTTCAATTCGCGATTTGTGGTTTTTGCGAAATTGAAAACGCAATGTGGTAGTTTCGTGCGATCAGAACTTAAAGTGGTGGTTTTCTGGAATTTCGCCTGTAAACTGGTAGTTTTATGCTAACTTCTTGCACACACACAATTTATTTCCTCTTTTTTCTATATAGATAATGTTTCTTGTTGACTTTGTCGCTAACCAATATGTAACACTGCATTCATATTTTTGTTTCAACTTTTTGCTTAAACCACCTTAAATAAACGAGTTAATGTCTGAAGTGTAGTTTCATATTTTTAGTTTCTAAGAAATGGAAACAATTCATATATGTTAGAATAATGTAAAGTAACCATCGAACACAGTTATCGACCAAAATATGACCATCTTTCTGCTATACAAAACACATGAAGGCCATTATTTCCCATGTACGCGTCATGGTGTAGCTCGAAAGTGTGTTTCCTGGGAGAATGGTTCTCGATTGCGTGGAGATGGCCATGTTAGATGACTTGACACAAAATCAGTTGTGCCTAAGGACATAAGCCATGGTTGAGGTCGGAGGTTCTAGACACCAAGTCAACGCCGATCTAGGTTTTGCAGTAGTATGTGCTATGTACGTTGGGGGATGATTTCGAGTTTCGAGCTCAAGGGCGAAAACTTTAAGTCCGCCCTTTGTTGGTTGTACATGGCAATGTCGATGTCTACCTGTCGTTCCCTTGTTGAATGCAAATGCTCAGACTTGCTCTCCGGTGGTTAAAACTCTTGATTTGGCCTCAATGTTTGGATCTGACAACAACGGAATTGTTGTGTCATACTCTTCCTGGAGGTGTCTCTTTTGGAGACCCTCTCAGAGCTTGGGTGTTGTCAATAGTGATAATTTTGATGGTTGTTGTTGTGTGCCACTGATTACTTGTGTTTCGTTTGGCTGTGTGTGCATCCTTAATATCTCGACTTGATCTTGTCATCGTGTTATTGTAGAGGTTGCGTGTATTTTATATCATCTTGATATTAATATATTTCTCTTTATTAAAAAAGGGCATCATTTTTTTTTTGCACATGTATGCTTAGTGACATTTTTTTTCATGACTTTAGTGGCAAATGATTTTCTACAGTTCCCTATGTCCATTTTCCAGATTGTGGAAAATACAAAACACTTCTGAAAACCGGTGTAGGGTTTACTTTAAACAGATCTAAAGTCTAGAAATTATTTTCCACCAAATCATGAAAATACATCTATGTAGTTCAGTAGTTGGAGTAGTTAGTTTCTCGTGTTCATATCTTTAGTACCCATTATAATTGAATCTCTAGTTCATGAAAGTTAGGTACATTTAGTTTTTTTCTGCAATTTGAAGCCTTTTTTGTTGCGATTTTTTTTTTCAAATAAGGTGAGCTTGAGTGTTCCAGAATTGAAAATTTGGCTGTGTGTGCATCCTTGATATCTCGACTTGATCTTGTCATCATGTTATTGTAGAGGTTGCGTGCATTTTATATCATCTTGATATTAATATATTTCCCTTTATTAAAAAAGGGTATCGTTTTTGTTTTGCACATGATATGCATAGTCACATCTTTTTCATGACTTTAGTGGCAAATAATTTTGTAGAGTTCCCTATGTCCATTTTCCAGATTGTGAAAAATACAAAACACTTCTGAAAACCGGTGTAGGGTTTACTTTAAACAGATTTAAAGTCTAGAAATTATTTTCCACTAAAGTCATGAAAATACATCTATGTAGTTCAGTAGTTGGAGTAGTTAGTTTCTCGTGTTCATATCTTTAGTACCCATTATAATTGAATCTCTAGTTCATGAAAGTTGGGTACATTTAGAATTTTTCTACTATTTGAAAGCTCTTTTGTTGCATTTTTTTCTCAAACAAAGAGAGCTTGTGTGTTTCAGAATTGAAAATTCACGTCCTAAAAGTACAAATGGCCGGGGACTAATTTGGGTCTGCAACATATGTTGCCGCTCCTCCGACATACATGCCCTTTAGTAAGATGATTATGCTACTGCATGCTAGCATTTGACTATACCTCCTCGCCGATCTGAAGAGCAGTTCGGTTAGGTAACGCAAAGACACAATGATGGCGTGCACCGCATGACTTTATCCTAGTGGTAGTACAAACGAAAAGAACAGCTAGAGGATATAAAAACTCCTGCCTCAGCTCTACCGTGTCAGCATCTGTCTCAGTTCCACTTCCACCGCGACGGATTCTCTGCCGCGCGCATCAACGTGGAAGAGGATAAGCACGGATGAACGTTGCAGGTAGCGAATCAGCAGCACCATTAGACTTTCTGTGCAAGAGGGAGCACTAGCCTGTGCTCGTGTGCAGTGCATAATTGTTCTGGACAGCTAAGCTAGCCATGCTGCCTTTGAATGCATCATGGTGTTGAGATGTTGACCTTGAAAGTCTAGCTTTTTGTTTCCTTCTTTTGAGGGAAGCTATGTCTAGCTTCTCATTTTCTTTAACGCAATGGAGTTTAGTTTAGAATAAAGACAAGTTTGGTGAGCAAGAGCTTCATTTGACAGTTGGGCAAATCGCCCGCTGCGTTCCAGCAGTTCAAGGGCACCAACTTTATCTAACTCGTGAGCCACATCATTCACATTTTCGTTATAGCATCTCCAACGGCCGCGCAATAAACTGGCGCGTTAAAACACGTTTGCAGCGTCGCGCGGACGATAGAATTTTCACAAGCGTTGAAGCAGAACGTGCGAACAATTCCAGAAACGCTAAATTTAAAGACGAAGATCTAAAACTTGAAATTAAAACAAAGTTCGACAGTTACAAACCAAATTTAAACAAAAACAAACTAAAAATCGTCGTCGTCGGATGAGTAGTCGGAGTAGTCATCGGTGTCGGAGATCTCGCCCGTTAGCGCCGCCCACCTCGCGTCGTCATTGGCCCATGTGTCGGAGGAGTCGACTTTTGCCCGCGCGACGTCCTTGGCAACCCGCCGCTCCGCCACTTCTTCGCGGCCCGCCACTCGGTCGCATGCGTCTGCCAGTGCTCCTCCTCTGCGGCGTGTTCCCGCGGGTGACTCGCGTACCACTGTGCGACGGCGGGCTCGCCCCTCTCCGCGACGAGACTCAGCATCACACGACATCGGTGTAGGCGGTGGTCCGCCTCCGTGACGAGGAGCGGCGTGGGCCCCAGTGGAAGTAACTTCACCGGTAACATTGATGTCACGTAGTATAAAAATCTGACGTGGCAGGTATTAATAAGGAGAGAGAGTGTTGTGGTAACTTAGCTAGTTACTATAACATCACATATTTCAATACAGATTGAGTCTACAATCTAATAAATAGAGCCTTGCATGACACAACATCATTTTTACTACCCATTATGAAGATGGTAACATGGTCTAGAATAGTGTATATGTTACTGGTGTATGTTACTCTCCATTGTGACTAGGCTAACGGAGCGTTCCGAGATCATGAATCAATGTTGAATCTTCAAGTCCTCTACTATCGGCGCACCAGGAGAAAAATCAGCAGTCATGCCATTCATTGCATACACAAACAGTTGTGCATCTTGTTAAAAAACAACTCTGATCGCTCCCTGACAAAATGCCAGGTTGATCGCCTACTCCATCGTCTTGAGCTCGGCCACATATGAGTGGAACGAAGTTATCATCGAAATAAATAAATTATCTCCACTTTCGTTGAAAAAAAAGTAGGTGCACTTAGGCCTGTTTGTGTTGAATTTCTTTATACTGTATAACTTTTAACCGGCCCAACCACAAAGCAGTTAGGCTGGGCCAGCCCCAACAATAATCGTGCTTAGCCCACTGAAATCCTCTTCGCACTAGTCCTCCCCTCTCCTCTTTCCTCTCGTGTCTCGGCCCGTGACCGTCGAGCCGCTGATACGGTGCTCGCGGACAGCGGCCACCGCTCCAACCCACCCCGGGTCTCCGCACCGGCTCCGGCCACCGCAGCTCTACCGCCATCAACATGGCCCAGGCTCCGGGCCGCGCCGCCTCCGCCGTGCGGCTCTTCGACGCGCACTGCCACCTGCAAGACCCCCGCATCGCGGCGGCCGCCCCCTCCCTCATACGAGCTGCCACAGCCTCCGGCGTTGTCCGGTTCGCGGTCAACGGCACCTCCGAGGTACGCTCAGCTTATCTCTTCTTCTGCCCGAGAACGCAGGCAACCTCTCCTCCCTGACTTTTTTTTTACTGGTTGTATGCAGAAAGACTGGCACCTG
Source organism: Alopecurus myosuroides (assembly GCA_028641055.1). Taxonomy (NCBI): domain Eukaryota; kingdom Viridiplantae; phylum Streptophyta; class Magnoliopsida; order Poales; family Poaceae; genus Alopecurus; species Alopecurus myosuroides. The sequence continues at coordinate 140,331,783 of CM054059.1, forward strand.
GTGAAGCAGATGGCCCAGGAGCACCCGGCCGTCGTCCCCTGCTTTGGCATCCACCCATGGCAAGACTCCTTGGCTGCTTCTCGCGGTACACTGCTGCTTATGCCACGTGGGTATTTAAACCGTGAATTTTGCTAGGTGGGTGCCGGAGAGGTCGCCCGATTGGATGGATTCGCTCCGGAGGTTCTTCTCGGAGACCCCAGAGGCGGCTGTTGGGGAGGTGAGCTTTACCCGTCGGTTTGTCACTCTTACAGGTTACTAGCCAGCAATAGAACTGCGGCAATACGTAATAGCCTCGACTGCTGAAAGTGCCAACCAGGGCTTCCCTGCCAGCATTGTTCTGTAATAGTCTAAATTAGGATCATCTGGTTCTGCCAGTCATTGAGTTTTATTTTTTATCAGCCACTTGCTGTAATTTTAAAGCTGAGAAGGCCATTTCTGAATTTATCTTACTAGTGCTTCCAAATTTGGTCAGATCCTCTTCTGTTTCCTTTTTTTGTCACGTGCGATTATCAGATTCGTGGGACTGAATCTTCTCAAATCTCACTATTATGCAGATTGGTCTGGACAAGGGATCACGTGGAAAAACTATTGACTTTGGAGAACAGGTTTGTTAGCATGGACCCATCTGCACCTCATGTTGCAGATGATTTTACCAACAGATTCAATTACATGATCTGATGGATATAACCATTTTGGTTATATCACCGTGGCTTTAGTTGTGCCATTTTATTTATAGACCGTACTAACAGCAGCATAATAATATCAACACAGATTGAAGTATTCCACAGGCAACTTGAACTTGCAAAGGAATTGGAGAAACCTGTTTCTGTTCATTGTGTACGTGCCTTTGGTGATCTTCTGGAAATACTAAAGTAAGGCATGGGTATTTGGCCTTCAGTAGTCACCACTTTTGTCAAACTTTGAGACAATTAATTTGAGACGGAGGGAGTATATTTTTTTCTGTATCTAGCTACAGGTAGGGATAAATTGTTTGTCCAAGTTGGAATTTTAAAGTTGATTATCTATGATATGACACACACCAGGCTCTTAGTAGGTTTAGACTTTATTTTATACACATGCCAAAACCTTGAAAATACTGCTTATCCTGGATAGAAGTATCAGACTGTAGTGCAGATTCCATAATTGCAGTCTAGTATTGTGGGTTTCTTGTAGTTTTTCATTACTTTTCTCTACAGATAACCCTTATGACATGTTAGCATTTTGGCTGCACGCAGGCGAACTGGGCCCTTCCCATCAGGTGTGCTGTTGCATTCTTATCTAGGGTCTGCAGAAATGGTACCCGGCCTGGCAAATTTAGGTTGCTACTTTTCGTTGTCTGGTTTCCTTACAGGCATGAAATCCACTAAGGCAAAGAAAATGCTCAAAGCAGTAAGTAGGTCATTTCCTTTTTCCTAGGAGTAGGTATGGAACCTATTGTGCACCATTCCATGTCACAATTTTATTTACCAGTGAAATGCATTTGTCTTTGTTATAGATACCCTTGGACAGAATTCTGTTAGAGACAGATGCGCCAGATGCATTACCAAAATTGGACAATGTTTCTTTAGTAGAAGTCCCTGTGGGCACTTCAGATGCAGCTAGCTCTTCAAATGAATCCTTGAACCATCCAGCTAACATCCACATTGTAAGATTTCTGCCCTGCCCTGGTGCCTTTGCCTGATAGTTTTGGTAGCAAATCTTCATGGTACATGCTTTTTATTGTGCTACCTTGGTGGCATAACTGCATAAGCTCCTTGCTATCTCTCCTATTTTAGAAAAAGTTTCATAATGCTAAAGAATATTCCTGTCCTGATTAGTATAATAAAGAACTGAAACTTTCTAGGATAAACACAGTATTTTCTCTGAGTGCTATTTCAACATTCACGTACCCTTTTCGATATAATGCCATTGCGGCGTGTAATGCTTAAGCGCACCATTTCCTATTAATGTATCTATCTACTGCTGTTTCTTATTGCTTAATAATCCACTCCCCAGCTCACGGCTACAGTTGTCCGTGCGGTTTCCATCTCTCCTACTTCACAAGTTCTCACAGAAATGATTCTCGTAAACTGTGCCTCCTTTCCGTGTTCTTTTCAGGTTTTGAGTTATGTGGCGTCGCTGCTTGAAATGCCAGAGAATGAACTCGCCGAGGTGAGCTACAAGAACGCCACCAAGCTGTTTTCCTACCCTGGATCCAAAGTTCACCCTGACGGTGAAACCGCGTGATTGGTTGTGGTGGCTCATCCAATTCGAACCCTGTTCTTCCTAATCCTGGTGCGTTCTGCCTCTGGATATTGGCTGCATATACTGTATATTATGGTAGTAACTTGTAGAGAGGAAGCAATCATCAGGAAATAAATAAGAAAGCGGCCAGTATCCAGATTGTGCTCTGATGGCAAATTTTCCTTAGTAGTGTTTCACGCGGACCTTCCAATGATGAGTGGTATAATAAAGCATATGGCTGGCAACCAACGAGTGCTCCTGTACATGTACTGAGCCATCATCAAAGTATTGTGTATCCACTGTCAAAAAAAAGTATTGTGTATCCTGGATGTCTAGCTTGTAGCGGTCCAACAACACATGGCTCCTATGGCATCCTCCTCTTGTCATTTCAAGTATAGGAGCACAAGAGAATCTCTCGTCACTGAGACTAACTGCTTGTGCGCGGTGAGTGGATTGGAACTGCAAGTTTATCTGCTTTAATTAAACTAAGATGGCAAGATAAGAAAAGGCTTGCTTCGATGCTCTTACGGTGATAGGTTCATCCGCCCTAGTTCCAGCTCCAATACCCAAACCTTATCGTTGGTTAATCTACCACCTACCTAAGATGACGCCCATTCCAAACCGTGAAAAACTCTGCCCGAGTTGAAACCGTCCCTGTCCGGCGAGAGAGAAAAGACATTTTCCTGACGAGACGTATTGCACGTCCACTTCCTGATCGGACCGACGAGACGCGCCGACCACGACCAGTGGTCAGTGGAGTGTGGCTCTGCGCGACTCGGCCGGCACACGCTCTCGCTTTAGACTTTCGGTAGCAGCGCTAAGGAATGAAATCAGATTAAGAAGCCGCACTCGGTCGTTCGCCAGGTCATCTCAGTGGATGGATGGAAGAACCTCGGAGAGATGTTTGCGCGTGAACAAGAGCAAGAACACTGCAGCCTGAGGCTGAGATGACGAACAAGCTGAAGCCAGTAATATGTGTGTACATATCTGATTCTGAGAGATGACAAAGGAAGCAGCAAGCAAAACTAATTAAACAAAGTATACGACGTGTTACTCTGTATGGAAGAAACGACTAGCTACTCTGTACTGGTAGATCGCTAAGCTCCTGCGTGTGTACAGGGCGCGGGCGGCGCCTCGACCGAGCCGCCGCGGCCGCAGCAGCGGCAGGGCTCGGAGGCGAGGAGCGACAGCCAGGCGAGGATGGGCGTGCCGAGGAGGACGAGCCCCGCGGGCACCATCCACAGGTGCGCGTGCGCCGGCTGGAACGCCAGCGCCCACCACACCAGCAGCGCCGCGCCGCCCAGACCGACGGTGACCAGGCACGCGGCCGTGGCCGCCACGGACAAGAACGACGACGCCTTCGCCGTGGCGCCGTTGGCCGCGGGCTTCGGAGGTCCCGCAGCCGCCTCCATGGAGTTCTCCTACTCCTAGCCGGAGGAGAAGGTACGTCGTCCGACCGAACGAGTCCAAGTGCGCTGTATGCATATATAGCCGCGTGTCGACGTCGTGGCTGGAGACTGCACCGGCGGCGGTCGTGTACTCGTGTGCGCAATAGAATAGGCAGAGCCCGCCCAGGTTGGGCACTGCCTGCTACCCTTGGCGCAACTTCTGGACCGTGATATTCCTCTCATTGGTCTACTTTGTTTCTTTCGCTCGCCAACGAGATCGATCTCGTTCCAGCCTCCGGAAACGACCGGAAAAGCAGCAGAGAAAAGAAGCTCCTCAGAAAAGTCGCCGCCGTCGGTCCATCACATTCTAAACGTGCAGTCCAGTCTAAGTAAAGTGTACATACAGGAGGATGGAACCACAGCTAGCCAGCCAGCTAGACGCATATTCCACGACACGGCGCGCGCACGTCCATCTCATTAATCTCATTCTTGTTGGTTGTGGAACAAGGCGCGGACGTTGACGGGCGAAGCGTCGACCGCGCCGCCGTCGACAAGCCTGCCGGCGACGATGAAGTTGACGGCCTCCGTCGGGTGGAACGCGTCCCAGAACACGTACTTGGAGCGGTCCTCGCACAGGGTGGAGCTCGCGTTGGCGATGCCGATGCACAGGAACGGAGGGAAGCTGCCGCCGCAGCACGGGTCCAGCGCATTCTCGAAACCTGCACGCCATACACGCGATCGACACATCATTCCAAGATTTAGTTCAATTCTGTACCAACCAAATTTCTGCAGATTTTGTGCTTCGAAACACTGCATCTACTACCTACCGTATTGGCGATGCTGCTGGATGATCTCCATCACGATGTCGTGGGTATTCGTGTAGACGAACACGGTCTCCGGACCCATCTCCTGGTTCAGCCTGCCGATCATCCTCTTCAGCTTCTTGTTGTACCCTTCGCAGAGCTTGTTCGCGGCTGCTGAACATTCGCCTGCAGGAATGAACTCCAGAGCACGGACGTACGGTATGCAGCCCAGCGGCCCGACGTCGGCCACAACGATTTTTCTAGCCCCGAGCTCATTCATCCGCTTCATTTTTGCAAATAAATAAAATATTACAGTATCAGTTCGGAATTAATTAATGGGTGCAAACGAAAGAAAAATCGGTAGCAAGGAAACTGAGGCAGAGGTAGGTTAGTGTTACCTTCAGATGAGACGCCAGCTTTGAAAGCAGGGCATCCTGAAAAACCGCAGGATCAGGCTTCTGTCCTCCGAAGAACGGTACTGAAGGTGAGAGGAACTCCAAGATGTCATTGGACCCAGCAGCTACTGTGAACATAGCCTTTTCTAAAAACTCCGCTGCAGCTTTCTCCCCCATGCTCTCCAGTATCTGGGCTCTCGTCTTCTCAAAGTACCTTATCTGCTGTCCTAGTGGCACTCTTCCAATCTGCCAACCCAAAAATACATTTTTTACACGATCATAATTCAGAAACAAATAGAGCTGAGAGAGCTACATTTGAATGGCAGAATTATACATACTTGGGGGAATAACAAAGAAGAACCTACTTTCGAAAAGCTGGATTCATTTCTTTTTTTCTCCGGATTGGGAAGAGAAATATCCTCTCACTGATTTAACAGCTTTAGGTAGAGAATTTTCTGATCATACACCCCTTGTACTGGATTCTGGTGTGGCAAATTCAAAAACACCCGTTTTCAGATTTGAAAACGCCTCGTTTCTTAGAGAGGGGTTTAGAGAGCTAGTTCAAAATGTTTTGGCGTGATTCTGCACATTCTGGATCCAATTTGGACAGATGGCAATCGAGGCATAGGCATTTACGAAAAATAAAATAAAAGGATGGGATAAAAACTTGAATGCGAGTTATAGAAAGATGAAAAAATAAATCTTATTCGAACTGGATACAATTGATAAACACTGTGAATTGCATGGAATTGATTCTGACATGAGAACTCGACAGAAATTTTTGAGGAAACAATTAGATGAGTTGTTAAAACTTAAAATGGCTTCAAGAGCCAAGGAGAAGGAATTTTCGGAAGGTGACAATAATACTAGGTATTATCATGCCAAAGCAAATGGTAGGAGAAGAAAAAAAATTAATTCTTCTTCAAGATGAAGGAAAAATAGAAGGGGAGGATAACCTGATGAAATACATCACGCTTTTCTACAAACAACTGTTTGGACATCCTGAAACTTCTACTATCTCTTTAGATATTCAGGATTGTCCAAAAATTTCAGAGAGGAAAGCTACTAATTTGGTAAAGCCTTTCTCTTTACAGGAAATACATGATGCTGTATTTCAAATGGAACACAATAAATCACCTGGCCCAGATGGGTTTAATGCTGAATTTTATCAAACCTTTTGGGATTTAATTAAATGGATCTAAAGATCTTATTTGATGATTTCCTTGCTGGTCGTTTAAATATTTCAAGACTAAACTATGGTATTGTTACTTTAATCACAAAGTGCAAAGATGCAAAACAAATCCAGAAATTTCGACCTATTTGTCTTTTAAATGTGAGCTTTAAAATAATTACAAAGTTATGATGGATAGATTGAATGATGTGGTGGATAATGTTATCTCTCCAACTCAAACTGCCTTTATTAAAGGCAGGAATATTATCGAGGGAGTGGCTATTCTTCATGAAACTTCAAATACTGTTCATACTCAGAAAACTAGTGCTGTTATGTTCAAGATCGATTTTGAGAAGGCGTACGATGAAATCAAATGGCCTCTTGTGTACCAAATTATTAAAATGAAAGATTTTCCTGATCCTTGGAGAGATTTAATAATGCAAATCATGAGAGGGGGTCATGTAGGCATTAAAGTTAATGACAAAATTGGACCTTATTTTCCTACATTTGAGGAATTAAGGCAGGGTGACTCTTTGTCCCCTTTGTTATTTGATCTTGCAGCTGATGCTTTAGCTTTTAGATAGAGCTAAGGAAAATAAATTAGTGAATGGCTTGATGGAAGATTTTATCTGTGGTGGAATTAATACGCTGCAATATGCAGACGATACGGTCTTCCTTTTACAAGATGAATTTCAGAGTGCTCATAATCTGAAATTCATTTTGTGTGTGTTTGAACAAATGTCGGGTTTAAAATCAATTTCCACAAAATCGAACTCTTCTTATTCGGAGAGGCAAAAGATAAAATCCACGCATATCAACCAATTCTTACTTGCCGAATCGGGAAATTTCCTATGAAATATTTAGGCTTCCCTGTAGATGAGATTAGAATAAAAAAATGCTTCATGGAAGCCGGTTGAAAATGGCATCGAGCATAAATGTGCTGGATGGCAGGGGAGACTTTTGTCCATTGGTGGGAGAGCGGTTTTGACTCGAACATGTCTAACAAACATGCCTGTGCATATGATGTCTTTTTTATCAAATGCCTGTTGAAGTTAGAAAAGGAATTGACTTCTTTAGATCCAGACTAGTTTGGCACGATGATGTAAACAGAAGGAAATACCACCTAGTATAATGGGATGTTGTTTGCATGCCAAAATACCAGGGAGGTGTTGGGATTAAAATTTGGATGTTATGAACAAAGCATTATTAGCTAAATGGCCTTGGAAACTGTAAACCTCAAATGGTGTTTGGCAAACCATACTGAAAAATAAATATGTTAAATCCCAGTGCATTTCGAGAGTTAAACATAGGAATGGTGACTCTCAGTTCTGATCTGGTTTGGTAACAATAAAAAATTTATTCTATAAATTCTGTTAACATGTGGTGGGGAATGGTAAGAATACTCGGTTTTGGGAGGATTGATGGGTGCGAGATAAACCTTTGAATCAATCCTATCCGAGACATGATGGAATTTGTTTTAATAAAAATGTCTCCGTATCTGAGGTGCTGGAAGGCGGCTGGGATAAGATGAAGTTTCATAGAACCCTATGGGAAAATACCTTACTTCTATGGAAAGTAAAAAAAAACATTTGTTCTGAGATAATTCTTTGTGATCGGATAGATACTGTCAAATGGACTCTAGCAGATAATGGGCAATTTTCTGTTAAGTCGATGTATGACAAACTGATTTCACAGAATATACAATTCCCACATAAATTTATGTGGAATACAAAAAATCCTCTGCGAATTAAGATCTTTCTCGGGCTGACTATTAAAAACAGGATTCTAACAAAGGATAATTTGTTAAAACGAGGATGGCTGTGTGCCAACAATTGTTAGTTTTTGTGGATGTTTTGAAACTGTCGATCATTTATTCATGCAATGTTTGATAGCTAAATTAATTTGGAGTATCATGAAATGTACCTTCAGTTGGGATCCTGTTCCCAAATCTGTGCATGATTTATTCACTGCCTGGTTGCCTAGATTTAAAGGACCTGACAAAATGATGGCGACTGTGGGCATTGCGGCAATTTTTTGGACTGTCTGGAGATTTCGGAATGATACATTTTTTAACAATAAGAGAGTTTCTAATCCATATGTCATTATGCATATGGTTGGTTATTGGCTTAATTCTTGGTCTATCTTGCAGAAAAACCAGCGAAATCAAGAAACAATAGAATTGGGGGTAAAACTGTTCGAACAAATCACAAGTGAAGTGTTCAGAGCAGGAAATGAGTGGCGACAGGGGCACATGCTGATCACTGGAAGCTGAAGCAAAAAAGAAGAAAAAATGATGCTGGAGTTCATGGACAGAACCAGTGTGTGCGTGGTCCCTGTTTCTGGAACCTGCTGAATGAGGAACTGTTCGGGCTTTGCCTTTTTATTTCTCCTAGTCTTATGTAAAAGAAACCTGGAGTGGTTTTAACGCTGTCAGGTGCAGGGAAGGGTGGGTGGATTAGCACTCTTTCGCCATTACCCATTATCTCCTTTTCCATTTTACTTTGCCTAGAGCTGTAAAAGACTACTTGGTTTCTGATAATGGAAAACAGAGAGTTGTCTCTCTTTCATAAAAAAGACAAATAGAGCTGTGAGAGAAAATAACAGGTGAGAAATTCACATACATAAAAAGAACCGGTCTCGTCGAAGATGCCCGAAGAACCCGAAGCATAGTTGACTCCACTGCTGGTCACTTGGGCACTCGAGTTCGGAGCCAAGTAGGGAGGAGCAAATGTATACTGTCCCAATGCTTCACCTGAGAACATAGTGCCAATAAATTATTTGTTAGATCAAGCATGGGCAATCTACAAACAGTTTCAACATGCAAATTCATGCTTGATAATATTACCCATGACATCTGCAATGGTCCTCCCGTTGGTGAACCTCCCGGTTGGCTTGCCACCGGAAAACGAGAAGTCGACACCGTATGGCGGGGCGTTGGCCTTGGAGAGGGTCACGAGGTAGTCATTGTTTCCCGCATCGACGAGGGAGTCGCCGAAGATGAAGAAAACTTGTGGCAATGCTGGAGATGGAAGAAACAAGAGTAGCAGCATCAGTGTTGTGAAGAGTGGGGAGCAGCAGTGGGGAGGAAGCACGGCCATCCTATGCATGTTGCAGCCGTAGGATGTCTCTATGATTGCATATATCTCCTTGCACTAGGCACCGCCACCGGCATGCTTACGGTGCCTGTCTCGTACCAGTTGACATGGTCACCCTTTGACAGCTTCAAGAGAAGATTCGGTTGGGAGCAGTACAAGGGAGCAGTTAGACATAATTCTCAGCATGAAACAATGCACAACAACGTATCGGTATATGAAAAAAAAAAGCACACATCACACTAAGCTGTTGGCGTACACAGCACAGCACAGTCGAAGTTCACTGTGACTTCCATTCATTCACTTATAGGAACCACATGCAAATCTTTCGGACTTTGTCGTCAGCAGTAAACGATTATAATGTACACTGAAATCTGCAGTACCTACAAACTAACTGGCTGACCGTTTCTACTCGCACAAACTAGAGGAACGGCCGATCAACTAAAAAAAACAAAAAAGCGAAAAATAACCCCATTACCAATTACATATACAATCTCACTGTCATATCATACCCAAGCCTGTCTCGCTTCTCTGGGAGCATCAAAGGCAACCACGTCTGGAGCCTTCCTCAGTGACCTATTCAGCTGAAACACGGGGTGTCTGCAAAGCCTCTCGACACCTTTCCTAAAACTAAATCTCTCAAACAAGCCTTCCGTGTTTCTGTTAGCAAATTCTTTTCCGGAACTGTTGACTCGGTGTTTCGAACCATTATCAAGTGGAGGAACTCCACTGTAGCACTTATTATAGTCCATATCACACTTCTTCTCTTGTCCTCCAAACTCGTGTTTTGAATTATGGTGGAGGTCTTGTTCAGCTTCAGATAGGAGCTGTTCCGAAATGGCCTTGTCAATCATCGGGTGGTCAATGGTTTCCCGACGTGAACAAATGAACGGCTTCTCCAAATGCTCTGGCATCTGAGGCGCATCTTGGTCATTTGGGGAATCAGAGCATGACTGCAATGTCTCGGGTGTTGCAGCTGTCTCCTCTCTTTCATTTAAGATCTTTATGATCAAAGTCCTCAGAAAATTCATCACCTGAACTGCATGCATCAGGGCAGTTAATGGATCGGCCATCTGTAACAGAAATAACCTGGGGTTAGTACGGGCCACCAGGGGAGTTAATGTCGATGTATTTGTTTGGACGGGGTTCATTCTGCAGATATGAGTAGTAAACAATTTCCAATAACCTGAGTCATGTTTGGTGCGAAAACCATAGCGATGTTTCGAGCATTCATCTTGTTGTAGCTTTCAAGCTCTACAACATCGGCCATTAGATTGATAGCCCAATCAAGCAACGCTGCTTCCACTGGTGGTAGCATAGCAGCAAGGAGAGCACACTCCTCTTCTGTGTTGCAGTGCATTACTTGTTCTGCTGTCAGTGTGTCCAATACGCCTGTTGGAAGTTCCCGAAACCATGCCTACAAAAGAGCACCACAGATGACGAAAGGATGTATAAGAACAATTGTTGGATAATTGTACTGCCGAATAAATTGTCCACAAGTAAAATAGTATTCATGTTCAATTTCATGCTATTGGTCAAACTTAATGTGTATTATTATCCCTTCCTGACTATTGGTATTTACAGGCTCTAAGCATGTTCAGAGTTGCAGCAAAAGGGGGGACATCTCATGCACACAGCAGATCTGTCTGCTAGTCTCATGTATGTGTTGAGGCTAACAATAAAAAGAGAGAGAGATAGTTGCAATTTGTGTTACTGTGGAAGTTCTCAGCACCTTTATCAACCCAGCAAGGCAGTGAAGGTCAACTTCATCTGGAACCACGCCACTGTTTAATTGGTCCCTCACGCAGGCCTCCTGACTATTTTCTCCGTTAATTCTGAAGATCCCTTCAATCTAAAAGCACAGTGGATATACATAAGCATTATGAGAGGTTGAAACTGACATCTGAATTGTTGTTTTTCGTCAGATTACAGCTGGACAGACCTTAAGTCCTTCTCGTAAATACAACTCCCGCTGCATCATCAACAGTATTATGGGCACACTATTTCCTCTTTGATCATATGAACATTGCAAAGAGGTTGGTGAAACGCCAAACACACTTGCACTGCACGCAGAATTATAACTAAAAAAGGTTAGCTAGTAGTGCTAAACAATAATTCCGAGGCAATTGTAGCAGATAACTTTCATTCTCAAGCAACTACTATAGTTTTTCCAAAAAGATACCATGTTAACAAATCTAAAAAGATGATGTGAGTGCCATTTATCAACGCAAAAAGTAAAGAAAATCCCATACTATGTCTGATGCAAGTACAGCTGACGAGATCAGCCTAATCCAAAAAAAGATTCTCATGAGCTGCCCATGCTGGCCAGTTTAGCCACGTAAAAAGTCCCAGTTTCAAGGTCAAGCACATAACAATTGTGGCTACGAAGTCCAATAAAGAGTTCAACCGTTAGCCATGCAACAGAATCCCACAATCAAATTTATTTCTCTCATAAGCCCTTGTGTTTCCTCAGAATTGTGTGCCCCACAGTATATTTAGAGTCATCGACTGGGTGCCTCATGCCAACTATGCCAGAAGGAGGAGACAAGCCATAATCACCCAAAGAATCAACAACTGCTTGTTTCAATAGTTCTACATCTTGGCATGGAATCAAAATTTATGATATATTAGTCCTTATCAGCTCACCTCGTGAGGCACCACTTGCCCCACTTTTAGGGCCAATTCTTGAACTGATTAATTATACATTTTCAGGGAATTCCACCCTCTGTGCACTCTGCTGTATTGTATCTTCCGTGAGTGCATAAGCACAACAAGACAATAGCAAAACACAGCTCATTTCATCAACTTGCTTAGGAGCCTTCCATATCCTTGAAAGAAATAGTCGTACCAAAAGTTCCATGTGTTATTAAATTATTTATCCAATTATTGAACTAAGTAATAAATATACTTATTGCGAAAAAAAATGAAATACCACTACTAAATATCCTAATTGTGTGGAAGTCTCGCAATGAAAATTTCCGACCACCGAAAATACCAATGTTTAAATGATTTATTTACTGTGTCGAAGTCCAGAAAAGAAAATCCCTAATTATCCGGAAAAATATTTGCTGCGCTGAAAAGTAGTAATAAACCACAATAAATACACGGTTCAGAAACTAGCCAAGCAATGCCCGTAGCGTCTTTCGATCACAAATTCACCAAAAAGGATGATAATCCCCTTCACCACAGCAGTAAAGAAGCAAAACCGGGAGAATCGCAGCACACGGCGGGGTGGGAGTGGGAGAGAGACGAGAGGAGAGCAGACCTGACGCTGGGCGTGGGTCGGGGCACGTCGGGCTCGAGGTCGGCGGGGAGGCCGAGGAAGCCGCCGAAGCGGTCGAAGGTGACGTGGGCGACGTGGCGCACGTCCATGGGCCCGCCAATCTCCATCCCCTCCCCGTCGCTGTCGCTGTCGTCGTCGTCGTCGTCGTCCCCCACGGCGCCGGCGGTGCACATGACGAGCGACCTCCGCAGCGCGCTGACCACCGCGCCCACCAGCCCCCCTCCCCGCCCGGACTGCATCGGCGGCGGCGAGGCCGTCCCGTCGCTCTCCACCTCCATGTCCTCCTCCTCGTCCTCGTCGTCGTCAAACTCCTCCTCCTCCTCGTCTTCATCCTCCTCCTCTTCCTCCTCGTCGTAGGTGCGCGACGGGGAGATCCCGAGGCCGAAGCGCATCTGGAAGGGCGCCATGGCGGCGAGGCGCCGGCCTGGCTGCGGCTAGCTGGGCGGGCGTTCCGTAGCGGGAAAGGGGAGAGGATGATACGGAAGGTGTGGGGGGCGACGCGGGCGCGGGCGGGCGGCCGTGGTGGTCTTTTGCCAGGTCGCGTTTGCGTCCCGGTTTTTATAGTAGTACTACCACCTGGGGTAAAGCTTAATCCCTTCCTCGTCTTGTGATGATCTGATCTGATTACCACAGTGCTAGTCTTACCAGCTGGTGATTACGCCCACGTTGGGTGTCTGTCGTCGCTTTCGATCGGTTATCTAGGATTCGAAATGGAGGCGGCCTGGCGGGGGCAGAGCGGAGGGAGGAAGTGGTTGGATTATGGTGGAGCATTAGTTAAATCCCGGCGCGGGTTAGTGGGGCGGAGTGGGGAGCAGCGGGTCGGTCGGCACCCCGGCCTGTGCGTGCGAGAGATCTTTACAGCCTGGTCTGGCAGCAGTAGTAGTGGTAGTTACGGCCGCACAGACTTACCACGTGCCCCGCGTCGTGCTCCGTCGACCCGTTCGTTCGTTCGCCAGCCACCATCCCGACCCGGCGAAGCGCCCGTGCGGGGCAGACATGGCAGGATGGCCGATGGGATGGCGTACGCGCATCATGCCCGACCCGTTTGGTGGCGTCGTTGCGCCGCGGGCTTCGTACATGCGGTGGCCGGGATCGACAGCGTTGTGGTCGAGCCGTTCTGGGTACGGGTCAGGGGAAGCTGTCTACGAACGGTTCGTTTCTCCTTTTTTTTACTGCGTGCTTGGTTGGGGAAGTCCAGTACACAGCTTTCTGCGTGTGCCGGACCCGACCCGCCCGCGCAGCTACCCCCGTACACACATAATCAATCATCGGTATGACGAGCCAAGCACGTACAGTACGTATGTACGTACGCCTACAAGTCAATCTAGAGCAAGGGTAGTGCCGTCCCCAAGTACATGCACTGTTTTCCAAGTTTGCTGGACCCCGCCGGCTGCACCGCCATAATGAGACCATCAAATCGTGACGTCACAAAGACAAGCAGCACGACGCCTACAAGACCGCTAGACGGTGTTCACGTACGCCGTATTTTTTTCCAGGTACATACTCCGTATTTGGTTACATACATTTTTGGTCTCCTCGTGTCTATGGCTTTGCACAGGCCGGTTATGCTCATACGCGCTCCAAGCCATGTTCTCCACCTTATTTCATTGGTCGCATCAATTTTGTGCAATCTCAATAGAGCTAAATAAGTAAAACACAAATAGTAGAGTCCGGTGCTTGTCACTCACATGTGTGTGTGGCATTTAAAACAAACGGACTAACCACAAATAGTAGAGTCATATTAGGATTACACATACTACCTCTGTCGTTCCTAAAAATAAGGCGTATAAATTTAGTCAAAGTCAACTTATAGTAATTTTGACCAATCGTATAGACAAAAAAAAATATTTTAGAATACCAAATTATTATCATTAGTCTCATCAAAGAATATATTTTTTATAGCATGTCAGTTAAATCTTGTAAATGTTCAATATTTTGTCTAAAAGATTGGTCAAAGTTATACTATGTTGACTCTTGACTAAAAATACATGCCTTATTTTACGAAACGGAGGTAGTAGCGGTTATAAGTGTCTATCTGACACGGCCGATACCGATTAAACATCAAACACACCTATAGACTTTACACGGTAGACACGGATCATGAATCATCGCTCTCACTCATCATCGATCAACATCAGGCTATCGGATGCTCCTCCCACTTTTTCACAATCTCCATGCGCAGGTGTAGTCAAAGATGATGACTCTCTAGACATTTGTTTTCAAGACCTTGAAGGTCAGGAAGCAGCCAATATTGGTAAACTAGCGATGGCAAATCCTGTCCAGGCTTGATCCATGGCAGCAGCCCCATTAAGATCAATGATTCTCGTCTTTCAGCTGCATCCAGTGTTGGTCTTGAGTACGATGGTTCTTGGGATGCTTCCCAGATGCTTACTAAAGCCAGGAGGGATGATAAGTAACTCCAACCAAAGTGTAAGAGCATCTCCATCGGCACCCCCAAACGCTAATGGTGTACGAAGCAGAATTTACAATTTTCCGACCTACGAAACACAAAAGATCTACTATCGAGATACGAGCGAGGTTAGATCTGATCGGTACCGACACGAATCGCAGAAGTGGTGTGGATGACGATATCGATGAAGCCCGATAAAGATTCGCACGGCTAAGCCTAACGGTGGGACCGTTGCTTACTCCACGTATCGTGCCTTCTGGATCCTTCCAGGAACCTTCTCCTTTTCTTCTTCTTATGGAACCAAAGTATGTACGATATATGCTTGTTTCTGTCGTTTCGTGTCACCAATAGCGAGGAGATGCTGCTGGGGCTGTCATAGGGTGTGCTAAATATTTGAAGATAAACTGGTAAGCATTTTATTTTACTCTTCCAATTTCAGTAGTGCTTTTGTTTATTTTCTAGAGGATTTAAGTTTTTTCTCAGAGATCACAAGATTTTAAGTTTGATATGAACTAGATGCCACATGGCATCAACTGCGGAGAGGATATATTGTGTTATAAGCATGTGCATGTGCCCCATGGTCAAGCTCAAGCAAACTGTATTGCTCGTTTTCTCCCGATCTGGTATGTTTGTCGTGGATCGGGCTGGGGATACTTACTCTGATTGTTCACCCTGCCAGAAGCTTCTCTACATCGGTGAAACTTGAATTTACATCAACCCGAATTCTCTGGATATTAGTTGCCTTATCTGCGTATATGGGATGAAATTAACGTGATTTGGGGTTAATAACATGAGAACATGGCGAGTTTTAGATTTCTCTGGGGCCGGATCATGATAACCTTTTATTGATCTCAGGTTGGAGGCAAGATCAATTGCTTCCCCTTGTTCTCTTCTGAGATATATCAAGTTCAGTTTTAATTCAATTTATCTTTTGAAGCTTTGATTCTGCAATTGTCTTTCTCTTTCTCAATACACTGATGATCTTCCCGGTAAAGTTTCAGTTGATCTGAGAAATACTTGTTAAACATGCTCAACAGTAAATGAACTTCAGTGGGGTTCACTGAATTTTTTGGACAAAGTTTGATGGCCAGATGTATCAATGATTGATTGCTTCTGTTTCGAAATTGTGAATGTTTTACTTGCTGAGATATGATCTACTTGTTTTGTAGAGCGAAGCCCTCCAATTGAAGAAGTGATCAACACATGTATGGTTCATCACTTCATTGTGTTCCTTACACCAGGTGAGAACAAACTGAATCAGAAGTTGGGTTAATTTGGCTGTAGTTACATTCAAGCAACCACAGTGACAAAAAAAAATACTTTGGTTTGATTGATACAGTTTGAGGCTGCATGGAGGCACTGACAAACATATGCTCTTTGTAACTATGGCATGGTAATTCCGTAGAAGGTTACAAAAAGTAATCATGATGCTCTATCAGCATGGATGGTCAAAGCTGACCGCCTGAAAAAGTTTTTTCTTCACCACGGTACTGAACCATACTGCTGTTTTTAATATCTTATATCACCGGACAACCTGCAGAGCAAAGAGCATGCTATCGTTCCTTGAACTTCAGTCAACCAATTCCATGTTGCACAAGCTTCTCTAGACCATGGTGAATACTGAATTAGGTGCAGAAGCTTTTCTATTTTAATATTATACTTGAAAGGTTTGATAACTGATAATATGTTTTATGTACTATCTATTTATATAGTCTCTAAACTTTCTAGCTTTGGTGATAACTGAATGCACATATATACTGTTTCCGCTAAACTGCGAGTAGTATGCACTCTGAATTTTCTACTTACCTATACTTTTTGTGTGACATCGTTGAATTACAATTTTAGTAATGCAACCCTTATGCCCATTTTCTTAGTTACAAGTTCAAGAACTGTTATTATGCCATTTTTGTGTGAAATTCTGAATTAATTTTTTTGTGAATGTCAGAATGTATAATCTGGTAGAATAAATAATTGTGTTGGCTGATACCATTTTTATAAGTCTTCAACTTTCTTCTTTTGCCATTTCACTTTCATCTTAGTAATTGTATATTGTTCAATGATAGATTTTGTTTTGCGGTGACATAATATCGGAATTTACATTGGGAAACAAAGAGATGAAGCACATGTTATTCCTGATGATTATCCCGAGAGGAAGTGTTTGTTGAGTAGGTTATGAAGATGATAAGGAAGTGGGACAAATGACAAAGGTGTAGGTCAACTGTGAGGGTTGTGCTCTGATGAAAATACCAAGCGGAAGTTGTATAGGTGAACAAGAAGTGAGAAGGAAAACCACGTATTTATTAGATGCATTATCTCCTTATGTTTATTCGGTTCGTGGATCCTCTGTTTTGCTTTTTACTTTATAGTGGATATTTCATTGCTCAAATTTGAATATCTTTAATCTTTTTATGTATGAAAAACATGAATTGAAATATATGATGGTTGATTTGGTTTTAAAACTTATCGTGTCTCAAATTTAACTTGTAGTGATGTGATGCACTTGTAACTACGCGTCTAATATTTATGGGCATTATATTTACACCTGTATGGCGGACTAGAAACTTAGCGCCCGTGGCAACGCACGGGCATTCAACTAGTCTGATTATTACCACAGTGCTAGTCTTACCCGCTGGTGATTACGCCCACGTTGGCTGTCTGTCGTCGCTTTCGATCGGTTTTGTTTGGGTTTGGCACGCTGGAGATTACTCTAGGATTCGAAATGGCGGCAGCCAGGACGGGGGAAGTGGTTGGATTATGGTGGAGCATTAGTTAAATCCGGGCGCGGGTTAGTGGGGCGGAGTGGGGAGCAGCGGGTCGGTCGGCACCCCTGTGCGTGCGAGAGATCTTTACAGCCTGGTCTGGCAGCAGTAGTAGTGGTAGTTACGGCCGCACAGACTTACCACGTGCCCCGCGTCGTGCTCCGTCGACCCGTTCCTTCGTTCGTTCGCCAGCCACCATCCCGACCCGACGAAGCGCCCGTGCGGGGCAGACATGGCAGGATGGCCGATGGGATGGCGTACGCGCATCATGCCCGTTTGGTGGCGTCGTTGCGCCGCGGGCTTCGTACTCGTACATGCGGTGGCCGGGATAGACAGCGTTGTGGTCGAGCCGTTCTGGGTACGGGTCAGGGGAAGGTTGTCTACGAACGATTCGTTTCTCTTTTTATTACTGCGTGCTTGGTTGGGGAAGCCCAGTACACAGCTTTCCGCGTGTGCCGGATCCCGACCCGCCCGAGCAGCTACCCCCGTACACACATAATCAATCATCGGTATGACGAGTCAAGCACGTACAGTACGTATGTACGTACGCCTACAAGTCAATCTAGAGCAAGTGTAGTGCCGTCCCCAAGTACATGCACTGTTTTCCAAGTTTGCTGGACCCCGCCGGCTGCACCGCCATAATGAGACCATCAAAACGTGACGTCACAAAGACAAGCAGCACGTACGCCTACAAGATCGCTAGACGATGTTCACGTACGCCGTTTTTTTTTTTCCAGGTACGTACATGCGCCGTATTTGGTTACATACATTTTTGCCTCCTCGCATCTATGGCTTTGCACAGACCGGTTATGCTCATACACGCGCTCCAAGCCATGTTTTGCATCTTATTTGATTCATCGCATCAATTTTATGCAATCTCGATAGAGCTAAATAAGCACCAACGTTTGGTCACATGTGTGCGCTTTCCGGATACAGGCACTCCATTGTTAGTTTACGTGTCCACTAGTAGGGAATGGCTTATAGCCACCAGCATACTGCTGGCCAACAAAGTTTTCTGCCGCCCAGCGCTAACAGCACTGGCGAACAACATTTCCTGTTCGCCAGCGCTACGCTCACTACCGCTGGCGAACAATACCCCTGGTTCGCCAGCGCTAAGGCCGGGCCCCACCTGCGCGCGCTACAGCCGCTGCCTCATATTACCGCTGGCGAACTGCACTTAGTGTTCGCCAGCGCTATGCTCACTACCGCTGGCGAACAGGTGCTGTTGTTCGTCAGCGCTAACATGTGGGCCTAGGACGCATGTTAGCGCTGGCGAACAACAACACCTGTTCGCCAGCGGTATTCTCGCAGATCTGCCATAAGTGGTACCCCCCACCACCAACTTTTCCCTCCACTCTCACTTCTTCACCTTGTCCCCTCTTCTCTCTCTAGCTCGAAATTATGCCAATTTCTCCACCCTCCTACTCTATTTTGAACCAATTAAATTTATTTTAGTTGGTATATATATGTTTATCTCCCTCCTAACACCATTTCTACCCAAAATTTTCCCTCCCTAGCCATCTAGAATTACCCCATTTCTCTCCAAAGCTCCAAAATTCTCCGGATATCATCGTGTAGCCATCTATTAATTTGAGGTGGGATGAATGATAATATATAATTAAATGAGTTTGTATATAAATTTTGTCCGGATACACGCGATATGCAATATGTGTGAAATTTCACCGGATTCAACAATGGTCGTGTGATGGAGACGATAAATGCATGTGTGCGCAATTTGTTGTGGAATGAAATTGAGTAGCCAACTATCGCCGGAATGTTGATTGATTTCCGTCTCGGCATAGTTTGGCACTCCCTAATAAACTCCTATTTGTAGGAAGGTCATGCCGAATTTTTTCGTGAATACGACATGAAGTGAAATTTTTGATATGAAAATGAGTTGCCACTTTGCCGGAATGTTGATTCATTTCCGTCTCGGCAAAGTTTGGCACTCCTCTAACCTCCAATTTGTAGGAAGGTCATGCCGATTTTTTTCGTGAATATCGAAATATATATATATATATATATATATATATATATATATATATATATATATATATATATATATATTATGTTTGGTTCTAATATTAATTATATCGGCGCGCTCTCGTGCAGGCGACATATAATGGTGGTCGTTAAGAGTGAACGTGTCGTGAATAGTTACTTGAGACACGCGACAGAAGACATGTTACAAAATGGCCGCAAGGAGATACGATGTCCATGTCGAAAGTGCAAACTAGGGGGCTTGCTCAATCCCTTTACCGGAGACTTGCTCAGTCACCTCCTAAGGTATGGTTTCATGGATGGGTATAACAGTCAGTGGGTAAGTGATGATGAAGATGATGAAGTCCATGGGGCGGCGGCGGTAGGAAATGATGTGCAACAGGACAATAGCAACGATCGACTAGAACTACAGCAGGACCAACTACAGCAGGACCAAGATCAACCTCATGACCCCGCACATGATCATGGAGAAGATGTTGAACAAGACGTGGAAGAAGATCACGAGGACACAGGGACACCCCTAACGGAAGTTGTGCGTAACCCTCATATGAAAGAACTGCTTTTGAGAAAGACGACTAACTCGATATCTGCTGCTAGAGAGCAATCGAAGCTGGCGCAACTAGAGATAGACTCGAAGACACCGTTGTATGCAGGCTGCGGTCCGGGAGAGTCCCGCCTGAGAGTGGCCCTCGATGTTCTGCAGATGAAGGCGAGATACAAATGGAGCGACATAAGCGTCGATGCAAGCCTGCAATACTGGCACGATGTCCTTCCAGAGGGCAATACCTGTCCTAAAAGTTGCGACGAGGCCAAGAAAGTCGTGTGCCCCTTTGATTTACCTCACGAAAAATACCATGTGTGCATCAACGATTGCTACATTTATCGGAAAGAGGACGCGAACAAAACCATTTGTCCAGTTTGCAGCGCCGCTCGATACAAGAAAGGGAAGAAGAAAGCTCCTCGGAAAGTTGTGTGGTACTTTCCGCTCATTCCCCGTCTGCAACGGTATTTCGCGGACCGCAAGGAAGCAGAGCTCATGCGCTGGCACGCGAAAAGGAGGAAAAGTTTTGAAAGATCCAAATCGGAGTGAAAAAGTAATTCTGACACATCCTTCAGATGCAAGTCAATGGAAAGCAATTGACTGTGAATATCCAACGTTCGGGGCGGAGGCAAGGAACATCAGGTTGGGTGTGAGCACCGACGGACTCAATCCGTTTGGCAACCAAAGCAGCACCCATAGCACCTGGCCCGTGTTTGTATGGATGTACAACATCCCTCCCTGGCTGTGCATGAAGAGGAAGTATATTCACATGAGTATGCTAATTCAAGGGCCGAAACAACCAGGCAACGACATCAATCTATACCTGAAGCTGCTTAAAGATGAGCTGGACACGCTATGGGCCGAGGAAGGGGTGAACACATGGGACGCCTTCGGTGAACAATATTTCCCAATGAGAGTTGTCTTACTCTGTACGGTTCACGACCTACTAGGCTACGGATATGTGGCGGGCCAGGTGTGCCACGGACATAACGGTTGCGTGAGGTGCATGGATGACCCCACGTTTATGCAACTTCCGAAAGATCCTGGGTCTTCGAAAACAGTTTTCGTTGGCCATCGAAGGTGGCTACCCAACAAAGACCCGTGGAGACGGCGAGGAGACCTTTTTAACGGTGAGGATGAGCTCCGTGGACCTCCACGTAAGAGGTGCGGCGAAGAAATCTACAATTTGCTGAATGATTGGAAGGAATGCCCAGAGCCGGGAAAGAAGCAAAAGGCGCCAAAACCGCTTCTGGATGTATGGAAGACGAGGTGGGACTTGCCATACTGGCCCATTCTCGATACGCCTCACTGCCTTGATCTGATGCATATCACGAAGAATGTGTTTGAAAGTTTGTTTGGCACGCTGCTCAACATGCCGGAGAGGACCAAAGACGGGGTGAAAGCAAGAAACGACCTGAAATATTTTGGTATTAGGGTAGATCTTCAGGGGGGACGCCCGGATGATGACGACGGCGATCAATCGTGTGATGAGGAGACGGATGGTCGCAAGGACAAAAGGGTTAAGAGGAATGACTATTACTGCCCCCCCTCCTGCTTCACTCTTAGTCCGGACGAGATCACAAAATTGATGATGTGCCTTCTCGGAGTCAAAGTCCCTAGCGGTTACTCAGGGCTAATAAGCAGATTCCTCGACGCGCAGAAACAAAAGTTTAGCGGGATGAAGTCTCATGACTGTTACGTGATGATGACGCAGATACTTCCGGTTGCGATCCGCGGAATAATGGACAAACACGTCCGGGAAACCCTGTTTGGCCTCTGTAACTTCTTCGACGTTATATCTCGAAAGTCGATCACGGGGAAGCAGATCTCAAGGCTGCAGGAAGAGATTGTCGTGATACTATGCGAGCTTGAGATATACTTTCGACCATCATTCTTTGACATATGTGTTCATCTGTTGGTCCATATCGTGGACGATATCATCCATCTCGGGCCGTTGTTCCTGCACAACATGATGCCGTTTGAAAGGATGAATGGGGTCATCAAAGGATATGTTCGCAACAGAGCTCGTCCGGACGGAAGCATCGTTCAGGGCTTTCTCACCGAAGAGTGCATCTCTTTCTGCACGAATCATATGGACGTGGAGGACCCAGTTGGTCTGCCCAGAAACAAGCACATTGGCAAGCTCGATGGAGTAGGTCACAAAAATGGACGTAGAGAAGTGCATGTGGATCGGGCTTGTCGACGCACCGACTTTAACAGGGCAAACTTAGTAGCTCTCCAACACATTGACATGGTCGATACTTGGGTGGAAAAACACAAGAGCTCGATTATGAAAAAGTACAGTGAACAAGGCAAGCGGAGGACCGAAGGAGAAATAATCAGAGAGCATAACTCCACTTTCTTGCGTTGGTTTAAAGATGTGATCGTCGCTAATCCACCGCCAAGGGATTGTGCGAAAAATAAACTATTGTACGCCTTGGCACATGGCCCAGCTCCCAACCTAGCGACGTTTCAAGCATATGATATCAACGGGTTCACTTTCTACACAGTGGAGAAAGACAAAACTTCCGATTATCAGAACTCAGGGGTAACAATGGAATCCTACACCGGTGACAAAAAGTTAAGATACTACGGAAGGATCGAGGAGATATGGGAGCTTAACTACTCTGGAGAGAAGGTGCCTATGTTCCGCGTCAGATGGGCTAGGATGTCGACCGTCAGAAAAGAAGACCAATACTTTACAACCATGGTTATTCCCGAAGCCGGAACCTCATCAAGCGCGAATGTCACAGCGCAAAATGAGCCATGGGTATTGGCTAAGCATGTGTCCCAATGCTTCTTCATAACAGACCCCGCAAGGCCTAGCCGTGTTGTCGTGAGGAGAGGGAAAAGAAATATCATCGGAATGGATGGAGTCGTTGACGAGGACGAGTTCGACACGTTCGGCGACCCAAATATTAACGATGATCAAGAAGATGATGATGATAGTCATGCAACATACACAACAAGAAGAAGCAGAACTACGCTACCTAGGCATGGTCTTCCATTCAGAAGAAGAAGTCATAATGTGGGATTAAATTATGCAACTGCGACCAAAAAAGGCAAAAAGATCAAACACTAAGAAACTATATATGTATGCATTTGTCTGCCAATTGTATGCGACGAAACTATGTATATGCATGGATCAACTGGTCTGATATCGATGTGCACTTATTATAAATTTAATGTACTTGTTCTGTATTTCAAATGTGTGGACTTATATTATTTGAAACATAAAGGAAACAAATAGAAATTAAACATGAAGGAAGCAACGGAAAACAATAGAACACAAATAAAACATTATTATTTGTAATGTGTTTGAAATTAATTTGTAATGTGTTTGAATTATTATAAATGAAATGTACTTGAATAATTTAAACAAATAAAGAAAACAAAATAAAACATTATTATTTGTAATTTGTTTGAAATTAATTTGTAATGTGTTTGAAGTATTATAAATGAAATGTACTTGAATAATTTAAACAAATAAAGAAAACAAAATAAAACATTATTATTTGTAATTTGTTTGAAATTAATGTGTAATGTGTTTGAATTATTATAAATGAAATGTACTTGAATAATTTAAACAAATAAAGAAAACAAAATAAAACATTATTATTTGTAATTTGTTTGAAATTAATTTGTAATGTGTTTGAATTATTATAAATGAAATGTACTTGAATAATTTAAACAAATAAAGAAAACAAAATAAAACATTATTATTTGTAATTTGTTTGAAATTAATTTGTAATGTGTTTGAATTATTATAAATGAAATATATTTTAATAATTTAAAAGAATAAAGAAAACAAAATAAAACATTATTATTTTTAATGTGTTTGAAATTAATTTGTAATGTGTTTGAATTAATGAAACATGTCTTTGAATAATTTAAATGCATGTATTATTTAAATAAACATATTATTTAAATGCATGTATTATTCAAATAAACATATTATTTAAATGCATGTATTATTTAAATGCAGTACATATTATTTAAATGCATGTATTATTTAAATAAACATATTATTTAAATGCATGTATTATTTAAATGCAGTAAATAAAAAAGGGTAGCGCTGGGCAACAGAGCAGCTGGTTCGCCAGCGCTAAGTTACCGCTGGCGAACATGGACTTGTTCGCCAGCGGTAACTTAGCGTTGGCGAACCAGCTGCTCTGTTCGCCAGCGCTACGCCCCACCTGTGTGCCACTTACAGGCGGACCCACTGCCCTCTGTACATCTCGATCAACACTTAGCCGTTTTCGCGCCCCTCTCGATCGCGTGCAACTGACAGAGAAGCGCGACGCCGACGATCGCTGCCCCTCGCCTCCGTCCATCTGCCTCCCCTCGCCTCCGTCCGTCTGTGCCACCTCGCCGGACGTCGACGTCCCCCCTGCGCGCACTGCCCCTCCCCTCTCTCCTCTCTTCTTCCTCCAGCCACTGCCCCGCTCACTCACGGCCACCTCCCAGCCCCCGCTCGCCGCCGACCATCCTCTGCCCTTCTCCGGCCACCTCTAGCCCAGGTCGTCTTCGGCCACCTCCCTGCAGCTCCCGCACGCCTCCCCTGCGGCGGAGCTGCCACTTCTAGGCTGATGCTGCCCTCTCTTCTGCCCTGCACGTCAGGTGTTCGACCATTGTTCTGCAAGAACAACAGGTAATGTTTTTCTTTTATTTTTTGTCTATGATTTACTTTGAACTCATATGTGGCTGTTTTAAAACAGAAAAATTGTTAGCGGTGGCTCGTATTCCATTGTTGCTTGCTCACTGTTTGACTAGAGAGGTTTTATATCCTCTACATGTTTTTTCGTTCTTTTTTGATGGTTTGATTTCAATGGATGAACTGTGTAGTTTGCCGAACTCGTTTCTCAGCAAAAAATTCAAAATATCTTTCTATTCCTTTGTTCACGGGGGTGTTAATTTGATGCCCATCATCACTTGTTTCCTATGACAGTGGAGTCAAAATTCAGACTTTTTTCAGTGCGATATTTTGTTTGGTGGTAACGAATTCAGTGCCCATCATCATGCATTGGCAGGTGCATGCAAACAGTACCAGTACCAGTGTGTGTGTACTGGTGGTTAATGCAAACAGTACCAGTACCAGTACCAGTATCATGCATTGGCCATGTGCTTATTTACCTAGTGTGTGTGTACTGGATGTGTGTGTGTGTGTACTGGTGGTTAATTGAAGAAAATTGAGAGAATTTTGTATGGAATTTTTGGTTTGATCAAGTGAATTAGATAGATTTTTTTATGTACTGCAACCTGTAGTAAAGACTAGTACTGCAACCAGTAGTAAATTTTGGGTTGCATTTTAATTTTATGAACAAAAAGAAACTACCTAGTGAAATGCTTAACATAAGTGAAAAAGAAGCAAGTTTATGAAACTTTGCGTTTTCACCTTCTGGCAATTCTGGCATTTTTCAAACAGAAAAAAATTCATTATGTTTTGTGCCCATGTGCTTATATATCTTAACAGAAATCATAGTTTTGTGCCCATATTATGTCACAATTGTTTTTGGTGGTTGGTGATGGTTGGTGGTGATGGTTGGTGGTGATGGATGGTGTGTATGGATGGTGGTGATGGAGTTGTGATGGATGGCGTGGTGATATGGGTGGTGGTGATGGATGGTGGAGATGGTGTTTTCGTATGGATATGTGCCCACCTTCGTGTGGATGACGATGAAAATATGAGGGGATTATACGAGGGGTGGGATTTTATGTGCAGGTACCCCACGTGAGTCCCTATTTTGCCGGAATGTTGATTAATTTCCGTTCCGGCAAATTTGGGTACTCCATTTGTGATATTTTTAGCAAAGGTCATGCCGAAATTTTCCGTGAATTTTGGCATGATCTTTGCTAAAAATATCACAACTTAGAGTGTCCGAAAAATTTGGACTCATATGGGGTATACATCGTCTAAATTGTAGGATTTGTTGAACTTATTTCGGGTTTTCTCTCCTTCATTAGATATGGCTCACAACGACGAGGCGGGTGGCTCTGGTCTCGGACACGGGGACGACGATGCGTGGCTTTCTATGCTAAGCGCCGGAGGCGGACCCGTAGATCTGCACCCGGATCTAGAGATGCCTGGCGACGATGCAGACGACGAGATGGACGAAACCGTTCGCCAGGAACTAGAGCCGCGCAACGATACATCGGGCGCAGAAGGTGATCAAACCGGAAGTGGCACCGGGGATACCGCCTCCGGTAGCGAGGCGTCGGCTAAGCGCAAAGATAGGCGGCACAACATGCTCGCCACCATGCGGGAAGAGTTCACGGTAGTGGACCCCAAGAGCGGTGCTCCCCTCGAGCCGGAGAGTTATGCCAAGGGCTATGGAAACCAGATAGGCTGCATAGCTCGAGACTTCGGCAACGTTAATATGGAGCACCTCAGAGCTAAAGAAAACAAGGCTAATGCCGCCCTGTTGATTGAGAAGCTGCACACAAGGTACAAATTCCCGGATCCTTACGACAACCAGGACCTGAAGAAGAATCTGGTCAACTCGTTAGCACTGGGAAAGTTCGCCAAGGCGTTTACGACTTGGAGATCCAGTTTGCGGGAGATGCTTGCGAAGGGTAAGGATTTTGATGAGATCCATAAGATGTGGCCCTCCATTTCCGAGGAAGACTTGGCCCAATTCAAGATCGACGAACTCAAACCGGAAAGGGTGGCGCTGAGTAAATGGGGGAAAGAACAGCGAAAAAAGAACATTGGCCCTCACAATCTCGGAAGCCGGGGTTACCTTGGGAAGCAGAAAGTCTAGGAAAAGGAGGATTCGAAGAGAGAAGGGCCGAACCCGTTTGACAAGATCACCGACCCGCAGGTGAGAAATTTTGTCAGGGCCCATTATAGGGAAGATCCCAAAAAGCCCGGCGATCTTGTGTTGAACGAGAAGGTCAAGCTGCTCGAGAATAAGTATCTCGAGGAAGAAGAAAAAGAACGCCTATCTCAATCTGACGGGGGGTCCTCGGCGACGACGAACAAGGACCCGTATGACACCCCTTTCATTAGGGCGCTTAACGCGATGAAGGGAGTGCCCCTTGACAAGAAGCCGCATCGTGGACATGTGCATGGCCTCGGAAAGGGTCATCGGCATGCGCACTACTACCCGGACACCAAGGAGAAGCGTAAGGAGCGGAACAAGGGCCCGGAGAAGACGGTCGACGAGCTTGTGAACGAGAGGCTCAATGAGCTCCTCCGTACCATCTGTGCGTCCGTCGCTCAGTCCTTAGCGCCGTGGATGCTAGGTGGAGGACAAGGGCCGCTCCCGCAGATAAACATAGCCCAAATGGTGTAGCCAGCGCCGCAGAACGTGGCCCCCGTCGTGGCGCCGCAGAACGTGGCCCCCGTCGTGGCGCCGCAGAACGTGGCCCCCGTCGTGGCGTCTGCTGCGCGGAACGAGCCGGCCCCCAACCCTCAGCCGGAAGGTCGCAAAGATCCGTCGCCGCCCCGCCACATCTCTTCAACGCCGCCGCCGACACTTAGCGGTCCATCCCCCTTGTCCGAGCTCAATTCCCTCACGGTAATTCAACGTGCACTGCTTAATTGTATATTATGACTTGATTCGTGACGGCATCAATCTCTAACAACGATCGCGCGATGTTTCGCAGGCCGACGAGACGGGATGCACATTGCTCCTTAATGTGAACGGCGAGTTAAAGGACGTCGCCAAAGGAAAAATCATGAAACCTCTGAACCGCGTATCCCACGGCGTTCGTATGCCCGAGGACATGTTCAGAGTGACATTAAGTCGGGTGCTCCCTGGTTGCGGTGCTCTCGATCCTCCGAACCAACCACCCGCAGCCGACAGCGAGTTGAACCTGGAGCAATGCTTGGTTTGGCCATTGACCTGGCCGAAATCACTAATTCGTTTGGAAAGTACTCCTGCCAACACTCCAACACCGGTCCAGGGGTCGGGGCACCCGAGCCAACACAAGGATTTCTCACATGCAAAGTCCGTGCAACACGACGGCGACGATGTTGAAGATGAGAACCCCAATGACTACCTCGTCGACGATCCTTACGAGGGGGCGCCCGGCCTGGATGATCTTGATCAACTTCTCTTGCCAGCGGAGGAAGCGGATAAATATCGATGCACAAAGCGTCTTTTCTCTTCTCAAGAACCGGCAGTCCCCGAGCAAGAAGTCATCAGCCAGGATGCCCTCAAAGAGGCGGTAGCGGATGTATTTCATAAGACTCAGCCTAAGTAGACCACACGGAAAAGAACTAAGAAGAGTTCTGCCGTTGCATCGATGAGCCAACCGGTGGAGGGGACCAAGTCTAAGCCGCAGACATGACGTGTATTGGACAGGATACCCATAACCGACTGGCATCAGGTCCATCAGTTGGGCAAACCGATGCTTCCGCCGAGGTTGGTCTCCTTGCTGTCAGGTGATATGCGTAGCGTCCATGACGGTGTACTATATATGGAGGAGATGCTTCTGAAAGAGAAAAATCCAACGCTGCCGGTTTTGGTCGCAAAGGTGCCATCTACGGCGGGATTTGTCACTGAAGGCAACGCAAACAAGATCATCATTAGATTTGACGACATTTTCCGGATGTTCCACATGACATCACTCCACTCGTCAATCGTCCGTCTGTTTACGCTCAGCTTGGCGCATCAGCTATCCGTAGAGAATGTCAAAAACATCGGGCTAGCAGACCCCTACTACATGCACGACATGTACTTGAACAACCCCAGGGGTAGGGCAAAAGCGACAAAGTACCTCGAACAAGTGTTGCTCACTAACCATATGAACAAGAGGATCACCCTCGTGCCCTACTTTCCTGAGTAAGTTATATTTCCCATCTTTACATAAGTTTGCGCATATACAATTTATGAGGATTATATATATGGACTCTCCTGTTTTGCGCAGAAACAAATACGGCACCCTCATCATGCTCTACCCGAGAGACGCGCACGCAGTATATCTCGACTCCGGGAGTACGATGAAGGAGAAGAACTACTC
Source organism: Alopecurus myosuroides (assembly GCA_028641055.1). NCBI lineage: Eukaryota > Viridiplantae > Streptophyta > Magnoliopsida > Poales > Poaceae > Alopecurus > Alopecurus myosuroides. The sequence continues at coordinate 140,360,816 of CM054059.1, forward strand.
CCTCATCAAGTCTGTTCTCAATGATGCTATGGATGGCTACATCAGGGGGGAAGGATTCTGCGACAGGAAGAAACAAATTCAAGGCAAATATGTGTTCAGACACAGAACAGAGTTTCCCTGCCCCAAGCAGGCGCCAGGCGGCCATATGGAGGCATGGTACCTCATCCAACACATGACTGAGATCGTGAAGGACCAACATAGTCTGCAATACATGTCTGCTGTGGACAAATGGTCTCGCAGCATCGTCGAATGGTCTGATGCTGAATACAGACAAAACTTTGGTCGAATCCAGCGCAAGCTCTGCACAATCATCTATAAGATGTAGTAACTTCAGGATCTACCTTCCACTGGAACACCCCACCATCTAACAATGAGTTGCGACAATGTGTGCTAGAGCAGACTGACGAGAGACCATTCAACTCGTTAGAAGGTGCTCTTCCGTTCCCGCCGGAGAAGAAACAGAAGATCACAACATCGAGGAAGAAATGATCGACGGTATGTATTCGATTCGTTACGAATTGATCCTAATAAGAACTTGTGATTTCCTTTGCCGGTCTAATGCTTTTATCTTGGTCTACAGAGAGATGAAAAAGTGGACGACGCGCTGGCCCTAGCGAAAGATCGCAAGCGGAGGCGGAAGCTAAAGCGGAGGCGGACCGTATATCTAGTCTTCTTTGCGATTGATCTCTATATCGCACGTACGTTGTATAGATGTCGTCATACCTTTGTAATCGTTGAACTAATTAGATGGCTATATTTTGGGTTCGAAATCTTCCGACATAAACATGTTATTGAGATCAATGTGTTGTATTCGTACTTATGAGAATTGGATATGGATGCATATGTATCGATGTGTTAATTTCGTTATCGATGTGTTAAATTCGTTATGGATGGATGCATATGTATCTAACAGTGATTTATATGTGTTGAAGTTTATAAATTACAGAATTTGAATGTATTTGGACCTGTATAGTATAATATCAGAATATACAAACTGTTATACAAAAAAAAAATACAAACCTGGGAAACTTACCACTGGTGAACAAATTACATACCGCTGGCCAACACCACCACTGGCGAACTAGACTCCTAGCGCTGGCGAACAAGTACCTCTGGCGAACAGAGGAGCTACCGCTGGCGAACATAGCGCTGGCGAACAAGGCTTTGTTCGCCAGCGGTAACATGCACTACCGCTGGCGAAGTGATGTTTGCCAGCGGTAACCTGCTACCACTGGCGCAGTAGCGCTGGCGAACACATGTTCGCCAGCGGTAGCTTAATCTTGTTCGTCACTGGTAGCCTATTTCCTACTAGTGGCCAGCATCGGTGTCACTTAAAACAAACAGACTAAACACAAATAGTAGTCATATATTAAGATTACACAACAGCCGGGTAAATTTTTATCTAGAACAGATACTGTAAAAGTTTGTAGACCCGTAAAGTTTTAGAGGCCACCGAAAATGCGAGACTCCGACCTCTATGTTCACAGTTTGAAGCGCAGTATACAGGTCACAAACTGTCCAGAATTCTCCCTGCGCCGCCATACGTGCCCAAAGCTTCGACCATCGATTTCTTACGTCTCTGGCAAAATGTTAAAGTTTCGTTCAAAAATTGGCACTCGTCGCGCTCAGGCCGTCGACCTCCGTGCCAGCGTAGCTGGCCGTTTCATCCCTATCACGAGTGCTTCGTCCGTCGTTGGCGGCGTCCATCTTTCCGCCTGCACGGGGGGCTTCGTCACACAGACACGGGGTCTTCGTCCTGACCTGCCACGGCGGGCTTCCCAGATGAGGTTCGTCTGCGTGCAGCCCGTCCATGGGAGCCCAGGGGTTTCGATGGGGGGAGGGGCTTTGTCCCAGCGGTGGCGCGGGGGGGGGGGGGGTTGTCCCTGCGGTGGCGCGGGGGAGGGGGGTCGTGCGGGATGCAGCGTCCGGGGGGCTTCGCTCCAGTTTTTAGACACGCATGAGATAGGCACGGGGGATGGGGGGTCCGCCGCCAGTGGTCGATCTATTTTCGCGGGGGAAAGAGGAAACACGAATATTCCAAAAATATGCTCTTTTACAGTTTACCTTTTGAGTGTCTATTCTGTCCGGGCGGTTTTTAACCACTAAAGTCATTTTACAGTTCGAGTTTTGCGCTGTTTTAGGGGTCAACTTTTAATGTCACTCCTAGAGATGCTCTAAGTGTCTATCAAACACGTCCGATACCAACAGAGTTTAGACATCAAACACACCTACAGACTTTACACGGTAGACACGCATCATGAATCATCGATCTCACTCATCATCGATTAACATCAGGCTATCAGATGCTCCTCCCACTGGATGATGACCCTATAGACATATGTTTTCAAGACCTTGAAGGTCAAGAAGCTGCCAATCTTGGTCTAATGAGCGGTGGAAAATCCTGGCCAGGCTTGATCCATCGCAGCAGTCCCATTAAGATCAACGAGTCTCGTCTTTCCGTTGCATCCAGTGTTGTTCTTGAGTATGATGGTTCTTGGGATGCTTCCCATATGCCGACTAAAGGCAGGAGAGATGATAAGTACCTCCAACCCATGTGTAAGAGCATCTCCACCTACACCCCCCCAAACCGGTATTGGTGTACATAGCAGAATTTAGAACTTTCCGATCTACGTAACACATAGGATCTACTATAGAGGTAAGAGCGAGGTTAGATCTGATCGTTATCGACACGAAGCACATAAGTGGTGTCGGTGAAGCCCGATGAAGATTCCCACGGCTAAACCTACCGGTAGGACTGTTGCCGACTCCCCGTATCGTGTCGTATGGATCCAGCTGAGTGAGGGCATCACGTGTTACCCCTCCGAGAGTTCGCACGCGTACGTCCGTCAAATTCCTGCAGCTCTTCGCTGTACAAGGCTAATCGTTACCGGCTCACAATTGAGGCGGAGAGATCCCAACACATGGGATTTCCACCCTTAGTCATTGATTGGGTCAAGGTGTAACACCTGGGGTGTTTACCCTAAGTTAGAAGTTGTTTGTTTTTTCTTTTTGCTTGCATCACATGCATCATGTGCATTGCACCATGTTTTCCAAACAACTCAAAAATCCAAACCAATTTAAACTTTCAAAACATGTATGAAATTTCCAATTAAAAGTTGCAACCTAAACAACTCAACTTGTTTTCAAATAAGTTTGAAGTTGATTTATTTAAATTGCTTGTTAATAAAAAGTTTACCTTTTGTTAAAACCCTAATGGTAAATTCAAATAACAAATTCAAATCAAATCCATCCATGCTTGGCATGTTTCAAATGTGGGTTTAAAAAATTAAATTCTTGCAAACAATTAAATTAAATAATGTTTTCATAATTGTTTGAGTTTATTGAATAAAATTGTTTAAGAAATCAAATCCTTATGAATCCTATTTAAAATTCAAATAGCCATTTTAAATCTTTGGCCATTTCAAATTTTTGGAAATAATGTTAACATAACTTTAATCTTGCTGTTAGTTGTTTCATTAGAAAATTTATTCATAAAATAAAGAATTAAAACCCTTCTATTTATCTCTCTCTCTCTTTCATCTCTTACAAAAAAAAGAAGGAAAATAAAAAGAAAGGTGAGCTGTGGGAGACAGGCCAGCCCCCTGCGGCCAGCCCACCTGCAACCCACCTAAACCCACAGCTTTTTCCCCTTTCACCCCAGCCCACCACGGGCTTTCCCCTAGCCCAGCAGCCCAACACGCCCTTCTTCCTCGTACGGACAGAAGGGGGGTGTCGCTGTCTTTTTCCCCCACCATGGACCACCTGCTCCCCCCCTTGCCCCCTCCTACAAGAAGATCCCCACCGAGGCTCCCTCCAAACCCTAGTCTTTCCCCCTCCTCTTCCTTGCCCGCCGCCACCTTCTCTCTGTCCCTTAGCCCGTCGATTTCACCACCTCGTTTTTCTGACGGCGTTGCTGTGCTGCCATGGCCGGAGTTCGCTTCTGGCCACGCAGGCGCCCTAGGCCACCTCGATGCCGTCAGACCAAGGGAACGGAAACGCCACGCCAGCGTCTACCTCCTCGTTATCAAGCTTGAGCGCCAGGGGCCGGGGATCGCCGCCTTCCTCTTCGACTTAGTCGCCTCCGTCGTCTGTCCCTGCCGCTACACCGAGCCACCTGCTGCGTCTACCTAGTGGTGAGCGCCCCCCCCCCCGTTCCCTCTCCTTCCCAATTCCTGCACCCACGAACTGCTGCACCGCACCACAAAGCCCCCACATGGCTCGTACGCCTTGCCGCGCTGCGCCGTGGCCGTCACCGACCGGCGATCGACGCCAGTTTCCCCCACCTCTGACGGAACAGCCCCAACCCTTGTCTGAACTTCGAAGTTCAGTTAACAGCAGTAACGTACAACATCTTTCGTCAGTATCCTGTATCATCACGAACTCAGCAGCACCGCAGTGGTAGCATTCCTTTGCGCGCAGCGCGCGATCCGGGTTCGATCCCCCGCGGAGGGGATAAAACCCACCTTTTTGTCAATTACGCGCAGGGGGCAGGACCCACAGGTCATTGACCCCCCACGGCCACATCATCGCACACCCGCGCCACTGTGGCACCATGCTGGCCGTGGCCCACTGTCAGCCAGCGTGGGTAGCCCTGCCCTCTGTATAAAATGTTCTGCCCTATTTTCTTTTAAATGATATTTAAACCTAAATATTGAACAAATAATATCTTCTTCATTATAACTCCAAATTGCACAAACAAAATATGTATCCCAATCAGAAAATCATGAACTTTTCAAATATATATTTTGTTTACTGTTTTGAACATTCCAAATATTTTCAAAAATTCAAATTCAAATAGCTCTTTTGAATTTGATTAAATCCATAACAAATTCAAATTTAATTCAAATGTCACATATGAAATATGTTTTCCATGCCAAATTGAACCACCTTTTCAAATATAAACTTTGTTTCATGTTTTGAATAATTAAAAGTGGTTAAATAATTTAAACCTTGTTTAAATCATTTAAAACTGCCAAATTCATAACTTGGTCAAATTAAATTCTTTTTGGACCTATAAAATATGTTTTCAAACCAGAAAATTATAAACTTTTCAAATATGGATTTGAACTAATGATTTGAACAAATAAAAATTCAAATAAATTCCTAATTGAATTAAATTCATTTAAATCTTGTTTAAACTTGTTTAATTCATGAGTAATTCATCTTAATTCCTTTTTTTCAACAAATGAAACATGTTTTCCACCTAAAATTTGGTGTTCTTTTCAAATATGAACTTTGTTATCTGTTTTGAACATTTAAAATGGGTGAAAACAACAAATGCTTGTGTAACTCCTTTAAGAAGCAAATTTTCATAACTTAATAACTAAAATTCCAAACTTGGTAAACTTCATTTCAAATTGAATCCCTTGTTGTTTTCTTATTGTTTTCATCATCCATGCATCATTCTAATCAACTTTCACATGATGGTTATTTATAGATCATTTAATTCCACATTAATTCATGGGCTTTTCCATATGCAATCCCAATTGCATATGGGCCCATTTAAATATGTTTACCATGTCAACTAGTTTATCTTTGATGCATCTTTAAACTTGTCATGCATCCATATCTTGATCATGCTGGATCTTTTGCCGTAGTAGTAATTGTTGCATCCGGTGTTTGTTCGAGGTTCGTTGCTTCTTCGCGGATAGGACGTTGAGATGATGTGAGCAACGACAAGTTCTGTGGATGTACCTCTACTTGCTGGATCTCAGGCAAGTATACTCACTTGCTGCCAAATGGCTGCCTTTCATCACTTGTTACCGATTCTTTCCGTTGTTCTTATTCTAGCCTGTTGATTCGATGCTTGTGTCTCGATCCTATCATATTTTTACCTTGCAGCCATGATATAGCATTCCTTCCACTTCCTATTAACTGTTGATTGTTTACCTTGTTGGCCCCCGTGTCGTAGTTGCATGCTTAGTGTTGTTTGCGCTCTAGTCCTGTTATCTTTTGCTCTATCACCTGTTTAGTTTGATAGTTGGGTTTCAACTCAATCAACAACATGTTAATGTTTTGGGTAATAATAATTTGATGATAAGGCACCGGCAGGAGGCCCGGCGTGGTTTTGAGGCCTGCTAGTGTCGACCCTAATTAGGAAAAGGGTCTTGTCTACTGATCCATGATGAGCGCACTAACCGCATGTGGGAAGCGAGTATGGGCGCCCCCCTCAATTTGATTCGATTCGCATCTCGTCCAAATCGCCTCATTTAGTTCGGGTTTTCCATTTGCCGCATGCATATGTATTTTGCGAACCCAGGCCAGGGTGGAACTTTTGTAGTCGGCATTTAGGGAGACACGTTCTTAGAGTGCTGTGAGGGTCCCCTTTTCTTCGTGGGGCTTGATTAGCCGTGCGCTCAACTGCACGTGGTTCTTTGGGCTTGATGCGAAGAAGAGTTGGGTTGTGTTGAGTACCTCGCTTGGTGGGTTTGATCCCCGTCTGGCGGGTTATTCTTACGTGTACGGCCAAATTGGTGCACCCCTGCAGGGTAAATCTTCTCGAGAAGCCGTGTTTTCCGCGGTTATGGATGACTTGGTGAAAGTACTGGCTAACAAGTACTCAGAACAACTTACAACTAACTAATGATAACTTGACTAGTAATAGTCTTATTGACACAATAAGTTGAACATCATTAATCCAACAGTGTGAGTTATCCTTGGGTTGCTTCCTTAGTAGGGGGTAACATTGGATGGGTTTGTTTGGGTGGTTAGTACTAGTTGGTTACGATACGCTATCTTATCCCCCTCTTTTAGCCGGATGTTGTATCGAGTCTCTGTAGTTAGTTAGTGCAGCCCGCTGCCGCTTCTTTGCAATAATCCTTTTCCTTTCCGTTGAACCCAAAGTATTTGTATCTTGTGATGACTGGTTACGCCGGTATCTTGTGAGTATGGTTTATCCACTTGCCAGTACTTAACCGTACTGACCCACGAATCCTTTTTCGTGGCTGCATATTCAATATTGCAGTCAACAGGTTTGCAGTCTGACGACGTTAGCTTGGGAATCCCTCCGGCTTGGCCTGGGCAGGGATTGGACGCTCTCGGTTATCTCCAGGACTCTTAGTCCAATTTGTATCTTGTCCGTAGTCGGACGCTATGTTGTTTCTTCCGCTGTTATTTGGATCTTTGTATTGTATCAGTTGTATCCTTGGCTCGTTTGAGTCTTCTTGTATATATCTTTTCTGTTGTTGTTGTGGTTTATTCGTGAACTGTTGTAATGTTATCACAAGTGGCAATCTGGAATCGGTTATTATGTGGATTTTGGCGGAAATGCTGAAATCTGCATAGTGCCCGATCTCGGGGCGTCACACAAGGAAATTCTCTCTTCTGGTTCATCTTCTGTTCTATTGAATGGTGTCCCTGGAAAGCCTTTTATTTGCAAAAGAGGGGTCAGACAATTCTTTGTCTGCAATTCTTTATGTGCTGGAGGGGGGCGTCGAGTCTTCTTAGTTAGGATCATGGATGGGGGTGCCATAAGCCTACTGGTAGAACCGTGGGTGGAAGCATGGTAGTACTAGAAACAAGGACACGATTTACCCAGGTTCGCTACGTCGCAACTTGGCGGCGTTCCTACTCCTGCAATCTCACTAAATCAGGGCTGAAGTCTGAAGTATACAGAGTACAATTGTGAGTATGGTTTCGCTAAATCGGCGAGGATGAACTTTCGGTGAGTTAGCTTCTAGCTATTGTCGTTTTGTTCTCTTGCTCCCGTCCGGCTTTATGTAGATAGTCGGACTAGGTCTTACAGGAAAGAAATACCTGGAAGACTACGGAAAGTAATTCTATTCTTGGAAAGTAAGGCATCCAGCTTCTTCTCCAAGCCGAACCACGTAGTGGGCCGTGGTCCGGGTTCTTCTATAATCCGGATTCCTGCGCGTCAGGTTACTAGGCCGCCCAATGGACCTTACTCCATTGCCTGCGGGCCACCCTGATAATCCGGCCTTTGGCCAATGCCACACATACCCCTAGTTGGCATATATCCGACAGTAGCCCGAAGAAGAAATAAGACTTCATTCTGCCGTCCTTTGTTGATTTGTATTCTTCTCAGAAAAGTCGATGCTTTAGTCTTGAATCTTCTTTCACTGAAACTACTAATGCCAAAATCGGATTTCTGAAATCCAACATTTCTTCCACGAGTCTTCGCAGAGAAAGAAAGTGTGACGTAAGTGGGAAAATCATGCTTACGTCATTGACGCTTGGTTTTGGTCAAAAGACTGAAATCGTATCTATGACAGATTTTGTGAGAGAAACGAGGAGATAGACATTATCACCCCGTTTCCTCGTATCCTGGATTTTTCGGCGTGACACGCGTCAATCATCCAACGGCTAAAATAGCCGTTGGGATGAATCTCGGCGTATTTGGCTATAAATAACCCGTCTCGGCTCCTCCGGCTATTCTTCCGCTTCTTCCACCTCGAGCACTTCCAGAGCACAACTGCGCACTCCGCGATTTCGAGAGAGAGAAGAACGAGCTCAATCTTGACTGGAGAACCAAACATCGGCGTCCGGAGATCTATTCCACGGTTGTGCCGCCAAGAAATGGCATCCGGTATCCCTTCGCACGCGTCTGAGATCACCGTCGACCCCGAGCCTGCGGCGGAGATTCTCTCTCACTCTGCCCCACCGGTTCCCCCGAGCACCTCCACAGGTGCGCTGGAGATTCCTACGAGCGCATCAGCTGGCGGAGATCCTAGCTCCACGGCCAGAACCATGCCTCTGCCGTCATTCGTTCTTCCTCCTCCTCCTGTCTCTGAATCAGAAGACGGGGAATCTTCTGCCCATGTTGGCGAACCCACGGTGGCCGTCGCCGCCACCGGAGGTGAGGAAGAAGAAGGTGGGGACTCCGGCAATTGGAGTCAGTGCAACATTGCACTAGCTCTGATGCATAGCCCGGAAAAAGACGGCTTCCTCGCCAAACATAAATGGCGGGTGGACGAAGACGACATCGAGCCGTCGCCGAAGGACGGGGAACGGGTCGTCCTCGCCTCTCACGTTCTGAGAGGTATGGGTTTTCCGCCTTCCACCTTTTTTCTCTAGGTTCTGAACCATTACGGGGTTCAGCCCCATAATCTCCCTCCGAATTCTATTCTTTATATCGGTGGGTTCCACGCTTTATTCGAGGGGTATTTAGGCATAGAACCTAGGCTCGATTTTTTCCAGTACTGGTTCAATATGAAGCGAAACACATTTGACGGTGTTCTCCCCACCTGCGGAACCATATACTTTAACCTTCATAGGTTTAGGGAAATATGGTTCCCGAAAATCAAAACACCTGAATCCATCAAATTCTGGACGGGTTCTTTCTTTTACTACCCGGATGTTCCGTTTCCTGGAAAGGAGACGGGCATTCCGCCTTTTCAAAACTCTTCCGCCACTCCCAGAGACAACTGAGCTTTGGACGCAGTCCAGGTTCTTCCTCCGGACTTGCTGCAGATCAAAAGGCGGATCACAAAACTCGTTGTTTCCTCTCCTCCCTTGACCGGCATGGATACAGTCCTTTGCTGGCTCGGAAGGAGGATTCAACCTCTCGCTTTTCACGGAGGCCGTCTTCTTTGTGAATACACGGGGTCGGACGACACGATGAGGGTGACCGACAAGGCCATGTCTCAGAAGGACTTCAAAAAGCGCGTCAAAAATTTGGTGGCTACTCGTGACCAATACGAGGAAAACCTTCCAATGTTTAACGCCGAAAATCCTCCTCCCAAGGTATGCTTTTTTATTTTGTCTTTTGGGAAGGTTTTCATGCTTTGCCTTTAACGAATGTATACTAAATTTTATCCGTGTTTTCGGCAGCTTGAGACTCTCACAGAGGATCAACTTGCTTCCGCCGAGGAGGAGGCGGAGCTAAAAGCCCGCTTTTCAGCGTCCGGTGGACGCAAGCGCAAGAAAATCTCGGCGTCCACTGAAGTCATTTATCTTGACGGGGTTCCCGTTCCAACTTCCAGGTAAAACTTGGAGTATTTTTTTTGCATACTTTCCTACTTTTTTGCATAAGTATTTCTTCTCTGATCTTTTTTCTCGGTTTTTCCTCTTTTGCCAGCCTTTCTCCTGTCCCTTTGAAGGGAAAAGGCCATAAAAAACTAAAGGCCGCTGCTCGCCGAGGACCAAAGCCTTCTCCTGCCATTGCCCCGGACACACCAGTGGCAGGTGGAGCGGAAGACCATTCCGCTCCTTTGGAGGATTTTGACCTCCCTCCTCAAAGCCAGCCCAGCCAGCCTGATACGGCCACTCCGGTCGTGCAGGAAAGGGCGATAAATTTTGAAGAAGGAGGGCCTTCTCTCGTCCAGCCAATCGAGGAAATTCCTCGTTTTGATGAGAAGTTTAAGGTAAAGCAGGAGGCTTGCTTCAATGAAAACGGCTATATGCATCCATGGGAAAAAAAAGCAATTTGCCCGAGCCCCCTGATTCGTCCTTGGCCAAAAGGCGGTTTAATTGTGCGGAATAATTATGTTTTCTCGCCTCGGCGGGTTATTCAAGATGGAATCCACCACATGGGGATTTCCTTCTCGAAGTAGTCCAAGGAGTTCATCGAAATGCTCACTGGGCTACAAAGGATGAGCCAGGTATATCTCTAGCCCCCAAGTATTAAGACAGAAGCATTCTTTTCGTTTAATACTTTTCAACTTTGCCTGCTTATTTTTCTAACAAACCTCTTCCTTTGTATTCTTTTAGCAAACCGCCGAGAACATCAACATGGAAGTTTTCAAGAAACTTACCATGAAAACCAAGAGGTGAAATCCCTCCTTGGTATTCTGAATGAAAAGGACTCGGAAATTTCCGAGCTTCAAAACCAATTCATAGAGAACACTGGTAAATATCTCCTACACTCCTTGCTTTTGGTTTCTATCTTGCGAACTTTTTCTTTAAGTATTTCTCGCGCTAAAACACTTTTTTGCCTTCTTTTCTTTTCAGCCTTATTGGCTGAAGCTCGACAACTTGCTGTGGATGCTGGGAATGCCCAAAATCTCCGCAACGAGAACCTGGAGCTTATTAAGATCAATGTGAAGCTGCAGAAGGATTTGGAAGAAAGCTAGTTGGCCCTTGGTTTGTCCGAATCTTGGCTTTCTTCGCAGGCCGAGAAAGACAAGAGGACCATCCAGGACCTTGAAGCTGATCTTCATCTCAGGCTTGAGGAGGTCGCCGAGATGGACAAAATCATTGGTAAGTTTTTGTCTTTTACCAGTTTTATCATTTATTTGTTCGAATGCATACTTTGCATTTAAACAATTGGCTTATACTTGCTATTTATGTGCTTTGCAGCAGAAGGCGATCCTTCAATCTCTCAGATTGACCGTATCCGAGCTTTCAGAGATTTTGCTGCTTACCAGTAAGTGCATTCCGGATAAACAATACGAATTCTTGGATGCCAGCAAGCTGCCTGAAGCCTTCGCGGAAGTTGTCAATCAGTGCGAAAGCTGGCTTAAGTCTGCCGCCCGCAGTGGAGTGCGCATGGCCTTAGGGCTTTTGAAAATGCACTACCCCACCTCCAAGTCTTCGCGCATCGCCACTGGAGTTCCTCAGGGATATACTGAGGCGCAAATGGCGAAGATTTTTGACTCCATCAAAGGGCATGCCTCGAAGACAGCTCAGATGGTTTCCACCAGCACATTCTACCAGGAAAAATAATCCCTTCTACTCTGGAGAATCCGAGCGACAGTGAAGGCGAAGATGAGGACGATGACTTTGTCGATGCCGTCTAGTCTCAAGCCCTGCAATGCTGGAAGCGAATAGAATGCATTACTTTCTTCTTAGGATGAAATATTCATATGTAATCCATTCTTTTATTTTATATGAATATAACTTATCCTTTTGCAGTTAACTTTGCCAGTTTAAAGTTTTCTCCCTTTTCTTCTAAGTTCTCTGGTTTTCATGCTTTAACTTTCCTTAGTGTTTAAATGATTCCGAAAGTATGAATTCTTCACACCGAGTGACCGGATTAAGTAACCAATCAGTCGAAACTCACAATCATGGATTATACTCTGGCACTTTACTTACTAGATCAAGTGACCTAGCAAAAGAGACAATCAGATAATACTTAGGAAACTAAGGAGTATTGAGAATATGAACTCCAGGCACGCAGGCACAATCTGGTGGTCTGTAGCCTTCTTAGGCCAAAAAGCGTCCAGTTTTATAACTCCGAGCACACATGCAAAATTCGGGTTAACATTGAAGCAAATTGAAAGATCATTGGGAAATAGAAAAGGCGGAACATGCATTGAACAGTAAAAACAGAAAAACAATTTGCATGCATTTCCGACAACTTTATTTCATGATCTCAATAACGTTTACATAGAATTGGACTAGGTATAGAAAGGACGTAACTGTTGGATGCTCCAGGTCTGGTTGTCTCTCCTAGCTCTACATATATGCTTCTTTTCCTCTCGCGATTTGAATTTTTTGGGCCATCTTCAGTATCCTGAATGTCTACAAGGTAGTATAACCCGTTTTTCATAGATTTGATAATGACGAACGACCCCTCCTAGATTGGTGCTAATTTGTGTTTTCTTTCTTGCATCAGCCTTAGTACTAAATCACCTTCCTTAAAAGTGCGATGTTTGATTTTACGGCTATGATATCGTCGTAAACCTTGCTGATAAATAGCGGATCTGTGCTGCACAAGCTCTCGTTCCTCTTCTAAAAGATCGACTGCATCATGTCGCGCACTTTCGACATCCGTCTCATCGTATGCCTGCACTCTAGGGCTATCATGGATCATGTCCGTTGGAAGCACTGCTTCTGCACCATAAACCAGGAAAAGGGGTATTTTCCCCGTTGATCTATTCGGTGTTGTTCGTATGCTCCAAAGCACGGAAGACAGTTCTTCTACCCATGCTCCAGCTGCTCTATGAAGAGGAGATTCGAGTCTTTGGGGGTCCGACGCCCCCAAAGAGGACTCCATTGGGGGTGCGAGACATAAAATATATGGGTGTCGATGGAGATGCTCTAAGGATCATAGTGTAAAGATATTACTCCACGGAAAATGCATATGAAATAAGCCTCATAAGAATATTGCAAACAAAATGCAAAGAGATTACTCCATAGTATTAGGGAGTATGGACAAGCAATACCCTTATACCCCTTGAATTTAACATCACATGGTTGAATCATCGTCACATAATAGTAAATGCATACAAAACAAGCCTCGTGATAACATTGCTCCATATAACATTGGAAGAGATGGTTCTACTGTACCAATGAGCATGCATAAACAATGTTGTTTGCACATAATACAAGGTACACTGTCGCACCCGGACTTCTAAGGGATACTCGCCGTTCCGTTGAACAGTAGTAGATTGGATTACGGGGCTTACCGGCACCCGCGTCCTCTTACGAGTAGGCCAACACAAGTATGTGTGACAACCAACCCCTATCTGTTCAGCGTCGACGTAAACTATCCCATAGAAATCAGGATACTTCCATTGACGTACTTCAAAACATACACACATGGTACGTCAACGGCATTGGAACAAGTGATATCACAACAGATCTCTACGACACAAAAGATTGAAAAAAAAAGTTGCAAATAGCTCTCATTAGAGCATAGATAGCAAATACAATCATCTAGAGGACACATGTCCCAACAATTCATCATTACATCACAGCGGAAGCATTCAACATGTCTGAGTACAGACAAGATCCAAAAAGGCCTAAGAGGCCGGAAACGAAAAGACGGAGCCCATCCACGAAGTCTCGAATCCTGCCCGGGTCCGCTATCTACTCGTCAGCAGTCTCGTCATACTCCACGTAGTAGCCACTATGTAGATCCTCGAAAACGTAGTCTGCGGAAACCACATCCCCAAAGGGGTTAGTACATAAACGTACTAGCAAGCAAGACTCACAGTTCACCAAAGTGTAACCCGTCAACACCAAGCACAGATGCTTTGGGTTCAACGGAGGAAAGGGGATATAAAAGATGCTGCAACTGGCTGCTCTAACCAACTACAGAGTTACTACCACTTCCGGCTAACAGAAAGGAGATAAGATCGCGTATCGTAACCAACCTATCAACTAACTCCAAACAAACCCATCCTGGATCTCGCCCCTTATCCAAAGAAGCAATCCGAGGATAACTCACACAGTTGGATTAATGATGGTTCAGATTATTGTGTCAATAAGCCTATTACTAGTCAAGTTGTTAATCATTGGGTGTAAGGTTGTTAATCATTAGGTTTAAGTTATCCTGAGTACTTGTTAGCCAGTACTTTCACCAAGTAATCCATAACCGCGGAAAACACGGCTTCTCGAGAAGATTTATCCCAGCAGGGGTGCACCAATTTGGCCGTACACGTTAGAATATCCCGCCAGACGGGAATCAAACCCACCAAGCGTGACACTCAACACAACTCAACTCTTCTTCGCATCAAGCCCAAAGCACCTTGGGCGCACGGCTAATCGAGCCCCGAAGAAAGGGGACCCTCATAGCACTCTAAGAACGTGTCCCCCTATATGCCGACTACAAAAGTTCCACCCTGGCCTGGGCTCGCAAAAACATGCATGCGGCAAATGGAAAACACGAACTAAATGAGGCGATTTGGACGAGATGCGAATCGAATCAAATTGAGGGGGGCGCCCATACACGCTTCCCACATGCGGTTAGTGCGCTCATCATGGATCATTAGACAAGACCCTTTTCCTAATTAGGGTCGACACTAGCAGGCCTCAAAACCACGCAGGGCCTCCTGCCGGTGCCTTATCATCAAATTATTATTTAACAATAACATTAGCATGATTCATTGTTTAACCTCGAGCCCCAGAACATAATAGAAATAGTAACGGAAAGTAACGGGTAACAGACTCGAGCAAAACAACCCTAAGCATGCTAGTAAGACACGGGCAACAAGCAAAAGGTTATAGGTATGGAGGTGAGGCAATATCAGGGTTCAGGGTATCATGTGATAGGTTCGTAACAGAAACAACTATTCATAGGGCTAGCAGAATAGACAACGGAAAAGTATCGGTAACTAATGTTGAAAGGAACACGATGGTTAATGTGAGTGAATACTTGCCTGCAAACCCAGTAGCCTGGTACCGAGCTAACTCCTTAGAAGGGGGGTCGTAAGTATCGTCGGTCTCAACGTCGTCGTGTATCCGAGAAGAAGCAAACAAACAATGCAGAAAGATAAACAATCAATAACATGGCATAGTGCACAAACATGGGATGATGCATGACCATTTAATTGATGCATAGAAATAAACTAGTTGACAAGATAACAACATGATTAAATGGACCCACATGCAATTTGGATTGCACATGAAAAGCCCATGAATTATGGTTGAATTAATTTTTTTACAACAAATCAAATTGTGTAAGTGAATTAGCATGATGCATGGATGAGGAAAACAACAAAATAACAACAATGGAACAATTTGAAAAGAAGTTTAACAAGTTTGGAATTTATTTATTAAGTTAAGAGATTTTGGTTTCTTAAAGGTGACACACAAGCACTTGTTGTTTTCACCAATTTTAATTGTTCAAAATAGATAACAAAGTTTATATTTGAAAAGAGCACCAAATTTTAGGTGGATTACATGTTTCACTTGTTGAAAAAGGATTTCAAATAAATTATTTATGAATTACACAAGTTTAAGCAAGAATTAAATGAATTTAACTCAAACATGAACTTATTTGAATTTTTATTTGTTCAAAACATCAAGTGAGATTCATATTTGAAAAGTTTATGCTTTTATGGTTTGAAAACATATTTTATATGTCCCAAAAGAAATTAATTTGATCAAGTTATGAATTTAACAATATTAAATGATTTAAACAAGGTTTAAATCATTTAACCAATTTTAATTATTCAAAACATGAAACAAATTTTATATTTGGAAAGGTGGTTTAATTTTGCATGGAAAACATATTTCATTTGTTGAAATTGGATTTAAAATGAGCAAGTTATTATTTTGGCAATTTTAAATGCATTAAATAAGAAACAGTTGTTTTCAGCAATTTAAATTATTAAAAACAGCAAACAAAATTTATATTTGGAAAGTACATGAAAAGTTGATTGGAAAACATATTTATTTTGTGGAATTTGGAATTTTTATGCCCAAGTTATGATTTTTGCAAGTTTAAGTGAATTAAACAAGTTTTTAAATATTTCACCAATTTAAAATATTCAAAACAGTAAACAAATTTTATATTTGGATAGAACATTCAATTTGGGACAGAAAACATGTTTAAAAAGTTGGATTTGGAGTTGGGATGAATTACTTATGCATTTTACAAGTTAAGGTGCAAATCTGCCATTTTTATCACCTCTAGGGACTTAGGAAAAAGTATTACAGGGCTAGAAAAGAAACTGCAGGGACCTAATGGTGATTTCTGGTGAAGTGCTGGGTCAAAACAAGTGGGAAAAAAAGATTTGGTTTTTGGGGCGCAGGGGGGATCGAACCCCTGCCCTCTGCCTGTGCGCGCTGGGTGCTAACCAATGGGGTGGGCTTTGATTTGTGATAGGAAGGGGAGCAGTGGGTGGTTAAGGTGGTGGTGCGAGTTTTCTTTTCTGAACTGGACATTGGATCGCTGGTTTCTGTAACTAGACAGAGAACGGAGGCAGCAGCGCTCGCCGTGGGGGGCGCCATCCGCGGTGTGGGTGGCGTGCGCGGTGGCCGAAGGAGGGAAGGGAGAGGGAGGAGAGGTAGCGAGGGGGAGGAGGAGCACTCACCCGAGGGTCCTCGAGCGGATGGAGGTCGGGGCGGACAGAGGTGCAGCGGCAGAGGTTGGCCGGCGACAGGCATGGACGGCGGTGGAGCTCCGACGCCTCCCCGGCCTGGCCGAGGGCACGGAGGCGCGGAGGACATCCCCCCGGTTCCATTCCCGGGCACGGATGGTTCCGGAGGGGGCTAGGGCGATGGCGGCGAGACCGCAAAACGACGGCCACCGCAGCTCTCCCTCAAGTTCAGTAGTTTCAGAAGATGGCAGGGGTTTTTGGAGAGGATATCGAGGGGGAGAGGAAGGATGGCGGCGATGGGAGAAGGAGGGGCTCTAGGGTTAGCGAGAGGAGGTGGTCTAGGTTTTATGGCGGCCTTCGAGCTCGTACGGCAAGAAATCGGGTGGAGGAGGGATGATCCTGTGGTGGTGGAGGTGATCGTACAGAGGGGATGACGTCAAGGAGGAAGACGACTGAAACGGTATCGGGCCAGAAGGAAAGAAATGGGCTTGAGTGGTGCTGGGAAGAAAATAAAAGGCTGTAGGCTGGGAAGAGGGAAAGAGGGGGAGAGTTGGGCCTGCTGCCTCTCTCTCCCTGTGTGTTGTTTTTATTATTTTGGTTCTATTTATATTTTTTTTTGCTGCATTGGAAAATGGAAGAAATAGATAAGGTTTAGGGCTAGGAAAAATGTGAGAAAAATTAGGTAAGCTCATTAGTTCAAAAACAAACACTTGCCAAGTTTGGATTTGTAAAAAAAGTTCATATTCTTTTGTTGTTTGCAAATTGATTCAATTTTGAATGACTTTGATAATTAAGTGATGATTAGTGAAAACCATATTTTTAATAGGGTGAACCCTATGGGTTAAATTAGCAACAAAAGGGTAGCAAGGTTTTGGTAATTTTTACAATTTGGAATTAGGTGTTGTTTGATTTTTTTTTTTTTGAATTTGAAATACCAATTGAATTAAGTTTGGGTTAATTAAATTATTAAAAGCCATAATTTCAATGGTTTGAACCTTATGGTTTGATGGAAACAAATGATTGATTTGTTTTGCAATTTTCATAATTTTCAACAGAGTTGCTGTTTTGGAAAGTAATTGAATTTGAAAAGGGTTTGGTTATTGGATGCATTTTTATAGAAACAAAACAACAGTTTTGAAATCACACTTTAATGGAAACAATTGGTTGTTTTTATTTGAAATATGATTTTGGAAATTGTAACATCACAAGGATGAAACAAAAGGTTTGAATTTTGGTTTGAAATTCAAATAGAAAACAAACGAAAACAAAGGAAAACAGTTGGAAAACAAATGAAAACAGAGGAAAACAAATGGAAAACAAGCAAAACAAATGCAATCAACATGATGTCATGATGCAAAACATAAAATAACAGAGAGCAAACATTCTAATGGCTATTTTTTCATACTTGGGATGTTACATACACCAACATGCACACGAGCAATGTTGTTTGCATATACTACGAGGTACACTGGAATCATCTCTTGCACATAAGATAAATTCATAAGAGTGTCGGGGGGCTACCCCCGAGTAGGGGTAAGGTAGGTGAGAAACAAGGCTCAAGTTGATGTTTACCAAGTTCAGCCGTACCGAGTTGGTACTGGCCGAGTAGGCGGCTACCCGGTATCTCGTATCCGGTTAGTTTTATTCGGTAGAAAGAACAAGAAGCCAGAAGGAAGATTCAAGTGTCGTCCTGGATCAGCCGGGTAGCGCTCGGGTGATCCGGGTAGTCGTGAAGCTGCTCTACTCGGGCATAAAGTCAATGGAGCCGTTATGGGAGATCCCGCGTATCCAGGGGCCGTACAGGCGTGCGGTTCAACTTACTAGGCGCATGGTTATCCGCAGAGAGACGTGGGAACAATACGGGTTGGTAGCTGTCATGTCCTGTCACTGACAACGGGGACAGGACATGTCAGTGGCCTACTCTAAGAGACTGACAAGGTGGACAAGACCTGTCAGCCGCATACCGCAGCGACTTTCGGCGACGGTGTCAGCGGGAACACGGAGGCGTGCACCGTTTCCACGGTGGAGTTGTCTACTCCGTACCTTTTATTGGTATAATACTGGTTGGCCACGAGTATATAAGGTGGCCAACCCCCACCTGCACGAGGGACGTTGGATCTTAACTCATTTATTGCGAGGCCTCGTTACTCACAAAGAGAGAACAGTAGAGAGAGCTAGGCGCTGGCTACTTGGCAGGGAGAGAGATATTAAGAGATTGTAACTTCTGTACTCGGTGTGACCCAATACAGAGAGATTGGTTGGAGTAGGGGTGTTACCTCCACACGAGGGCCCCGAACCTGGGTAGATTGTGGTGTTTGTGTTGTTCTGTGCGCGCCTAATCGGCGTGCGATCCCTCCTCGAATACCTACAGCGTCCATCGGCCCCAAACCTTAAGCCATCCCATGGCATCTGTCTTCTCCACACCACGACAGTTGGCGCCCACCGTGGGTCCAGCAGCGGCGCTGGATGGGGTGCATATTCGGACGGGACCTGTTTCTCCGTCGGGGGAGCGCGTGGTTTGTGGCCTTGTCCACGGATTCAGCTCCTTCGATTTCGTCAGCGACAACGCCGGTGATTTCGGCGGCAAGCCCATGCCCGCAGGCGGCTCCGTCCTCTCCTTCGGCACGCATTTGGTGTACGTCGCCACCACCGTCACCCGTGAGTACCCCGAGGTGGTGCTCGTCGCTGAGGACCCTCCTGCTGTTATCGCCGTCCACGGGAAGCCAACCGGCTGCTCTGCGGGCAGCGTGGAGGTGATGATGACGGGCCCGACTATTGATGCCGGGAAAGGCGCGCCCGCCGCGCCCGAAGTCGTCGACGAGCCGGCTGCTCGCCAGGGCCACAAGCCCTATGACCGGCCTCAGAACATGCCGGGCTACAAGGATGCCACTACATCGACGGCGATATCGGCGGCTCATGCCGGCGTCGAACACCTTGGTATGCCTCTCGCCACGGACGTGGATCCGACCATGGTGAGGGCGCAGCTCGAGCAGCAGCGCCAAGCCTTGCTTATGGAGGCCCAGGAGCTGGAGAAGGTTAGGCTTGAGCTCAACCTGGATCCAAACGAGTACAATAGAGCCCATGGTTTTACTCTTGTATCTAGAAATCCCAGCAAGATAGGAATCGTTCGTCGCAACCTAGGTGCAGAGATGGCTAGAGATGGTAGAGCTACTAGCAAGTATGTTAGCGTAGTTTCTGCTGGTAGGCCGAAATACAGCTCTCCTGCCAAAACACTTAGAGCTGCAGAGGCAGTTGCTGCCGAGTTGCCAAATCTAACTGGTGAGGCTCGCGCAAGGCAGCAGGAGCGGCTCAATGAGCTAGTTCTAGAGGCTGGTAGGCATAATGAGGCTTTCCGGCAGGCTAATCCGGGAGCTGGTGGGTCCCATGTTGTTCATTTGCATGGGGCAAGATCTATAGGACAGGCCTCATCGCCACTTCCCGGTGGCGAGAGGGCCTAGAGTGTGAACTCTGGGAAGGACAGACAGATGCAGGTGTACGACCCGGCTGTCGCCGGAAAACAGCACGCTGTAGAGCGGCAGCCCGGCCAAAAACACAATGCTACAAATACTGGCCGCCAGGCTGCCCGAGTTCATCAAGAGGGGCAAGGAGGAAACCGAGATGGCCCATCTCGGCATCATGTTGCTAACCCTGTTCACCGTGTTGTTCAGCCACAGGTGCTTGCTGCAGTTCTCAACCCGGTTGTTCAACCCGGTCCGGTGTACCAAGACCGCTACAACGACGGCTACTCGGCAATGGAGCAGGCCGGGTACGCTGACCCAAGAGATCTCGCGGCTCGGTTGGGGGGAAGAATGCTGGAGCCAAGTGATGCAAGATACAAGCTGGACAGAATCTATCGGTCCGAGGAGATAGAAGCAAGGGGCCCGCCCGGGCCAAGCTGTTTCGGTCCCAAGATCATGCAGGAGCCGGCCGTGCCCAAGTTCCAGCTGGCTAGAGGAACCAAGACCTATGACGGAAGCACAAAGCCAGAGGACTGGCTGAATGACTATGTGACTGCCGTGTATGTTGGAGGTGGCAACCGGAGATGGGTTGTTCGGTATGTGCCCCAGATGTTGGAGGGCCCTGCCCAGATCTGGCTCAACAACCTGCCGAAAGACAGTGTCAACTGCTGGCTTGACATCTCGGAAGCCTTCATTAGCAACTTCACCAGCACTTACAAGAGGCCAAACCGGCCACAGCAGCTCTCGGCGTGCAAGCAAAGAGAAGAGGAGACTGACCGTGAGTACCTTACTCGGTGGAGCACTCTGAGGAACACCTATGAGGGTGTGAACGAGTCACATGCCATTGCCTGGTTCGCTCAAGGCTGCCGACAAGGCAGTATGCTATGGCAGAAACTGCAAAGGGAGATGCCAAGTACGCTCGCCGAGACAATCAAGATTGCAGATATGTATGATCTC
The DNA here is from genome assembly GCA_028641055.1 of Alopecurus myosuroides. Lineage (NCBI taxonomy): Eukaryota > Viridiplantae > Streptophyta > Magnoliopsida > Poales > Poaceae > Alopecurus > Alopecurus myosuroides. Next base: position 140,381,898 of record CM054059.1, read on the forward strand.
GGCGGCCCTACTCAGCCTCTGCTCGATTCCTTTGAGCCGAAGAGGAAGCACCATGATGGATCCTGGCGCCATGACCGCCAAGACTTCCGCAACAAGAGAAGGGAGGACTGTCCGGATATCCGCTATGGGTCAGACCATGTAGTTGCAGTTACTCAAGACGAAGGTGCTGCCGGGAGCAGCCAAAGGCAAAAAACTGCTGGAGCCCAGTATGGGAAGAACCAGACTCACGGTTAGATGTTCAAGAAGCGGTACAATGCTCCCCGGCAGAACAATGCCCCCTAGGAATCCGGCGACCCTCCGATATTTGTCTTTGAGAACATGAAAGATGGGCCGTGCAGCTTTCATACTCGGCATCCGAGTAGGCCAGCCAACCACACTACCCGACAGTGCAGCTGGTGGGACCGAATTAAGAGCGAGGGCTTTGGTCAGCTGCCTCCTCCTCATCATCATCTTCCGCTCTCGGGCGCCAATGTGCGGCCTATCCGGGCAGCTGCTCCTAGGCCGGCCGAGAACCAGAGGAGGGAGAATGTGAATCAAGTGGCGCAGGGAGCCAACAACAACAACAACCGCAACTACAACAACAACAACCGCAACAACAACTACTACAACCGCAACAACAACCGCAACAACAACAATGCCAACCAGAACAATAACAACAACAACAACAACAACAACAACAACAACAACAACAACAACAATGGTGGTGCTGGGGACCGGAACCAGTACCAGGAGCATCATGACAGCTACATGGTGTTCACCACTGAGCCGGATGACAAACAATGCCAGCGCAGGCGCGCAATGGAGGTGAACACCGTGATGCCGTCTGTGCCACATTACATGGATTGGTGTGACCATGACATAGTCTGGTCCAGAGCAGATCACCCCAAGATAATGCCCAACCCGGGAACATGTGCTCTGGTGGTGGACCCCACTTTCTTGGGGACCAAGAAGAATGTGAAGTTCAGCAAGGTGCTGATCGACAACGGGAGCAGCATCAACATCATGTATCGAGATACCATGGAGAAGCTCGGCCTCGCCGAGAACATGCTGCTATCCAATCAGACTACTTTCCATGGCATAGTGCCGGGAGTGTCTTGTGCTCCCATTGGCCGGATCTGGATGGATGTGTTGTTCGGCACAAGGGAGAATTGTCGGACTGAGTGCCTGCAGTTCGAGGTGGTTGATCTACAGAGCCCTTATCATGCTCTACTCGGCACGCCTGCTCTGGCCAAGTTCATGGCCTCAACTCATGCGGCCTACCTGAAGATGAAGATCCCCGACCCCAACGGCATCATCACCATCTCGGGTGATTACAAGCGCTCTCTGGAGTGTGCATCTGATGGATCTCGGCTTGCCGAGTCCATGGTCATTGCTGCTGAGAAGAAGAAGATTCATGAGGTGGTGGCTCTGGCCCAAGAGGCTCAATTCGGTATGCCTGGCAAGCCGAGCTCTCAGTATGGAGCCACCTTCCAGGCCTCCCAAGAAACAAAGAAGGTGAAGATTGAGCCGGAGTTCCCGGAACGTGTGGCCATCATTGGTGCCGGGTTGGAGGAGAAATAGGAAAGCAAGCTCATCCACTTCCTCCGTGAGAATCGGGATGTCTTTGCATGGTCCAATCAGGACCTGCCAGGTGTCCCGAGGGAGTTGGTTGAGCACTCGTTGCATGTGCGGCCGGATGCCAAGACTGTAAAGCAAGCTATGCGCCGCTTCGCGGCTTAGAGGAGGAAAGCCATTGGTGACGAGATCACAAGGCTGCTAGCAAGTGGATTCATCATGGAGGTGCTGCATCCGGATTGGCTGGCCAATCCGGTCATGGTGGAGAAGAAGAAGGATGACCCCATGGTCGCTGTGGTGTGGCGCATGTGCGTAAACTACACCGACTTGAACAAGGCCTGCCCCAAGGACCCATTCCCGCTGCCCCGCAAGATTAGGTGATCGATTCCACTGCCGGGTGCGAGCTTTTGTATTTTATTGATGCCTACTCTGGTTTTCACCAGATACCTTTGAACCCGACTGATCAAATAAAGATTGCTTTCATTACCCCGTACGGGGCTTATTGCTATCGTGTTATGTGTTTTGGCTTGCGGAATGCTGGGGCTACTTATGAGAGATGCATGCAGAAATGCCTGCATGAGCAGATTGGCAAAAATGTGCAGGTGTATGTAGATGACATAGTCATCAAAACAAAAGAAAACACACTCTGCTGAGCGATATTGAGGAAACATTTGCCAGTTTGTGCAAATACCGGATGAAACTGAATCTGACCAAGTGCACAGTTGGCGTCCCGACTGGCAAGTTACTCAGCTTCTTGGTATCTAGTCGGGTCATTGAGGCCAGTCCTTCAAAGATAAAAGCTATATAGAGCATGTCTTTGCCGAGGTCATTGAAGGATGTGCAGAAGTTCACCGGGTGCCTGGCTTCTCTTAGCCGTTTCTTGGGCCGAATGAGCGAGAAGGCCTTGCCTCTCTATCAGCTCATGAAGAAAAGTGACAAGTTTGTCTGGACCCCACAAGCTGATGTGGCATTCAAGGAGCTCAAAACTATGCTGGGCAACGCTCCTATCTTGGCATCTCTGCATTGTGAGCGTGGAGTCGATGCTGTTGTATATTGCAGCCACCAACCGAATTGTGAGCGTGGTGGTGGTCGTGGAGCGAGAAGAAGAGGGCAAGTCGGTGCAGAGGCATGTGTATTATCTCAGCGAGGTGCTGGTGCATGTAAAATGCATACATGAACTTTGCATGTTATTACTTGTTTTTCCTACATATTAGCAACTTATATTCATGTTTTATAATGATTTGGGGGATTTTCTAAACAATCCCCCTTCTTTTGGTTCTAACCCTGTTTTTCCAGAAAACGTACTTTTTAGTGTTTCAGACTTTCCGGGAGCTTCGGGACTCCATAAAAGGGCAAGGCCAAAGAGCACGGTTCAGAATTTTCGAGACGAAGACCATGGGCCAAAGTAGAGGGACAAAAGGCCAACCAGGTGGCAAAGAGGACCCTCCACGCAGCCAGATTCCTTGGCCGCGTGAGAGGCCCCCTTTTTGCCCCCGTGGCTCCGATGCCGTCGATCTTTCTTCTCCCGAGTGTCTCGTGACCTAAAAATGACTATATAAAGGGTCCCCTGGCCTTTTCGAGGAGGAGGCGGCGCTGAGAGACGAAACCAGGAAACAGAGAGACAGAAGGCTGCCGCCGGAGAAGATCGGAGGGGGGAAATGCCGCCGGGATCACCCCCGGAGGGCTCCAACCCCCTCCGGCGTGTTCATCATCAACATCTACAGCAAGATCAGCTCCATCTCTCCACTGTAATCTCTTGGCAAACACGATGTATGATGCAATACTATATTCCCTTGATGTATTGTGTCTCCCCGTCTATGTTTGAGTAGTGAATTGTTCTTGGCAATGGTGAAATAGTTCGTTGATTGGTTGCATACAAGTTTGTTATCTTCTATGATTGTCTTTATGTACAATATATGAGTGCACTCATATGTTGGGGAATGCATGTGAGGCGATCACCGGTAGCATAATGGAGTGGTGGTGACTTGGGAGTGACAGTAACCTGAGACCGAGCCACAAAGTTAAGTTATTGAGGGATATATATAGGGGACCTTAGAACGTAAGGCTATGGTGGGACTTTATGTCTTAATCAATCTTGTGCAGTCATTTACTTGGCCACATGATCCATCATAAGGGGTTGTAGATCATTTACTTGACTATACTATTCATGGCTCCTTCCTAGAAGAAACAACTAAGACTAAAACATGTGCTTCACTAATTGTGACAACCACACGAACGAAACACCTATTGCTAGAACACTTTCTCCCTTGAGATACTTGAGATATTTGCTGCTTGCTACTTGTGAAACTTGCTTAGAAACTTGCATTTTAAACTTGCTTCACTAGTTACTAGACAAACCACCCTCCACGTCACTTGCTTTTAATTAGTTCGTTCCTTTTAGTCAAACTTATTGCTTTGGATAAACAGCCATATAAGAGGGTTATAGGGCTTTAGAGAATAGATAGCTTACCTTCAGCTCCTCGTGGGTTCGACACTCAAATAGTTATCGAAAGGTACTACAATTGATCTCCTGCACTTGGGAGTCATCAAGCACTTTTCTGGCGCCGTTGCCGGGGAGCGTTGTGCTAAGCTTTTATTCTTGTTTGCATTGCATACTAGCATATAAACCTAAAACACACACAAAAATTATAAAATGGAAAACAACCAAACAATTTTTGAACTGTATAATATCTACCTTGAATTAGGACATGAAGTGTTTGAGGAGAAATTGAAAAATTATTTGCACAACAATCATATTTGTGGTAGTACTAATTCTTTGAACACCTTTATTGCTAAGGAAAACCTTGAGCCTGGGGAAGTTTGTCTTGATGAATATGATATTTTTAGTCCTCCTACTATTGAGGATAAAAATGATATACTTGCTGATTCTATGGAAAGTTTTAAGCTTGGGGAAGTTGGTTTTGATGATCATGATATTTCTAGTTCCCCGAGCTTGGAGGAGAAAATTCACTTTGATGATACTATGCCTCCTATATATGATGATTGCAATTAAAATTATGAATGTTTAACTCCCACTATCACTAATGAGGATTTTACTTATGTGGAGAGTAGTGATTCTTTTATGCATGTGGCTCATGATAAGAATGTTTTATGTGATATTCATATTGTTGAATCTATTCATGATGCCACTGAAAGTTATTATGAGAGAGGGAAACATGGTTACACATATTTCAACAATATTAAGTTTCCCCTCTTTATGCTGAAAGTATTGAAGTTGCACTTGATCTACCTTTCTATGCTTGCTATTATGTTCTTCTTTTATTTGTTTCATTACAAAATGCCAATGCATAGGAAATGGGTTAGACTTAAAAATAAATTGTTTAATATTTTTTTGGTGTGTTCCTTATGCTTTAATTTCCTATTCGTTTTGAGCACACATTTATGTCTTTACAACATGTGAAATGACTTTACCTACTGTTATGTATCATTTAGTTTAAGATTTTCATTTTATAAAAAAATTGGGAAAGTAAATGAGAAGGATGAGTAATGGAAAAGTTGGGGTCGACCTTGAACATGTGTTGTTCATGCCAATGAAACCATTGCAAAGTCTCTATCATTAAAACTTTTTCCAAAGCTAAAAAAAATAAAAATATTAGTTCACTACTGTAACATCACATTTCTGTCTTATTTCTCATCTTAAATGGCAAGAATAATCTTATATGAGAGATAGGATCAAACAATAGTAATTAGCTGTCAAGAAAACAGATTCCTGAACTTCACTGTGAAAAATGTTTAAAATCATAGAAGTGGAATTTTGACCTGGTAATTTACGACAGCAATATTTAGTTATCACTACATATTTCATTATTTTTATATTTTCTGATTTGAGCAACTTAAGTTCCTCTAAAAATTCACTCTTTACGGGCTGTTCAGTTTTTGGCAGATTATGTCTTTATTTTGCATTGCTCTCATTACTTGTGTTTTGTGTGGTTCTTTTGATCAAGGAGAAATGAACAACTGTAGTAACAGTAGTTAATATTTAGAATCAACTCATGATGTGTCTTTGCTGTACCTATGTGGATTTTATTTATGGAGGCACTAACCCCTCTAATCAAGTTTTATGTTGAGATTTGTGTAAGAAGATTTTTTCAGGAGGAAGAGTTGAGTGAGATGAACAAAGATAAAGAGGGATAACCAATCAATCTTGGGGATGTACCCCTGGGCTCACCCTACATGTATCAAATAAGTACAAGAATCCAAGCTTGGGGATGCCGAGCCACCTCACTCCAACCATCATGATGTTAAGTAAGAAAAGCCTAGCTATACGGCTATCAATAAAGCGCTTTACGGGAGGCAAACCGGTTGTTTTTGTTTGGATTTTCCTAGTGTCCTCTTGCTGTCTCAAGAGATTAGTTTTTTTGTTTTAATTCTGGAGTTTTCAATAAAGAGTCAAGTCAAACCCATTTGGACTTATAAGTTGCTATCCTAGTGCATGAAATTTCTGTTTCAGCACGAGTCTGCTCATCGTATGATTTTTCATTTTTTATATGTAAGTCGGATTGAGCTAATTTTTTGGTATGTTCTGCAACTTTTCGTCCTATGTAAGCAAAAAAATTGTCTTAATTTTTTTGACGAGTCTAGCTTAGGGAAAAACGTTCGTTTTGCTGTTGTTGCTTTTCTGGACAGATTCTGCCTTCTTTTGTTTTATGCACTCTTTGGGCTTGGGAATCGAATTTCCATGATTCATTCAAGCAAGAGAGTGAACATACAACATAATGAACCTTATTGTCTATCTACTGGAGCATTTGTTTTGGAATTTTGCGCAGCATGCATACGTTTTGTTTGTCCTTGCTAATCTCACCCCACAGAAAAAAAGAATGGGAGAAACATGTTTTGTAAAGTTTTTTCACAGGGAATAGAGGAGCTGCGCCAAGAGAGATCCAAGAGTGGTGAAAAACACAATCTTGGGGATGTGGTGAACACCCCCCTGGACCAACACTCTTTTGGTTAGCACACGTCTACTTTCTGTTTTTCTAAGCAAAGCATTTATCGCAGAAACTTGAAGCGTCTAGTTTTGTTTTTTTAGTTTATTTGTGAGACCACCACCACAATTATCTTTATGAGAATCAGCTACTAGAATAATGGGTTGAATTAAGTTGGATGCTGTTATATTTATTGGGAAAGGGATGCTTTAGTTGATTATAAAAGCTAATTATAGTTGCATGATTTATATGCTGTTTTAGGTGTAGAAATTTGCAATAGTGTTGTCATGAGCTATCTCTTATTCATGTTTTTGATGTTAATTGTTAGTTTACTTAGTTTGTCATGAAATGAGTAGTTCTATGGACACTAATGCATGCATAGTAGCTGGTCAACTATCTCCCTCTTTCTAGCCAAAAATTTAAAAATTCCAACAAGTAAAAACTTATTTCCAACACTCCTTAGCCAAGTATTTCCAGTGAGTCCACCATATCTTCCAATTAGCTTCATTGCTATTCCGAGTATGTTCACCATGTTATTGTGTTATTTATGTTCTAAATTAAGATATTCACTTTATTAATTGTCATGGGTTGAACTTGGGATAGGACTCTCACGAACTTTTGAAGGCACACTTTACTTTTTATGCATCTAATAAACATGACCCAATAATGGGAGCCACAAGTTTTGCGTTTGACAAGTGTGTGGTTGGGAGCTAGCTATAAACATGTATCACCGGAAAGCTTTCAACATTGCACAAAAATTTACATTTGGTTGATATCATGTACTTTTGTTTTTGGACTCCTGCCATGCCGAAATGAAATAGAGGAATAGTAAGTTTTGATGAGTAAGTATCTATATGACTAGAGAAACGCATTGGGCCGCTAACCCAAGCCATGCTTTATCATGGTGGAAATTTACTTACATCTTGAGTGACTCTACAACACATCCTACAATAAAATAAGAAGCTGTGCATAATAGTGAATGAAAATAAAAAAGGATGATGAGTCTACTCCGTTTGTTTGTCTTGTCATTGTGACATGGGCTTGTTTCCATGTCATGGGGCAAGATGTACCTCTTTGCGGTTCTCTATGATGTCATTAATACTTATTATGATTGTACAAATCTTATTAGGAATCTTAAGTTGAGTAATCATGGAGTAGGTTTTCACACTCACGGGGCATGAGGCTTTCAACCACCTTGTCATTCACATTACTTCAACATTCACCATTTAAGATGTTAGTGATAAAGAGGCAATGAGAGTCCTAGATCAATGGATACCACATTTCAATTAGTAATTTTAGTTGAATAATTTAGAGGCTAAATAAGACTTGATCATGTTTTACCTCTACTCAATTTTCTCCAAAGTGTCCACCATATTTTCTATTTTCCATTATGCTATTCTTTGACCAATATAGGATTTTATTTTTCATTTTGTGTATGCATTTGGTCCATAGTGCTTTTATTTCATTATACACTTTGTGAACTTTCATGAAGCATCTTTGCTTGCATATTTGATATTTCTTACAACATGAATTGTATATTGCTACTCATTTCTAGTATTAATCATTTGATTATATGTAGCATGAATAATCCTCCTTGATATCCCATGATTGTTTCAATATGCAAAGTCCATGTTAGTTTTATCACCTTCATACTCGAGGACGAGCGTGGGTTAAGCTTGGGGATGTTGATGCATGTAAAATGCATACATGAACTTTGCATGTCATTACTTGTTTTTCCTACATATTAGCAACTTATATTCATGTTTTATAATGATTTGGGGAATTTTCTAAACAATCCCCGTTCTTTTGGTTCTAACCCTGTTTTTCCAGAAAACGTACTTTTTAGTGTTTCAGACTTTCCGGGAGCTTCGGGACTCCAAAAAGGGCAAGGCCAAAGAGCACGGTTCAGAATTTTCGAGACGAAGACCATGGGCCAAAGTAGAGGGCCAAAAGGCCAACCAGGTGGCAAAGAGGACCCTCCACGCGGCCAGATTCCTTGGCCGCGTGAGAGGCCCCCTTTTGCCCCCGTGGCTCCGATGCCGTCGATCTTTCTTCTCCCGAGTGTCTCGTGACCTAAAAACGACTATATAAAGGGTCCCCTGGCCTTCTCGAGGAGGAGGCGGCGCCGAGAGACGAAACCACGAAACAGAGAGACAGAAGGCTGCCGCCGGAGAAGACCGGAGGGGGAAACGCCACCGGGATCACCCCCGGAGGGCTCCACCCCCCTCCGGCGTGTTCATCATCAACATCTACAGCAAGATCAGCTCCATCTCTCCACTGTAATCTCTTGGCAAACACGATGTATGATGCAATACTATATTCCCTTGATGTATTGTGTCTCCCCGTCTATGTTTGAGTAGTGAATTGTTCTTGGCAATGGTGAAATAGTTTGTTGATTGGTTGCATACAAGTTTGTTATCTTCTATGATTGTCTTTATGTACAATATATGAGTGCACACATATGTTGGGGAATGCATGTAAGGTGATTACCGGTAGCATAATGGAGTGGTGGTGACTTGGGAGTGACAGTAACCTGAGACTGAGCCACAAAGTTAAGTTATTGGGGGATATATATAGGGGACCTTAGAACGTAAGGCTATGGTGGGACTTTATGTCTTAATCAATCTTGTGCAGTCATTTACTTGGCCACATGATCCATCATAAGGGGTTGTAGATCATTCACTTGACTATACCTATTCATGGCTCCTTCCTAGAAGAAACAACTAAGACTAAAACATGTGCTTCACTAATTGTGACAACCAAATGAACGAAACACCTATTGCTAGAACACTTGCTCCCTTGAGATACTTGAGATATTTGCTGCTTGCTACTTGTGAAACTTGCTTAGAAACTTGCATTTTAAACTTGCTTCACTAGTTACTAGGCAAACCACACTCCACGTCACTTGCTTTTAATTAGTTAGTTCCTTTTAGTCAAACTTATTGATTTTCATAAACAGCCATATAAGAGGGTTATAGGGATTTAGAGAATAGATAGCTTACCTTCAGATCCTCGTGGGTTCGACACTCAAATACTTATCGAAAGGTACTACAATTGATCCTGCACTTGGGAGTCATCAGGTGCTATCCAGATCCAAGCAGAACTACCCGCACTATCAGAAGATGACATATGGGGTCTACCTGGGTGCCAAGAAGCTCAAGCACTATTTCCAGAAACATCCAATGACAGTGGACGGGTGGCCAAGTGGGCAATTGAGGTAGCTGCCTACACCCCGGCGTATCCAAGAAGAGAAGCCATCAAATCCCAGGCCCTGACCGACTTCTTTGTTGACTGGGCCGAAATGCAGTATGAGCCTACCTTGCCGGAAACAAACTTCTGGAGGATGCATTTCGTTGGCTCCAAGGTAAAGGAGGGACTCGGTGCCGGTGTTGTACTCACCTCACCCAAGTGGGATCAACTCACGTATGTGCTGCAGATCCACTTCTCGGCGTCCAATAATGTTGCCGAGTACAAAGCCTTGGTTCATGGGCTGAAAATTTCGAAGGAGATTGGAATCTGGCGGATTGTCTGTTATGGTGACTCAGATTTGGTGATTCAACATGTCTCGGGGACTTGGGACGCTTTGGATGCCAACATGGCATCTTACCGGTTCCTTGTCCAGAATATGACCGGATTCTTCGATGGGCGTGAGTTCCATCACATCCACCGAGTTGAGAATGATGCAGCGGATGCTCTGTCCAAGTTGGGGTCTTCTCGGTAGTTTATCCCACCCGGGATTGCTCTGGAGCATTTAAGGAAGACCTCCATCAAGCCATCACCCAACTCGGAGTCTATATTCATCCCGGCTCTGCCGGACTCAGAAGCTGTTCCAATGGATATTGACTGGAAGAGCTCAAAGGAGAACCCGGGGACTTCTCCATCCAACCCGGGGACTGCTTCTGCAAACCTGGGAACTGTCGCATTCATCAAGGAGATCATTTCTCAGTACTCAAGGACTCGTCTCCAACTCAGAGCAAGTCATGGCAGTTGATCCAATGGAAGTGGACGAACCAGTGTTTCCTATTCGGGAGACACCGAGTTGGGCTTTGCCCATATTATCCTTCCTGATGGATGGCACTTTGCCGAGGGACGAGGTCACGACCAGGCGTATTCAGAGGAGATCCAAGGGCTACACCATCATCAACAAAGAGTTGTACAAGAGAAGCGCTACTGGTGTACTCCAACGCTGCGTCGAGCTAGAAGAAGGAGAAGAGATTCTCAGAGAGAGACACCAAGGATAATGTGGGCACCATGCCTCATCTCGGGCCCTGGTAAAGAAAGCATTTCAGCATGGATTCTTTTGGCTCACTACCTTGCAACAAGCAGAAGATCTAGTGAGGGAGTGCAATGAGTGCCAGAGGTATGCAAGCAAAATTCACATGCCAGCTTCTGAGTTGAAGACAATTCCCATTACTTGGCCATTTTCTGTTTGGTGCTTAGATATGGTGGGTCCTTTCAAGCCAGCTCGGGGAAATATGACTCACATCCTGGTCATGGTTGATAAATTCACCAAATGGATTGAAGTGAAGTCAATCCGGAAGTGTGATGGAAACACAGCAGTGAGCTTCTTGAAGGATATAATTCTGAGATACGGCTACCCGCATGGCATCATCTCGGATAATGGGACAAACTTTACTGAAGGTGCTTTTGCTCGGTTCTGCAAGGAGAAGCGGATCCGGCTAGACGTTGCATCAGTCGCCCATCCGGCTTCCAATGGGCAGGTTGTAACATCCCAGTTTTGCTAACATTAGGGTGTGTGGTGTTGTGTTCATCTCATACATGCATGAAACAACAATTTAAACCATGTTGAAACAATTTAAATTGTGAAATTCAATGGTTTGAGAAAATCTCACAAATAGTACTTATTTTGGTTTCCAAAATCTTGTATTGGAAAATAATTCAATTTCACCAAACAAATACATGGTGTGGTTGAAAATTTTGTGAGCTTTCCAAAAATAATTTTTGCCAAATTTTATTATTCCAAAAAGGCCCTCAAATCTAATGTCATGTTCTGTTTTATAATAGAAAAGGGCTAGTTTGCAAAATCCAGGAACTTCAGGGGGTTTTGTGCAAAGCTGTCTTCTTCAACCTTTGAAAGAAGGCAAGCAGCTGCGTGGAGGTCGAGCCGCCCCGATTGACACCTCCTCCTTGCCTCCCTCCTTGCGTGGATAGGCTCAGGATGACGCCCTTGACCTTCTCTCTCTCCCCGTCCCCTCCGTTACCCCCTCCCTCTGTTTTCCTCCCTCCCGCGGACGAAACCCTAGCACTCCGGCCGTCGCTCCGCACCGTTGCCCCCGACCTCCTCCGCTCGATTTGATCCTACAGGAAGCCCCGCCGTGCCCCCTAGAGCTTCCTGATGACTCGTGCGAGCCGGGACGGCTTGAACCCAACGAATCGGCCTTCTCCCTCCTCTCCGGCCGGCAGCTCCCCGAGCTCGCCGCCGTCGACTCCGGCCTCCCCTGCCTTCCCCGACCCCTCCTTTAGCTTCACCACGACGAGGTGAGCTTCCAGGTGCTCTCAGCTCGCCCCCTCCCCCTCGAATACCCCTCCCCGGCGTGCTTCCGTCACCGCCGCCGCGTCCTCGCTCGCCGGCGCAACTCCGGCAACCATCCGGAAGCGGCGCCGCCACCATTTTGGTCCCCTCGGCCTCCTCTCCCTCCTGGTATAGTTTGTTCCGTCGATTGCGCGCGAAATCGATGAATTGCGAATTCATCTGTGATGAATCAGAGAAGGTGACATCATCGTTGCGTCACCCTGACGTCATCGCGCATTTTCTCTGTTTTAGAAAAAGAAATTAAAATGACACGTGGGCCCCACCTTTATTTAATCACAAAAAATGAATGAAATTTGTATAATTAATAACTTCTATTTTATTACTTAGAGAAATAAAATAAAAGTATGGTTTTGTTCAGAAAAATGTATCTACCCAAATATGTAATTTTCACACATGTTTGAGAAAGTCCAAAAGTGAGCATTTATTTAATGTTGTTAATTCATTTCAAATAGAAAAATAAGTTTTTATTCACTAAAATTAGAAAATTAAAAGTTATATACCAAAATGCTCAAAATAACAAATGCAACCTAGTTATGATGTTTTCAAACCCATTTGAGCTTTTAAAATGGTACTTACTTTTAGAATCGTCCGAATTGCCCCTCGAGGGTCTATTTCGGGCTAATTTCAGTAAAACTGCAAAACTGACATATGAACCCTAGCAACCCAATGATCATGTTTAGGGCTTTAATTTATTGCAGTAACCTGCTCATGCATACATGTTGTGCATTGCATCGATGCCATGTGTTGATTGTTGTTCCTCTTTTCGGTGTTTGTTCCCCCTCGGTAGAACGTGACTCCGAAGTGAAGGTCAACAACTCTAATGGCGAATACTTGATCTTAACCGACAAGTCAAGCACTTATCCGAGAAGACATTTCTATTGGTTTTCTTATAACCAAGGCAAGCATAACCTCTTATCTGCTCATATATGCTTTTGAACAACATTTGAATCTCGTACTTTGCATTCGATTCCAAAGTATTTGATGCTAGTAGTTATAGTTCACCTATATACTGCATTGCCTCAATATCTTCATCCACTGCTCCTAGCCGCCATAGATTTGCTTGTGCGCATCGCCAGAGCCTCATATCTGCTTCGCTTAGCTTTACACGTTTGTTTACCTCTGCTCCATTCGGTTGATGAATTAGAGCTGCGATAATCTAGTATGATTTGATGACGTGGTAAGATGAGCACTGTGTGGTTAACTTGACTAAGGCTTGGACGGGAGGACACTTGGGAAGTTGTTGTTCGTTCCGTACTTGCCAACCCTAGGAGTAAGGTCGGGTGCAGAAGCCAAGACTGAGCGTACAACCACGCGCGATGGCCATAAGCCTCGCCGACCGACTAACTTAGTTGGCTTTGTCCATGAGTCACGTAGTTTGAGATTCCCATTCGGCATCGCAAATAAAACCTTTTAAACGGGTTTGAAAACAAAATGCTCCGCTAGGGCGTGATGGGGCCAAGTGATGGACGTACACGGATCTTGACCCCGCCTCACAGAGACAGGTGCCGTCAAGAGGATGGCCAACTCCCTGTTGACGGGGTGGCCCTCTCTTGGGTTGACTCATGGATAGGGTCGGGTAAGGTAAAGGTCGTGGCCAGCCACCCTCTACCGCGTTCCATGGAAGAGCATACATGTGGCGCTAAGAGTCGGATGGTACGTGTGGGTAAAGTGTACCCCCTGCAGGGATAAATCTTTTCGAGAAGTCGTGTCCGCGGTTAAGGACGACTTGGTGAAAGTAGTTGGCCATAGATAACATGAACATGACGTAAAAGATGTTGACAAATCATGGAGGCAATAGATGAAGGGTGCCTCCTCGGAGATGCCGAGAGGGGTGATCCTTGTAGCATGCGAGATGCTGGGAATTGATGTTGGTGGATTGAAAAGATGATGATTATAGTAGTTGAGTTTCTCATCTGTTTTGGAAACACTCTTTGAGACGTTCTATCCTACTCGATTTGGAAAACAAAGATTGCTTTACGCAAAATAGCCTTCATAAAACCTTTTATGAAACCAGCAGATATATAATAGGTTAACTAAGTCTTGTTGAGTACCTCCCGTACTCAGGTTTGCTTAATTTTGGTTCAGTGGTGGTTCAGCGTGGACATCGACGAGTAGTTTGGGCTTCCCAGGTAGCATCCTGGAATCTATGTGCTGGGACGTCGCCTTATGTTGCGGCCTCTTTGGCATTTTTGGTTCTTGTTGATTAGCAACATAATTTGCCTTCCGTTGTCTGATGTAATGTTGGGTCGTGTGACCTCTGCTTGTAAGCTATACTCTAGTAATACTTGTTGAATAAAGCTTCATGTCTAGAGTACTGCTTTGATCGGTTGTTGGTTTCGAGCTCATTGTTATACAGTTTTGGCTATGCCTGCATAGTTGTCGCAGTCGAGGGGTTGTGGAGCCGATGATCCATGTCCGAGCCCGCCTGCCGATGTGATTCAGCCTAGGGCGAGGTATCCCCAGTAACCCTCGATTGTTGTTGCACTTTCTTGACACATAGCAGCTCTGTATATCTTTGGTCCCGTTTCCTTCAGTTTCATACGATTCGTGGACGCTTCGATATGCATAGTTGGTTATGACTAGCATGGATACAAGGAGTAGTAGACTGGGGATCCGGAATACGTGCCGATGAATCCAGTCTGCCTGCCGTTGTTTGTTGCGGTCGAGGCTGGTAACCCTGAAGCCCTTGTGAGTCCATGGCTAGGATCACATAACAGTATGTATATCTCTGGATACGGGGTCGTGACAAGTCATGGTATCAGAGCAGGACTGCCTGTAGGAAAACCTTACTGCTTGGTCGATGTCGAGTCTAGTGTTTGTGAAAACTATTCGAAACCCCAAATGGATTGTGAAAACCTTCTTAGGATTCTTTTTACTCCTTAACTGGTATCGCTCTAACTCTGGGTCTCCTTACCTGCTTGGATTTGAAAAGGTTTTGCTATCTCTTCTAGTCATTCAAAACTCAGGTGCCTTCTTTGGCAAGGCCGTCGTTTACCCAAGTTGACCTAGTGTTAAAAATTCTAGAGTCGTGTGGGTTCCATATTTCATTATCTCTCGTTTCAAATGGGAGATTTCTTTCCATTATAATCTCTCAAAGTTGTCCGGATTCCACATTCTTACATGTTTCAAAGTTCTAAATCCTGAACCTCGAGATCTGCTTTCCATCTCGAATGTATCCGTTATCCTCTGCTCAAGTTCCTCCGGAGTTATGTTTTCTTTTGAAAGATACTTCGTGATTGCTATTCGTAGTGACCTTGAAGGCACTAAGGTAGTAGTTTCTCCTTTCTTTGGGTTCCTAACCCTTGGACTTGAACCGAAGGTCCCGGAATGTGTTGAATTCTTGTGGGTTGAATTGTGTGGTTTTATAACCATGTGATGCTCACGTCATCAGTACAGGATGCTGAGCTTTAACCCAAGTTCTGTTTCTTTGGACCCTGAGGAACATCTTCCACCTTGGGATGGCTAGGTAATCTCAGCTCCAATAGCCATAGTTATTCTTTAAGGACTCAAAGGGATCACAACAAGAGTGGTCATCATGAATTCCAAGTCTTCGTTCTTGATTCAGCTATACTTTTCTTCTTGGCGTGGGTTATACAAATGAGTATTACCCTGTGGATCATCTTGATCTTAGGATCTTCCCTGAGCATGATTCCACCCTTCAGTTGCTCCCAATCTCCCTCTGTTGTTTGGAAATCAAGTTGCATATGTGTATTGTAGTCTTCCAATGCATTCTCTCCTGTGTTCTGTCAGAACATTCCACTTTGGAATGTCAGGAGAAACAAACTCCAGTACCTCGTTCATCTCTAGGACCAGGTCGAAGTTTTGTAATCCGTAGATTAAAGAAGTTTCATCAACTTCCAATCGTTTCTACCTTCGAGTATCACACTCTTTTATATCAGGGGGTTGTGTTGAGTTTCATGGCCTTAACAATGAAGTGATGCTCTTACACATCCTTACCCAACTTCCCTCCAAGCTTGAATGCTTGAGTATGATGGGTCTGTGCTTTGAGGTGTGTATCAGTTATTCTTAGAAATTCTTATTGCTTCGAAAAATCTAAGAAACATCTCTATCCTTCTTAGCACTACTGGTCACCCGGTCTTTGTTTAAAGTTGACTGTGTTACCAAATCCTTTCATTCCGGTGAAAAATTTCCTGGTCAAAGAGTTAGGTTCATGCTGAAGCTCTCAAGATCATATCAGTTGCTTTAAATAGCAAGCCTCCTTTCAAACTCTAAGACATACCGGTAGGTTGTGGTATTCTGGTTTCCTTTCCATAAGTATCACCAGGTTTGTCACCTGACCGTGATGTCTAAATAAGGGGTAGTTTCAACTACTCTTTTCCGCAAGAAACCTTGTTGGATACTCTGGACCAATAGGTTGAGCTGTAACATCCCAAGTATGAAAAATAGCCATTAGAATGTTTGCTCTCTGTTATTTTATGTTTTGCATCATGACATCATGTTCATTGCAATTGTTTTGCTTGTTTTCCTTTTGTTTTCCTCTGTTTTCATTTGTTTTCCAACTGTTTTCACTTGTTTTCCTTTGTTTTCTATTTGAATTTCAAACCAAAATTCAAACCTTTTGTTTCATCCTTGTGATGTTACAATTTCCAAAATCATATTTCAAATCAAAACAACCAATTGTTTCCATTAAAGTGTGATTCCCAAAACTGTTGTTTTGTTCTTATAAAAAATTCATTTAATATCAAACCCTTTTCAAATTCAATTATGATTTTTCTTCCAAACAACAACCATGTTAAACTTATGATAATTACCCAACAAATATAATCACTTTGCTTCCAATTAAAACTATATGATCACCCCATTTAAAATTGGTTTGCAATAATCAGTTAATCTCAAAATCATTTGAATTGGAATCAAATTTCAAACAGCACCCAATTTCAAATTATGAAAATCACCAAAACAATTTTGATCATTTGTTCCATTTAAACAATAGGGTTCACCCTATTAAAATTGTTGTTTTCAATAATAATCACTTCATAAGCAAATTCTTTCAAATTTGAATTAAATCACAAATAACAATTTAGATTTGAATTTTTGGCAAAACAATGTTGGCAAGTGGTTGCTGCTAACTTAAATAACTAAAACAAATTTTTCCTAAACTTTTTCCTAACCCAAAACCCCTCCTTCTCTTCCTATTCCAAATCAGCAAAAAAAAAGAGAGCAAAGAAAAAATAAATAAAAACTAACAAGAGGGAGAGAGAGAGAGCAACTAGCAGCCCAGCCCACCAATTTCCCCCCCAGGCCTGGTACCCCTTCGAGGTCTCCTTCAACCTCCTGTACGGCAGTCATCTGAAGCCACCACGTATACAGGGAATAACAGGCAACGGTGATCACCTCCTCCTCCCCCTCCTTAAGTCCAGCCCTAACCCTAGGGTTCCCTCTGCCCTCTCCTTTCTTCCTCCTTCCTCTCTCCCCCGCCGCCATCTTCTTCCTTCTTCCTCCCTTCCCTCTCTGCTCTCTGTATTTCTCTGAACCTCACACCCCACCGAAATTTTCCCTCAACTCCTCTGGCGATCGCCGCCTTTCCGAGCCACCACCGCCGTGGCTAGGTGCGGGAATGGAACCGCCACGGTTCCCTCTCCCTCGCCGTGCCCTCGGTTGCCCCCGAGGAGCCCCGAGGCGCCGCCGCCATCGAGGACCTCGTCGCCGGCCATCCCTGCTCCGCCCTCGCTATCTCCCTCGAGCACTCGTGGTGAGTTCCTCCCCCCTCGACCAACTCCTCCCCTCCTTAAGACCTCCTCCTTGAGCCCTAGGGTTCCCCTACCCCTCTTCTTCCTCCCTCTTCCCTCTCCCCGCCGTTCTCTCCCTTCCCCTCTCTCTTTCCTTCCCTGCAGCTCCCTGTATCTGAAACTCCCTGTACCTGAAGCTCCACCCGAAATCCTCCGGTGGTCGCCGGCCACCTAGCCTCCCCCCGGCCGCGGCGAGGGCGGGAATGGAGCCGCCCAACCACGGGCTCCCTCCTCATCCCCTCGGTTTGGGACGGGACGCCCCGGAGCTCCGCCGCCAACCTCCCTGTCCGCCCTGCAGCGACCCCATCGCTGCGCCCCCTCCTGTTCCGCTCGAGGGCCCTCGAGGTGAGCCCTTCCCCTCGCTTCCCCTCTCCTCTCCTCCCTCACCTCCTCTAACTCCCACAGCGACCACCGCCCCACCGCCGCTCACCTCCCTCGTCATCTCCGATCGTGTTGTTCCCGTCGAAGTTCAGGTTCAGTAACCTGAACATGTACAGGTTCAGTTAAACACCCGTGAGCACAGCACATACCCCCCACTGCTCCTATTCTGTCACAAACTCGAGCACACCCACTGGTAGCAGCACACAGCGCGCAAGCCCCAGGGCAGGGGTTCGATTCCCCCCTCCCACAACTAAACCAAAACTTTTATTTTGCTTTGTTTTGGCACAGAAACTTCCTAGAAATCACATCCATGCCCCTGGTACTTAAATCTAAACCCCTGTAAAATTATTTCCAAGTCCCTAATGTATTAAAAATGGCAGATTTGCACCTTAACTTGTAAAATGCATAAGTAATTCATCCCAACTCCAAATTCAACATTTTTAATATGTTTTCTGTACCAAATTAAATGTTCTATCCAAATATAAAATTTGTTTACTGTTTTGAATATTTTAAATTGGTGCAATATTTGAAAACTTGTTAAATTCACTTAAACTTGCAAAAATAATAACTTGGGCATAAAAATTCCAAATTCCACAAACTAAATATGTTTTCCAATCAACTTTTCATGTACTTTCCAAATATAAATTTTGTTTGCTGTTTTGAATAATTTAAATTGCTGAAAACAACTATTTCTTGTTTAATGCCTTTAAAATTGCCAAAATAATAACTTGCTCATTTTAAATCCAATTTCAACAAATGAAATATGTTTTCCATGCAAAATCCAACCACCTTTTCAAATATAAAATTTGTTTCATGTTTTGAATAATTAAAATTGGTTAAATGATTTAAACCTTGTTTAAATCATTTAATATTGTCAAATTCATAACTTGATCAAATTAAATTCTTTTGGGACATATAAAATATGTTTTCCAACCATAAAAGTATAAACTTTTGAAATATGAATTTGTTTTAATGCTTTGAACAAAAAAAAATTCAATTAAATTCAAACTTGAATTAATTTCATTTAATTCTTGCTTAAACTTGTTTAATTCATAAATAATTTATTTGAAATCCTTTTTCAACAAGTGAAACATGTAATCCACCTAAAATTTGGTGTTCTTTTCAAATATGAACTTTGTTATCTATTTTGAACAATTAAAATTGGTGAAAACAACAAATGATTGTGTAACCCCTTTAAGGAACCAAAATTCCATAACATAATAGCTAAAATTCCAAACTTGTTAAACCTTATTTCAATTTGATTCTATTGTTGTTATTTTGTTGTTTTCCTCATCCATGCATCATTCTAATCAACTTTCATATGATGATTAGTTGTAAAACAATTAATTCAACCATAATTCATGGGCTTTCCATATGCAACTCAAGTTGCATATGGGTCCATTTAATCATGTTGCTATTTTGTCAACTAGTTTATTTCTATGCATCAATTAAATGGTCATGCATCATCCCATGATTGTGCACTATGCCATAATATTGATTGTTTATCTTTCTGCATTGTTTGTTTGCTTCTTCTCGGATACACGACGACGTTGAGACCGACGATACTTACGACACCCCTTCTAAGGAGTTAGCTCAGTACCAGGCTACTGGGTTTGCAGGCAAGTTATCACTCACATGAACCATCGTGTTCCTTTCAACATTGGTTACCGATACTTTCCGTTGTCTATTCTGCTAGCCCTATGATTAGTTGCTTCTGTTACGAACCTATCACATGTATCCTTTAACCCTGATATTGCCTCACCTCCATACCTATAACCTTTGCTTGTTGCCCGTGTCTTACTAGCATGCTTAGGTTGTTTTGCTCGAGTCTGTTACCCGTTACTTTCTGTTATTATTACTCTATTATGTTATGGGGGCTCGATGTTTAATCAATCATGCTAATGTTGTTATTAATAATAATTTGATGATAAGGCACCGGCAGGAGGCCCTGCGTGGTTTTGAGGCCTGCTAGTGTCGACCCTAATTAGGAAAAGGGTCTTGTCTACTGATCCATGATGAGCGCACTAACCGCATGTGGGAAGCGAGTATGGGCGCCCCCCTCAATTTGATTCGATTCGCATCTCGTCCAAATCGCCTCATTTAGTTCGTGTTTTCCATTTGCCGCATGCATGTTTTTGCGAGCCCAGGCCAGGGTGGAACTTTTGTAGTCGGCATATAGGGGGACACGTTCTTAGAGTGCTATGAGTGTCCCCTTTCTTCGGGGCTCGATTAGCCGTGCGCCCAAGGTGCTTTGGGCTTGATGCGAAGAAGAGTTGAGTTGTGTTGAGTACCTCGCTTGGTGGGTTTGATTCCCGTCTGGCGGGATATTCTTACGTGTACGACCAAATTGGTGCACCCCTGCAGGGATAAATCTTCTCGAGAAGCCGTGTTTTCCGCGGTTATGGACTACTTGGTGAAAGTACTGGCTAACAAGTACTCAGGACAACTTAAACCTAATGATTAACAACCTTACACCCAATGATTAACAACTTGACTAGTAATAGGCTTATTGACACAATAACCTGAACCATCATTAATTCAACTGTGTGAGTTATCCTCGGATTGCTTCTTTGGATAAGGGGCGAGGTCCAGGATGGGTTTGTTTGGTGGTTAGCTATAGTTGGTTACGATACGCGATCTTATCTCCTTTCTGTTAGCCGGAAGTGGTAGTAACTCTGTAGTTGGTTAGAGCAGCCAGTTGCAGCATCTTTTATATCCCCTTCCTTCCGTTGAACCCAAAGCATCTGTGCTTGGTGTTGACGGGCTACACCTTGGTGAACTGTGAGTCTTGCTTGCCAGTACGTTTATGTACTGACCCCTTTGGGGCTGTGGTTTCCGCAGACTACGTTTCCGAGGATCTACATGGTGGCTACTACGTGGAGTATGACGAGACTGCTGACGAGTAGATAGCGGACCCGGGCAGGATCCGAGACTTCGTGGATGGGCTCCGTCTTTTCGTTTCCGGCCTCTTAGGCCTATTTGGATCTTGTCTGTACTCAGACATTTTGGATGCTTCCGCTGTGATGTAATGGTGTATTGTTGGGACATGTGTCCTCTGAATGATTGTATTTGCTATCTCTGCTCTAATGAGAGCCATTTGCAACTTATTTCGATCTTTTGTGTCGTAGAGATCTGTTGTGATATCAATTGTTCAAACGCCGTTGACGTACCATGTGTGTATGTTTTGAAGTACGTCAATGGAAGTATCCTGGTTTCTATGGGATAGTTTACGTCGACGCTGAACAGATAGGGGTTGGTTGTCACACATACGTGTGTTGGCCTACTCGTAAGAGGACGCGGGTGCCGGTAAGCCCCGTAATCCAATCTACTACTGTTCAACGGAACGACGAGTATCCCCTAGAAGTCCGGGTGCGACAAGCTTAAACAACAACTTGGAGAGTTGAAAGACAAGAGCTCTTCCTAACTTGATCCTTTGTTAAAGGATGTCTAGTTTCATTTGTGAAAAAGAATGATAGTAACTCTTTTGCGGAAATGTTATCACTCTACCTCTTGATTTGATTTGGGCTATAGTCAAATCAGGATCAGATCCAAGGACTATATTTATGGTGTTTTCACTCAGGGTGTTTTGCTCAAGTACACCTTCATGTCCTTTAGTATGACCAACATCTTGCCTTGTCCATACATCATATGAACACCTCATCTTGGAGTGTTGATAAGCGTGTTGTCGAGCCCATCGATGACATTCCTCATCATCAAAATTGCAAGAGGTTCATATTGAACAATTGGCACTAATGTTGGAAACTTTTGAGAACCATTTTGTGTCATCACGAAGCTTGTGTTTTGGATGTTCGAAGTGACTACTCTGGTTCATGTGCTTACGGTGAAAGTTGTTGCCATGGATCCGAGTAGAGTTTTCTTGTTCCTTCGGGAATAATCCCAAGTTGGTCATGCATGTGTGGAGTATTCTTGAGATGGTTGGTTTATACCTCCATTCACTTAAAGAAGTTTGCATCCACACTAAGCCACTGACTGATTGTTCGTAATAGAGAAGAAGTCCAAGAACTTTGTTATCTTTGTTATCATCTTCCCAACCAGGACTCCGATGTATTCTTTTGCAAGTAGTTCATGTAGGTGCAACCGTATTTAGCAAGTTGCTAATACATGAGTTCTGTAATATCGCTCATCTTCTTGAGTGTGACATTGTAGTCCATACCTTGAGAATTTAGTAAATGTATCTCGTTGGTAACCAGTGAAATCTCTTCGCTCAAACATACCGAGCCTGAGCTATAAATCCACTAACCAAAACTGAATCTCAAGCATCAACGATGGTTGTTGTTTCCTCAAGAGAATTGAATTAGGTTCATTTGAAAATACGGCATGGTTCATGTTGTGGTTGACACAATTAGCTGGAAGGCCTAATGTCATATATCTTTGAATCCGTAAGAACAACCACTCTCCGTGAGAATTCTTCTGTGGCCCATTGCAACAAGTTTTCCTCACCGTTCTTCCACACCGAAGTTCATCTCTCACTTGATTACCTATAGAAGGCTTGCATAAGCTTGATGTCGGTAACTAAAACATCAAGGATAACCTGAACGTTGATTCTTCCAATGTCTCTGTGTTGATCCTCCAAACCTTCCTTCCAGTGCAAACAAGTTCACCATGAAAACATCTCGTGGCGTTTTGTAACCGCCTTTGATCAGTTCCCTTTCTCAGGTTGGTACTTGAATTTCTGTTTATCTCACACATTGTGTGAATTTGTCAGTCACTTCAGCCATGGGATCTTAACCATGTGATAGATGTATTGCTACGTTTAACCCACAATAGGAAAAAGATTCCTTATTTTCTTCCGGTGTTTCAATCCCTCGTTGGTTAACCATCCTTATGGTGTTCCAACTTCTTTTGGTTACTTATCGTCTGTCGTGAAGTAACATCCCGATCTTTGGTAAAGTTTTCGACAAACTTTGACGGAATGAAAGTTCCGTTATCTTCTGTTTCCACTCCGAAGAGTGAACATGATCTTATATCAAATTCTCTCTAATGCACGATTACAATTTTTCTCGTGTTTTCCCTCGTCTACGGATATTACATTGTGATATTCAAGACCACCCTCTCCATCTTGGTTATCTATTTGAAGAAACCTCGATGTCATAAGTTGTCGAACCTATCTTTTCCAAAAGGATTTAAAGTCTTGTGCAAAGCTCATATTCTAAATCCTTTCAAGAACCATCGTCCAAAAACTTGAAACCTTCTCTTCTTCCCTCCGTTATCTTGATGTGTTTCATGC
Organism: Alopecurus myosuroides; assembly: GCA_028641055.1. Lineage (NCBI taxonomy): Eukaryota > Viridiplantae > Streptophyta > Magnoliopsida > Poales > Poaceae > Alopecurus > Alopecurus myosuroides. The sequence continues at coordinate 140,405,328 of CM054059.1, forward strand.
ACGATAACTCAACAGTTCTTTACGAACATTGTTGTCATGAGTTATCCATGAGATACTCGATCTTCGTGAAGATCAAATCCTAAGAGTTTTCCCTCTACCTAAGGTGTAGCCGCTGAAGAATCTTCGCAAGTGCTACGGATCAACCTCTTCGAGAAGAGAACCGTAAGGTTCGAGAAGATCATCCAAACCGGTGTTCCTTCTTTCTTCTCCTTCGTGAATCTCGGGACGAGATTCTTGTAAGGGGGGTAGATTTGTAACATCCCAGTTTTGCTAACATTAGGGTGTGTGGTGTTGTGTTCATCTCATCCATGCATGAAACAACAATTTAAACCATGTTGAAACAATTTAAATTGTGAACTTCAATGGTTTGAGAAAATCTCACAAATAGTACTTATTTTGGTTTCCAAATTCTTGTATTGGAAAATAATTCAATTTCACCAAACAAATACATGGTGTGGTTGAAAATTTTGTGAGCTTTCCAAAAATAATTTTTGCCAAATTTTATTCTTCCAAAAAGGCCCTCAAATCTAATGTCATGTTCTGTTTTATAATAGAAAAGGGCTAGTTTGCAAAATCCAGGAACTTCGGGGGGTTTTGCGCAAAGCTGTCTTCTTTAACCTTTGACAGAAGGCAAGCAGCTGCGTGGAGGTCGAGCCGCTCCGATTGACACCTCCTCCTTGCCTCCCTTCTTGCGTGGATAGGCTCAGGATGACGCCCTCGACCTTCTCTCTCTCTTCGTCCCCTCCGTTACCCCCTCCCTCTGTTTTCCTCCCTCCAGCGGACGAATCCCTAGCTCTCCGGCCGTCGCTCCGCACCGTCGCCCCCGACCTCCTCCGCTCGATTTGATCGTCCAGGAAGCCCCGTCGTGCCCCCATAGAGCTTCCTGATGTCTCACGCGAGCCGGGACGACTTGAACCCGACGAATCGGCCTTCTCCCTCCTCTCCGGCCGGCGGCTCCGCGAGCTTGCTGCCGTCGACTCCGGCCTCCCCTGCCTTCCCCGACCCCTCCTTTAGCTTCACCACGACGAGGTGAGCTTCCCGGTGCTCTCAGCACTCCTCCTCCCCCTCGGATACCCCTCCCCGGCGTGCTTCCGTCACCGCCGCCGCGCCGTCGCTCGCCGGCGCAACTCCGGCAACTATCCGGAAGCGGCGCCGCCACCATTTTGCTCCCCTCGACCTCCTCTCCCTCCTGGTATAGTTTGTTCCGTCGATTGCGCGCGAAATCGATGAATTGCGAATTCATCTGTGATGAATGAGAGAAGGTGACATCATCGTTGCGTCACCCTGACGTCATCGCGCGTTTTCTCTGTTTTAGAAAAATAAATTAAAATGACACGTGGGCCCCACCTTTATTTAATCACAGAAAATGAATGAAATTTGTATAATTAATAACTTCTGTTTTATTACTCAGAAAAATAAAATAAAAGTATGGTTTTGTTCAGAAAAATGTAATCTACCCAAATATTAATTTTCACACATGTTTGAGAAAGTCCAAAAGATGTGCATTTATTTAATGTTGTTAATTTATTTAAAATAGAAAAATAAGTTTTTATTCACTAAAATTAAAAAATTAAAAGTTATATACCAAAATGCTCAAAATGACAAATGCAACCTAGTTATGATGTTTTCAAACCCATTTGAGCTTTTAAAATGGTACTTACTTCCAGAATCCTCTGAATCGCCCCTCCGGGGTCTATTTCGGGCTAATTTTAATAAAACTGCAAAACTGACATATGAACCCTAGCAACCCAACGATCATGTTTAGGGATTTAATTTATTGCATTAACTTGCTCATTCATACATGTTTTGCATTGCATCAATGCCATGTGTTGATTGTTGTTCCTCTTTTCGGTGTTTGTCCCCCCTCGGTAGAAACGTGACTCCGTAGTGAAGGCCATCAACTCTAATGGCGAATAATTGATCTTAACCGACAAGTCAAGAACTTATCCGAGAAGACATTTCTATTGGTTTTCTTATAACCAAGGCAAGCATAACCTCTTATCTGCTCATATATGCTTTTGAAGAACATTTGAATCTCGTACTTTGCATTCGATTCCAAAGTATTTGATGCTAGTAGTTATAGTTCACCTATATACTGCATTGCCTCAATATCTTGATCCACTGCTCCTAGCCGCCATAGATTTGCTTGTGCACATCGCCAGAGCCTCATATCTGCTTCGCTTAACTTTACATGTTTGTTTACCTCTGCTCCATCCGGTTGATGAATCAGAGCTTCGATAATCTAGTATGATATGATGACGTGGTAAGATGAGCATTGTGTGGTTAACTTGACTAAGGCTTGGACGGGAGGCCACTTGGGAAGTGGTTATTCGTTCCGTACTTGCCAACCCTAGGAGTAAGGTCGGGTGCAGAAGCCAAGACTGAGCGTACAACCACGCGCGATGGCCATGAGCCTCGCCGATCGACTAACTTAGCTGGCTTTGTCCATGAGTCACATAATTTAAGATTTCCATTCGGCACCGTAAATAAAACCTTTTAAACGGTTTTGAAAACAAAATGCTCCGCTAGGGCGTGACCGGGGCCAAGTGATGGACGTACACGGATCTTGACCCTGCCTCACAGAGACAGGTGCCGTCAGGAGGATGGCCAACTCCCTATTGACGGGGTGGCCCTGTCTTGGGTTGACTCATGGATAGGGTCGGGAAAGGTAAAGGTCGTGGCCAGCCACCCTCTGCCGCGTTCCATGGAAGAGCGTACATGTGGCGCTAAGAGTCGGATGGTACGTGTGGGTAAAGTGTACCCCCTGCAGGGATAAATCTTTTCGAGAAGCCATGTCCGCGGTTAAGGACGACTTGGTGAAAGTAGTTGGCCATAGATAACATGAACATGACGTAAAAGATGTTGACAAAGCATGGAGGTAATAGATGAAGGGTGCCTCCTCGGAGATGCCGAGAGGGGTGATCCTTGTAGCATGCGAGATGCTGGGAATTGATGTTGGTGGATTGAAAAGATGATGATTACAGTAGTTGAGTTTCTCCTCGATTTGGAAAACAAAGATTGATTTACGCAAAATAGCCTTCATAAAACCTTTTATGAAACCAACATATATATAATAGGTTAACTAAGTCTTGTTGAGTACCTCCCGTACTCAGGTTTTCTTAATTTTGGTTCAGGTGGAGTTCGTCACTTCAGTGGTGGTTCAACATGGACATCGACGAGTGGTTTGGGGTTCCCAGGTAGCAGCCTGGAATCTATGGGCTGGGACGTCGCCTTATGTTGCGGCCTCTTAGGCATTTTTGGTTCTTGTTGATTAGCAACATAATTTTCCTTCCGTTGTCTGATGTAATGTTGGGTCGTGTGACCTCTGCTTGTAAGCTATACTCTAGTAATACTTGTTGAATAAAGCTTCATGTCTAGAGTACTGCTTTGATCGGTTGTTGGTTTCGAGCTTATTGTTATACAGTTTTGTCTATACCTGCATAGTTGTCGCAGTCGAGGGGTTGTGGAGCCGATGATCCATGTCCGAGCCCGCCTGCCGATATGATTCGGCCTGGGGAGAGGTAACCCCAGTAACCCTCGATTGTTGTTGCATTTTATGGACACATAGCAGCTCTGTATAGCTTTGGTCTCGTTTCCTTCAGTTTCATACGATTCGTGGACGCTTTGATATGCATAGTTGGTTATGACTAGCATGGATACAAGGAGTAGTAGACTGGGGATCCGTACTACGTGCCGATGAATCAAGTCTTCCTGCCGTTGTTTGTTGCGGCCGGGGCTGGTAACCCTGAAGCCCTTGTGAGTCCATGGCTAGAAGCACATAGCAGTATGTATATCTCTGGGTCCGGGGTCGTGACGCAGGTTGAAATAGCAAATGGCATGGTCCTTTCCGGAATAAAGCCAAGGCTAATTGAGCCATTACAACGAACCCCTGGTTGTTGGCTGGACGAGTTGCCGGCGGTGTTGTGGAGTCTAAGGACAACCCTAACCAATCAACCGGATACACACCATTCTTCCTGGTATATGGAGCTGAGGCCGTGTTTGCCACTGACCTTGAGCATGACTCACCCAGAGTAACCCTCTATACTGAGGCGGAGACAAGAGAAGCCTGAGAAGATGATGTTGACTTGCTGGAAGAAGCAAGAGAGTTAACGATGTCGTGCTCTGTTGTATGTCAACAGAATCTGAGACGCTATCATAGCCGGAAAGTAATCCCAAGGGTTTTCCGAGAAGGGGACTTAGTGTTGAGGCTGGTGCAACGCACGGCCGTGATGCACAAGATTTCCCCTCCCTGGGAAGGACCTTTCATTGTGAGCAAGGCGCTACACAATGACGCCTATTATCTCGACGCACAGGCACCGCAGAGGAACAGGGCGGATAAATTCGGAGACGAATCCAAGCGTCCCTGGAATGTAGCTCTACTCCGCCGTTTTCATTCATGAGCAAGCATTGTATTTATCTCCTCAACCGAGTTAAATTTCCAAGTCGGCACTCCGAAGTGAACTCGGGGACTGCATGTGCTAAAATTGCTCTGTGTTATTTATTGTCTTTACTTTGTCTACTCGGTTGGTCTACTCGAAATTTCACGTGCACGTCTAGTAGTGTGTTTAAACCTAAGGGCCAACTCTTCGACTCTGCTGCTGTCCGCAACCCGGCTTCATGGCGAGCAAGAGAACAAGCTAAAGGTCCATGAACACACGAAAAATGGCTAAGTAAAAGAGGAGTGTGTCAATCGAGTAGAGTGCACTTTTCCTTGTGTTTTCGGCTGAGTGTTGGGCAGCATTAAATTCAAATCTCAAAGTGGTTAAGTATCAGAAACTCGGTTTTGGAAATCTTGTGACTCGACTACCAAAAAGCCACAAGTGGTTGGTAAGAGCAAAGACCAAAGAACTGAGTGGATGAGAAATGCAACTCGGGGACTTGCACTTAACGCAATCTGGCATTGAGCCAGTCTTGCTAAAGAACTTAATAAAACTAAGTAGCACAAGAAGTGGTAAAGTATTTAATACATCTGCACCCGGCATACCGGGGATCTGATAAGAAGTTTTGAGATAAACTAAGAGCAGGCACCTAAGGCATGGTTGATGGAGCGGAGTTGGCCTCTACTCTGGATAGATCTGAAGATGCGACACTGAGCGTGGAGACGGGCTCAGGAGCAGCAGTGGAGGTAGGAGCCGCGGGCGTGGAAGCGATGTTCTCGGCGGCGGCATCCGTTGCGCCCAACTCGGGAGCCGGAGTCTCGATCAACATCTCGGTGGTGACTGTTCCGATTGGGGCAGTGGGCTGCGACTCGGGCCGGGCTTCCTCAGAGCTAGCTCCCGGTTCGGTGGCCCCCTGGTCGCCGCCCAACTCGGTTTCCTCCTGGGCATGGCCCTGCTGGGCTCCCTCGTCGTCAAGTTCTGCCCGTTCCTCCTCCCCGTTGCCATGACCACCTTCCTTGCCGGCATCGTCATTGTGGCCTTCTTCGCCAGCATCAGCTTCATCGCCTTCAGCATCATCATCTTCTTCATCTTCAATATTAGTATCCGGCTTCGTGGGGCCGTTGATGTATTGCTGAGTATCTGCGTATGATGCGAGCTCGTAGGCGGTTTCCTTGCGGTGCAAGATATATTCATCTCGGTCGGTCCATTTAGAATTGTTACGGAGGTCCTTGAGCTTCTCCACATCCAAATTTTCATACCAAGAGAGTACGGTGTGGAGGGCCTCGTCCGCACCGGCACGGGCTGTAGAGGCTCGCCATTTCTTCAACTCCTCCTTGACGTGATCCAAGTCGGAGGCAATCTGGTGGATGGTGTCTGGGATCTCCCTCTCCGGCCAGAAGAGGTTATGCAGGCACATAGCAGTCGATACCATGGAAGCACCCATGCCCTTGAGGGAGAGCATCCGAGCCTTGATGTTCTCAATTTGATCATCCATACTGGCTAGGTCACCAACACTGAGGCCTACAGCTGCTCTCAGTTTCCTGGCCTTCTCCACAGCAGTCTCAGCAACAAGGTTCAAGTCTGGGAAGGTGCCTAGGGTGGGGCATGCTGGGATGAGTCAGAAAAAGAAACCAAGAAGAAGAACAAGCCGAATAGAAGAAATGGAAGAGAAGAAACTGAATAGAGTAAGGGTTTGCGGCAACTCACAGCGTAACTCTAAGACAAGGGCTCCTAGCCGACGGTTCTAGTCTTCAGCCTGCCGGAAGTGCTTGTCCTGAAGGCGGCGCGAGTCGACCACCATGGTGTCGAGTTCTTGATTTCTATTCTTCAGAGCCTCGATCCCCTTCTCGAGATCCTGCTTCTCGGCGGCAGCCCGGTTCAGCACCTCGGTCTTATCATTGCCGGCCCGCAGTGCAGCCTTGAGGGCCTCAGCTAGCTCAAGTTTTAGCTTATGGACTTCAGACTTCTCGGCATCCAGTGCCTTCTCTAGCTGGGCCTCTCTGGCCTGCACCTGCTGCTGCACCTCGGCGGGGGTGACACACTCCTGGTGTTGCTCGAGGAATGCTCTACGCTCGTCTGTGAAGAAACAAACCCGGTTAGCAAGGGAGAAAAGGACAGAAGCCGGAGAAGAAAAAATGCAGAGTAACTTACCCTCAAGAGAAGAAATCTTGCTCTGTGCAGATGCAGCCATGACTTCACAGTCCTGGTGCTTCTCGGCGAGAGCCTTAAGCTCACCTGCAGAGAAGCAAAGAGTGAGCAAAGATGAGAAAATGGGCATAAACACAAAACGCATAAACCAAAAGCATTGGCACTTACTCTCTATAGAAGATAACTTGGTGATGGTGTCGGTCACGCTCTGCTCCAGGGTTGCCCTTTCGCTCTTCTCGGCCTCCAGCTCCCTGTTCTTGTTCCTAACAGCCCGGTGTGACCATAGAAGCTGGCGGAAGAGCTTGGTCCGAGTCTCAGTGCACTCCTGCAGAGAGGAAGAAGGCAATATGAGTTGGAAGATTCGACCCGAGTAGATTGCTACTCGGTTGAGCCTTATCTACTCGACCCAAATCTCGGGGACCGGATGGTGGATAAAGCAAAGATTCAAGTGAAGAAAAAAGCAACTCGGAAATCCAAGTAGAGAGGGAAATGCACTTACCCGGTTGGTGTTCTCGGCATCTTCAACAGCCTTGCGCAGGCAATACATTTTATGCGCCAGAGTGCTGCTAGAGGAGGACATCGCCATCGTGACAGGACCGACATCTCACTTATTCCATGACTGCCGGTAATTGTCAATGTTGTTAAGTCGCACGCATTCCCATTCGGAGCGGCCATACTTCTTATTGTCCCAGTCCTTCTCGATGTACCCTATCCGGTCAAGGATAGTCTCCGTCTCTTCTTGGAGCTCATACTCGGGCTCCGTGGGAGGGGCATCACCCTGGATAGTCAGAGAAGCTTCTTTACCCTTGGATCCGGAGCGGGCCAAGGCTTTCCGCTCCTTGAGCTCCTCCAGCCGCTTGGCTTCTTGCGCCATCTTTATCTGGTGCAGCTCCTGCAATTCCCGCCAGTGATCCGGGAAGTTCGGAGGCTTGGCAGTACCGCTGACACCTGCTCCGGGAGCTTGTTTCTCCTTAGAGCCAAACTGTATGTTGGTCTGGGTCAATTTGGAGCTCCGGGTAACAAGGCCGCTCTTGACCAACTCGGCTCCGGCTGCATCCGATGTTTTAGCTTGCTTAGGTTTGTTGAGTGGCCACTTGGAATTCTTCGCTGGGGGCTGCTGCTGTGGCTGCCCGGCTTGCTTAGCACCTGGCAGCGGGTACTCAGAAGGTTGCGGGGTCCGCTGCTGTGGTGGTGGCTGTCGCGGCTTCTCGGGCTGCTGCCCCCCAGCTGGCCGCTTCTCGGGTGGTTGCTGCCCAGTTGGCCCTGCAGCTCGTTTGGATTGCCCTTTGGGAGGCAACTGCTGCGGGGTTGGCTGCTTCTTGGAGGTTGGCTCGGAGGGCTGCTGCGGCGTTGGCGTTGATGTGGGCTGCTTCTCAACAAAGGGGTCTTGAGGTGGTTGCTGAGGAGGTGGCTGAGGTGTAGAAGGAGGTGCTTGAACTGGCGGTGGTGTCGGCTGACGAGCACTCGGCTCCGGTTCTGCCAGGGTGGACTGTTGCGGCTCAGAAATTGGCTCTGGTGTGGACTGACGCGTCTCGGTGGGAGCCTCAATTGCTGGTTGCTCGTTGTTGGGTTCCGGCTCCTCCAGAACCCGATCAGTCTCCACCTCGGTGCCTGTTTTCTCGGCGCCGAGGTCTTGTTCTTCCTTGAGGGGAGAGGGCGCCTTGGCCCTCCCCTCTGGTTGATCTTCCCCATCGTCAGTGGTAAGGTCCACGACCTTCTCGGGTGGATCGTTGGTGGCCTCCGCATCCAGTGGATCGCTGAGAAGAGAAGAAATAAGAAAAAAAAGGAGACGAGAACAGAGAAGAAGCAGAGAAAAGGCAGAGAAGACAGTAAGAAACAAATGCAAAAGGCAGCTCGGAAGAACTTACGCGTCCACGACGGTGCGTTTCTTGCGCCCGGTGGTCTTCTTCTGGTCGGCAACCTTCTTTAGTTTATTGGCAGGGGGATCTACTGCTACACTGCCCGGTCTTCTCTTCGTTCCGGTAGGGGCGGCCATTGAGACGGGTTGTACGTCTATGGGCTCCTCCTCCTCCACATCATCTGCGACCGGAAAGAATAAGTACAAGAGTGAGAAAGAAAAAAGATCAAGGCATGATGCGGTGCACGTACGGGTGAACTCGGTCACCTTCATCGTCCTCAGACCAGTCCCGAATAGAGGTGGAAACTTGGGACTTACCATCCTGGCCAGCTAGTGGGATACAGAGCGTATCCTGGACGTCAAACGCCTTCGCGTCGTCCTCGGTCCGATCTGCCTCCCAGTTCTGCTCCCGGATGGGCTTGTCCTCTTTCTTCTGGCGAGGGATGACCTAGGGATACATGCAAAAGCGTAAGGAACAGTTTATACTCAAGGGTACCGAGTAGAGGTCCTACTCGGTCTAGTGTGCAAACACAAAGCATATATTGCTAAGTCCTAGAAAGGGAAACGAGTAGAGGTTATACTCGGTCTAGCATGCAAACATAAAGCATACAAAGCTAAGTACTGGAAAGGCAATCGGGTAGGGGCTCTAGTCTGAATAGCATGCAAACATAAAGCATATTAAGCTAAATTCTAACAGAGGAGCCCTATCCGGTATTAAGTGCAAACATAAATCACATTGAGCTAAATCCAAAGAGAAGACTGCAAGATACCTCCTACTCAGTATGAACTAAAGAAGAAAGAGAGGAAATCGATTAAGTATGTGAAGAAGAGTACTCACTCGGGGGATTGGCTTGTTGCGGCTATACGGCAAGAAGCCGTAGAACCAAGTTTCCGAGAGCGTAGCCCTAAGGATGGACTTGGCCCAGATTGCCACCTCCGCCTTGGTGAGCTCGAAGGTGGTCGTCCGGGTGCAGTCGCGGGCTCCACCCATGTAGCACATCTTGTGCGCTCGCTCCTAAAGCGGGAGAACTCGGCGCTCCACCCAGCAGGCGATCAGATCGTCCTTCTGGAGCCCTTGTTCCACCAACTCCTGCAGGCGGTCGTCTACCCGGTTGACGTCGTTTATCGTCTTCTTGGGATTGTAGCTTGATAAGGTCGACCGACACGTTCTGGAACTCGAGTAGCTTGATAAGGTTGACCGGCTTCTCGCCTGGGGACTGGAGGTGAATTCTTGACGTACAAGAACCACCTCTGCCACTTCCGGCATGTATCCAGTCCAAGTACCCGCGGGTGGCTACCCGTGGACCGCTGGAGCATCATGGCTGCCCCAGTTTGAGTCATCTCTTTTGGAGCAATTGGATTGGAAGGATTAGGAACGACTTGCTGGCGGAAGAAGAAGTATTTTGCCCAGGTGTCTACCGTGGGGTAGACACCGAGAAAAGCTTCGCAACACGTGACGAAGGTGGAAAGCATGGCGATTGCATTGGCTGGGAGGTGATGTGGTTGGAGGCCGAAATGGCGGAGAAAGTCTTGCATAAACTTGGAAATCGGGAGGCCGAATCTGCGTTTGAAATGACTCAGAAACACCACGTACTCACCAGGGCCAGGAGTCGGGACAGGCTCCTTGCCGGGTGGATGGCAGATGACGCCGGGAGGGACCCGGCGGGTGTTGACTAGCCATTGCCAGTCCGACGCCTTGACGTCGGAACCCTCCCAGGCGGCACACATCGTTGGAGGCTCCTCCTCGTGCAGATCTGCAACGACGAACTCGAGCTCCATCGAGTTCTTCAACAACGAGGAAGACGAAGGTGGGGGAGACGAGGAGCAGCAGAGTGGCGACGGCGGCGCAAGATTGAGAAGGACGGCGCCGCGCGGTGACGAACTCGTTGCGTCGAAGCGCACTTTGGTGAGCGGCGGCGCGCGGGGACGGAGTTTCTCTCTCTCTCTCTCTATGCGCGGAACGGCGGCGGTGTGCAGTGGTCTCGTGGCGGCGCTGGCTTTCGCTGCGGGTGCGTAGTCGAAGAGGTAGCGGAGATGGGGGAAAGTGGCAAGGAAGGAGATGCAAAAGGCGGCGCAGAGGTATTTAAACCTCCTCGAGTGCAGTTACCACGCGGGATCGATCGTGGGGAAGATCGTGCGGCGTGGGTAGTAACCGTGCCCGTTGGAAACACATAAAGCGAATTAGTCGCGCGTAACAGGCGCAGTAAATCCCACGCCTCACGTCGTGGGAAATCGAGTACACCAGTGAAGCGACACGACGTCCAGTGGGCCCGGTGTGCAGTGACCAGCACGTGCCCTGCTGCCGCACCAGAACCGAGGCGTCGTGGGCTGCGGTTGCAGGACACGTGTACTGCCTTGACACGCGAATATGGAACCGCTCTGTTTCGAGCGGCAAGGTTTTTGGAAATTTGGCTAAGTGTGGAGATCTCGGTTGGACCCAGGTCAGCCGGCTCTATTTGGCACAATGATGAAAACTCCAAAGATCACAATAGTAAAGACCCGAGTTCAAGTTGTGAGCATCCGAGTTGAGGTGCAACTCGGCTGCAGCTTGTCGCGGAAGGGGTTTTTGGTTTAAGCTGGCAGGGCCCAACGCCCAAGTTCGCCGGACTCGACCAGTTTCGGGGACTAATGTCGAGGGGCTACCCCCGAGTAGGGGTAAGGCAGGTGAGAAACAAGATTCAAGTTGATGTTTACCAAGTTCAGCCGTGCCGAGTAGGTGGCTACCCGGTATCTGGTATCCGGTTAGTACTATTCGATAGAAAGAACAAGAAGCCAGAATGACGATTTAAGTGTCGTCCTGAATTAGCCGGGTAGCGCTCGGGTGATCCGGGTAGACGTGAAGCTGCTATACTCGGGCACAAAGTCAATGGAGCAGTTGTGGGAGATCCCGCGTATCCAGGGGCCGTACAAGCGTGCGATTCAACTTACTAGGCGCATGGTTATCCGCAGAGAGACGTGGGAACAGTACGGGTTGGTAGCTGTCATGTCCTGTTACCGACAAGGGGGACAGGACATGTCAGTGACCTACTCTAAGAGACTGACAAGGTGGACAAGACCTGTCAGCCGCATACCGCGGCGACTTTCGACGACGTTGTCAGCGGGAACACGGAGGCATGCGCCGTTTCCACAGTGGAGTTGTCTACTCCGTACCTTTTATTGGTATAATACTGGTTGACCACCAGTATATAAGGTGGCCAACCCCCTCCTGCGCGAGAGACGTTGTATCTTAACTCATTTATTGCGAGGCATCGCTACTCACAGAGAGAGAACAGTAGAGAGAGCTAGGCGCTGACTACTCGGCAGGGAGAGAGATATTGAGAGATTGTAACTTATATACTCGGTGTGACCCAATACAGAGAGATAGGCAGGAGTAGAGGTGTTACCTCCACACGAGGGCCCCGAATCTGGGTAGATTGTGGTGTTTGTGTTGTTCTGTGCGCCTAATCAGCGTGCGATCCCTCCCCGAATACCTACCGCGTCCATCGGCGCCAAACCTTAAGCCATCCCATGGCATCTGTCTTCTCCACACCACGACAAAGAGTGTACATAGTTTAATTGTTGGTCTCAGTTAACATAGGCACAACAGGTCTGTAGAGCTGGTGCGACTGTACAAAAGAGCATGCAGACCAAATATGTACGTACTAAGGTACACTCGCATCAGCCCCATGACATAGGTGCCAAAATGTTCATCATTGGCCAAATCAATTCATCATACATGAACTAGTGCCTTATACATTTCATGATTTGCATGAGTTGCTCGAAGATCAATCATTATGGCGAAGACCATGCAAAGCTTATCGTTTTTTCAAAAATCCATGGCTATACAATCGATGTCATCGTTAGAATATTCGCTCAAACCATGTGAACTAATCATCATCCATAGATGAACTAAGGAAGCAAAGACCAAATCTAAGCCCTAAACCAACAAAATATCCAAATCAATCCGACATGAAACACTAACCCAACGAAACTCTCAAATCGGTTGGGATTAAACCCTAACCAAATGAAATCTGCATATCAAACTTGTTGCACGCCTAGATCTTGACAAAATCAACGACGGTGACCGGAAAATCGAACCATGGACGCACATTTAGCCTTAAAACGTGTAGATCTACCGTGCATGTGATGACTAGGCGGAGAACTAGATACTATCTACATATTTACGAGGCATACTTGCGTTGTAAGATGGGCTAGAGGTTATACTACCTTGGAGAAAGGCCTTGAGGTTCGACTTGATGATACAAGCTCTTTTTCAGAAAGACATAAAGCATATAGAGTAACACCGCCGCAGTGGACAAAGCCACCCAGCTGTAGAGCAACTCGAGACGAGGGGCTAGAGCTTATACTACCTTCGATGAAGGCCTCGAGGTCCGACTGGATGACACGAGGATGAAGATCCTACCGTAGAGGAAGATGGGATGGCCGACCTTCATCTTCCACTGTAGATGGTTGCCGCGGTGCTCTTGATATGCCGACGGAAGAGAAATGACAACAGAGAGAGGAGAGAACATGAGTGAGAGGAGTGAAAAAAATTTAGAAGGGGAGAGTGAACTGTGATGATATTTATGGCACTGATCCACAAAGCGATGCGGCTTCTCCTAAGTTTCTCCACACGTCCATCCGTGTGCCACTTTTCGCTTGTATTGGCTCCATGAAAACGACCGATTCGGCCGTTACTTCAGAATAACTTTTGGCCACTTTGAGTCTCGTGACACAAGGTTTGGCCGAGACAAACAAAAATCACAAAATTGCACCCACGAGTTTGAAAGGAAGGTATGCGACTATCCAAGCACCGCCAATAGCTAAGGGCATCTCCAGTCGTGTCGCCCCCCAGGGCCCCAAACGTCGTCGTTTTGGGGCCGCCGCGGCGCCAAACGGCGCTAATCTGGAACCTGAGGGGGCAGGGTTCCCAGTAGCCCCCCCAGCCCAACATTCGGTCCAAAATAACTCGAAAAATAAAATTCGACGCACTTTTATTGATTCGACGAAAGTTCATACAGTTCAACAGAAATTTAAACTAAAAAACTGTAAAACTACGTCTACTACAGGCCTAGGCTCGCCGCGATCGCCTGGCTGTCGTCCCCGTCGTCGTCGTCGTCCGAGCCGCCGCCGTCCCGCCCACTCGTTCCTTGGTCGGGATCGCGGCAGTGCGGGTTGCTCGGCCCCGCGCCGGAGTCGCCCCACCTGCTCACCGCAAGGGCTCGCTGCAGCTCGGCTTCTTCGTCGCTGTCGGGGTCGAGCACGAAGTAGGGTATCTCCCTCGTCTGCGGAGGGAGAGGAATGCGGCGGCGGGCCGCATTGGCGGCAGCTTCCTGCTCGCGCTGCGCCTTCCGCTGCTCGGCCTCGACGAGGAGGCGGCGCTGGAGCTCCAGCTCCTCCGCGGTGCTGTCGCGCAGACTCCAGTCGGTGGCGACGTCGTCGGCGACTGGCTGGAGGGTGTTGCGCGACATCTCCTCCGCGGCCTTCAAGTCCGGCCACTCATCGTCCTCGTCCACCTCCATCTTCGGGCGGACGACGCGCTCGAAGTCCGTGTCCTGCCGTTGGCGCAGCTCGCCGATGCGCAGGGCGCCGCCGCTGCGCCTGGGGGCAGGGGCGCCGGAGTTGAGAATGGGAGGGGTCAGAGAGAGGGATTGAGCGCCGGAGGAGCTCGAGATGGCCGACGACGAGCCGCCCATCCGCCGCGGTTCCCACGAGGGGTGCGGGCGGGGCGGCATCTGCAGCCGGGGCTCGTTGCCGGCGTCGATGTAGTCCAGCACCCACTCGAGAGTGCGGTGCTGGCCTCCCCACCAACGCTTGCGCCCCCGAACTGTTGGCGCGGCCCTCGACAGGGCCGTTGTTGCCTTCGGCGGTGAGGTCCGCGTCGTGGTGGCGCTGGAGCTCCTGCCACCAGAAAGCGTCCTGGCCATGCGGCCTCCAGTGAAGCCGCGCGGCCTCGTCCGCCGGCAGTCCTCGGCGGACTTCCGCGATAGCCTGCCGGAATTCGGCGTCGGTGGAAGGGATTGGGGTCACGGGAACCCCGCCGACGCTGAGGTGCTAGCGAGATTGCCCGCCGGTGGAGCTTGGGAGGCGCATGTCGGGCGGGCACGGATAGCCCCCCCTCCCCGATACAGCGACCACGCTTCGTTCCTGCGAAGGTAGCGGCGGCGCCAGCCGTTGGCGACGGCGGCATCGTCGTAGTTCGCCATCGTAGGGAAGAAAGCACGGGGAGAGGAGAGCGTCGAGGAGGAAGGACGGGGAGAGCGGCGAGGGGGGAGAATGGGGAATGCGGTGAGCGGTAGGGGTTTTTGTAGCCTGCCGGGCATTTACTGCGTCGCATGCCCTCGCTGCCGCCCGCCACGCCATTACTCCGGCAGCCTTTGAGCGGGCGCATGCACTGGGCGGCTGCCACGCCATAAACGCCGGCAGCCTTTGACCGACTCGGGAGCCGAGAAGGTGATCACGGGGGTTTCTGTTCCCGTGGTTTTTCGACGCGTCATTGACAGAGCTGGCCCGCGTGGGCTGCACCGCATTTTCGCCCCCCCAAGCTGAACCCAACGGACTGAGTTTCGCCTGGATGCCGTGGCGCTATTTGGATTTCTGGGGGGCGGCTGGTGCGAAAACGGTGCTATTCGCCGCTTCCGGCGCTAAAAAGGCCGCCTGAGGGGCGCTGGGGGACGAGATGCCCTAAATACATTTTGAGGCTCTATGCAGTGGCTCTATGGCATTTCGCTCTCGCGCAGACGTCCTCATGCCAGCTCATAGCCGCTATGCAAAGCAAGAGCGACTGAACACGAATAGGAAGAATCGAATCGGCCTGCGTCTGCAGTACCTGCGTGCCGTACGTGGCGCCAGCCGCTCTCCGACGAACACAAGAGATACACTGCTACAGGCAGGCAGACAGTGTTGTTGATCCGTATGCTTTCGTGTTTGTTGCTTTGTGTGAAAGGCGGCCATGCAGGACCACGCGCACGTACGTAATACGCGTCCTCCTCCTCCTCCTCCTCGAGGCTTAATTAGCCAGCTACCTCCATCGTTGGCTCGAATTGATGGTTGATATATGTTGCAATTGCTGCGTTGCCTCGTGCATTCGGTCTCCTCTGGGCGCGCGCACGGCTCACCAAGGACCACTCCACACAACCGTCACCATAATTATACTATGGGGCTGCTTGTGTGTGTACTTGGCAGGTCGTGACTGACACTCGTTCATTTTGGAATATGCAGCTATATACCCACCCAATGATAGGGATGTACGCAGGGCTTCATACCATTTCCAAATTAAATATGTGATCGATTGCTTCTTAGGGACTTAATCATGTCTCCTCGCCAGTTAAGATCGTGCATGGTGATGGAGGCGTACATCTCTTGCCGTTTATAGTTTATCATGTGATGAATGGATCCATTATTAACTCTCGCGAGATAAGGGGCTAGCTAGCTATAAAACCGTGATATCCTACCTTAAAAGATGAGTAGTATCTTTCGTTCTAAAATTAGGCAAGGACAGGCTGTAGATCCGATGTGGAATCTTTCGTCTATATTCTAATTTTAACCAAAAAAATTGACAGCCCAGCTTACCCTCACCGCGTCATGCATGTGCGTGCATGCATGCATATTGGTAGCTCTTTCGGTGCGTATGTCGTCGTGTGTGGAGGTGGCTTGTCGTGTCACTTGTTTTCTGGTATGGCCGAGCCACCTCCGTCGACACGACAAACTCTAATACAGTATATATACTCTCTCCGTCCGGAATTAAATGCATCCACTTTTGTTAAACCTTGTGACATTTAATTCCGGACGGAGCGAGTAATATATATGCATATAATATACCTCAGCTAAATTCATAACTTACTACATTTTCTAGGTTAAGGACAGCTGCTACCTAGTAGCTAGTAATTTCACGTGAGTTCTAAGCGTCGCGTGTCGACACCCGTCGATCGACCGACCCCTCTCTCGGATTCCATGCATGCTTTAACCTTACCCGCACGTCGTCCGTTAGGGCATCGCTTTTGGACGAGAAAGGAGTATATATATGCTTGCTTTTGCAGTTATCGTCAAGTTTAATTTTCTGCATCGACAACGATGTGCAAAATCTACAGTACGAATTATTACGACATGCTTGGTTTGGCTACACACAATCCTTTATCCTGCCAACCACGTACTACATGAGTTTGAGGAGAGTTTAGAAAACATTCTCTGATCAATCAAACAGTTGGAATCGTGCATGTAGCTTAATTTTCCGGTGGCATTATAGGAGTACATGAATGCATCGCGTTCGATTTGACTAGGGTCGTGTTTCCTCTGGTGCAGTCCAGTAATTGGCTATCTTTTTGTAAAAAAAAATGTACCACTACATAAAGTTCATCCTCACTACTTTCATTTAATGTTCGCAAACTCCACACGTAAAATGTCTACAACATCGATCAATCCCATATGATCCGATCTGTCATTCGGCTATCTAGGACTAACACGGCATTTTAGAAGAAACAGACTTTCTAGGACTAATTAACACGTCAATCATGATCTTATGGAGATGTTTGGTTGCTTACATAATGGACACATAGAGCTTTACCGTCTTAATTTTGGGAAAATCATTTTGCTACCTAAGGTTCTCGAGACAGAAAGGATACAACAGTATAGACCAATATGCCTCCTAAACGTTAGCTTTAAAATCTTTATGAAAGTTGCTACTATTAGGTTGAATTCGATGGCAGATCATGTGGTAAAACCTACCAAATTGGCTTTTATGGAAGGTAGGAATATCCTAGATGGTGTCGTGAGTTTACACGAAACCGCGCATGAGATGCATGCGAATAAACTTAATGGTGTAATTTTAAAAATAGACTTTGAAAAGACTTATGATAAAGTGAATTGGAAGTTTCCCCAACAGACTCTGAGAATAAAAGGATTCTCAGAGGACTGGTGTGCCCCGGTTTGCAGTTGATAGCGTGGCTATTAAAGTCAATGACGATGTTGGCCGTTACTTCCAGACCAAAAAAGGTTAAGGCAAGGTGATCCGCTTTCGCCCATATTATTTAATATAGTGGCTGACATGGCGATCACGATTGAAAGAGTCAAAGAGAATGGCCTAATTGAAGGGGTAATTCCACATCTAGTTGATGGGGGGCTGTCTATTCTTCAATATACAGATGATATAATTCTATTTATGAAACATGATATGGAGAAAGACGCGAAACTGAAACTAATCCTTTCGGCGTTCGAACAGTTATCCGGACTAAAAAGCAACTTCCATAAAAGTAAATTGTTTTGCTTTGGTGAGGCTCAGGATGCTATAGCTCAGCCGAGTTGTTCGGATGCGAGCAAGGTCAATTCCCTATTAAGTATTTGGGTATACCAATACGTTATAGGAGATTGACTAATGCTGAATGGAGCCACGTTGAAGAACGTCTGCAGAAGAGGCTAGCCAGCTGGAAAGGCAAATTGTTGTCCCTTGGTGGAAGATTGATACTCATAAATTCAGTACTCTCGAATATGGTATTGTATATGATATCTTTTTTTCAGTTGTCTAAAGGAGTCTTGAAAAAGTTGGATTATTTCCGATCAAGATTCTTTTGGCAAGGGGACAACGAAAAAAAAGAAGTATCGGCTCGACAGGTGGGATGTAGTTTGTCGACCAAAGTATCAGGGGGTTGGGTATACGTGACTTACATGTCAAAAACTCAGCCTTACTTGGTAAATGGCTTTTCAAACTACTATCCCAACATGGCGTCTGTCAAACACTACTTAAACGAAAATACATTGGTTCGAAAGCAGTCTCACATGTTATGTGGAAACCAGGTGATTCACACTTTTGGGCCGGACTAATGGCGACTAAATTTTTTTTCTCTATGGGGTATTTAAGATTAAGGATGGATCACAGATAAGGTTCTGGGAGGACAAATGGCTGGGTAATACCACTCTCCCCGAACAATATCCGGCACTATATTCTATTGCACGACGTAAGGAAGATACGCTGGCTACAATCATGCAAACATCACATCCTAATGTCACGTTCAGACGAGATCGCTTCGGTCAATTTAACACCAGGAAAGGATGAGTTTTGATGGAATCTTACTAAGAATGGTATGTTCTCGGTGGATTCCATGTATAGAGCTATGATCCAAACAGATATGTCGGTCGATATTTTTAAGAACGTATGGCTTATGAAGGTACCATTGAAAATTAAAGTCTTCACATGATATCTTCGTAAAGGGGTCATACTGACGAAGGATAATCTTGTCAAACGTAATTGGCACGGAAGTTCAAAGTGTGTTTCATGTTCTCATGGTGAGACGATTAGACACTTATTCTTCGAGTGCGCATCTGCGCGTTCTATATGGTCCGCTATCCAAATGACTTCAAATCTTTATCAACCCACATCTGTTGCGAATAATTTCGGCAACTGGTTAAGGGGTAGACAAAAGATTTAAAACTATTATTAGGGTGGGAGCGCTAGCCGTTATATGGTCACTCTGGCTATGTAGAAATGACAAGATTTTTCATGATATTTTGTTTTCTCGCATGCAGGTTCTATTCCGATGCATAGGTATTCTCCGTTCGTGGTCCACATTACAACGCGGGGGGGGGGGGGGGGGGGGGGGAGGGGAGTTTCGAGGCCTTTTTTACTGAGACTTGTGCATGAATGGAGCAGGTGGCGAAGGATATTTTTATCTCACATGGATGGCCGCTTGATCTCCGCATCGCGGCTCCATAGCGTCGACAATCTGCGTCTTATTGATTTGTTAGACTTGTCATCTTTTGTTTTCATTCTTTCCTGAATTTCGGCTGTGTGCATTTTATGATGCAGAGGTCAGGTGTAATGTTTAAACTCTTTTAAGTAATAGAACCCCTTTATCAAAAAAAAATTAAGACGGCATTTGAGAAGAAAACCAGGGTATTATAGTACAAACTATAGAGAAGCAAATGCAGTAGCCGAATGCTTAGCAAAACCAGCTTACAAGTCTAGATCAACGATGGTTTGGGAAGATAGTGCCCCTGGCTGACATTTTTGTTATTTTTTTGTACACATTTATGTACGTGGGAGTACATAAACTCTACGATTAGTGTGGAAGATGACGCCCACGCTCACGTCTCCCCCACCCACGCCACCTCCTCCACCCCTGACTCCGGTGGATCCACCAGTGAGCAAAGGCGATACGGAGGGGAGGATACCCCTAGCCTCCTCATAGGATAGCGCAGGTCCCGACGAAAGCAGGGAATAGCCGGATCGCAGCGGAGGAACACCCGATCGCTGAGAGGGATATCCCCATCGCGGTGGTAAGGGGATCGTCGTCCAGACCTCGTCGCAGGGCGGGAATCAAGGGGGTTGGAGTCTCGAACCCAACAGGTCCACCTACCGGTGAGACGGCATACCCCTGACATGGATGCGCGCCATTTGGCACCATCCATGGAGGCGGAGCTCGACACGTAAGTGAGCGAGAGGCAGGCAGGCGGATTACGCCTTCGAGTGGCTATCTACGGGGCGAAGCGGTCGAGAGAAGGGTTCGTGCTCGGAGGGTTCCCAATCCCCTCCCTCGATCTAGGGTTGTCTCCAGAGCAACAAATCACACGGAATTACTGCACTAACCATATGCTGCTCCGACTCCGAGTTGATGGCAATAATAATAGATTGCTTCATCGACATTGTCCTCCTCATAGTGGATGACAATGACATCAGGGAATGTCTTCTTCTTCGGGATTCTCTTCTTCTTCCTACGTTGCATCAGCGGCAGTGGTGGCGGATTGATACGTCCAAAACGTATTCATAATTTTGATTGTTCCACACTTGTTTTATGTCAATGCTACATGTTTTTACTATGGTTTTATATCATTTATTGGACTAACCTATTAATTCATTGCCCAGTTGAAAGTGCACTATGGTCAACTAGAGGGGGTGAATAGGTTGACTACCAATTTTTCTTTTCTTTTCCTTTTAGTGGGGCTAAGCAAGATAAGATAAGGTTCTCTAGATGTGCATCTAGGTGAGCAACCTATGTGGACAAGATAATATATGCAACGGAAGTAAAACGAAAGGTAGCAAGATAAACCACAAGTGTAAACAAGGAGACAAGGATATGATTCACGTAGTTCCTTCTCAACGAGAAGTACGTCTACGTTGGAGAGCTGGGGAGCCACCTAGGCACTCCTCAATAGCACGGTTGTGCACACCTTATTCTCCTTGAGCTTCTCCGGTGAGGGAGATTCTCGTTTCCACTATGAGGTCGACTTGAAGGCGTTGACCAAACCTTTACACGAGCTCGAGGTCACTCCACAGATGGATGGAGACTCTCAAGCAATCCGAAGCTTCTTGCAACAAGGTGGAAACTACAAGCAAAAGATCTACTAAGGTTTCTAGGCCTCAAGTAGGATTCTAGATCTACTAGGTTGTGGTGGATGGATTCGAAATTCCTTTGATGGAAATGTGGATCTTGCTCTCCTCTAGCACTCCAGAAAGTATGAGAGTGAGTGGGTGGATGGAGAGGGGGGTCTAGGTGGGTGAAGCTTCCATTAATGGCTAGGAGAGAGAGTGGTAAATAGCTTAGCATTTATGAGGTAGGGGAAGGGGTATTTATAGCCCTTCCCATAAGTGGCCTTTTGAGCAGTTCCAGCAGCACCGGAGGCTCCGGTGGTCTTCGTATGCGCGTAGCCGCGCAACCCAGATTCCTTTTGCGCTTGGGCCAGAGGGGCGGAGGGTCCGGTGGTATTGGCGGAGGCTCTGCCCTCCGGAGCTGCACTGGAGGTTCCGGTGGAGCCTCCGTGATGGAGGGATGATAACCCGGTAGGCTAACGCCAAGGAGTAACTCGGCCCAAAGGATGCTGCGCAAGACCCGGCTTAGGATAAAGAAGCTTCTAGAAGGCCTAGGAACGAAGGCCTCGTAACCCGGATTGTGGGTTCCGGTAAGGAAGTTTATGGTTTGTAAGCAGTGTCCGGGTAGGATTCAGAGTGCGCCTTGGAGAGTAAGTCAGGGGGTCCGGATGTTATATAAGCCGGTCCCTAGGTTAGGGTGAGACAGGCTTTTTACGTGAGCAAGAACACGATCGCCAGATCAAGAGATTTCGAGTATCCATTGTAACACCAGTATCGAGCTAATATATTTAGATCGTAGACTCGGCGACTTGATTGCCGGCTACCAGATCGCATATCACCTTGGTTTCCTTCGAGCTAAACCTCCTCCCAAACACTCGAGTCGATTTGCCCCAAGACAAGTTATCCCCGGTAACGTCTGCCGTGATTATCCCACGACAGTTGGCGCCCACCGTGGGGCCTACGTCCAAGGGTGTTTACATCACGGGAGAAACTCGAGAGAACATGAAGAACCTCGTCATCGACGAGATCTACACCAACCCCAAAGGAGAGAATATGGTGGACGATTTTGGCTGGGGGCCAGAGTCGGATCTGCTCGAATCCGGATCTGTCGTGACAATCGGCCGGATCAACGTCTTCATTGGCATGGTACGTACGTCCGGTTTAGCTCCTGACGATTTTGGATTTGATTCTGTGTCAGGGGAGGCCACCTGCGTTCAATCCGATGGGGAGGAATCAGTCGGGACGATAGATCCGGCAGAAGATCCCACCACGAAGAGGGAACAGCCGGAGGAGCCGGCATGGACCCCGCGTGGCCGGGTTATGAGAGAAGATGACACCGAGTCTATCCTGCACCTGCTGGAGGACCGGTACGAGGAAGACAGCGATGATGAGGAAGAATACGAATCTGCGCCAAGCATTGTGCGCCAAGTCGCGGTTTACACGGCCCCCGCAACCAATCTTAATCAGGGGAACGTGACCGAGGCCGCTGTCGGAACAGCACAAGCATTGGCCCAGCAGCAAAATCCGGTTCACGGAAACCCGGTATTAACCCGGGTCGACGGAGAATCGGCATCAGTTACCAGCCATGCGGCGGATAGCGAGTTGCAGGCAAACATGTTCGGATATCTGGCAAACCGGACACCAGGGGCGGGTCCTTCAAATCCGCAACACCCGGCCCTGTTCAACAACAACCTGATCCTGGATCCCGCCATTCTAGCCACAGTCATAACCCCGGAAAACGAGGCGGAACGTGTTAGGGATCTGGATGTAGCCCGTCGTGCATTGGAACAACAGAGAAGGCAAGTGGAAGCAGAAAAACAAGGGGTAGCTGCGCGCCAGCGCGATCTAGATGCATTGGAGAACCGGCTCCAAGAAGAGACAACCAGGGTGCGTCAAAGGCACCAGACCAGATTACCCGCAACGGGTGGGGTTATAAACCCGGCCACACTATTCATCACACCTCAGGACCAACCGATTCCAGCGGCGAACCAAGGAACCGTACATCAACCCGCAACTGGAGGAGCACAACCGGTAAACACGCAGGCCGGGTTACCCATATTACAGACTGGAGTTACTACCGGCAATACATTACCACCACCACCACCATCGCGGTTTCGCACGCCAGCAGGTCATTATAACAACCCCATGGATAATGTGTATGCTGCAACGTTAGCATTGAATCAGATCCCCGTAAGAGAGTCGCCCCATGCGGAGCAGACCAGACGGGCGATCGATTTATTACATACGGCAGTGGCACAGCAAGTTAATTACCCGGACAACAGAAGTGGAATGCATGGGACACCGTATATCAGCCAGCAACGAGCCAATACCGGCAATATTCAGACAAGCTCAGCGCGACGGAGGGCAGAGCAGCAGCAAATGCCGCCTCCTCCCCGCGTTCAAGCAGTACCAGCGGCATCAGCAGCGCAAGCTATTGTGGATAGTTCCAGAGCGAGGAGAGCCGCGGCCGGGTCTGCGGTGCATGGACCAGCAACAGTGTCGCGTCCAGCCGCGCCCCCCGCAGGATCACACGTTTCCCGAGTGAGGCCGGTTCCGACTAATCTCGCTGGGCCTAAGTGTCTGTCGGATAACATCAGAGCTGAGTCTTACCCGGATAAATTCAAGGAACCGGGTAAAGTAGTGAATTATGAGCCGACTATGGATCCGGAAACATGGTTGAGCAGCTATGAGATGGCAATGTCGATTCGCAACACAACTGAAAATCTTCAAGCCAAGTTCATGTACCTAATGATGTCAGAAGGAGCAGCAAAGTTATGGTTCAATAATCTACCCGAGGGATCCATCAAGTCATGGGAGGAGTTGAAAACTGCGTTTATCAAGCACTTTCATGGGACATGCAGAAAGCTATTTACTATTGATGACCTAGAGCGGTGTGTCCAGAAGAAGGGAGAATCGGCGCGCAGTTGGGTGCGCCGAGTCATGGAGATACTTCACTCATCTACGGATATTCAGCCCAAGGATGCGTTACAAGCAATGGCAAAGACGTGCAAGTACATACCTTTAGTGCAAAAGTTAACTCGCATGAAATCTAGTCGAAATGCTTCAGAGATTACGATGGGAGAGCTAATGGATGCATGCAACAAGCATGCTGCAACAGATACTACAGAAGAGGATGTCGATGAGAAGAAAGCAAAAGCAAACACAAGCAACAATGGAAGAACCGGCAATGGATCAACGCCGGGTAACAATGGAGGTAACAATGGGAACAACCAGAATAAGAGCCCGTTTGAGGGAAGCTCCGAGTTTGTCGCTAGCACAGAAGCCGGGTCTTCGAGACCCAGGGCAGAAGGAAACTTCAATGGAGGAAACCAGAACGGAGGAAACTATCAAGGACCGCCAAGGCCGGGTAACAATTGGGATATCTTCAGGATGGCGTGCCCAAAGCACAGCAGGAACGGTAGGCCGGCTAACCATTTATTGGAGCAATGTGCGGACCTACAGAGATGGAAGAACGAGGAAATAAACAAGGCTATGCGAGGTGCAGGTCGGGGAGGAGGACCGGGTCCGGGTGGAAACCCGGGCCACGGCCCACCCCCAGCCAGCAACCCGGCAGGCGGAAATCCGGGTAATAACCAGGGGGGAGCTGGAGGTTTCCAGGCCAACCCCAAGCAGTTGGGACAATACCACGTACATACTACAGGAATTTCCAACAAGGATAAAAAGATACTGAAAAAGGCGGTAAACTCAGTTGCCTCGGCCGTTCCGAGATACCTGAGATGGTCAGAGCAGGACGTAACATGGAGCAGAAGGGATCACCCGGAAAGGATAGAACACCCGGGAGTCTTAGCATTGGTGGTTGCGCCGCAGGTTAACGGTTATGAGTTGAAAAAGGTCTAAATGGACGGCGGTAGTAGCATCAACATCTTATATTGGGAAACCTTTCTACGCATGGGTCTCAAGGAGTCCCAGCTACAGAAGAGTTCGACAGTTTTTCACGGGATAGTACCGGGTCACTCAGCGTGCCCCGAGGGAAAAATCACATTGGAGGTAGCTTTTGGAGAATCGAAGGACAATTTCCGGGTTGAGTGGCTCACTTTCGAGGTGGTCAAGTTGCGCAGCCCTTATCACGCGCTATTCGGAAGGCCGGCTTATGCTAAGTTCATGGCCAGGCCGTGTTATGTCTATCTGCAGCTAAAAATCCCGGGTCCCAAGCAGACCATCACCATACATGGGAACCGGGATATAGCGGCTGAGTGCAATGAAGGAGATGCGGCAATGGCTGAACAAGCTTGCAGAAAATAGGAACTCAAGTATTACCGGTCTCAGGTAGACCCGGATGACAGAACAGCGTTAAAAAGGCCGAATACTGAAGATGAGAGAGCGAAGTTCAAGGCAGCACAGGACACCAAGATGGTGGCTTTTGTCGAGGGTGATCCCTCCAAGCAATTTGCTATAGGATCTAACTTGGACAGCGAGCAGGAGAAAGCACTTGTGGAGTTCATTCGTTCGAATCAGGATGTGTTCGCCTGGACGCCCAGCGACATGTCGGGTATCCCTACAGAACTGGCAGAGCACAGTTTGCACGTTGATCCCAAGTCCAGGCCTGTGAAGCAGGGCCTGAGAAAAATGAATGAAGAAAGAAGGAAGTCTATAGGAGAAAAATCGCACGGCTGCTTACAGCCGGCTTTATCATGGAAGTATTTCACCCGGACTGGTTAGCAAACCCGGTTCTCGTGATGAAAAAGACCAATGAGTGGAGAATGTGCATCGATTATACAAGTCTTAACAAGCATTGCCCAAAGGATCCGTTTGCACTACCAAGGATAGATCAGATCATAGACGCAGTAGCTGGAAGTGACCTATTATGTTTCCTGGACGCATATTCCGGGTATCATCAGATCAAGCTCAAGAAGGAAGATTGGGAGAAAACATCGTTCATAACCCCTTTTGGGGCCTTCTGTTACAATACCATGACGTTTGGATTGAAGAACGCTGGCGCAACCTATCAACGGTGTATTCAGAAGTGCTTTGAGGACCAAATTGGGCGCAATGTTCACGCATACGTGGATGATGTGGTGATCAAGACCAGGAAAGCGGCGACATTTATTGATGATCTAAAGGAAACGTTCAAGAACCTGAGAAGGTACCAGATGAAACTTAACCCAACAAAGTGTGTCTTTGGAGTCCCAGCCGGGAAATTACTCGGCTTTATCGTTTCTGAGAGAGGAATTGAGGCAAATCCGGATAAAATCAAAGCTATCCAAAGTCTGAAAAAGACGGAAAATTTGAAGCATGTTCAGAAGCTGACAGGGTGCGTAGCAGCGCTCAGCCGGTTTATATCCAGACTCGGAGAAAAGGCAATACCCTTGTACCGGCTCTTGAAGAAATCTGATAAATTCGTATGGGATCAAGAGGCGGACGAGGCGTTCGAAGCACTAAAGAAGCAGTTATCTGAGGCGCCAGTCCTAGCAGCCCCGGGTCCTAAAGAGCCCATGCTATTATACGTTGCAGCCGGTCCCCGGGCGGTTAGCGCAGTGGTTGTCGTCGAGCGTAAGGAGGATGGGAAAGATTACCCGGTCCAGATGCCGGTTTATTACGTCAGCGAGGTACTATCAGAGGCAAAACAACGCTACCCACATTGGCAAAAGCTGGTTTTCGGGGTCTTCATGGCCAGCCGGAAACTGAAGCCGTATTTTCAAGAACACCCCATAACAGTGGTTAGCTCTATACCAATGTCGGATATCATCAGAAACTCGGACGCAACATGCAGAATAGCCAAGTGGGAGATCGAGATGGGAGATTATCACATCAACTACGAGCCCAGGTCAGCAATCAAATCTCAAGCTCTAGTCGATTTCATTAACGATTGGACTCACACAGGCATGCCCACCATGGCTCCAAATTCCGAGTCTTGGATAATGCACTTTGATGGTTCCAAGTAGTACGAGGGATCAGGGGCTGGAGTGGTGCTAACATCACCCAAAGGAGACAAGTTAAGTTACGTGTTGCAGATTCATTTTGATTGTTCCAATAACGTGGCCGAGTATGAGGCCCTATTGCATGGCTTAAAGGTACCCAAGGAGATGAACATTAAGAGGATACGATGCTTTGGAGATTTGGACCTTGTGGTACAGCAGGTCTCAGGAACTTGGGATAGAAAAGATGCAACTATGGCAGCATACCGCAAGGAGGTGGACAGGGTTGCCGGATGTTTTTCCGGGTATGAGGTGGAGCACATAGACGGAAGAAAAAACGAGGCAGCAGACGCACTCGCCAGACTCGGCTCGCGCAGAGAGCCGGTTCCACCCAATGTTTTCCTGGATGAGCTATGGCGACCATCAGTTAAAACCGAGTCTGAGGAAGAACTGGCAAATCAAGACCCGGATTTGGAGCTCGTGGCCACAGTACGTGTTGTTCCCGAGTGGACAGAGCCGTTCCTGGCCTACCTATCACGGGGCGAGTTACCACAGCAGGAGGTATTAGCAAGACAAATTCTGAGACGAGCAAAAGGATATTCTATCATCAATGGGGAGTTGTACAAAAGAAGTGCAGCAGGAGTCTTTTTGCGCTGTGTAGCACCAGAAGAAGGCCGACAGATCCTCAAGGAGATCCATGAAGGTGATTGTGGGCATCATGCATCCACGAGATCCCTCGTGGACAAAGCTTATCGACACGGTTTCTTCTCGCTCACGGCCCTAGCAGACGTGGAGCGCTTGGTGGCAAGGTGTGACGGATGTCAAAGGTACGCTCGCCAAACCCATGTGCCGGCTATGGAACTGCGAACCATCCCGTTAACCTGGTCGTTCTCTGTTTGGGGTATGGAAACGGTTGGCCCCTTCCACATGTCACCTTGCAAAAAGACACATCTCTTAGTGGCAGTTGATAAGTTTACCAAGTGGGTCGAGGTAATGCCAGTTACCAATTGTGAAGCAATTACAGCAGTCAAGTTCCTGAAAAGGATTATCTATCGGTTCGGATATCCCCACAACATAATTACCGACAATGGAACCAACATGTCCCTTGGCGAGATGGAGAAGTTTTGTGGAAACAATGGCATTCGTTTGGACATAGCCTCAGTGGCCCACCCACAGGCTAATGGACAAGTGGAGAGAGCAAATCAGGAGTTGCTTCGTGGATTACAACCACGGTTGCGAGTCCCGTGTATCAGAGCTGCTGGTGCATGGGTTGAGGAGTTACCTTCAGTGGTTTGGGGTATCAACACCACACCTAACAGATCTACCCAGATGACACCGTTTTTCATGGTTTATGGTGCAGAAGTAGTGTTGCCGAGTGATATTATCCATGAATCGCCTCGAGTATCGGCTTACATCGAGGTGGAGAACGAGAAGACCCGGCAAGACGCCGTGGATATGCTAGAAGAAGAAAGGGAACAAGCTTTGGAGAGATCAGCCATATATCAGCAGGATCTGCGGAGGTATCATAGCCGGCGCGTGAAAACCCGGGTCTTCTAGGAAGGAGATCTGGTTCTGCGCCTGGTGCAATCAAAGGAAGGAAAACACAAGTTATCACCGCCATGGGAAGGACCGTTCATCATAAGCCGGAATCTGCACAATGGATCATATTACTTGATAGATGCAAGGGAAGAGTCGGCTACGGTTAATGACACCGCTCATACCACTTCATCTATGCAAGAGAAAGAAAGACCATGGAACGTGGCTCAGCTACGTCCCTACTATACCTAGTATACCCTAGATTCACAAAGTGGAATTACACGATGTAACAGGCAGCATGTTTCAGACGCACTCTTTTCCTATCCAGGGTACCTAAGGGGACTGGAGGGTTTTTAATGAGGCGGCTTGCTGACCTAACTTTTCTCATATCAATAAAGAGATGGTTAAACAACATATTATTTCCTTTCATGTGTCTTTATCACTTTTTATTTCTGCTATGCTTTTTATCTTTCTTCCAGGTAAGTATTGTTTACTGTTTTTTAGTACATTAGCTTCTTTAGCAGTTTGCGCATATATAGGTCTTGGGGGCTGATTGCTTGAATAGCACAGTTACAAACTCAGAGACCCGGCCATGATGCCTATGAGTTATAAGGGCCGATTACTCGCAAACGAGTACGGCTGCAAGCTTATAACCGGACAAAGGATCCAAACTTTCTTGACTTTTCTTACTTAAGCTCGATGTGACTCGCACTAAAGTGGCATGACTTGCTCGCATATGATCACAATCAGTCATGATGCCCAATGGGACTTGCCTGACCCTGTCTTCGTATAGATGTAGCAACATGATTATCCACGCGAAAGCCGGCTTACAGTACAAGAGAGCCAAAAGGGTCATCTAAACCACAAGTTATGAAGAGTACAGGGTTAATAACCGGAAACTCACTGTTTATTAAGCATAACTTCAAAACCTATGTGAAACGGCTCTAGGTTTTGGGCTTTGGCAAAGACAATTTGTTATATTTGAAAGACCTAACACCCTAGACTCGGAAGTTCGGGCCTTGGGGACTGGGGATTTCGAAAAAAGAAACAAATTATCTAGCTATTAAGCTCAAAAACCCAAAAATCCGAGTCTTGGGGACTTGGGGACTTAGAGAAAAGTCCACCTGTCAAAACCCGCGAAACCCGGAAACCGAGTCTCACAAAAGGAACCATAAAGTAAGTCAGAATATCAAGAATAAATAAATTAAAAAGCAGATAGATATCAAATTCATCCAAAGGCCAAAAGGGCCACGAAAGCTATTAAGTTTCAAAATGTATTACAAACCATAATAGTAGTATCAAAGGTGCATAGGCGCACCATAAAAAATAATTTTTTAAAAAGCCCATTGGCCGAATGTCGTATTTGATGACAGTGGATAGCAAATATCACTCGGCATCTTGGGCTGAGGCATCCATCTTCTCCTTGCCCTTGCCAGCCGGGTCCTGTCCCTTGACTTGCTCTTCAGCACTCTTGGTAGCAGCAACACCCGGATCAGCAGTTGTGCCGGCCCGTGAAGGCGGAGGGACGACTGGCGTGGAGGTAGCAGGCGCAGAGTCGGCCTCAGCCTTCTTCTTCACGGCCTCCTCCCTCAACTGGGCAGCCTCCGCCTTCCATCGGGCCAGCATATCGTATGGCTCGTGAAGATCCGACTTGATAGCCTTGTCATCAGAATCATATGCTGGAATAATGACACTAAGGTCCAAACCATCGGCAATTATGCTGGTCGGGTGACGGATTTCCTTCTGGATGGCCTTGAAATTCTTCACAGAGAACTTGGACCCATCGTGGTTAAACTCAGGAAACCCGCCTATAAACTTGGCCGGCTCGAGTTTGGGAAAATACGCCTTAGCCAGCGCAAGCCCCCGGGTTACTCCAACCCGGCAGGACGAGCGTTTCGAGTGCCCAATCCACTCGGGGACATTGGGGCAAGCGTCCAGCAGCATCTTCAGGTTGCCATGCCCGGAACCCGGCCACTTCAGCTCCTGAAGGATCCATTTGGTTCCGGCGCACAGCTGCCGGATAGTGCTCTTGATGGTTTTTAGCTTGGTGATATCATCTTCGTCCGGGATTACCTCATCCGGACCTGCAGAAAATAGGAAAAGGCAGCAACTAAGGAAAATCCGACTATTTATCAGAATGAGAATCCGGGTTATAGTTATCAAGTTAGGAATCGTACCCGTCAAAGCACGATATGTGTCGGCGATTTGGACGGACAGCTTGGTCAGTTCATCTTCTGCTGCATGAGCCCTCCTCCTATATTTCCTTGTGATCTTCCCGCTCCTCCTAGCTTCAGCTTCAGCTGACTCACGCAGAGCCGCCTCCTTCTCAGCTAGCTTGGTGGCCTTCGCCAATGCCTTCTCAGAATGGGCCACGAAGGCCTGCGTGGAGACAAAAGGAAGGATTAGTCGGATATACTACGAAGTTCCAAGCAAATTATCAATAAGTTCACTTGGAACTTGGGGACTGGACAAGGATACGGATAATGTTACTCGGATTTACCTCATGTTTGGCTACCAAAGCCTCCAGGATATTTTCTTCATCGGCCCTCAAGGTGTGCAGGGCCTCAAGCATCTGGGAGAAAGTCATGTCTTCGGGCCTGACTCCGGAAGAGCCGGCAGCTTGATCACTCGGCGGGCGAACCTTCTCCGACTTTGGGGTCGAGACCCGGACCGTCTGGGTGTCCGGATTGGGAGAGCCCATATTCGTGTCCAGGACCTCGACCTCGTCGTCCTCAGCCTCTTCAGAGGGCTTGGGAGACCCGGCTTCCTGCCGAGCCGGGTCGGCCAAGGGGTCTTGCTCCTGGTTGTTTTCAGCACCACCGCCAGTCGCGGCGTCCATATCGTCAGTCGGCTCCTCCGTCTCCCGGTTGTCCGTATCCATGATGTCCGGGTCACTGAGCGTGACCTGGGCCCTGAGGAAAGAAAGGAGATCAGCAACGAAAATTAAAGATTATCAAAAGGACTAGAGTATTGCTTAGCCAAAAATATGACTTACCCGGCATTCACCACGAAATCCGCCGGAAGCGAGCTGCTGGACGTGGATGAAGCTGTCACAGGACCCGATAGAGGGACCCGGAGCTGTCCGGCTAACGGGTGGTTGGGGGAGGGATGACGTTGAGGTGAGTGGGAAGGATGAGGTGGAGGAGAACCGGCACGGCGAACTGGTGATGTGGAGATGCCCGGGTTGAGGGGATCGTCACCCGGGGAACTCCGGGT
Organism: Alopecurus myosuroides; assembly: GCA_028641055.1. NCBI lineage: Eukaryota > Viridiplantae > Streptophyta > Magnoliopsida > Poales > Poaceae > Alopecurus > Alopecurus myosuroides. The sequence continues at coordinate 140,436,618 of CM054059.1, forward strand.
CACCCTGCGCTTGGCCGGAAGAGGGACCTTCAAGTGTGATGAGTTGGATAGTTGTTGGTTAAGTTTACACATGTTAGCGAAAGAGTAGGGTTCGGAGGACATGAAGGAGTAGGGAACCTTGGATACTACCCCTCTGGCTTTCCTCTTGGCCCCAACCGTCACATCTTGTTCAGCTTCGCTTTTACCAGACTCGGTGGCCTCCGGGTCCTCCTGGTCGTCCTTGTCCTCCAACCCTGAAAGCCGGGAATGTACAGTCGGAAAAAAGTGAGATATGTGAAGGAGGAATGGTATAAGTGGAGTCGATCGAATACCCGGATAATACCTTCATCGTTATCAGCCGTCTCTTCATCTTCTTCCGGGTCTCCGGAGGAAGGGGAGGTCTCAACATTCCAAAAGACGTTGTCGGCCTGAGATAAAAGCATAAAAATGAGAGTTAGTGATTGTATCAAGTCAAAGTGTGAGGACGAGTGTACAAGAATCGGGTTTTACCGCTGGAGCCGGGTTATCCCGGGTAAAAGGCGCTAACCCGGCGATGTTCTTGATCACCTCCAACTTTTCCGTCAAGAAACTCTTGATGGTCTTGTTGGTATCGCCAGCTGGATAATTCTTAGAGGAATATCGGAGCGCGTCCGTGACGTGCCCCGAGTAGTCGCACATCAGCTTGGTGCGAATGGAGTTGGGCTGGATCCGGAAGTCCACCCATGTCTTAACCAAATTGAGCCCAAGGAGACCTTGGGCAGAGAGGACGGCTATTTTTGAGAGGAAGGGCTGGATCGCTTCCCTATCCGACTCAGAGGGGAAAGCATTGAAGGTGTCGGAGAGATCTAAGAGACCCTCCGAGTAACCCGGCAGTTTCCTCTCGCCGGGTGGGGAGGTGTCTCGGCAGTAGAAAAAGGAAAGTTGCCAATGCTTGACATGAGAATTGAGAGTAAGAGTCGGCATGGGAGAGTTCTTGCGGCGCTGGATAGAGACCCCACCGCAAGCTAGGAGCGCCCCATCACCGCTTTCGCGGCACGGTTTGCATTGGAAGAGTTCTATGAAAAGAGCCAAATTTGGCGGAATGCACAAATAAGACTCACAAAGGACAATGAAATGGGTAATGTTCAACATAGAGTTAGGCCCTATGTCGAACACCCGGAGGCCATAGTGGCGGAGGACTTCACGAAAGAAAGAGTGACCCGGGAGGCGAAACCCCCGGATCACGTGCTCGACAAAGCAAATTACCTCGTCCGGGTTAGGGGAAGGCCGGGTCTCGTCACCCGGCACCCTCCAGTGGATCTCCTCTTGAGGGGGGAGGACGCCCAACTTGGCCAGCTCCTCCAGCTTGGCCTTGGTTACCGTGGATCGCGCCCAGTTGGCGGATATTGACTGGGTCATCCTTGGCTTAGCCGACTGCTTCCCTTTGGTCTTGGGAGCCATCGGTTTAGTCTGCAAAAGCACAAGACAAAGGGACACAAAGCATGAGGCTCGGAAATCATGGATTCTCCGAGTATTGATAAGCAGTATGAGAATTATGAATTATCCGGGTATCGAGTATCAGTACAGAAACTATGGGGTATTTACGTATTGGCAAGCATTTGTGGAAGAAGGTTGATTGTCTATGTATCTAGTGCAGGTAAAAGAACCGGAAGAAGTGGATTTTCTGGGTATCAATGACAGCCACGGAAAGTTTGGGCGAAATGAATCTAGATTGGAAAATTTGTGGACGATTTTGCAGAGAAATTGATGATTAAAAGTGATAGGGGAGTGATGTGTGATCATCTATTAAGCTATTGGACGAGCTAGCGTGGAGCTATGCGACCTAATCCGGTGCGGAACAAGAAATGGCTCGCGGCGGACCAAGATCCAATCTAGGTCAAATAGTGCAAACAAAAGCTAAATTAGTGGGAGCAAGAAACTTACCGGCGTGGATTGGAGAAGGACGCGACGAAGGCAGATGGCGCAGTCGTGGTGCCCCTGTGCGATTCCCGGCGGGCAGCTTGGAGGCGCGGCGGCGGAGTTTGGCGGCGGTGCGGGGTGAGCCGTGGATGAGCGCGGACGGCGGCGGCTTTGCTCCGGCGACGCGCGCGAGATCTCCGTGGTGGTGCTCTGTGTGCTCGAACGGGGATGCGCTGGTGAGGAGGAAGAGAATGGAAGCAATGGACCGTTGGGGTTAGGTCACCCCCTAGGTGCCTATATATAGGTACGGGTGGGGGAACCTAGGCCAACGGGCGGGAACCAAGATTTTCGGGACAAGGGATACCCGTCCGAGATTTTGGGGATATGCATTAAGTGCCCGAGAGCAGTATCCGAACAAGATAAGAAGGGAATCTCTTCCGTGATATTCGGATCAATTAATGAGCAAAGTGAGCCGGGTCTTCTGCATCCTCCTTGGAACATTGACCCGGAAAGTTAAAGATGGATTTAGAGAAAGCCGGGTTATTATATGGACCACCATTGGAGTTAGGCCTAGCTGTTTATTAAAGCAACCTAACCCGGCCTCCATGAACTTGTGTGTTTATTATTTTTGCAGGGAACATCGTGCGCTTCAAGGAGGATCCCATGAAGCCCAAGCTATTCTGGGGACTACTGATGGAGGGATGATAACCCGGTAGGCTAACGCCAAGGAGTAACTCGGCCCAAAGGACGTTGCGCAAGACCCGGCTTAGGATAAAGAAGCTTCTAGAAGGCCCAGGAACGAAGGCCTCGTAACCCGGATTGTGGGTTCCGGTAAGGAAGTTTAGGGTTTGTAAGCAGTGTCCGGGTAGGATTCAGAGTGCGCCTTGGAGAGTAAGTCAGGGGGTCCGGATGTTATATAAGCCGGTCCCTAGGTTAGGGTGAGACATGCTTTTTACGTGAGCAAGAACACGATCGCCAGATCAAGAGATTTCGAGTATCCATTGTAACACCAGTATCGAGCTAATATATTTAGATCGTAGACTCGGCGACTTGATTGCCGGCTACCAGATCGCATATCACCTTGGTTTCCTTCGAGCTAAACCCTCTCCCAAACACTCGAGTCGATTTGCCCCAAGACAAGTTACCCCCGGTAACGTCTGCCGTGATTATCCCACGACACTCTGCTCTTATCCAACAGAGCATCATTTTAGCGGAGCCACCACCGGAAGCGCACCGGAGGCCAATCCCCCCAGCATGCCCGTTGAGAGGGCGGAACCTCGGGTGGTATCACCGGAACCTCCGCCCACCGGAAGCGCACCGGAGGTTCCGCTCGAGGATCCGCTCTTATCCAACAAAGCATCATTTTAGCGGACCCTCCACCGGAGGCCAACCCCCCAATGAGCTAGTGGAGAGGGCGGAGGCTCTGGTGGTTTAACCGGAGGCTCCGCCTACCGGAGGTCCACCCGAGGCTCCGCTCTAGCCTACGCTCGTATGCACCAGAGCGCAGTTTGGGCGGACCCCACACCGGACCCAAACCGGAGGCTCGCGCCTGGGCTGTGCTGGAAGAAGACTGGGGCGGAGGTTCCGGTGGTTTCACCGGAGCCTCCGCTGTATATCAAAATGGCTTTACATCTTTGTCTCTTCTAGCTCTGTTCATTCCAAACAAATTTGTAACCCATAGAGATTGTATACTTGATGAACCTAGGCATTTTCATGTATCAAATAAACATTAGTCCAATAGGTATGTTATCATTTAATTATCAAAACGGAAGATGATCTTTCGCTAGTTTCTGTTAATTTTGTCTGTGCATCACAGAAAATGCCCAAAAATATAAGTGCTCGAAAATTCTCAAAACATAACAGAATTTCTTTTGAAGGTATGTCATCATGTTACAACCACTATATTATCAACCGTCTTACTGTAAATACACAACATGAACGGAGCTCCCCCTAGAGATATGCTCCCTTCATGTTGAGAGAATTTAAACACAATGGATATACGAACATGTGAATAATAGTGAGCACATAACACATAAGATAATAAGTTCACAACACTTAATAATTTAAACAATCGAAGTTTCCAAATGAAAGACCAACTCTCTCAAGAAAACGAAAGATGCAAACCGAAAAACATGCTTGAGAGAGACCCATGCAAATACCCGCTACTAATAGATATCTCTCCCCCTTTGGCATCAAGATACCAAAAGAGGGACAAACCGATATTAACGCCTCGAAGATCACTCGGAGGAGATATCCAGGCTCGGAGGGCTAGTGACTTCTTCTCCTACTTCCTCGTCAGACCACTCAATGAGATTCCCGGCGGAGTCCTTGGCCTGCCACTTGTCCCAGTTAGTGATGCTAGGAAGCACCGGGGACTCCATTGACTCGCCATCGTCACGACAAAGCTGACGCTCTACTTGGGCTGCTTTGCGGTGCTTGAGCTCCTTATCATAGTGGGCTTCCCATTGACGCTGCTCAATCTTCTTGTTCAATTTGAACACCTTCTTGAGATCCCTTGCCATCCACTTGAAAGCATTGTCAGAAAGAGGAGGAGGGCGAGAGGGACCTGCCTCTTCTTCTTCCTCCTCATCAATGATAACATGTGGTTTGGCCTTGTTCTTGCGAGGAGCAGGTGTAGGATGCACAATGGGCTCGGTGTGGTCCTTGATGAGAAGTTTCTTCTCCATGTGAGGGATCCAATGAGCATCATCAAGAGGTTCTTCCGGGAACTTGTCCGCCCACACATGCAAGATGATCTTCATAATGAAAGACCCAAAACAAGCATTCTTGCGGTTGATAACCACGTGCCATAGCTCATTCCACACATAATCTAGCACATCGAGCTTTTGAGTTGAACCGGCAAGCCGCTTCTCATGAGTGCAAAGCATAAGATTCTTGAGGAAGCCTTGGATCTCATCGACATCCCCCGCCTTTGGGTTGATGGTCTCGCGATAGATACGGAGCATGATATCATATGTGGGGTAGAGACCCTTGACGAACCCAACTGCAAATTTCTTCCAGTGATACAAAGGGGTGAGTTGATCCTTGGAGAGAGATTGAGTGTTGATAGCATGAATACGGAACCAACCATTGTAAAACTCCTCCCCACCGGCAAACGGTCCATGATCTGGGTATCCTCCAAGAAGAGTTCAACCTTCAGACCACTTGATTGTCAGCTATCGTCCCTTGGTCATCCAAATAAGATGGCGCTCTGTCTCATTTGCGAGATGCACTGTGGCCAAGAACTGACAAACTGGATCTTCATCATAGTCTTGTTGGACACTCATGATGGGAGCAAGTCCAAATGAGTCAACAATCTCTAGAGCCTCCCCAAAATACTTGGGATTCCTCTCCAAATGCCCAAAACTAATAGCATGTTGAGGAGCAACATTCTCCTTCGGCTTCCTCATCAAGATCTCATTATAGATTTGGCTCTGAAATTTAGTGTGGAATCGAGGATCCTTAACCCGGAGCAGTGGCATCAAGCGGTCGCGGTCAATGACATATGGATTCTCGTGGCGTTCGTGAAGGCGTTCTTTCACGAACGCCGCCTCAGACATCTGGGAAGCAGACTTCTCCCTTTGTGGCAATCTCTTCTCGGGAGCCGGGAACCTCTTGCGCTTGGGCTGAGATGGGTCGAGGGTTTCCTCAATTTCATCGACCCTAGGATCCTTGCGACGAGCCACGCTCTTTTGACGAGGGCCCTTGCCTTTGGAGCCGGAAGCATCTAAGAAAGAAATAGGAAGAATAGCATGAAGAAAAGGTAATGCTCAAGTCTTAGGAGACGCACAAATCCAAGGAACAGATATATAAATGGTATTAGGGTTGAATAACTAGGGTTAGGGCATATGAAAATTCCACCCTAAGAACCGTAGAGAATTAAGCCTAATACTCACTATCTAGGTTGCTAGGGTTTGTACTCATGATCTTCTACTCCCAAAATCCAAATCCACACATCTAGATGTTAAGAACATGGAACTCCTATGCATCCCCATCCATCAACTAGATGAGAGAGAGAGAGAGAGAGCACATACCCGCACCATCCATGGTGGAAAGGAAGGAGGAAGAAGATCCCGGGATGGTCCAAGGCAAGGAGGAGGGCTTCTGGCGGTGGAGCACCCAATTCCGGTGGCGGAGACCTTGGGGGCGGCGGCGGTTGAGAGGGAGAAGAGGGAGGGTGAGTGGGGGAAATAAGATTGGATCTTAGTTGACCCCCGCTCGCCCTAGATCTTATCCCACAAAAACGCCCCGGGCGGAGCCTCCGGTGGTTTCACCGGAGCCTCCGCCCTCTGTCCACACAGAACACCACATTACGGTCCCCTGACCAATTTGCACCAGCGTAACCTCCGATGGGGTCCGGTGGACATGAGCAGCGGAGCCTCCGGTGGTTTCACCGGAGCCTCCGCCAGACCAAGTTAATGCACGCCAAAATCAGAAAAACAAGAGCGTTAAGAATGGAATAACGTTTTGGGTAAAGGAAGCTTGGGTTGGAAATTAGTCACTGATGTACGAGAGACATTACTCGATGGGGTTCGCAAGATGAAAAGAGATAGAAGACCGAACATGCACGAGTTGTCAAGGGGAAAGTATGATACGCGTGAAAAAGCCAAAAATACCAAAGGTAGGTGGCCGAAGCCACCATGTTTGAGTGTGTACTTTGGCACCGCGAAGATATATCTTGGGTTCAAAAGTACTACTCACAATTAAGCACAATGAGTCACAAATTGACTAGATATGCAATGATGAATTGATTCCGTATAATAAGAGGAGTGTATACTCATGAGTTGAGTAACGCTCCCCCTATGTCCATGCCTACATCCAAACCTAATAGCATGCATAATGAAGGTATATATGCAAGGTTTCAAGTGAAGTTGGAAGAATCAATTACATTTAGTTCATTCCTCAAAGCTCGAAATCTTGGTTCATCAAGGGCCTTCGTGAAGATATCGGCAAGTTGATCCTTGGTGGGAACATATGAGAGATCAATATCACCTTTCTCAACATGATCCTGAATGAAATGATGACGGATCTCAATGTGCTTCGTCTTGGAGTGAAGAACGGGGTTGTAGGCGATCTTGATAGCACTCTCATTATCACAAAGAAGAGGCACCTTGTCAAAATGAATATCATAATCCTGCAAGGTTTGCCTCATCCAAAGCAATTGGGCACAACAGCTTTCCGCGGAGATATACTCGGCCTCGGTGGTGGAGAGAGCAATGCAGTTCTGCTTCTTTGAAGACCAACATACCAAGGAGCGGCCAAGGAACTGGCAACCCCCGTACGTGGACTTCCTATCCGTATTCTCTCCCGCATAATCCGCATCCGAATATCCAATGAGTTGAAAGCTTGAACCCTTGGGATACCAAAGATCAAAATTTGGGGTATGAACTAAATATCGAAAGATTCGTTTCACCGCTTCCAAATGAATTTTCCTCGAGGAGGCTTGAAACCTTGCACATTTACCTACGCTATACATGATATCTGGTCTATATGCACAAAGGTAGAGCAAAGAGCCAATCATGGAGCGGTATACCTTTTGATCTACCTCTTTACCGTTGGGGTCGGGTTTCAAGTCAGTGGTTATGGACATGGGAGTCTTCATAGGCTTGGCATCATGCATATTAAATCTCTTGAGCATGTCTTGAGTGTATTTGGCTTGTTTGATGAAGGTTCCTTCATGATATTGATTCACTTCAAAGCCAAGGAAGAACTCCAACTCTCCCATCATAGACATCTCAAACCTATCGGTCATAAGCTTGCAAAACTCCTCATTGAACAAGGTGTTAGTAGACCCAAAAATGATGTCGTCCACATAGAGTTGGCATATGAACAAGTCACCTCCAACCATCTTGGTAAAGAGGGTGGGATCGATTAAACCAACATTAAACCCACGATCCACTAGAAACTCTTTAAGGTGCTCGTACCACGCACGTGGAGCTTGTTTACGTCCATAAAGCGCCTTATCGAGTTTATAGACATGATCGGGGTGGTTGGGATCCTCGAAACCCGGAGGTTGCTTGACATATACTAACTCATTAATGGGACCATTGAGGAAAGCACTCTTAACATCCATTTGTTGTAACTTGAAATTATGATGAGATGCATAAGCAAGTAAGATGCGAATGGATTCAAGACGAGCTACGGGGGCAAAGGTTTCACCGAAGTCAATACCTTCGACTTGAGAAAAACCTTGAGCCACCAATCTTGCCTTGTTGTGAATGACAATACCATCTTTGTCTTGCTTGTTATTGAACACCCATTTGGTGCCAATAACATTTTTGCAATCCTTGGGTCTTGGCACTAGTTTCCACACTTTGTTGCGCTCGAAGTTATTGAGTTCATCATGCATGGCTTCAAGCCAATCTTGATCTTCGAGTGCTTCATAGACCTTCTTGGGTTTAATGAAATAGACAAAAGCATGAGCCTTGCTAAAATCTGCCAATTGCCTCCTAGTGACAACTCTTCCACGAACTTGCCCAAGAATCTTGTCCTCCGTGTGACCCGCTCGTTCAAGATTATCTATCCTTCTCTTTGCTCTACGTGCTAGCATCTCCTCCAAAGATTCCTTGGATATAGATTGAGAATCACCTTGTTCATCGGAGACATGTCCATCTTCATTTCATCCTTGATCACTAATGGGTGACGGATCACCACTTGGTTGAGCTCTCTCAACAATGATGGAACCTTGATCATGATTAAGATAAATAGCTTGGCCTTGATCATTAGCTTGGCCTTGATTGCTCGTTTGACCTTGATCATTAGCTTGAGGGCTTGGTGCATATTGTTTAGTAGCTTGATCATCAATGGGTGTAGTCAATGGCTCCACTTGAGTGGGGCATAGTCCTTCTCCCTCCGTCATCCGGTAACCCTCAATGGGGATTATTTCACCAATCCCCATTCTTCTTATGACGATGGGAGGAATTGCATCTCCTACAACATCATGATCTATACGCCCCCCTTGGGAGCCGTTATCCTCATCAAACACCACGTCTACAACTTCTTCAACTTGTCCGGTGGACTTGTTGTAGACTCTATAGGCGTGAGCGTTTGTGGTATAGCCAACAAAGATACCCTCATAAGATTTGGTCTCAAATTTTGACAACCTTTTACCTTTCTTGCGAATGAAGCACTTGCAACCGAAGACCTTGAAGTAAGATACATTCGGTTTCTTTCCCGTGAGAATATCATAGGGAGTCTTGTTCAATATCTTGCAAAGATATAACCGGTTGGTAGCATGACATGCGGTGGAGACGGCTTCGGCCCAAAAGTTATAGGGAGAAGAGAACTCCGCAATCATGGTCCTAGCCGCATCCATCAAAGTCTGGTTCTTTCTCTCCGCAACAAAATTTTGTTGATGCGTATAAGGAGTGGAATATTTATGAGCAATGCCTTCTTCACTAAGAAAACCCTCAACGGTGTAGTTCTTGAATTCCGAGCTATTATCACTCTGGATGGCCAATATAGTAGCATTGTGTTGGCGCTCCACTAGAGTGATGAACTCGAAGACTCTCTTTTGAGTTTCACTTTTCCTCTTGAATAAATACACCCAACAATATCTTGAATAATCATCCACAATCACCAAGCAATACTTCTTTCCTCCGAGACTATCATAAGATAGTGGATCAAAGAGATCTAAGTGAATGAGCTCGAGAATTCTTGTGGTGGAGATAGTAGTCTTGGTTGGGTGAAGTTCTCCATGTTGCTTCCCAAAGGCACAAGATCTACACACACGATCTTTAGCAATTCCTAGAACATGATTGCCACATTGAAGGTTATGCAACATTCTAATATTGGTGTGGGCTAACCGGCGATGCCAAAGACACCCCACATCAACTTTAGACATTAGGCATGTCGTGGCACACGTGTCTCCTTTAGAGAACTCCACTACATACATGTCGTTCTCGACAAACCCAACAAAGGCTACTTTAAGAGTTGTTTCCCAAGTGACAGTAACATTCTCTTTATTAAAGAACAAGGTAATGCCACAATTTGCAAGTTGAAGAACGGACATCAAGTTATAGCCAAGAGACTCAACAAGGAGAACATTCTAAATTGATAAATCATTTGAGATAGCCACCTTGCCTCATCCCAATACCTTAAGCTCGGACTTGTCACCAATAGTAACGCAATTGAGATGAGGTAATGGAGGTTCAATATTACTCATTGCGTCATAGCTTCCGGTCATATGTTGGGATGCACCACTATCCACTGTCCATCTACCTGACCCGGAAGCACTTCCCGCGGTGGCTTTTGCCATTAGACATGTAGGTCGGATCGATGCCTTCTCATTGGGGGATTCAAATAGAGAGACCGATGAAGAGGAAGTCGTAGCTACGGAGACATGGTCAACACCTGCGACTTCATATTCTCCTTCATCTCCGGAGTAGTAAGTTTCCAACGTGGGGCCTTCTTGAACATATAGAGCCCTTGGGACTCTCCTCGCGAGATTCTTGTTTTGTGGAGCTTTGTTCTTTTCCTTGCGAACAAGCTTCCCTTCATTTTCTTATCTTGGCTCAAAAGGACACTCCTTGACGAAATGGTTCGCACTTCCACAATTGAAGCATGTCCTTGGCCGCTCCCCCTTCTTCCTAAAGATCTTGTTTCTTGAAGGTCTAGGGGCACCGGCCTTGTGAGCCTCCCATCTCTTCCAATAACCATGCATGGCAAGAGAGATGCACTTAGGAGCACCTTTGTATGTGTCTTCATAGTCCTCATCATCATCATCATCCTCATCCACTTCTTCTATCTTAGCAATCGCCTTATACTTCAAGGCGAGGTTTGAAGACTTTCCAACTCCTCTTGAGCGAGCAAGAGCATCATCCGCGCTCTTGTCAGATAGGGATATGACTATGAACTCACTAAGAACACCAATGGAGTTGAGGGAGTTGTAGTAGGATCTTGTTCGAATGCTAGTGGAGAGATTCTTCTTGAATGGAGTTATTGCCTTGAAAAACTTCATCTTGATCCACTCATCGGAGATTTCCTCTTTTCCAAAGTCCCTTAATTGATTGCCAAGGGTGACAACTCTTCTATATAGCTCCTCGGGACTTTCGTCTTCAAGCATAACGAAGTTCTCGGACTTGTCAAGAGCAACATCATACTTGGATGATTGGATGCTAGCATTGCCTTGGAACAAGGTGTCAAGTTTATCCCAAGCCTCCTTGGTGGTCTTGATACCGCGGATGTGTTCAGGATGTTCTCTTGGGAGAGCCTTTTGGATAGTGACAAGAGCGGTCTTGTTGAGTTGAAATTCCACATCTTCTCTTGGAGTCAAGTTGCTTGGATCATGAGGGTGGAATCTATGGAGAATGCTTCTCCACAAAGAGGTGCAAGATATTGAAATATGAGACTCCATATCGAACTTCCAAGATGAAAATTCATTAGTGTTAAGCATGGGAGAAACTCCAACATTAACCATGTGTGGAATTGTGGCAATGGGATGGATAGAATCATAACTGGGAGGTGGTGGAACTTTAGAGTGAGACCCTGAACCGTTAGCCGATTGAGACTTGGAGCCTTCGGAGCTCCGACCGCTCTTAGCCTTTTTATCGGCTTTTGCTTTGGCTTTCGCCTTAGATAAAGCAATGTTAGGTTCCATTTCGGCGATGTCCGGAATGGACTCTTCATCCGATATAACATCATTGGCGGTGAGAGGTGGTTCCTCGTACTCCTTGGTTTTCCTCATCAAGGCCTCCATCATTTTCCTTATGCTAGAAACCTCCAAACTAACACTAGAGCTAACCTTGGACAATTCGGTTTGGATGGTTCCAACCGTTTCTTGTAGGTTAGATATTGTGTCGGCCATTTTGGCGATTTCTGTACTAGAACTTTCGGGGGCATTTTCATTGACCATTATACTCTTGGGCGGTTAAGCCCTTAGCAAGAGCCGAGGCTCTAATACCAATTGAAAGTGCACTATGGTCAACTAGAGGGGGGGGGTGAATAGGTTGACTACCAATTTTTCTTTTCTTTTCCTTTTAGTGGGGCTAAGAAAGATAAGATAAGGTTCTCTAGATGTGCATCTAGGTGAGCAACCTATGTGGACAAGATAATATACGCAACGGAAGTAAAACGAAAGGTAGTAAGATAAACCACAAGTGTAAACAAGGAGACAAGGATATGATTCCCGTAGTTCCTTCTCAATGAGAAGTACGTCTACGTTGGAGAGGTGGGGAGCCACCTAGGCACTCCTCAATAGCACGGTTGTGCACACCTTATTCTCCTTGAGCTTCTCCGGTGAGGGAGATTCTCGTTTCCACTATGAGGTCGACTTTAAGGCATTGACCAAACCTTTACACGAGATCGAGTTCACTCCACAAGATGGATGGAGGCTCTCAAGCAATCCGAAGCTTCTTGCAACAAGGTGGAAGCTACAAGCACTAGATCTACTAAGGTTTCTAGGCTTCAAGTAGGATTCTAGATCTACTAGGTTGTGGTGGATGGATTCGAAATTCCTTTGGTGGAAATATGGATCTAGGTCTCCTCTAGCTCTCCACAAAGTATGGGAGGGAGTGGGTGGACGGAGAGGGAGATCTAGGTGGGTGAAGCTTTCATTAATGGCTAGGAGAGAGAGTGAGAAAAAGCTTAGCATTTATGAGGTAGGGGAAGGGATATTTATAGCCCTTCCCACACGTGTCCGTTTGAGCAGTTCCAGCAGCACTGGAGGCTCCGGTGGTTTCACCGGAGGCTCCAGTGGTCTTCGTATCCGCGCAGCCGCGCACCCCAGATTCCTTTTGCGCTTGGGCCAGAGGGGCGGAGGGTCTGTTGGTTTTGGCGGAGGCTCCGCCCACCGGAGCTGCACTGGAGGTTCCGGTGGAGTCTCCGCTCTTATCCAACAGAGCATCATTTTAGCGGACCCACCACCGGAAGCACACCGGAGGCCAATCCCCCCAGCACGCCAGTTGAGAGGGCGGAACCTCCGGTAGTATCACCGGAACCTTCGCCCACCGGAAGCGCACCGGAGGTTCCGCTGGAGGATCCGCTCTTATCCAACAGAGCATCATTTTAGCGGACCCTCCACCGGAGGCCAACCCCCCAGTGAGCTAGTGGAGAGTGCGGAGGCTCCGGTGGTATAACCGGAGGCTCCGCCCACCGGAGGTCCACCGGAGGCTCCGCTCTGGCCTCCGCTCGTATGCACCAGAGCGCAGTTTGGGCGGACCCCACACCAGACCCGCACCGGAGGCCCGCGCCTGGGCTGTGCTGGAAGAAGACTGGGGCGGAGGTTCCGGTGGTTTCATCGGAGCCTCCGCTGTATATCAAAATGGCTTTCCAGCTTTGTCTCTTCTAGCTCTTTTCATTCCAAATAAATTTGTAACCCATAGAGATTGTATACTTGATGAACCTGGGCATTTTCATGTATCAAATAAACATTACTCCAATAGGTATGTTGTCATTTAATTATGGAAGATGATCTTTCGCTAGTTTCTGTTTATTTTGTCTGTGCATCGCAGAAAATGCCCAAAAATAAAAGTGCTCGAAAATTCTCAAAACATAACATAATTTCTTTTGAAGGTATGTCATCATGTTACAACCACTATATCATCAACCGTCTTACTGTAACTGGGGACTATAACGGTGATGTCTGGGTATGACCTATAAAGCGTAATGAAACTGAGATTGTTCAAGACTAATATTTAACTCCTCTAAACTATAGAGAGATACATTCTTTGGGCCCTCTTAATATCACTGATGACATATAGTCTGGCCAGACACAGTGTGATCTAATCACAGGGTCATCAAGGATATGGATGAGAAAGAGAACGATATCGGAAACCGGGTTATATGTGTTATGATCAAAGAGTTTGATCAGACTGGATCACATAGTCTCACCTCGTGATATTGTTGGTATCGTGAATTTATGGGAATAAGTGCAATGACTAACTTATAATGTTCCCTCATACATCGGGAACACACAGGAGCCATCATGGACGTCCATGGTCCCGCTATTGGTTATTGTTCGATAAGTGCCCGAACATGTCTGTGTGTTATCGAGCCTTTACAGGTCACACGCTTAAACCATGCCAACCTTTTATTGAGATAAAGAATATGTTGTTATCTATATTATGAATGTTTGATATCATTACGATCACAGAAACAAGTTCAGTGTCAATCGGAGTGGTTTCAGAAAAATTACTATAAGAGAGAAATTATGTCGGTGTTTGGTATAATTTATATGAGAAGCTACGGAGTACATGAGATGCCCGGGGTGTTAGAAATGAATTTTTAACATCGTTAGATAATATTGATGATTTTATCTATAGGGGTAAAGGGGTTCCGGAAAAGTTCCGAGAGACTGTCCTTATATGGAATCAGTGTCGAATGGGGAAGTTTTCCCCCTATGGGCAAAACCCAATTTTAGGGTTTGACAGGTGGGGCCCATGGTCTCACAAAGTGCATGAGGATTCCATAAGTATTTTTCCTGAATTTATTGGATAAATAAATGAGAGGGAAAAAGAAAAAGAAAATAAAAAAGGGAGGTGGGATTGGACTCCACAATGGAGTGCAAGCCGCTAAGACACTCCAACGCATGGTTGTTCTCATCCTATTATCCTTGAGATTCTCCAGTGAGGGAGGTGCTAGTTTCCACTATGAGGTCATCTTGAAGGCGGTGACAGAACCTTAAACAAGGTTGAGGCTATCTCCACAACTCAATTGGAGGATCTCAACGAAGCTTCTTGCAACGAGGTGGAAGCTCCAAGCACTAACAACCTCTTCGGTTCCAAGCACTCAAGAGTAACAAGCTCCCCGGTGTGAAGCACCCAGGAATAACAAACTTCTCAAACTTGATTTCCACTTATCATCGTGGAGAAATCAAACCGATGCACCTAATGCAATGGAAAGAACACACAAAGTGGTCAAAATCCTTCACTCACAAATCCCACCAAAGCAACAAATTCTATGGAGGAATATGTGAGGAAGAACAAGGAAATCAACAAATGAATTCCCAAGATCTAGATGCCCATCTTCACTTAACCATAATCTCCATATGGGTGGCAATGTTCAAGCGTATGAAATCTTCTTGATTCTCATATTGAACTTGGACAACACACACTTGATGACGTTCCCCACTTGTCGTCATATTTCATGGGCTATATGAAATATCCCTTTTGATGAAAGCCCATGGGAAGATACCTAACACCACAAAGATTCTACACACACATGTATCATGGGTTAGTTCACAAAGATGTATGGACAAATGCTTATCGTACCACGAGATCACATGATCTCATTTGGTACATCATATATCTTTGTGCGTTGATCAGTATCGAATCCATTCTTTTCACATCTACTTGATCAACAAAGTATCTTATCTATATTCATGATGATGATGTCTTGAAGGTAAACATGAATGTTCACACAATCTCCTTTTTCGATACATGCTTTCAATATGATCAATAATAGCATGACAATTCTTCTTCTTGATCAATATTCATTATAAGAAATGATCTTGATAACATCCAACCTTGAATCCAACACATGGAGTTAAAGTTGTTCCAATGGACAAACCTGTAATAATATCTCAATGCAAACATTAGTCCATAAGGATTGTCATTAATTAACAAAACCACACATGGGGGCACCATGCACTTTCAATCTCCCCCATTTTGATAATTGATGACAATCCCTTTTATGAGGGTTTATATAATGAATTAAGCAAACATGCAAAGCAATACACATGGATGCATGAGCATGAAAGGAAAAAAATGCTTAAGAACAAAACCAAAGCATAATGCCAAATTCCCTAAAACCCTCTAAACTTCTCCCCCGTTGGCATCCACTGCCAAAATGGGCGGAAAAAAAATGTAGAAGGCCAAAATTGTAAGAACTCCACAATTTTTGCATTTCTCAAAATATGAGTGAAATAAAATGCATATTAAATGATGAATAGATGGGGAGAGATCAAACTATATTGAGAATACAAAAGATTACAAATAGATTATATTCATTTAACACTTCCCCGGAGAGGAGAAGCACAAACAAAAGGATCCGAAAAACCAATGGAACAAAAGATTTTATGATTTTAGCAAAATAGTGTTTTAGAAAGAAGATGGAGAAGCTCCCAAATATTCATGCACTATGTAGGATTTTTGAATTTGAATACAAAGTGCACAAATATGGAATCATCGCTCCCTCAAATGTCCTCTAAAACACAAAACAAGTGCAAGAGATCGTAAGAAGCAAACTAGGAATAACACTTGAAGAGAATAAATGAGTGATTGATAGAAAAGATACCAAATGAACGAAACACCATGAGACAAGGCTCAACCAAACTAAGGAAACTAACATGCCCACCAAGATAAGCATGACAGACAAAAATCCTCAAAACAAATGAGTGCAGAAGATGTTATAATATAAGACAAGCACTCATAAGGAAAAAAACTTTCCGGAGTCACCAAAAAAGGAAAAGGGTATAAAAAGGGTGGACTCCAAAGAAATAGGATACCAAAAAGAGATGTAACTCCTATTATGTGTATACGTTTCTACGTGGACAACAATCATGATGATATACATCCAGAAAGAAGCATGTACGCACAAAAAAGTTACGAAAGTAAAGAACATGTTATCCAAGAGAAGGTCATGAATACACCAATAAGATCATTTTATTGCAAGCATAGCACAAAGCTCAATTTTATCTTAAAGGGGATAAATGAGTTTCCAGCACAAACACACCAAAGACATTAGAAATGCCAATAACAGAAAAAGAGATAGTTGCAATGTTTTGATAGAAGCAAGTACCACAAAGGGAGAAAGATTTTGCAAATAATGAATTTTCATGTCATGATGTAACCAACACAAGGTTGAATACTAGAAAGGTATGCATGAGGTAGATACTTGTTATCGAGATGACATTGGAGATGCTGTTGTAGGTAAGAATTAATCCATCATCCTACCTTGACTCCGATAAGCACATGGTGACAACACCTTCCTTGAGAATGAGGCAAGCATCCAATGCATCTCAAATGTACCTAAAACACATTTAAGAACAAAATGGTCCCCAAACACATTGGGTCCAAAGTATTTAGATAAACTATAATGCACACCCGCATGATATTTTGTTTTGTTTTGAAAACTCGCTTTTCAAGTTCTATAGTGGTTGTAGCATAATCACATAAACTTAATTCTGAACTTGGAGATAAAATAATAACTGAATATTATTGTCTCTGGGGCATATCTCCAACATTCTTTAACCTCAACTGCTCTTGCAAAGTAACAACCATCATATCTCTTCCTGCTTCATCTTCGGTCATAGGCATAGCCACATCTCCAATTTCATCTTTAGTCCGAGCCATGGTACCTTAACCCTTCAACCTGCACACCTCATCTCTGAAATCCCGAATTAAATCACTAAAAAACTTTCAACAGATCGTCATGCCATTCAACATAGCCACAACCACCATGCTATGCAATCGTAGAGAACAAATCAATCAACCATTGGCTCATCATTGGCAAGAATAGAGGAAGAACACACATTAGAAGAAATAAGCAGAAAAATCGGGCTAACCATTGCATCCACGCACGCGTAGTAACTCCTCCTGGGTTCGTAGCTAGGGCTCCACGATATCCATCTCGATGCTTTCCGCCGTGGATTGCAGCGACATAACTTCGTCAGCTCGTACGCCATAGTGCCCCCCCTCCCCCGATAGGGCATCGACGACCTCGCATCCGCGTCCCTCCTTCAGGTGGCTCGGGGGAATCCGGGAGCAGAAGAAGCGCCCGATGACCACGACATCGCATTGTCCGCCACCGGCACCGTGCACCCTGCGCCGCAGAAATCGCCCACTCATCTCTCCCACGCCGTCGTTCTAACCCTAATTTCGCAGAGAAATTCGCCAATCCTCCACTCATCCTAACGGATATATCCCGAGCACAATCGGTCAACACTATCGTTACTTGGCCCACCTGTCAGAAAAAATCCCGGTTGACTATACCACATCAGCGTTTTGTGCCCAAATCGGCTCGAGGGTTCAATTTAGACTGGGATTAGAGAGTTGGGAGTGATGATTTGAGGAAATTTGGAGCTTGGGTGGTCCGATTTAGCCTTTTCGTTTAGAGTTCAAGCTTTGTTTTGGACGTTTTACTCTCACCATTCTACTTACTCATTGGTGGTTATGTTACAATGGCACCAGCCGACACGAAATTAAGTCCCGTGCCTGCAAACACCGTACGTATTAAATTTCGTGCATCAACGAAATTATCCAAAAGCTTCACACGACGGGGACACATGTCCATGGCAGGAAAAAATAAGCTAGGACGGGGACACATGATCAATAAATATCCTCGCAGTGCAACCGTAAGGTCCCAAGAAAACGATCGTGCAGGGGCGAGCTAATCATCACAGGTCGCGCGATTCATCAGTGCTCCTCGGGTCAGGACACACAAGGCAGCCAAATCCTGCTTTAGGGCCTAGCCTAACCACCATTATCTGGAAAACTAAATTGAGGCCGGGGCATGCTCCCATTTTTAAAGAAGAAAAAAAATCTGGAAAACCAAATAAGTGCACACGCACGAGCTCTCGAGAAAAGGAGAAGGAAAGGAAGCAACCACCGGCGACGTACGTGCTACCTGAAGACGATGCACACCTAAAAAGAGGCAGAGAAAAGGAGGTAAGGCGTACATGGCATGTAGCTCATGTTGCTTAGCCTCCAAACATGTCCATTTCAGGGTCTTTGGTGCGTTGCGTGCCCGGCGCTTTCGGCCTTGACAAGCTAACGGTCGCGAGCTTCGGGCCTGTCGATTCCGTCCATGGCCTTTGCCTTGCCACTCCCAACAGCAGCACAAGAAGCTTTGTCACCCGGCGATGCCACCAATGAAAACGAGGACGACGTCACAGGGACGTAGCACGACGCAGCCACTAGCTACTTTGCTCCACTGCAACGCTGTTGTTCCGTGGATCACTTGCCGGAATTGCAAGCACAAGAAAATTGGTTTGCAGCGTTAGACTATGTCTAGTCGCGCCCCCCAAAGTGCGTCCCCAAACGTCTTTCCGTTCGGACGGCCCCCGAGCGCGCCCACTCGCGTCCTCCATTGGGTTTTTCCGTCCGGACGCCCCCTTATTCCCGTCCGGTAAACTTAGCCCAACCTCGTCTCCCAGGGGCTCCCATGGGGGCGTCGGACGAGTCGTTCCGCGCCGCGGGTCTGTCCTGCCGGCGACCCAAGACGGCCAACAACTGGCCCACGCTGTCACGTTTGCTTCCTCTGCCTCACAGTGTCGCCGCTCTCGCCCACCGGCGCCGCCGTCCAAGTAGGCGAAACTTGACAAAAAAAAAATGTGCGAAAATTTGGCAAACAAACTAGATTTCATTGATAGGGGCCGAATATAGGCGATTTTTACATAGGATTCAAAATAAAATGGCTACTATATGCCTAGGGCCTTTTACATCTTTGTGTAGTCGCCGCCGTCGTCGGAGCCGCTCGGCGGCTCCGCCTTCGGGGCGGCGCTGCTGCTGCCCTGCCCTGGGGCGCCGAGGTACACTGGCGGGGAAGGGCAGACGTCGTCGTCATCGTCGCTGTCCGAGAGGAGGATGACGCCGCCCGGCTCCTGCGGAGGAGCGCGCCCTTCCCTGATGACAAGGGACTGACTCCAAGTCCGCCGGCGTGGAGGCTCTTCCTGCGGTTCATCCTTGACGACGACGAGAGGAGTGGGTGAGGGAGCAGGCGCGGCCGTGGTGCGGCGGTTCTTCCCCCCGCCTCATCTGCCGCTCGATGTGGGCGAGGACACGGGCGAGCGTGCGTCCGGGCTTGCTCCACCACATGCGTCGGCCGGCAGCGTTGTTGCGGCTCAACAAGGGGCCGTGGGTGGGGGCGTCGGCGAGCTCCCTCTCGAACCGGTCCTGGAAGAACTCCGTCCAGACCGCCTCGTTGGCTGGATGCCACTGAGGTTGGATGCGCATCGTCGGCGACATCCGCGCCCGGATCTCCTCGATCTCGACGACGCGTTCGGGCCCGGTGGGTGGCGGAGGCACAGGCACGCCGCCTGCGCTGAGCCGCCAGTTCCTTGGCGCACTCATCCCCGGCGGTGGTAGTTGGCCTCGTAAAGCAGCCGCGCCTCCCATAGGTGCAGAGTTCGACGGCCGAACCCGTTGGCAGCCGCGCCGGCGAGATAGTTGCGGTTAACCATGGTGAGAGGGGGAGGGAAGAGCGGCGAGGGGAGGTAGGAAGAACGGCGAGGAGAATGGCGCTGAGGATGGCGACAGAGCCGGGTTTTGTAGCCGGGGCGAGTAAGACGAGGCGGCGGCAGCGCCATTACTCCGCCGCGTGGGCGATTGGACTGCTCCGCCGCAGCGTGCCGACTCGTCGAGGCGTCAATGCGCGCGGCTCCCGATGCGACGAGGCTCTCCCTGGACGGGCCCGCAGCTCGAAGGGGTTTTGGTTGGGGTGGCGAGTGGGATTGGGGTAGCCCAGTGGGCGCGGCGCCGTCCGGACGAGCCCCCAAAGGGTGGCCCGGGCGCCGATCCGGACGCCTACTGGGGGCACGACTGAAGATGCTCTTAAACCCATGTTGATTGTGTGCATTTTTTACTATGCTGATAAAACCTGCTGACAAACATGCATGATAACTCTTTCGACTTTACCCCGGTGGAGTAAGATAGTACTGTTGTTGATGTTTTGGTTAGGTCGGAGCTGCTAACTTAGCAAACAAAAAAGCTGTGGGACCCTACTACTCCAGTTGGCCCTTCGATTGTTTCCTTTACTGAGTGCCACCGATTTGTCAGTGCTTTTCCGTGCTCGTGGTCGTGGTCAGAGATGGTTTTGGACTTTGGTATATGGCACTATGGTAGAGTTAGCACACATGCGTGAGTGAGTTTGGCCATTTGCCGCAGGGCTTCCGAGCACGTCCATGGGTAAAAGGCACTGGATCGATCGATGCAAGTGCAGACGTGTAAAGCACCAATAAAAGATGGTGCACCAGGATTAAAATTGGCAGGGCAGGTCAGAATCAGATCGGCTTGTTTAGTTTCTGTTCCGATGTGATGTAGCTATTGATGAAGACTGAAGACTACTCTGGAGTCTGGAGCCATGGGCTCTGCATCGCTGCATATAAACATGGAGGAAGCTAGGGGGGTTGAGACTTCCGAGGGTAGGTCAGGGATTGATGGCGAGTCCCAACAAAAGCTTGTGGAACCTTGTGAACTCAGCAACCGTTATACAATCGTAGTAGTAGTAATAGTATACTGCTAGCTGGGCATTATGGCTAAGCTACTTATGCAAGTATTTATCCTGAATCATTTGTGGTTGCAGTCTCAGCTTCACCTTAGAGTAGCCTACGACAGACCATGGACCATGCAGAGAAAGGAGAATGGTTTTCGTTACAGAAGCTAGTAACAGTAGTACAAAACAGCAGGAGCAGCAACCAAGGCAGCGTGATGATGATGGATGGATACCGATCCAGTAAGACTCTGGATCTCGGCGGAGCTTTCAATACAGAGAACCACCCACAGCAAGGTGAAGTAGTTTGGGAGCTCCAGTGTTACCACACTCTATTTCTGTCAGTGGAGACCTGGGGGATATCATGACTTTTCTATACCATTTCAGTCACGGATAACAAAACTTCTCCGTGTCAGTATGGGTATTTTTTTATGCCATGAACTTCATCATCATCATAGATGTGAATATATAAATACTCTGTTTCTGTCACTGGAGACTGGAGTGTACATTTTACTCAATGCGGTGGCATACCCGAACACAACAGTTTTCTACTGACATCCAAACACTGCAACACCGACGATTAATCAACAGTACTTTTTGCCAAAACAAGTGACATATTGTACAATCTCATACTAACTCAAGATTATGGCTAAATTATTCATATTCATCCTCCTAAAACACGTGTGAAACTGGGTTGCAATTTTCAGGCTCACCATAAGGTAAAGCCTATGGTAGATCATGGACATCGGCATTTGCAGAGAAGCACAAAATAATAGGAGCAGCAGCCAAGGCAGCATGATGATGGGTACTGATCTAAAGACCCTGGATCTCGGCGTGTTATCATTTGCCAACTCCCAAACCGGAGCTTTCAATACGAAAAGAACATCCAACAAGGGAAGTTGCAGTAGTTTGAGAATTCTGATGATGACTGTTACCACTTCTTGTTTCTGGTAGTAAATTGTCAGAGATACCATATCACTTCTGTCACGGTTAACAAAACTTGTCCATTTCACATCAGTCAATGATATTATTTTGATGCCATCAACTTCACGTCCTAGTAGATTTAAGACGGTGGCACTCTATTGATGACGACGCACTAGGACAATGCTGTGTAATCAATACTCCTACGACTAGTGACATGTAGCTGCTACTGTTGGCCTGCGCACTATTGAGTAGTCATGGTTTTGTTTTATCATAGCCAAACTCCCAGTAGCCCAGGGACCGACAATGATTTCCCAGCTAATCATCTAAAAATAATCTGGCCTGCCACTGAGGTCCATATAGTTTATGTCATATCGTTGCTTTGATTTCTATCTAGTCCTAGTAGTCACGATCTGCAATCAGGAGACTGAAACCAATGAATAAGAATAGATTGGAACAGAATGAGTAGCAGGACTTCATACAGCGCCGCGAAGGGCCAAAGCCAATTGTTGAGCCATGTTTTTCTATTCGATAAATAGATTTCCAGCAAGCTAAGCATTTATACACTTAATTTCTATCAAACCGCTGCTGTGATTCAAATGTATGCAGAGTGAAGATGCCAAGTGTCTATAGCTACCAGTATACCACACTAAACAGACAACTTCCAAGCAAAGATAGCATGTCTCGTTCTAAGTTGTCTGCGTAGCAACAGATAGCAGCTAACGCTTCAAGGAGTAGCTCTTTCCACTGAACGCGTTGAACTTTGGCTCTTCCTTCTTCGGAGGTTCACTCGCTTTTACAGGCTCCTGTTAGCATGAATTAAACAGAGGTCAGCAACTTCGATTATGTTAAACTAGAAGGCACCTGTCCAAGTTTTCTTATAGATATAATGTTGCAGGTAAAAGAAACATGTTCTCCTATAGGACAAAAGTCTGCTCAGTACAAAACATCTCATCACTAGCGGAAATCTCAAAACATAATTACAAACTTTTAAATGAATTTAGTTCTTATATATGACTGAGCTGAAGTGCATCCAGATTTGTTTTCTTTGAATAGACTAAACTTGGTTTAACTTGCCAAAGTACAAATTCGGTAGAGAAACCGGGAATATGATCAATTGAAATCATTGCAGGGTGTTGTTGCAGTAGAAACTACCTTTTGTGCTTGTGCTTCTTTCTTGTTGCTTGCACTCGAACCGAAAACAAGCTTTCCTGTTTTCTGGCGTGTGGAAGTGCTAGCTCCTGAAGGTGCTGCAGTTTGCTGACTTGCCCTTTTGTTCGAGTCTGAAGGTGCAGAACGTGCAGGCACAGCAGCTGAAGAGGATTCAGGTGCTTGTTGTTTTGGGCCCTTACCATCCAACCTCTTTCCAGAACCAGTAAATGGTTTGAATTTTGGCTCTTCTTCAACATCAGCATCTTGATCTGGAGAATACCAAAACAAAAAAATTAATTTTAAAAGGGCATCACAACTATCTTCAGCCACCTATATAGAGAAGTGGCACAAGATGTCCAACAATACTTTGAAGCAGACAATAATAAACATAAAACTGGTCAGGGGTAGCTGATGCCTTTATAATTATGTATAAGATATTAGTTCCATTTCGGACGGCAACATAAGTAAACAGAGCTGCAGCTAAAAAATCAAGACCAGACAAGAACAATAATTTTGTTAAACAATAAGGTAAACACGAAACTGCATTCATCATATGATTTTGACAAAAAGAAAATACAGACCTTCAGCAGGTGCCTTGCCTGTAGGAACTATGGGTCGCTGCGGTTTTTCAGGTTCCTTATAATCGAGAGGGGGTGCAAAGTCCACTTCACAGTCTGTCTCAATAATGCTAACTGCAGAAGCAGGCTTCGCTTCAACAATATCAATGTAATACTGTTTGTTGTTGTACGCCACCATGATGCTGTCACCGGTCGTTAAGCAAGAGAAATTTCTCAATGTTTTCTCTAAGCTGCAAAGTAACACAAGCGCATAAGCGATAATGACAATCGATGACAAAATGAATTAAGGAGATTTTATAGAAAACTCTAGCACAATTTCATAACTTCCTAGAAAAAGCACAATTTTATTAATCATGGACATGGTGAATGGCAAAAAGAATGGATGGAGTTTAGCGCAAAGCTACTAACATGGCTTTGGGATTCGAGATGTCCAGAAAATCAGTCGTGTGAGGTTGTAGCTTCACATATGTACCCTTGGGAAGGTTAGCATTCTTGACACGCACAATGTCACCCTCTTGAAGAAGCATGTTTTGCATCATCTATACATATAAATGAGACAAGCATTATACACCAACTCAGTTGGAAGATTTTCTCTGGCAATACAGCTGAAGACAGAGCAGTAGAAGAAGTGCAATTATAGCACATACCCAGTAGGGCATGATGATCATGCCTTCTTCTGCTACAAACTCCAACACGCCACAGTGTGAAATCCGATCAGCGGTACCGTTGTGAAGCTCAAATAGCATAGGGTACTCAATGTGCAGAGAGGCTATTAAATCAAAATCAATCAGTTAATGAATGCATATATTCTCTCAGAGTGATCCAAGTGAACAACGCAACTACAGGAAGTGATAATGTTCAGCCTAAGGTCCAAGGGAGGGGGACTTGAGCTTACCCAGACGATCTAGAGCCGATGGTGGCATTATTACTGTATTGGCAAAGATAAAATTATATCAGAGTTAAGTCATATGAAAATTGTAGAACAAGAGGAGAGAAGAAGCCCCAAGACATACCTTTGTCACCACCTTCCAGATGTGGCTGGAAAACATAAAAATTCAGAAAGACCGTTAAGTATAGAATTCATTATGTAACACTGATAGGTACTAGAAGATGAAATCAATCCACAAATATAATACCTTGTCAAAAAAGGATGCTGGATAACAGCGATATGTTTGCTCAAAATTACTTCCACGGTAACCATATCCCGAGTAAAACTACATAAATAAAAAAATGGGTTAGTTAAGCATATGCGAACTAAACCAAATATGAGAGGGGTACACTACAAATTTTGTCAGCATCATCGGCTAAAAAAAGCTGTTGGAAGCTACGAATGGAAAAGGATTGCAATATAAGAATTACGATAACCATAACTATCACAGGAACATAGTAAAACACGTTTAACCTGAAGACATGGGCATTTACGTTCCCTTGTTGGAGCAAAGATCTAAAGTACTTTCACAAGCATTACATGAAGGAAAGATCCAGTGATTAATAATTAAGGTCAGAGTGTATTAGTTCACCCCAGGGGTTAACAGTTAACCGCAATAAAATGTTGAGTATTAAAGTTAGTTTGATGAACTTACCTTTTGGGTGATAATTTTTAGTTGACCCTGAGGTTATTATTAGTATATATAGCCAGACTAGCAATGACTCGGGACAACTGAACTCCAAAATAATCCTTTAAAGAATGTCTATAACCAGCATCATCTAGCAATACCACCCCCTGACTTGGCATCACTCAACTTTTAGAGTCATAAAATAAGAGCTTTGAACATAATTGGGTGAATTACATAGCCATCTAGGAATTCTATACTGAAAGGATAACATATGAACTATGGTTATGTGTACAACCATTTGGCGAACATAATATTCATTACAGTGCCTTGCATAAGAAATCGTAAGGAGAGTTGAGGTGATGCATACCATTTTGAGTGGACCTCTGCTTCTACTTCTCTCGGACCTGTTATTATCTGTAATAATAAAGAAAATGAAACAAGTGTGAAGGGAAACTATTTGAGCTGCAGGCGTGAATGTACAAGATCGTAGTCATGAACTAGGTTGACAAGGAAAGTAACCATTACTAGGTCGAAGAATCTCAACCAAATTAGCTAAATTTCACTTAAAGATCTCTCTAACCATTCCCCTAAAAAACGAACCGAGCGCCAGCAAATATACTGTTATTATTTAGTCATCATCACAATAAACAAATCCCAGAACGGAAAGACTTGGCACGCTATTAAGTTCTTTTTTTCCACACGATCCCAGCTCCTTAGCTAGCAGAACAGCCTAACAGCATGAATTCCAGTCCCACACAATCCAAAACCGTCTACGGTGGCGGATCTAGATGGTATGCGTCCAGGATTTCCGGAGGTCACATGCTCGTACCTCAGAAACCTAACCCGGCGGCCAAAATTGCGGACGGGGTTGAGACAGCAAGGCCGGCGACGAGGCGATGAGATTGAACCGGGACGGCGATTGCGGATAGGGCTAAGTCAGCAGTGACTCGGGAGCTGGAGTATGAACAGATTAGTTCGCCGCCGAGGAGATCGAATCGGAGCACCAGGATGAGATCGCTGCTGCCATCAAGGAGGGGGGAAGCTGTGCTTATGAGGGCGCGAGGAGAGAGAGCGGGGGTACGAATCTGAAGGGGGATTCGGAGATGCGGACGAACAAATTACCCGCGCGGAAGAGGCGATTGATCGGCAGGCGGAATATTGGGATGGGTGGCGTGAGGTTTCCGCGAAGGAATCGTCCACCGTTCCAAGGGAAAAAGCAGGCGAAGAAAGAGGACTAGTAGTCAGGAACTGAAGACGAAACAGGCTGGCAAGGAAACGAGCCCAACGGACGTTACTTCGGGCTTCGGCCCACACATTTTTCCATAGTTTGCTCCAGAAAAATTAGAATGGTATAAATATTTTTAACACAAATATTTCTCAGCAATTGGGGATGTAGCTCAGATGGTAGAGCGCTCGCTTAGCATGCGAGAGGTACGGGGATCGATACCCCGCATCTCCATTTTTCACTATTTTTTTCTGCAAATCTTTTCTCAACTTTATTTCCTTGGCTTGGATGCGTACTTGCGTTGCATGTGCAGCTAAGATGTCTACAGATTGAGATGACTTATCATTAGTTAGTACGTACACGAAAGTAACTAGTCGCAGCAAAAATCTGACATCCTTTTTTGGTGCTGCGCTTTTGACAAATCAAAACCAGGAGCGCTTAACTGCATAGCAGATAACAAAACTGCCATACACTTTTTATTTTTGAGAGAGAGACAGAACGACGGCAGTTATTGATTAAGCAACATCAATACAGATTACTGATCGATAACAAAACTGTCATACACTTCTTAAAAGGAACAAAGATCAAAGCCAAACAGCTCAGGACTTGATATCAGCAACCACCGAGCCCATCAAGGAGCAGTCGTGCACAAGTGACGGATCATGGATAGGCCAGCACGCGTCTAACGCTTCAGGAAGTTCGGGTATTTTTTTTTATTTTCCGAATGAAGGAGCCAAAAGGCCCCCAATTTTCATTTATCATGAAAACTGATAATGCTACGTACAAGTTTTTGGGATCATCCACACCATAGGTCACCAGGCGATCATGGCACCAAACCGAGATCCAAAACAACCTTTCCCACAGGAATACAAACTGAACAAAGAAGAGAGCATCCCGTACGACACCATAGCAACTAAAACACTACCCAGGAGAAAACAAAACTCCAGAAATCAGTACTCTACAGCATATCCAGGCTCTTCTTTCAGCAACAGAACGATGCAAAACCATCAGGATCCTGTTGAAACGTAGCACCAGCAGCCCCCAGCCTTGCCCTCGGTGGAAGAACTCGGTTGCCACCAGACTTGGCATTGTTACTCCTCTGCGCTGTGTTTCTTGCAGGTTTGTTCTCTGCAAACCATCCCAATAACTAATGTAGTTAGCCATTTGAAATATTATAGTTGTAGGATCCTGAAGGCAAACTCCGTTAAAGCAGGCATTGTTCCTGGACTTCCAGATTGCCCAAATTAATGCAGCTACCCCTGACGAGATCAGGAACATATCTCTAACAACAAAAGTTTCCAACCCAATCCGGCAACATATCAAAACCAACAGGCACATAATTAAGATTGAAAGCACATCCAACTATCCACCAAACATATCTAGCAACATAGCAGTGAAAAAACAAATGCTCTCTAGTCTCCACATTGTTACAGAACATGCATTTATCGGTCCCTTTCCATGCTCTAGCCAGCAACACACTTTTTGTTAGAATACTTTTCCTAAGGCTAGCCACAAGAAAACCTTAACTTCCAGAGGGGTTTTCAAAAATGAAAACTTCCTATAGGGAACTTTCACCTGAGAAGTTTTAAGTGCAGTATAGAAGGGCTTTACAGAGAATTGACCTGATTTAGTTAATATCCACCGACATCTATCTTCTGTATCTCCTAACTGTATATCAGAACACATTTTCTGTAACTGATACCACATCTCAGCTAACCCCCCCCCCCCCCCCCCCCACACACACACACCCACCCACCCACCCACCCACACACACAGATTTCTTCAAAAATTAAGAACGCCCCAACCTTCTGAAAAAACTCTTGCTACACTAACATTTTTTCCATGCGATAGATTATAAGTCTAGGGAACACTAGACACAGAGGTTTATCTCCCAACCAGAGATCCTCCCAGAAGCCAGTTCTTAAACCATTACCGATGATTTTCCTACAGAAGCTAAAGAAGATATCCCTTACTTTTAAAATACCAGACTAGAAATGCGGACGCAAAGGTTTTTTACTTTACATGAGCTAAAGAATGAGTATGCAGATATTAAGATCTAATCAATTGTTGCCACAGCCCTTCCTCATTCTCAATCTTCCATAACCATTTATAAAGTAAGCAAATATTCATGATACTTAAATCTAACACTCCCAAACCCCTTGATTCTTGGGCTTACACACATCCCCCATTCACCGGGTGGTATTTTCTTTTACCTTCTACTTCCTGCCATAGTAATCTTTTCCTAAAAAAAGTCCATCCTCTTGCAAATGCCCTTGGGCAAAGGAAAAGAAAAAAGATAGCATGTAAAAAGGCACATTACTGTGACAAGATCTAAGTAAAATAAGCCTATCCCCATACGATGTATATTTACCTATCCAGGATCCAGACTTTTTCTCTACTTTATCTTCAGAAGGTTTCTAGTCAATTTTCCTAAGCCTTTTATTATGTAAAAGTAAAACCTAGATACTTAAAAGGGATCACACCTTCAACATAAGTAAAAATCGAAGTATACTCTACACTTTTACTTTTCGCTTCGCCACAACAAAAAACCACACTTTTCATAAAATTAATTTGAGGCCAGACAGATGCTCAAAAATACATAATAGTTTCTTTAAATTTCTAGCAGATTCCAAGTCATCTCAGAACATGAAGATCGTATCGTTTGCATATTGCAGCATAACTAAACCATCATCTGATAAATCCGGAATTAAAGGCTTAATAAGTCCACTATCTCTAGCTCTATCTACTAGCACCGAAAGACCAACTACAGCTATGTTAAACAGAATAGGAGAGAACGGATCTCCCTGCCTTAAACTTTTTTTTGGTAACAAAGTAATTACCCATTTTGTCATTTACCATTACTGCTACTTTGCCATTTTCCACAGATTCCTTTACCCAGATAATGAATTTTTCAGGGAAACCTTTCATCCTAAGAATGTTAAACATAAAACTCCAATTTATTTTGTTGTACGCTTTTTCAAAATCAACTTTGAAAAAGGCAGCATTTAATTTCCTAGCTTTTACTTCATGTAAGGTTTCATGCAGCAGGACAACACCATCTAAAATGTCTGTTCCTTTAATAAAAGCAGTTTGAACCAGAGAAATGATTTTTTCAAATAACTTTACCACTCTATTGATAATAACTTCAGTAAAGATTTTGAAAATTACATTCAGCAAACTAATCGGTCTATACTGCTGTATGCTATTGGCATCTGCACTTTTTGGTAATAAAGTTATAACACCATAATTAAATCTAGACAGATCCAAGTATCCTTCATAAAAATCATAAAATAAAGTCATCAAATCTGTACATACTATATTCTAAAATTTCTGATAAAATTCTATAGGAAAACCATCCGGACCTGGTGCCTTATTAAGTTTCATATTAAAGACATCAAACTTTAGTTCCTCCAAAGTAAAAGGTTTTTCCAAGTTAAATCTTCTAGAGCTACTGTAGCAGAATTAGAAACAGGCCAAAAGAGTTTTCGATAAAAACTAGTTGCATAATGTAGTATATTGTCATTACCAACTATTAAACCTCCCTCCTGATTCGAGCTAGTAATTTTGTTCTTTCTCTTCCTACCATTAGATTTTGCCATGAAATAGGATGTCAAAGAGACCCCTTGTATAAGGTCCGTCTCTTTTGCCCTCTGAAACCATTTCAGCTGCTCTTCTCGCCTAATTACTTGCAATTGTTCATCTAAAGACTTTCTAATATTATAATTCTCTACCAAGGGACCTATCAATTCGCTTTCTTTATCAATATTATCAATAGCTAAAGACAGAGAAGACTTCTGCTTCTTATAGTAAGCCTGATAATTTAATATTCCACCCTTTTAAAACACTTCTAAGCTTCCTGCCTCTACTTTGCCATCTGTCTAAATTTCTTCTACCAAAATAAAACGCATTTCAAACTTTACTCACTACTGCAAACAGATCTGCTCTCAAAAACAACAAAGCTAAAATTTGAAGGGCTTACTAATTACTCTTGTGGCTATTTACCCTATTTTTGCTAAGCTGGATAGATTTTTAGTGAGTACTGAATGGGAAAATATGTATCCTCTTGCTTATTTTAATATGCTATCTAGAGACATAGCAGACCATTCACCTCTGGTTTTAGACTTTGGTTTGGTACAGGATCACCCTTGTGGCAGCTAGTCCATGGTGACTATCTTCCTCTTGAAGCCCAGACACTACCCACCTTGCCAATCTTCTCCCTTTTAAGAGAGTAGAGATTCCCAAGCCTATTTTCACAAAATATTTCACCTGTTAATCAAAGAAGAAACACAACTTCATGTATGAGACATGACATGACTGCAGTTTGCATCAGAAGAAAATAGTTTGGAGTCGTGAAAAGGATAACTACCTCAAAAACAATCTTCTGATATCCATAGACAAAATTTGTTCCTAATGGGATTTTATGGAGCCTTGCGACCGGCAACTAAACGTCAGAACAGACATCTGAATGAAAAGGCTGCGTTGCAGCATCGTCAGACTCCCTGATAATTACTTTTCCATTTGCACCAGATTCTGCAATAAATAAAAGGTCTTCCTTCTGAATGCCGGACGCATTGGATGGAATCAAACTGGGAGTGACCAGTAGCAGTTTCCGGAGAGAGGTAGCCTTCCTCAACAAGAAACACACTAGCTGCACCTCCATCCTGTTCCAGTTGAAGTTCACAATCTTTACCACCTTAAGGCTTTCTAAGCCATCCTGTGGCGGCTCTACCCCCACATAGTCAAATGGATCCACCAAGGCCTCGTTGGGGATGCTAGGGAGCTGCAAGAAGAAGCCAAAATCATTTTAAAGCATTACAATGAAATAAGAACGCGTCAAAGATGCCAAAGTAATAAAAATGAAAGACTGTCTACCAAGAACTGAAATTGTAAAATACACAGTCGATGTAAAACCTGCACAAAAAGCTTCTCCAGATTACAACATTGGCTGCTCTTAAGGAAAACGTAGATGTTCGTAAGGTCAGGGGCCTTCATTTCTAACATAAGCAACTGCAGCTCTGTCATGCTCTTAAAAAAATTGCCCCTCTTGGCCAATTCTGGATGTCCAATTGCATTAGGCAAGGAAGACACAACCTAAGATGGCAATCAAAGTTAACAAACAATCCATGAATCAACTGATAGCATAGCAGAATGAACTCCAATAGAGAAGAACATACAAAGAGGACATTGCTGCAGATAGTGAGCGCTGTGAGTCTTGAGCATACATGGCTTTCAAACCACTCACTGAACACCTGATATATCCACACAAAAAACCATATGAGTACTGTTGGAGGATTAATCCAAGGCCTCCTCCCCCAAGTAACACCTGGGGACACAATCCTATTCTTGGATGCCAAGGTGGAGTTTGCTAGGAACCTGAAATGGATCCTAGCCTGCTTCCAACATATGTCTGGCATGAGAATCAACTATCATAAGTCTGACCTTATGTCTGTTCATGTTGATGAAGCTAATAAAAACCAATTTGCTCAGATTTTTTGTTGTAAACTAGCAGACTTCCCTTGTAAGTACCTTGGTGTACCTCTTCACCATGCTAAGCTGAGAAGAGAGGATTTACAACCTCTTGTTGACAAAACTTTTAAGAGATTTGCTGGTTGGAGAGGTAAACTCCTTAGCTACCAAAGTAGGCTAGTGCTTCTGAAACCCTACCTGGCTAGCATCCCCATGTACTTACTGTCAGTTATCAAGTTCCCCAAATGGGCTATTAAAGCCATTAACTCCCAGATGGGTCACTTCCTATGGAGTGATTCTGAAAACAATAAGAAATACCATCTAGCTAATTGGGACTTGGTCTCTATGAAAAAAGAATTTAGGGGGCTAGGTGTTCAAAATTTAGGAGATTTCAACCTGTGTCTGATGGCCTCCTGGATTAAGAGGTATCATAATGACTCTGGAAAAATCTGGAAAAGGATAGTTGATTTTAAGTATGACCCAGACCCAAATATATTTTCCTCTGCCCCCAATATTTGCTCCCCTTTCTGGAAAGGAGTGATGTGGGCTGCTAGAGCTGCCAAATGTGGTTACAGATGGAAAGTAGGTAATGGTAGGAAAACAAAATTCCGGAGTGATGTCTGGATTGGCAATTGTAGTCTTGCTGTTTATTATTGGGATCTGTTCGAAATCTCTAATGAACAGGACATCACAGTTGCCCAGGCTTACCAGGATGGTGAGTTGCATCTCACCTTTAGGAGGAATGTGTCACCTGAAGGGTTTGCTCTTTGGTTAGAACTCTCCCAACTTGTTAACACTGTTGTGTTGACTGATGAGGAGGATACACCCATATGGATGTTTCACTCATCAGGTGTCTATAGTGTCAGATCCTTTTATGGGTTTGTCAACAATAGAGGGATTGTGCCTGTGCACACTCCAGCTGTCTGGAGTCTTAGAGTTCAACCTAGGTTACATGTGTTCCTTTGGCTTTTAGCCAATAATCGGATCCTGACTAGAGACAACCTGGCTAAGCGACGCCCAGTTCCAGATGGATCTGTTTTGCTCTGAACAGGAAACCTGTCATCACTTGTTCTTTGATTGCTTTGTGGCTCGCTTGGTTTGGCCTATTGTTTCTGATATACGGTGTCTCAGTGGGCTCTTGTTTTGAAAGTGTTGCCCGCTGGTGGGTTAGTGAGAAGAAGAACTCACATATTAATGTCACTTGTGCTGCTGTGCTCTGGGCGATTTGGAAACTAAGGAATTCTATGTGTTTTCAGGGGCTCGTTTGGCCAGTGTACGGGACGTTTGGAGAAGGACCGTGGAAGAACTGGAGCAATGGAAGATCCTAGCTACCCCCTCCTCCGCTCCGATCCTGGCCGAGATCATACTGAAGCTGAACAAGCACCGCGGGGAACTCCTCCGGATCGCCTGGTGCTGATGGCACTTCCTGCTGTGGACGCTGCTCAGGAAGCAACCTGCAAGCGCGTCCTCGCAAGATTCTGGGCGAAATCTCTGCAGTAGTTTGGAGGTTTTTCGTCGTTTGGTTGGAGCTGTTCTGTCGTTGAAACTTCTGTAGTTCTCCTTCCTTTTGAGGGCTTGTGCTGCCCGTCTCTAAAAACTAGCTCGCCGTCTCTGGCGTTCGCTCGTGGTCTGTAATAACGTAACTGCTACTGGCTGCTGTTGGTTTCAATGAAACCGGGGGTGGTCCCCTTTTAGTCTTAAAAAAAAAACCATACGAGTAAGATAATCATGCTGGTAAAATTGGGGAAAATCAAAGGAACTCCAATAAACCTTTTTGCAGATGAGGTCATTGCAGCTTCTTTGGACACCAAAATGGATGTAGAGGTCAGCAAAGCATGCACCGCCGGGGAGATAGAACGACGAGAGGAAACCGCCGCTGTAGCGAAACGACCGTAGGGTAGAAACCGCGGCGACGTCCACCTCGACGACCCTGCTGCACCCTGCGATAGCGACGCTCCTCAGTTTCAGCTTCAGCCCCATCGCCGCCGTCACGGTGATTCGACGGAGGTCATCACAGGAGTGCAGGCTGAGGACAAGGAGGCAGGGGCACAGCCCTAGCATCCTTGCCAAACCCCTGTCGTCGATGCGGACAGAGTGGAGCCGGACGACCTCGAGAGCAGAGCATGGCCGCGCGGTCCGGGAGTTGAGGCCGGAGACCTCGATGCCGTGGAGCGTGAGGCGCGCGAGGGCGGGGCTGGCTGCCGCAGCCAGGAAGGGGAAACGGAGGGAGGGAGGGCTCCGAAGCTCGACGCGGAGGTCCTGGACGCCGCAGCCGGCGGCGGCCTCGAGGTAGCGGCTGAACTGGCGGGCGCTCATGGCCCGGGTGTCGACGATGAGGGAGTAGCGGTCGAGGCACCCCCGCCCCTGGGATTGGCGAAGCTCGAGAGAGTCGAGGAGCTTCTTGGGGGACGGGGAGGAGGAGGGGAGGAGGTGGTGGTGGAGGGAGGAGGGGTTCTCGTCGTCCTGCCACCGGCGCTCCCAAAGGTGGCGCCAGGAGCCGGAGAGGGACGAGGTGAGGATGGCGGATTTGAGCGGGAGCAAGGAAAGAATGCGCAGCTGCAGCACCTCTGGCAGCGCCGAAAGGTGGTCGAGTGCCGCCGCCGCTGGCGAAGCGTCGTGTTGGTTGGTCTCGTCGTCTGCCAGCAGACGCAGCCTCTTCGCTGAAGCGTCACCGCCGAGCATCATTTCAGCTATCGTTGTATCTTCTCGAACTGCATTTTCAAGAAGAAATTCCATCAAAATGCTAGAAAAGCACAAGAAAAAAAACGTGCGGAAAGAAAATGCCTCCTGATCAGAGGTTTCTGCTACCCACGGCCATCCAAAATAAAGCTGGAGGGTGGGCACACTAAACAAAAAACGGCACCAATAAATGCTAAATGAACAATGTAATTAGCCAATCGACTCTCACACCATTGTATTCTCTCAATTTCTCAATTAATATGGATCCGATGGAGTAGTTCTGTACATATGTTTCAAATGTGCAATACAAATAGTTAAAAGCATGAACAGAGTCTTATCAATTCTACAATTCCAACAAACACGAGAAAAGAACAGAAATCCAATACAAGTAGCAGACTAGCAGTGTAGCATTTCGGCACAGTTCGGCATTGGGGATTTAGGGGCATGGACTGTTTGGGCACAACATGAACAAGCAAGCAGGCAATAACTATGAAGTCGGAGGCGTGAGTGAGCTTACTGGCTCGCTGCTCCGGTGCTGCAGCGCTGCTCGCCTGCTCTTGCTCTGGTCGGGCAGCCGCGGTGGCCGAGCCAAGCGGCGACCGGCGAATGGGCGAAGCGACGAGCAACCCAGCAACGGGAAACGGCAAGAACTTGGGGGAGAGCGGTGGGAAGGACCGGAGGAGGCGAGGCCGCGAGGCGCCGGCGGCCGCCCCCTGCGCGCTGCCCGTTGGGAGTTAGGGATTTTTACTGGCAGTGGCTTGTCTCTCCGTTTTCTAGCAGTGGCTTGTCTTTTTTTTTTTTTTTGAGGAAGCAGTGGCTTGTCTAAGAAGGTGAAAGTGAAAGAAGGTCAAATGGGCTAGGCCTCCCTATTACAGATTTGTAGTCGAAATTTCTTACTCCCTCCTCCTCCTTTATATGCTTTATAGGGCACGCATTGCAATTCTTTAAAATCTAGGTATTTATTCATTGGGTTTAAACATTACATGCATTGGTAGAGAGGGGTGGAGAGAGTCAACCACCCAATAGATAGAAGAGAATTAATACAAAATATGCCTAAGAGATGGGACTGCATGTTTTTGTTATTATGCCCTATACACCAGGACGGAGGAAGTACGTAGTTTTAATTTTTTTTTGGTGGGCCAACAAGGCCCATTTGACCCACCCACTACGTCCCCCCATGCCCACGTTCACACATTCATTTTCATCACAGTTTTTTTTGTAGGCTGCTTGTTCTGTTAGGGTTTTGGAGACAGCCGCCGACAGAGATAGTCCCCTCGCCTCTGGTTGCCATCTTGACACTGTTCGTCGTCATAGCGTTTACTGCTGGTTTTAGTGTTGTCCGAATAAAGTTGTCTTACCTTCTTGGTGGAGTCATGGGGCTAGAGATTTTTTTGTCCTCGCGGATCAGTTTATTCATACGAGCTTATATCATTGTGTCTTGTTACTTCCGTTGTTTTGATTCTTTGTGGAGTTGGAATCGTTCTACGATATTACAGTAAAGATTCTGTGATTCGACGGCCTGCGCTTCTAGGGGATCATCCCCGACCTAAGCGCGTTCATCGTTCATGGTTTTTCATCTTCTTTGATGGATGACTCGATGGGATTTCAAAAACCTTTATCGGTAATCAAATTCGTGCAGGTGAACGAGCGGCAGTATTGTTTCTCCAGTCTGATTGCAGCCTCTTCGCTGAAGCCGGAGAATTACCGCGTCTTGCAAAGATTGATACCATGGTGAAGATGTCTCCAGGAGATTTCATTGTAATTCTTAGTTATAAGAAATATTTTGTAAACTTTTGGATAATTGATCCAAAACACAAAACAGTGTACATGTAATTGTTTCGAGTATGAATAAAGTTAAAGGCGGTTTCTCAATAAAAAAAATCACAGTTTTTTTGTCGCGAGCTTTATTAGTCACCGATAATAGTTACTACATCGTGTATCGGTTTACTTAAGAGAAAATTAGGGGTTCATCGAGCCAATTACGAAACATTTTATAAAAATAACTCTAGCTAACTTATGAGCAAGTTGGTTGGCCTCTCTTAGATGGTGTTTGTAGACGATAGATCCCATCAATGTTACCAAATCAACACAGTCCACATAGATCGTTGCAGATTCATTCTGCCATGTGCTTCCTCAATGTAAGTCTCAACTGACTAATGGATCATATTCATCTGAAATATTATTACATCTCATATGATTAGCCAAAAATAGCCCTTTTCACATAGTAATAGATTCAGCCGCGTGCACGGATGAAATATCTGAAAGATAAATAGTGGAAGCAGTGATAAACTGCCCCTTAACATAGGAGACTCAAATTGAACATACAACAATATCAGCATGAAAAGACCCATCAATATTATCTTTTACATGTTTAGGTTCTCTGCGCACCCATCGATCTCTGTTATTAATATGTATTGAAATGGCCTTATTGGCGTTCATCGTGATGGCGAGAACTGCATTGCGTAAATATCCTTGTCATGTGTCCATCGTCAGATCCACAAGAAGTAGCAACATGGTACTAAAACAATTTCCTTTAATTTGATGTTATCGAACCCAGTGAGCATATTGCTACTGGCTCGAAGGATATGTTCTAGAACCACAAATACTTCTCGATACACCATGGTAGCCTCCTAAAGCGTTTCTTCAATACCAAGCACATTCCACATTGCTTGAGCTTTAGGGCATTTAAAAATAAGATGTAGTACATCCTGTGTTCGCTGGTTGTAGATTGGGCATTGTCCACTTGTTTCAACTGCCATAGAATACGCCAAACTGTGTTATTTGCTAAAGTTCCCGCCAAGGAAAGTTGCCCGGCCCTTGGTCCAAAGTGATTTCTCTATTGCAAGTGAAATCTAGATCTTCCATGCTTAGTCAAGCCTCGCGCAAGAAAATCATCAACCCCATGATTTTTAATGGAATTGGTAAAATCCGTCTCACACCCATGGTACAAAAAAGGTTCCGAGAAGATCATCATCCCATTGCCCCGTATAAGGGTCAATCATCTCCATGGCCTTGGTCGGAACCAATCCTCTCGGAGATATAATTTTCCTATTCGGACTCGAAGGATCCAAGGATCCTCATAAATTTGGATGCATTCACCATCGCCCACTCTCCATATGTAACCTATTTTGAAGGTAGCCAAACCACCCACAATACTTTGCCAAGTGTAGGAGGCGCCAGACTTCGGCCCAGCTGAAAGGGAATTTCCATCCCTAGGAACTTTTGTTTGTTTGTTAACAACACAAGTGAGACATTATTGTGTGCAATTTTTTTAGCTTCATTTGATGAATAGCACAAGACGACAATCGACCTCTCAAAATAGATAAAAGATCAAAGGTGTTGTCAATAGATTTCATTATTTATATTGGGTCATTGGACAACCGTACTATGAAGAGGTGTTTCTCAATGGAAGGTTTGGGGAATCATTTACTTGCACTAAAACCATATTTACACCCCACAACCTTCCTATAAAAATTGATAGAGAGAAAATCTAGAAACCTTATAGCTATTAGAAAACAGCACGGAGACTCCGGTGTTTTCAAACCAGAGACTCCCGACTTAGGGCAACTGGAGACATCTGTTGGATGTATGCCCAAAAGGAAGTAATATTTGTACATATGTTTCATAATTATGATTCATGTTTATATGCTATAACTTACGTGACTCCTGAATATGAGATTCATAGGAAAGCTCACGTTCAAGTGTAGTGACATGAA
The DNA here is from genome assembly GCA_028641055.1 of Alopecurus myosuroides. NCBI lineage: Eukaryota > Viridiplantae > Streptophyta > Magnoliopsida > Poales > Poaceae > Alopecurus > Alopecurus myosuroides. The sequence goes on from CM054059.1 coordinate 140,474,935, forward strand.
CATAGATATCAAACCCTAGTCGTGCCTTTTCAGACTAATTTGTTGGATGCTTGATGGTTGTGTTTCCTGGTCATTTACATTGTTTATGTTATCATCAATGAATAACATATTGTTGGAAGGGAACAATATGGATGGGTATACCCTAGTAGTTGATATGCTAAGAGATTCCATTGAGATGTCTTTTGTCCTTAATGACATATCACATCATGGTTATATTAAAACATATCCTTAGGTCATGAGGTTATCGGGGTTGTATATTCTGGAGGTTCTACTTTCGTACTATCAAGTGTCACACCATAAACTGGGTGAACAAAACGGTAGCCACTAGGTAATTCTAAAGGAGTATATTATCTCGATGTTCTGAGATGGGAATTACTCCTCCGTAAAAGGAGAGATACAAGCATGGGCCCACTTAGTATTCTTGATATCCATATGTTCTACAGACAATGCATGATGATCTGTCATGTAGGATATCAGAATACGGTAACAAGTAAAAAGAATCTTACCGGTAACGAGATAGAAAAAGGTACACTGTACCAAACATTATTTCACGGCAATACCGGAATCCATAATCTCAGGTAAGTTCGGTATCGCGAGTAATGAAAATATTGTATAATAGACAACTGGTTCAACAGAGAGTCTTTTCCATAGTGAATGGGAGTCAATATGGGCGTATTGATTATTGAGATAAAAAGAGTTTACAGTTTCATGTCCACACACTATCGAACATGTAGTGGTAACACACTTAAGTTAGGTCTGATTTATGTGTATACTAATAGGTCCGGATCAACAAGGAGTATCATCAGAACGGTTTTTCCGCGTGATATATATATATATATAAGAGAATTTATAATGAGGGCATTGGATGTCCTAGAGTAATAGAAACTGTTTCTATTACTATCAGAATTTATTCCATAGTTTTTCTGGGAGAGAAAATTAAGTTGCACAATTTCGGGAGCATGTACAAGGGAGGCATGAGATGTCTCGGGATGTCAGAGGTCAATGATTTTATCTATAGGATGCATGGGGTTCCGGAAGAGTTTTAGGCAAAAACCGAGAAGGTGGGACTGCCAGGAGGGGGCAGATTTTCCCCCATGGCCGCACCCTTCATTTGGTGGCTGGCAGGTGGGCCCAAGGGCCACATACCTGGCTGCACCTTCCTACTTTGGTTTGAAGAGAATTGGAAAAGGCCAAAAGGAATAGGAAGGAGAAAGGAGAGAGGATTTCTCCCACTAGGAAAGGACTCCTAGTTGGATTAGGAGTCCAATCCGAGTTGGGAGAGGGGACAATGCGGCCACCTCCTTTGGAGGTTGCGGATTGGGGAAGGGAAACCTCCCCCACCCCCAAGGCAATCCCCTCCTTCCTCCAACTATTTAAAGTCACCCACCCCATGGGATTTCATACAATAATTGGCCTCGTGCCTCTCTCTCTCTAGTAGAATGAGAGTCTCTTATTAGACTATGTAATTGGAGACCCTCTAATTGAATTAGAGTTTCTTCTAATTGGGGTTTTGAGGCGTCTTATCCTTCTAATTGATCTCTCTCTCTCTCTCATGTGTTGAGAACTCCACCTTCTTATACACTTGTACTGCCTAGTCCTGGATGGCGAAGCGCTGCATAACTAGTCCCGATGTATATGTGCGAGCTCTCAGAGAGGTAACACGTGAGACCCTCACTCTGTTGGATCAAGGTGTTGGATACGGGAGTCAGCAACATCCTCACCCATAGGCTTGTGAGTGAGGATCTTCTACAGACTTCATCGACACCTCTTCATCTACTACGGTGCCTACACGATCTCGAGAACTAGATCTTGGAATTTATATTCACTTGTATCTACATAGCAAGGTCTTGGTCGTTACGTAACATGCATGGCAAAAATTTCAAATTCCTTTGCGCAACCCGGCAGTGGTATTAGAGCGTCTATGCGTAGGTACAAGATCTGATCTAGAGCACCGGTGAGTGTTGGCATTGCATAAGTTTGTGCAAGTACATTGGAAAATTCTCCAATGTTCATATTATTTATGATTTCTTCCCAACAAGCTTTGTTGTTTTGTTTTCGACGGCATATCGAGATTTTTTACAAACTTCTAGCAATCCTAGGACGTTCGAGTTGCCCATGGCATATCTCGTCTGGTCTGAAGAAGTGCTTCAGTAGCTTTGGGTATCTTTATAATTGGTCTCGTTAACAACATTGTGTAAGGGTCATGTGGATTGGCTCCACACTAGGGTCATGGTTATGAATAAGTTTAGATTGAGGCTCTAGACGTTTTTGTAATGTGTGTGTTTCATTCACCCCGCAATGTTAATCTCGAAACGTGAATAATCATGTCTCTTGAAGCGTAGGCTACATAAGGTTTGTTTCATAGATACGACGACCACGATAAAAGTTGCAAATGAACATTAAAGGCGTGTAACTCTGTTTTATAGGAAACATGGTGTGATATAGTCTCGAATTTTTAGTTTTTAGATGATTTACCTAACATTCTTTTGTAGGCAGCAAACCATCCTAAAACCTGATCATGTTGATGATGGGTAGGAAAAGAATTGCACATCTCGACATGGCACCACCAATGCAGGATACGTTGAATTTGATGTCGCAACTGTTGGATTTTTTGTAGTTTCCGCGCACTGTGATTACCCCCGAGGTCCTGGCATTTTGAGCATCAGGTACGCGTAGTGGGGTACTGCCATGAATCTCACAAATTTTGTCCTGTCGAGGGTCCTGTTATATTGGGACGTCCAGCCGACTATTTCGAAGTCGAGTTTTTCTTTCCTATAGTTGTCACGTTCTCTAAAAACAACTTCGAGTGTTACTATACCCAAGGGTTTGACTGCTTTTCCAAGCACAATGCCACGGAATGAGTTCTTTGGCTGCTTCAGGTTACTTATTGGTACATTCGTTTCCTTTAGTGTTTCTGTATAGATGGTGTTGATCCCGCTTCCTCCGTCCATGAACACTCGATCCATATCATCGCCTCCAATTTGCGCTTCGAGTACCAGCGCTGCCTTTCCTGGGAAGGGGACTCGAAGCTGATGGTCCGCTTTGGAAAAGGCGATGTTTGCATCGGACCAGTCCAGGAAATCGGGCGTTGCAGGGGTGATATTTCTGCTAGGTTCATCTACCTGGTAATGAGCTTTGGCTTCTTTTGGAGGGAGCGCATTTCTGTATCATGTATACTTTTCCTTTTGGCTTCGGGTATCTGTCTTCCTTCGGGTAACCCACCCTATACTTATGCTAAATTGTCGTGGCTTGTTGTGCTCTAGGTGCTCCTTGTGCTGGGGGTGTTGCTAAGGCTGGGCGACTACTGGTACTGGGGGAGGCGGCGATGCACCTATTGGCAATGCCCCTGGAACAGATGGGAACCTTGCCTGCTGGGCTTCTGAATGGATAGTATGGGCACCTAGAGGGGGTGTCAATAGGTGTTACGACCAATTTTAATTGTTCGCCAAATTATGGCTTGACACAAAGGTAAATTCTCTAGATATGCAACTATGGTGAATTTACCTATATGACAACAATAACAACAAACAAGATACACGCACAAAGTAAAGGAGAGGGAACGAGGTAACCGATAACGGAAGTACGCAGAGGCAAGGATGTAATCCTGAGTTCCTCCTTTTGAGGAGAGTACGTCTCGTTGGAGGGGTGTGAGTTTCGCCACAAAGGCCTACACAATGCCATAAAGGCCTCACCCTATTCTCCGATGAACCTCGCCACAAAGGCCTAGTTCACCTTCCACTATTGATCCCCTTTGAGGCGGGAATCGAGTCCTTCACAACAAGCTTGAGGCACACACCCACAACCGAATTGGGGGCTCCCAAGAATCACCAAAAATCAACCCGAGTAGCAATAGGATCTAGGTTTTCTACAAGGAAACTCTAGACTTGGTTCCATCAAGTGAATGAGGGGGGAATAAAGAGAGAGTCGGTGAAGATGTAGATCGAGGCATTCTCCTTCAATCCTCCAAAGATAAAAAAAATTGGGTGGAGGGATTGGGAGATCTAGGAATTTGCTGAGCTCAATAAATGCACATTAATGGATCAGACGAACTAGCTTGAGGTGGAAGAAGGAGATGGGTATTTATAGCCCCTCTCAAACTGTGGTTGTTGCAGTATTTTTAGGGCGGATTATTCGGCCCAGGTTGGGGCGGATTATCCGGACTAAAAATCCGACCAGCTTCTGCAAGCCCCGCACAAATTCCTTAGCCGTTTTTTGAAGGTCGAGTCCCAGAGGGCGTAATATCCGGCCCAGAGGGGGCAGATAATCTGGCCCCGGAAATTCCGGCTTCAGGACGATGAATAATCCGGGGAAAAATCCTCCAAGCTTCTGTGAGCCCCGCACCATTCCAGACATCCTCTAGATTTCACCGAGAATCCGGGGCGGATTATCCGGCCTCTAGCCACTGAAAAATCCGGCCAAAAAGCTGGGGAGATTCTTCAAGCCCCGCACCCAGGTCCTTAGTGGAATATCCAGCCCCCAGAATATCCGGCCTCTCCAGGCCAGAATTCTCTGCAAAACCAGAGATGAAAATACAAGATTTCCTTCGACCTTTTTGGTGCTTGGTGATTTGAAATAAGTACATGTAGGATATGCACCACTTAGAACACAATTAAATATCGCTTGTGTTGTTAACTAACACATAAAACATAGAGAGATAAGAAATGAGCTTTCAGCTTCCCTCTGTTTTCTGAAAGATGCTTCCACAAGTAGGTTGAATCTGCGGCAGTCCTTCAATTTGTGGCTGGATCTACGTATTATGTTGTCATCGTTGTACATGTGGTTTGGGTATGGCCCTTCGAGTTGCTGCTCTATTTACATGGGGGTAGCCCGTCTGCCCGAATCTTCCGTGGCTGCCACTCGCGCTTCTGTTCATGTCCGCGTTCACGCTCATGTTCTCGCGGCTACTCTCCTCCTTGCCTATGGTAGTCGTTACTGCGACTGCTCGGGGGGCTGCAACTAATTCAGGTTCTATTTCATCGAATGCCCAATTTTTGTGCTTCATCCTTCTGTTCTGGTCATTATTGTATCTTTTGTTCCCCTCGTGAGCATAGGAGGTCTCCATGCAATCTTCCTCGGGTGAGGGTGGGTGGGTGTTGCGCGCTGATTCTTCGCCTTCCTCCCAGTTGTTTGCTACTTCCATGAGTTTGCTCACGATCCTCACTCGAACCCGTCCAATGTACTCTCTTAAGTCCATTCGGCGGAACCCGTCTTTGAATCTGTCAATTGTTGTTTCGTCCGAGATCTCCTCTGGCTGTTTTTTAGCGCGGTCCACCTCTGTATGTACCCGTGAATATTTTCATCTGATCTTTGCCTGCATGCTTTTAGCTGCTCGACTATTACCAGTCGTTTGTAGGTGAATCTGAAATTCTGGATGAAATCGTACTCGAATTATTTCCAACAACTGTATTTGTTCTTGGGCCAGATTTTCAGCCAATTCCTTGTCGTGCCCACAAGCTGCAGCTGTATATATTGCATTTCCGTCACCTTGCTACCCTTTTGGAACCTCACAGCTGTCAGGTAATCGTCTAGCCATGTCTAGGATTCCTGATCGTCGTCGTATTTGGGCGTTTCAGCTGTCAGCTTGAATCGTTTCGGCTTCCTGGCCTGGCAAATTTCTCGAGTGAAACAAGGAGGCCCACAGAGTTCCTCATGGTCTGAGTCGGTCGATTCGTATCTCGGGTTCTCTACTCGAGTTCTAGTTGTCCTTGGCGGCGGTATTTCTGTCGCTCTTTCCCTACGTGACATGTCTACCTTGTTCTACGTGAGACGATTTCCTAGATCTTCTGGGTCCTCCTCATGACGTGTCGCGCGAGTTGGTTTGGCTTTTTACTTCGGCGGCTTTGCGGGTGCTGCCTCTTGTGGGATGGGTTTCTGCCCTAACTCTGCGCTTGCCATGCTGAGGCCTCATAGCATCTCCTCGTGTGCTTCTTTGTGGGAGTCACCCGGCGTTGGTTTTATACACATCGGTACGTTTGGACTTGCAGAAGCCTTTCCTGAGGCGTCCTGGGTGTTAGTTTCTCCGCTGAATTGGGTTCTTTTTGGTCCTCATAAAGATCCAATACCTTTTGGGTACCCTTCATATAGTCAATCGGCATATTTGTTGTCCCCGACTGTCGCTTGGGAGCAGTTGGTTTCCGTAGCCTGCTACCTGAAGCTAAAGTCGATTGCATCTCTGGGAGACGTGTGTCGTCTAGCTCTTTGTACATCATGGTTATCTTCTATCTTTACTTGGCTAGTTTCCACTTATAAGACATTTTCTCCTCCATACTAGCATCCGTTGGGAGAGGGAGGCCCTGCTCGACTAGCGATGTGACTAATCCCATTGTATCCTTTGACATGAGTAGTTGGGGGCGTACTGCTTTACCCTTCTTGCCTTTAGACGCAGATCCAGAGTTGGCGGGTGGAGGGAGTTCACCGAGTTCTCCGTCGTGTACTTTCGGGTCCTCGTCCTCGGGTGGCGAGGATTTTGATAGGTCCTCGTTGGTTTCCTCGTCACCTTCGTCTCAGTCTTCTCCAGTCGCGTCCGCATCGGTCGCGTCCGCGTCGGTTGCCTCGGTTGCTTTGGGCGGATCGGTTACCTTGTCTCCGTCGTGGCTTTCCGAGGATAATGACTCAACGCGTCTTGCCATTGCAACAAAGTGTACGTAGGGATTGGCTGGGTAATAGTACTCGGGGCTTTCTTCCTCGAGCGAGAGTAGCGAAAGTTCCGGTATAATTGCCTCCTCCGGCTGAACCCGAGTGGAATCTTCCAGGCGTAGTACTCCCGCATGACTCGCGTGAAAGTTTAGGTCAGCGATCTTGAGATTGATGCTTGTGTTGAGGTAGTCGAACACCGGCCGTGATGCCAGTGAGTGCCTTGTGAAGTCGATCAACCCGAAGCAGATCGAGTCCGCCAAGATTGCCGATTCGTAGCCTGGCGGTGATGAAGTCGAAGAAGTCATGGATCCAGTGCCCTAGATTCCCACAGACGATGCCAATGTCGAGGGAGTGACCTCAACAATTCCCATGGCGAGGGATATGGGGTTTCGTAAGAGAGAAAAATACGCTGGTGGACTACCCGACTCGACCGGTTAATGCCGCCGGGGTTTATTACGACGGGGTGAAAAGTATCGATTACAGGGGGTGTTGTTCGCCGATGAGATCTAGTGTAGCTCTGAATCTAGGGTTGTCTGTCCCATTTTTTATCCCTTTCCGTGGTTTATATAGATAGCGGGGTCTAAGGGGTCGTACATGAGGTGGACTCGACTTTGAGTCGGTTGCCATCCTTTCCTATTCTTGGTGCTTAAGTCTTTCCTTCTGCTTTGTATAGATTCCCTTCATGGGCCTTCGTGTGGTTACTCGCGGAGTCCACCAAGGCACCCCTTAGTGGTCCGCACCCGGTATGCTCATATTCGAGGGTCTCTCTGGCACCCCACGTCACTTGTTTTCTCTTTATCAAAAACCCAAAAAAGTTAGTTCCCTACTTTCTAGTATTTTATTTGTGTTATCTTGCAACATGGGTACCAATGATGATACCAAGATTTCATATGCACACCAAATGCTCCACTTGTTGCTACAGCAGGCTCCTATGAAATTAGGCCGATTTTGTTGAATCTTGTCGTGAAAGATCAATTTTCTGGTATTGGAGAAGATGTTGCCTCTCATTTAAATAGCTATGTTGAGTTACGTGACATGGAAAATATAAATAGTTATATGGTGATATTGTGAAATTAATATTGTTCCCTTTATCTTTAAAAGGATGAGCTAAGGAATTGTTATTGTCTTTGCCTAAAAATAGCATTGATTCTTGGACTAAATGCAAAAATGCTTTTGTTGGGAAGTATTATCCAGCTGCAAAAATTATACAGCTGAGGAATAACATTATGAAGTTTATACAAAATGATAATTAACATGTTTCTCAAGCTTGGGAAAGAGTGAACACTATGGTTAAGAATTGTCCCACACACGGACTAACTACATGGATGGTTGTCCAAAACTTTTATGAGGATTAAATTTTTCTTCAAGGAATTTATTGGATTCAGCTGCAGGAGGAACCTTCATGAACCTCACTTTAGGATCGGAAAACAAGTTATTGGATGATATAATGACAAACTATTCCCAATGGCACACAGAAATGGCTCCAACGGGTAAAAAGGTAAATTATGTTGAGGAGGTCTCTTCTTTGAGTGATAAAATTGATATGCTTCCTCCTTTGCTAGCTAAACAAGTGCCAATAGATCCTAATAATGTTCCCTTGAACTCTCTGGTTTGTAATGAAAATGATCAAATTGATGTGAATTTTATTGCTAGAAACAATTTCAACAACGGTGCTTACAAGAATAACTTTGGTGGTAACAACTATAGGCCATATCCTAATAATAATGGTAATTCATATGGGAATTCATATGGAAATGCTAATAACGATCCTAAATTTTCACATCTGATCTTGACAACATGTTAAATAATTAATCACTACACAAAAAGATTTCTATAAAACTGGCTTGCAAAACTAGATAATCTTGTGTTGAAAGTTAATAGTATTTCTCATGATGTAGAAATTTGAAAATTTAGTAGTAGACCTCTTAACGCCAAGAAAAATGAACCTATAAATGATATACATGTTCAAATAAATTAGAACATGAGAATGTTAGCTCAAATACGTGTTAGAAGAGAAAGAGAAGCTGAAATTGCTGAAAAGCTGCTAAAGTGAGCTTGTTAAAATTTATACCATCCAACCCTTTGAGGAAGTGAAACTTTCAGTACCAATTACTATCCTAATGCTTCTAAACATGTTCATGTCAAAACAAATGTGATTGGAGAGGTCATGACTTTATGTAGAAGGAGTCAAGGGTTTGGAGATTAAAAATATTTCTAGTGAAAAAATTGTTGCAAGTCGGATTGAGGATAATATGACTTTAGGAGAAAATTTTCCCACCATGTTTGATGATGATAAACTTGATTTTGATAATTGCACCATCTCTTATGTTATTAATTTCTTACAAAAATTAGCTAAAGATTCTAATGCTAGTAAGATAAATATTGCTTTCACTAAACATATCAATAATGCTCTCATTGAAGATAGAGAAGAAAGGCTCAAACTAGAAGCCTTTATTCCGACAAATTACAAGATGGTTGGGAGGCCACTATTAGAATAAGAGTGAATGATTTTGATTGCAATGATTTGTGTGATCTTGGTGCAAGTTCTTCTATTATGCCTAAAAGTTTATATGATATTCTTGATTTGAAACCTTTGGATCAGAGAATTTTGGGAGTACATCTTATAGACTCCATTGTTAAAAGACCTTTGGGAAGGATTGATGATGTTCTTATTATTTCTAATTATAATTGTGTCCCCATTGATTTTCTTGTTTTGGATATTGAATGTAATGCTTCTTGTCCTATAATTTTTGGGAGACCTTTTTTTCGCACCGTTGGTGCCATTATTGATATGAAAGAGGGACTTAAAAAGGGCATGGAACATTTCCCTAGAAAAAGAATTAAGTTACCGTTTGAGTCCCTTTTGAGGACTACCCATGATTCTACTTGATTCGTTCTCCATGCCTATAGTTAAATGGCGTTAAAGAAAAGCGCTTGTGGGAGGCAACCCACTTTTGTTTTCCTTCGTTATCCTTTTGTTTTATTCTGTTTTATTTTATTATTTTTGTGTTTCGGAAGTTGTTACCTCTGTAGCAACCACTCCTTATCCTTTTTATTTCTTTTTTGTTCCAAGAGTAACCTCTAATTGAGAGGTAGTGCGATTTGGGGAAGTTGTTGTTCTGAAATAGATTTCTAGGCCGTTATAAAAAAAATCTCCCAACCAGAACGTTGGATTGCTTTACAAAAATAGACACATGCCCAAGGTTGTTATATAACTTTCATTAGTTCCCCCTTTTTTTATTTGAGCAACATAATTTTTTGAAAAAAATCATCTTTGCCGACTGTTCTGTTTTGACACATTTTTGCCAATATTTGCATTTGCGTTTTAATCTCTTTTTTGTGTTTGTTTGAAGGAAGAACTTTCAAATAAATTGTGACAGTAGCTAATGTTTTAAATTGAGTGTGAGACTTTAGTTGAAAATGAACCAGGTGAATTTATTATTTTGATTACACTAACATTGCTAATGAAGATTGTGAGAAGTTTTAGGTGGAGAAAGTATTGAAGTGTAGGGAGAGAAGTATGATGTGATGAGATGAAGGATCGACAAAATCTCGAGCTTGGGGATGACCATGTCACCCCAAGACATATCCAATAAGTACAAGTGTCAAAGCTTGGGCATGCCCAATTTCTAATATGCATCTCAACAAGTCACTCAGGTGAACCGATAGGGTTTCGAGTAGGAGAATGAGTAGGCGCTGGTGACAATCGTCGGCTAACAGGGGCACGATGTACCCAGGTTCGGGGTCCTCGTAGAGGTAAAAACCTTACTCTTGCTTATGCCGATCTGTATTAGCACGATAGATCGGTTACAGTGGGGGTGCTCAAGTCGAGAGTAGATCTCAATCTCAAGGCTTAGGTGGTGCGGTATTGCTTGGTCTCCCTCCCGGTGGTTCTCCTGGCCTTATATAGGCGGCCAGGTATCAAACTGTCCCCGGGGGGGTTATAAACCCTAACCTAAGTCGGTTACAAGTTTTGTTTCTTAACCCGCAAGGCATTGCGGGTGGGCCTTTATTGGGCCTTCTAGAGCTGTCCGCGGTATCTCCCTTGGAGCTTGGGTCTTGGGCCTTGGACCAGGTTGGCTCACCCGATAGGTCCAGGATCCATCGCTTCGTTAGTAGCCCCCGAGCGTTTACTCGGCTGAGAATCCATCGGGTGGACGCTCAAAGTTCGTCTTGATTTCTTTTCGATTGATAGCTTCAATTACTTGAAGAGGGCGTGTACCCTATGTGCGATGAGTTTCTTGTACTCGAGTATCGAGAAATAAAGGTGCCTGTGTGTTGGCTGTTTTCGCAGAAGGATGTGGCTCAGTCGCTTGGCTCTCCCGAAATCTCAGGGCCAATTAATTGCATCTAGGGCAAAAACAGTTCTGGCCTACGCAGACTCGAGACCTCCGACTCGAATCCGGCGAGGTGATCATTACGACTGGGCCTTGGAGGTCTTACCGAGTCGAATTTAACCTATAGGGGTACCCGGCGCGTCCGCTACGATTTTTCTTCGTGTTGTTGACACGGAAATTTTACCGGAGGACGCAACTTGAGTGCGATTCCATGCCCTCAAGAGAGATCTTTTGGGTCTTACCTTCGTATCCAAGAAAATACGGCATCCGGATGTTCCTAGTCGGTTGAACGATCCAGGGTAAAGATGTCGTGGTGGTAACACGGCAGATGCCATAGGATGGCTAAAGTGTTGGGGCCGATGGACGCTGGAGGTATCCGGGGAGGGATCGCACGGCGAGTAGCCGCACGTAATTAACACTGCAAACAACAAGATCTACCCAGGTTCAGGGCCCTCGTGTGGAGGTAACACCCCTACTCCTGCCTACCTCTCTGTATGTATGTTTTCCGAGTAGCCACAGTACAATGTTTGCCTCTTGGCCGAGTAGCCACTCGGCTGTTCTCTCTAGCTCTAGTGTTGGCTCTTGCAATAAATGCAATCTGAGGCAACGTCCCTCGCGCAGGAGGGGGCAGGGCACCTTATATACTGGTGCCCAGCCGAATAAAGAACGACTAAAAGGTACGACTTGATAGGACATTCCCACTGCAGGACAGCGCACGCCTCCGGCTTCTCGCTGACGCGGTGCGGGAAGTCGCCGCGCTGTTCGGCAGATGGGACCTGTCCACCCTGTCAGTGACATAGAGTAGGCCCCTAGGCATGTCCTGTCCCCTCTGTCAGTGACAGGACTTGACAGGCGCCTACCTCACTGTAGCCACGCCGTAGCGCGGATAATCACGCGCTCCGTAAGTTGAACCGCACGCCTATACAGCTTGCAGGATACGCGAGATCCTGTCAGAATGGCTCCATTGACTTCTTGCCCGGGTAGAGACGCAGCCCATCTACTCGGACCACTTGATCGCTACCCGATCAAATACAAACTTGCTCAATATCGCCTCTTGGCCTTCAATATTTATGACCGGATAGAGACTACCGGGTAGAGGGTACCCGGGTAGCCGTCAACCCGGCCAACAGTACTCTGATCTTCGCCTTTATCACTTGCCTTACCCCTACTCGGGGTATCCCTCCGACATTAGTCCCCGAAGCTGGTAGAGTCCAGCGAACTTGTTCGCAGGGCCCTGCCAGGTTAAACCAAATTGTCTTCTCGAAGCAGTAATACCGAGTAGCACCTCAACTTGAACCAGTAACTCCTTCTCAAATCTCTCCAACTGTGTCACGAGATAACCTTCCTGGTAGCCGATTAGAGCAATCTCTCTACTGAGCTGCCGAGTAAAATGACTTGGTGAAATTTCGAACACAATCCCGCTGGATCAGACCAAATCTATCTCTCTGTGTCGCTACTGGGCACGTGTCAAGCCCTCGTGCCCCCGACGCCTCGGTGCCAGGGACAAGTAGGCCACCCGCCAGGCTCTGCAACCTGGGCCCACGGCCCGTTAGTTTACATCAACCAGTACTCGAAAGCCCACTTTCTAGACGGGGGATTAACCGCGCCCGTTACGCGCGCGTTTTGCGCTGTGTGCGTTTCTAACGGGCAGTTAACCCACGCCGCACGATCAATGCCCCCGATCAATCCGGTGGTAACTGCAACGCGCGGGGTGAGATAAATACCCCCGCGCCGCCCACTTCGTCTTCTTCATGCCTCTTTCCAATCTCCTGCTCCCTCGCCTATGTCGCCGCCGTCGAGCACAGCGCCGCCGCACCTCAACGCGCCGCCGCCCCACGCACAACGAGAGAGAGAAGCGCAGCAACCCCGACGAGTTCTTCCTCTCCCGCAAGCAACTCTGCTTCCATGGCGCCAGGAGACGATGCGGTTCCCGCCCGAGCCGGCTGGGAGGGCTCGGACGTGACCGCGGAGGACTGCCAATGGCTGGTCAACACGCGCCGCATCCCTCCCGGCATCGTCTGCCGGCCTCCTGGCAAGGAGATCATCCCGTAACCCGAAGAGGGTGAGTTCGTGGTCTTCCTATCCCATTTCAAACGCGGCTTCGGCCTTCCCATCTCCCAATTCTTCTCTGATTTTCTCCGCCATTTTGGCGTTCAACCACACCATCTCCCACCAAACGCAATTGTGATGCTCTCCACACACGCCACCGTGTGTGAAGCCTTTCTGGGTGTCTACCCAACCATCCACACCTGGGTAAAGTATTTCTTCCTCCGTAGACAAAAGATTCCTGATCCCGGCAACACTTCCGCCCCCCCCCCCCCCCGCATGATGACCCAGACGGGTAGCGCGATGATGCTGCAACGCCGCACCGGGCACCACCCGAGAGTTCTCGGGCTGGACACCGTGCACAAGTGGCAGCGCGGGTTCCTGTACGTGAAGAACGTACCCGCCGAGAAGGGGAAGCCAATAGAAGACCGGATAGGGCTTCCGCAGTTCAAGAACGAGCTGCCCACCGGGCAGAACTGGGGCTACGACCCGAAGAAGACGGTGCCAGACGTCCTCCAAGTAGAGAAGCGCCTGACCGAGCTGGTGGCAGCGGGGTTCATCCAAAGCGACCCCATTGCGTGCTGGATGTCACGCCGGGTACTCCCGCTTCAGCACCGAATGCACAAGATGTGCTACATGGGAGGCCCCTGCGACTGTACCCGGACGACAACCTTCGAGCTCACCAAGGCCGAGGTGGCCATCTGGGCCAGGTCCATAATGTCGACCTCGCTCACCGAGAACTGGGCTTACGGCTTCACGCCGTATAGCCGCACCAAGAAGATTACTCAGGTTAGTGCTCTATGCTTTGTGTTTGCACTCTGATACCGAATAGGTACTCTCTCAGCTTTGTATGCTTTGTACTTGCATGCTGTACCGAGTAGGTCCTCATACCTATCTCTCTAGCTTCATATGCTTTGTGTTTGCACGCCACTCCGAGTAGGAATTCTTAGCTTAATATGCTTTGTGTTTGCATGCTATGCCGAGTAAAAACACTTAGCTGAGAACTCAACTCCTTGTGCTTTAACTCTGCCTCAACAACACATCAACCGTCAGCGAGAAGAGGACAGTGAGATCTTCGAGTCCAACTGGCACAAGGACCGAGAAGAGGATGATGCCAAGGCATACGACACTCAGGATATGCTGTGTATCCCCTACGCCGTTCAACCCGGTAAGTCCCGAGTTGATGCGTCTATTCGGGATTGGTCCGAAGATGACGAAGGTGACTGAGTTCACCTCTCTGTCTGCAAGCAGTAAGCTTTGACTTTCTTTCCTTGTTTGTTTTAACTCCTTTCTTCTTCTACTCTGTAGAGGACCCTGAGTTGGACGACGAGGAGGAAGTCCTGGTCGTCGATCCGCTATCGGTGGCCGCTCCCAATACTCGGAAGAGAGTTGGTAGTGGTGATGGAGGGATGATAACCCGGTAGGCTAACGCCAAGGTGTAACCCGGCCCAAAGGGAAGCGCGCAAGACCCGGCTCAAGGAGGAGGAGTTTCTGGAAGGCCCAGGAGGTAGTGTAGGCCTCGTAACCCGGCTTTGGGGTTACTATTAGGAAACTTAGGGTTTGTATGCGGTTACCGGGTAGGACTCTGAGTATGCCTTAGATAGGAAGCCAGGGGGCCGAGTAAGATATAAGACGGCTCCTAGGGTTAGAGAAACAGAACTCCATCAAATATTCGAGTATCCTTATAATACGAGAGCTGATATTGTAACCCTAGATCGGAGACTCGGCGACTTGATTGCCAGAGCTGCCAGATCGATTGATAGCATGATTTCCCCTGAGCTAAACCCTCTCCCAAACGCCAGAGTAGAATTACCCCAAGATAAGTTACCCCTGGTAACGTCTGCCGTGATTATCCCACGACAGCTAGCGCCCACCGTGGGGCCTACGTCCAAAGGTGTTTACATCATGGGAGAAGCTCGGGAAAGCATGAAGAACCTCGTCATCAGTGAGATCTACACCAACCTTGAAGGAAAGATGATGGTGGACGACTTTGGCTGGGGGCCAGAGTCGGATCTGCCGGATACCGGATCTGTCGTCACAATTGGCCGGGTCAACGTCTTCGTCGGCATGGTACGTACGTCCGGTTCTATTCCTGATAATGTTGAATATGATTCCGTGTCAGGAGGAGCGACATGCGTTCAGTCGGATGGGGAAGAATCGGTCGGGACGATCGATCCGATAGAAGAGCCCACCACGAAGAGGGAACAGCCGGAGGAGCCGGCATGGACCCCGCGTGGCTGGGTCATGAGGGAAGATGATACCGAGTCTATCCTGCACCTGCTGGAGGACCGGTACGAGGAGGATAGTTGTGATGAGGAAGAATACGAATCGGCACCAGGCATCGCGCGCCAGGTCGCGGTCTACACGGCCCCTGCAACCAACCTTAATCAAGGGGACGTGACTACGGCCCCGGTCGGAGCGGCGCGAGCGCTGGCCCGGCAACAAGATCTGGTTGATGGAAACCTAGTCATAGCCCGGGTTGACGGAGAGTCGGCTTCAGTCACCAGCCATACCCCGGAAAGCGAGTTGCAAAGAAACATGTTTGGGTTTATGACAAACAGAACGCCAGGAGCAGGGCCCTCAAATCCGCGAAATCCGGCTCTGTTCAACAATAACCTGATCTTAGATCCTACGGTGCTAGCAACGGTGATAACACCAGAAAACGCGGCGGCACGCGCTGCGGATCTGGATGTGGCCTGCCGTGCATTGAATCAGCAGAGGAGAGATATGGAAGCTGAAAGGCAGGGGATAGCAGCGCGCCAACGCGAGCTGGAAGCATTGGAGAACCGGCTCCAGGTTCAGTCGACCAGGATGCACAATCAGAGATATCAGTCGAGATTACCGTCAACGGGAGGAACTATAAACCCGACCGCACTATTTGTTACACCTCAGGACCAACCAATTCCAGCTGTGAACCAGGAAATCGGACATCAGCCTGCAACCTTGGGAGGACAGCCGGCAAACGTACAAGCCGGGTTACCCACGTTGCAAACAGGAATCGTAACTGGCAATGCCGTGCCACCACCACCGCCACGATTTCATACTCCACCAGGTCACTTCAATAACCCCATGGACAATGTATATGCAGCAACGTTGGCATTGGATCGCATCCCCGTAAGAGAGTCACCCCATGCAGAGGAGACCCGGCGGGCAATAGATCTATTACGCACAGCAGTGGCTCAGCAGGCCAATTACCCGGATAACAGGAGTGGAATGCACAGAACACCATATGTTAGTCGGTATAATGGAAACACTGGCAATATTCAGACAAGCTCAGCACGACGGAGGGCAGAGCAGCAGCAAATTCCGCCTCCTCCCCGTAGACCAGCAACACCTGCCGTATCAGCAGCACACGCTATTGTGGACAGTTCTCGAGCCAGGCGCGCAGCGTCCGGATCTGCGGTACGAGGGCCGGTAGCGGTTGCACCGCCCGCCGTACCTGCAGCAGGATCGCACGTTTCCCGGGTGAGGCCAGTACCGGCAAATTTAGCCGGGCCCGAGTGTTTGTCGGACGCCATCAGAGCTGAGCCTTACCCGGATAAATTCAAGGAGCCGGGTAAAGTGGTTAATTATGAGCCGACCATGGATCCAGAAACCTGGTTGAGCAGTTATGAGATGGCCATGTCGATTTGCAATGCGTCTAAAAATCTTCAAGCCAAGTTTATGTACCTGATGATGTCAGAGGGAGCAGCAAAGTTATGGTTCAATAATCTACCCGAAAAATCCGTCAATTCATGGAGCGAGCTGAAAACAGCCTTTGTCAAGCACTTTCATGGAAAATGCAGGAAGTTGTTTACAATCGATGACCTAGAACGATGTGTCCAGAAGAAGGGAGAGTCGGCGCGCAGTTGGGTGCGCCGGGTTATGGAAATACTCCACTCGTCCACAGATATTCAACCAAAGGATGCATTACAGGCTATGGCAAAAACATGCAAGTATATACCCTTAGTGCAAAAGCTAACGCGCATGAAATCTAGTCGGAATGCTTCAGAGGTTACTATGGGAGAGTTGATGGACGCGTGCAACAAGCACGCCGCCACAGATACCACATAGGAGGATGTTGATGATAAGAAAGCAAAAGCCAACACGAGTAACAGTGGGAGACCCGGCAGTGGGACCACGCCGGATAACAATGGAGGGAATAACGGAAACAACCAGAACAAGCGCCCGTATGAGGGAAGCTCCGAGTTTGTCGCCAATACAGAGGCCGGGTTTTCAAGGCCCAGGGCAGAGGGAAATTTCATCGGAGGAAACTTTAATGGAGGAAATTACCAAGGACCACCTAGGCCGGCTAATCATATAGAGGCTTTCAGGATGCCTTGTCCGCGTCATAGCAGGAACGGCAGGCCGGCTAATCATTCACAGGAGCAGTGCGTAGATTTACAGAGATGGAAGAATGAAGAAATACAGAAGGCAATGCGAGGTGCAGGCCGGGGAGCAGGACCGGGTCCGGGTGGAAACCCGGGCAACGGCCCACCCCCGGCTAGCAATGCGGGAGGTGGTAATCCGGGTAACAATCAAGGAGGCGCTGGAGGTTTCCAAGCCAACCCCAAGCAGCTAGGGCAGTACCATGTCCATACTACGGTGACTTCCAATAAAGATAGAAAGATACTTAAAAAGCAGTAAATTCGGTTTCTTCAGCTGTCCCGAGGTACTTGAGATGGTCGGATCAAGAGGTAACATGGAGCAGAAGGGATCACCCGGAAAGAATAGAGCATCCGGGTGTGTTGGCCTTGGTGGTTGCACCACAGGTCAATGGCTACGAGCTGAAAAAGGTCCTGATGGATGGCGGAAGTAGCATCAACATTTTATATTGGGAAACTTTCTTCCGCATGGGGCTAAAGGAATCTCAGTTGCAAAAAAGTTCCACAGTTTTTCATGGGATTGTGCCGGGTCACTCGGCGTGCCCTGAGGGAAAGATAACACTGGAAGTTGCTTTTGGGGAATCAAAGGATAATTTCCGAGTGGAGTGGCTCACGTTCGAGGTGGTAAAGTTGCGCAACCCCTATCACGCGTTGTTCGGAAGGCCGGCTTACGCCAAGTTTATGGCCAGGCCGTGTTACGTGTACCTACAACTAAAGATCCCGGGTCCCAAGCAAACCATCACCATACATGGGAGCCGGGTTATAGCAGCTGAGTGTGACGAAGGAGACGCGGCAATGGCAGAACAGGCTTGCCGAAAGGAAGAGCTCAAGTATTACCGGTCTCAGGTAGACCCAGATGACAGAACAACGTTGAAAAGACCGAATACGGAAGATGAGAGAGCAAAATTCAAAGCAGCACAAGACACAAAGATGGTGGCTTTCGTCGAGGGCAATCCTTCCAAGCAATTTGCTATAGGATCCAACCTAGACAGTAAGCAGGAGGAGGCACTCATTGAGTTTATTCGCGGAAATCAAGATGTTTTCGCTTGGACACCCAGCGACATGCCGGGTATCCCGACCGAGTTAGCTGAGCACAGTTTGCATGTTGATCCTAAGTCCCGGCCTGTGAAGCAGGGCCTGAGAAAAATGAACGAGGAAAGAAGGAAAGCTATAGGAGCAGAGATAGCCAGGCTACTTGCAACCGGCTTTATCATGGAGGTTTTTCACCCGGATTGGTGGAAAATCCGGTTCTAGTGATGAAAAAGAGTAACGAGTGGAGGATGTGTATTGATTACACGAGTCTCAACAAGCATTGCCCAAAGGATCCGTTTGCTCTTCCAAGGATAGATCAGATCATAGACGCAGTGGCTGGCAGTGACCTATTATGTTTCCTGGATGCATATTCCGGGTATCATCAGATCAAGCTCAAGAAGGAAGATTGGGAGAAAACATCGTTCATAACCCCCTTTGGAGCTTTCTGTTACAAAACCATGACTTTCGGACTAAAGAACGCTGGTGCAACATACCAGCGGTGTATTCAGAAGTGTTTTGAGGATCAGATTGGACGCAATGTTCACGCCTATGTTGACGATATGGTGATCAAAACAAGGAAGGAATAAACGTTCATTGATGACTTAAAGGAAACATTCAGGAACCTGAGAAGATATCAGATGAAGCTTAACCCCACAAAGTGTGTATTTGGAGTTCCAGCGGGAAAATTACTCGGATTCATTGTTTCCGAGAGAGGAATCGAAGCAAACCCGGACAAGATCAAAGCTATCCAGAGCCTGAAAAAGCCGGAAAACTTAAAGCATGTTCAAAAGCTTACAGGGTGCGTAGCAGCATTAAGCCGGTTTATATCAAGGCTCGGAGAAAAGGCAATACCCTTATACCGGCTCTTGAGGAAAACCGACAAGTTCGTTTGGGACCAAGAGGCGGATGAGGCGTTTGAGGCACTAAAAAGCAGTTATTGAGGCACCGGTTTTAGCAGCGCCGGTCCCAAGGAGCCCATGTTACTTTACATTGCGGCTGGGCCCCGGGCGGTTAGCGCAGTGGTTGTTGTTGAGCGTAAAGAGGATGGAAAAGATCACCCGGTACAGAGGCCGGTTTATTACGTAAGCGAGGTACTATCGGAAGCAAAGCAGCGTTACCCACACTAGCAAAAGCTAGTTTTGGGGGTCTTTATGGCCAGCCGGAAATTGAAACCATATTTTTAGGAACACCCCATAAAAGTGGTTAGCTCTATACCAATGTCGGATATTATCAGAAACTCATATGCAACAGGTAGAATAGCCAAGTGGGCCATTGAGATGGGAGATTATCATATCAACTACGAGCCCAGGTCTGCGATCAAATCTCAAGCTTTAGTTGATTTTATCAATGATTGGACTCACACAAGCATGCCCACAATGACACCAAGTTCCGAGTCCTGGGTGATGCACTTCGATGGTTCTAAGCAGTACAAGGGATCAGGAGCTGGGGTGGTACTTACATCACCCAAAGGAGACAAACTGAGCTACGTGTTGCAAATTCACTTCGGTTGTTCCAACAACGTGGCCGAGTATGAGGCATTGTTACATGGATTGAGAATAGCAAAGGAGATGAACATTAGGCGAATATGGTGCTATGGAGATTCGGATCTTGTGGTGCAGCAGGTCTCAGGAACTTGGGATAGAAAGGATGCAACAATGGAAGCATATCGCAGAGAGGTGGACAGGGTTGCCGGGTGTTTTTCCGGGTATGAGGTGGAGCATATTGACAGGCGAAAGAACAAGGCAGCAGATGCACTCGCAAGACTCGGCTCGCGCAGAGAACCGGTTCCACCTAATGTTTTCCTAGACGAGTTATGGCGGCCATCTGTTAAAACCGAGTCTGAGGAAGAGGTGGCTAACCAAGACCCGGATTTGGAGCTCGTGGCCACGGTACGTGCTGTTCCCGAGTGGACAGAGCCGTTTCTAGCTTACTTATCACGAGGCTGTTACCACCACAGGAAGTTCTAGCAAGACAAATTCTGAGACGAGCAAAGGGCTATTCTATTATCAATGGAGAGCTGTATAAAAGGAGTGCAGCAGGAGTCTTTTTGCGCTGTGTAGCACCAGAAGAAGGCCGGCAGATCTTGAAAGAGATCCACGAAGGAGATTGTGGGCATCATGCCTCCACAAGATCCCTTGTGGCCAAAGCATATCGACACAGTTTCTTTTGGCTCACAGCCCTAGCAGATGCGGAGCGCTTGGTGGCAAGGTGCGATGGATGTCAAAGCTACGCTCACCAAATCCATGTGCCAGCTATGGAATTGCAAACAATCCCATTGACCTGGCCATTTGTTGTTTGGGGCATGGACATGGTGGGCCCCTTCCACATGTCACCATGCAAGAAGACTCATCTTTTGGTAGCTATCGATAAATTTACAAAGTGGGTTGAAGTTATGCTAGTTACCAATTGCGAAGCAATCACAGCAGTCAAGTTCCTGAAAAGGATCATCTACAGGTTTGGATACCCTCACAGCATAATAACAGACAATGGAACCAACATGTCCTTAGGTGAGATGGAGAAATTCTGCGGGAACAAGCTAATGGAACCAACATGTCCTTAGCCTCGGTAGCCCATCCACAAGCTAATGGACAAGTGGAGAGGGCAAACCAGGAGTTACTTCGTGGGTTAAAACCACGGCTGCGAGTCCCGTGCATAAGAGCTGTTGGAGCGTGGGTTGAAGAGCTACCATCAGTAGTTTGGGGAATTAACACTACACCTAACAGATCTACTTAGATGACCCTGTTTTTCATGGTTTATGGTGCAGAGGCGGTGTTACCGAGTGACATTATTCACGACTCGCCCCGAGTGTCGGCTTACGTTGAGGTGGAGAACGAGAAGACCTAGCAGGATGCCGTGGATATGCTAGAAGAACACAGAGAACAATCCTTGGAAAGATCAGCTATATATCAGCAGGATCTGAGGAGATACCATAGTCGGCGGGTCAAAACCCGGGTTTTTCAGGAAGGAGACCTGGTGTTGTGCTTGGTACAATCAAAGGAAGGAAAGCACTAGTTATCTCCACCATGGGAAGGACCGTTCATCATAAGCCGGAATTTGCACAATGGATCATATTACTTGATAGATGCAAGGGAAGAGTCGGATACTGTCAATGACACCGCTCACACCACTTCATCTATGCAAGAGAGGGAGAGACCATGGAATGTGGCACAGCTACGTCCCTACTACACCTTGAATAGACTAGGCTTACAAGTGGAACTACATGGTGTAACAGGCAACAGGTTTCAGACGCACTCTTTTCCTATCCAGGGTACCTAAGGGGACTGGAGGGTTTTTAATGAGGCGGCTTGCTGACCTAACTTTTCTTATATCAATAAAGAGATGGTTAAACCATGATATTGTTTCTTTCTTATGTGTTTTCGTCAAGTTTTTTATATTCTTGTTCTTGCTTTCTGTTTTTCATTTTTTCAGGTAAGTATTATTTGTTTGTTTGTAGTATATTAGCTTTTCCAAAGGTCATATATATAGGTCTTGGGGGCTGATTGCTTGAATAACACAGTTGCAAACTCAAAGACCCGGCCACGATGCCATGAAGTTATAAGAACCGATTACTTGCAATAAGTACGGTTGCAATCTTATAACCGGACAATAGAGCCAAATCTTTCTTGATTTATTTTGTTTAAGCTTGATGTGACTCGCAAAAATGTGGCATGCTTTGCTAGCGTGTAATTACAATCAGTCATGATGCCCAATGGGACTTGCCTGACCCTGTTTTTATACAGTTATAGCAGCATTGAATATCCACGCGAAAGCCGGCTTAAAGCAAAGAGGATCAAAAGGGTCATCCAAACCACAAGTTATGCAGAGTACAAGGTTAACAGCCGGAAACTCGCAACATATTAAGCATAACTTCAAACCTATGTGAGTAACTCTAGGTTTTGGGCCTTAGCAGAAACAATTTGCTCTTTGAAAACCACCAAACCCTTAGACTCGGAAATTCGGGTCTTGGGGACTCGGGAATTCGAAAACAGCGACAAATTGTCTAGCTATCAGGCTTAAAACCCAAAAATCCGAGTCTTGGGGACTTGGCGACTTAGGAAATAAAGTCCACTCGTCAAAAAATCCCTGAGACCCGGAAACCGAGTCTCACAAAAGGAAAACTAGTGAAAATCGTAAAAGCAGCAACAAAAAGATCAAGACTAGGAAATAACAAATCCATACGAAAGGCTAGAAGGGCCACAAAAGCTATTAAGTTTTTAGCGTATTACAAACCGAGGAAGTTATATCGAAAAGTGCACAGGCGCACCATTAAAAGGATAATTGTTTTAGGCATATTACAAAATGCCCATTGGCCGAATAAAGTGTTTGAGGCGGTAAAAGGTGAAACTTTACTCGGCATCCTTGGCCGAGTCATCGATGTTGTCCTTGGCAGCCGGGTCTTGGACTTGCTCTTCGGTGGTCTTCCCAGCTCCTGTATCTGGATTAGCAGCAGAGTCGGCACGAGCTGGTGGACGAACAGCCGGCGTAGAGGAGGAAGGCGCAGTATCGGCCTCGGCTTTTCTCTTGGCAGCCTCCTCCTTTCTCTTGGCAGATTTCGCCTTCCACTTCTTCAGCATGTCAAAAGGCTTAGGCAGATCCGACTTAATGGGCTTGTCTTTGGCATCATAGGGGGGAACGATACTGCTTAAGTCCAGACTGTCGGCAATCAAGCTTGCCGAGTGACGCACCTCAGTATTAATGGCCTTGAAGTTCTTGTCGGTAAATTTGGAGCCGTCGTTGTTGAATTCGGGAAACCCGCCCACGAGCTTTGCCGGCTCAAGCCTGGGAAAATAGGCCTTGGCCAGAGCAAGCCCGCGGGTTACCCCAACCCGGCACGACAAACGCTTCTAGTGGTCAATCCACTCGGGGATTGTGGAACAGGCGTCGAGCAAAGTGTCCAAGCCACAGTAACCCACAGCCGGCCACTTCACAGCCTCCAAAATCCACTTGGTGCCGGCAGAAAATTACCGGATTACGGCCTTCAGTGTCTTTAATTTTTCAATATCATCTTCGTCTGGGGCCGCTTCACCCGGGCCTGCAGTATAACAGAAAAGGTTCAAGCAGTAACATCCGGGTATCTTGAGTAATGGAAAATCCGGGTTATAATTAGCGAGTTATAAATCCTTACCAAGCAGAGCGCGATAAGTGTCGGCAACCTGAGCTGAGACCTTCTTCAGCACATTTTCGGCATTGTGGTATTTCTTCTTGTACTTTTTCACATCCTTGTCGAGATTCTGCACTTCAACCTCTAGCCCTGCACGCAGCTTTGTCTCGGCCTCAAGGAGCTGGTTGGTTTTGGCCAACACCTCCTCAGACCAGGTCAGTTGTGCCTGTGGAAAAAGAAAAGGGAAAGATTAGTCGGATATAAGAAAAGGCCGGATATGAAAGGAAGTTGTCAGACCCCGGACCCAGAGATATACACACTGTTATGTGCTCCTAGCCATGAACTCACAAGGGCTTCAGGGTTACCAGCCCCGGCCGCAACAAACAACGGCAGGCAGACCGGATTCATCGGCACGTAGTCCGGATCCCCGGTCTACTACTCCTTGTGTCCATGCTAGTCATAACCAATTATGCATATCCAAGTGTCCACGAGTCGGATGAAACTGAAGGAACGGGACCAAAGCTATACAGAGCTGCTATGTGTCCAGAAAGTGCAACAACAATCGAGGGTTACTGGGGTTACCTCGCCCCAGGACGATCAAATCGACAGGCGGGCTCGGACATGGATCATCGGCTCCACAACCCCTCGACTGCGACAACTATGCAGGCATAGCCAAAACTGTATAACAATGAGCTCGAAACCAACAACCGATCAAAGCAGTACTCTAGACATGAAGCTTTATTAAGCAAGTAATACTAGAGTAGCTTACAAAAAGAGGTCACACGACCCAACATTACATCAGACAACGGAAAGCAAATTATGTTGCTATTCAACAAGAACCAAAAAGGCCTAAGAGGCCGCAACATAAGGCGACGTCCCAGCCCATAGATTCCAGGCTGCTACCTGGGAAACCCCAAACTATCCGTCGATGTCCACGCTGAAACACCACCGAAGGTATGGAAACTCCACCTGAACCAAATTGAAGCAAACATGAGTACGGGAGGTACTCAACAAGACTTAACTAACCTATTATATATCTACTTGTTCAAAAAGGGTTTATGAAGGTTGTTTTGCGTAAAGCCAACTTTGTTTTGAATGGAGGGAGAGTGAGAAGTTTTTCACAAATCTTTTAAAAGAATACCCTTTCCTCGGGTATTGCCTTCAGAACCTTCGAATCATCATCTTCAGCACCGATAACTGGAACCACCTCTTAAACTAAACATTCATTGCCAACATCTTTTACGTCATGTTCAAGTTATCTATGATCTCAGGATCCGTCACCAAGTTGTCCTTAACCGCGGACACGGCTTTTCGAAAAGATTAAACCCTGCAGGGGTGTACAACTTTACCCACACGCATCAACCGACTCTTAATGCCAAGCTATTGGCACAATTCTGACGATGTGCCGGCAGAGGGTGGCTGACCACGATCTTTCCCTTGCTTCGCCTATTCCATGAGTCGCTCCGAGTAGAGATGGACCGCCAATAGGGAGTGGCCATCTCCTGCCGGGTCTCTATCGTTGTGCGCAATGCTCGACGGTTACCTTCCCGCAGAGCGCCGATACACCACCACGTCCTAGTTTTGAAAACGTTTTAATATCCCCAGCAAATCCAAATGGAACGCCCGAACTAGGCAACTCATGGAACGAACTAGACAAGTTGAAACCGAGGGGAATCCAATCCCCGTGTGGTTGCACGATCAGTCTTGGCTTCAAAGACGAGAACTCGCTCCTAGGGGCATGAACGAGGCAAATCACCACATTCCATGTGGCAACTCATCCAAGCCTTTTAATCATATTAACCACACATCTCAAACCTTACCACGTCATCCTGTCATACTAGATTCATTTCGTAACTCTGATTCATCAACCGGATGGAGCAGAGGTAAACAGGCATGTATGACTAAGCATGGCATATTTGAGGCTTTGGCGATACACACAACAAATCCTATGTCGGCTAGGAGCATGGAATCATGATATCTGGTTTATGCAACTAAATAGGATAACTCTATCTATTGACTCAAAATACTTTATAAAGCATGCATCGTACGAGAAGGAAAACACTTCGAAAACATATATGGGCAGATAAGAGGTTATGCTTGCCTTGCTTCAAGAAAACCAGAGAAAGCTTCAAGGAATAAGTGCTTGACTTGGTTGTTTAGACCAAGTATTCGGCAACAGAGGGTGCGAACTTCACTCCGGATTCGCGTTCTACCGATAAGAGTGAACACCGGAAAGAAAGAGAACAACACTCAAAACAGGCATAGATGCAATGCTCAATATGTATGCATGAACATTTGAATGCATTAAAGATAAGCCCTAACATGTTTCACGGGTTTCTAGGGTTCATATGTTAAGAAAACAACTTTAGTGAAATTAGTCCCGAAGTGGTCCTCGGAGGCCGATTCGGGCAAAACCTAAAGGTGCGACAAGTTAAAGTGCTCAAATAGGGTTGAGAACACCATAACTAGGTTGCATTTGAAATTCTAAGCATTTTGACATATAACTTGAAATTTTCTAATTTTCTTGAATAAAAACTTATTTTCTTTATTTTAAATGATTTAAATAATACTCAAAATTCAACTTTGTCAAAAATGTGTGCAAATGATATAAACATGTAGATTACATTTTTCTGAACAAAATGGTATGTTGAACATATTTTTCTGAGTAGCCAATTAAAAGATATTGCATTTTTAGATTTAATTCTTTTTCTGAAATTAAACCTAGGTGGGGTCCACGTGTCAGTACCATTTTTGTTTAACAGGAAATAACTGAAAAAGGACCTGGTGACGCAAGCACGATGTCACAGTGACATCATTCGAGGCCAAATTGGCACAAACGTTATGAAATCGATGAAATTCGCGCGAAAACTTCGAATCAACTTGCACCATGAGGCGGAGGAGAGCGCGGGGGTTCCAGGGGTGGTCTCGGATGGCCGGTTGGTCGCCGGAGCTCGCGCCGGCGAGCTCGGGCGCGGCGGCGGTTACCGGCCGACGGCGACAGGGAGCTGCGGACGGGAAGGGAGAGAAAGGGAGGCACCAGCGGGTGCAGCAACTCACCCTGAACGTGGTGAGGTGGTCGGGGTGGCGCGGCGTGGCCGCAATCGCCGGCGGCGAGCACAAGTCCGGCGGCGGCCGGGGCGCACGTCGGCGAGAAATTGAGCCCGTCCCGGGGATGCTTGGGGGCTCCACGAGCTCGAGGAGAAGGAGGGCGACGAGGCGGAGCCGGGGAGATGCTCGTTGGGGCGCGGGGTCGGGTGTACCACCGGCGACCGGCGGCGATGTGTGGCGGGTAGGGTTTGAGATTTGGGTTCGGTTTTCTGTTCGTGAGGAATACAGAGAAGAGGAGAGGAGAGGGTTTGCGAGGGGAAGCAGCGATGCAGACGTCTCCTGGGAAGCTATCCGTGCGGCAAGAAGCAGGAGGTGGCGGGGAAGGCGTCGGGGACCTTCTGTCCATTGGCGCAAGGTGGAAGACGACAAGAACAGTTTTTTTTGAAAAACCCCCTGCCTCCTGGAAAAAGTACAAAAGAGCCCCTGCTCCTTTTAGAACAGCGCACTAAAAACAGACTTGAGGGCTTTTCTGCAATTAGTAAAAATTGGCAAAAATCATTTTTGGGATCCTTGTTAAAATTACAACCTCAACATATTTTTGGTTTGCAAAAATTGCACCATTTTAAACCATCATTTTAGTGTGCACTTTTAAGTGATTTTTAACAAACGCCGGTAGTAAATTTTAAAGCACTTGTTTTAAAACCAAACATGGGTTCGAAAATGCATGCATGACATGACATGAGCACCAACACAAACACACAACCACTTCATTACAAAAAGGTGGATGTTACAAGTCTACCCCCCTTACAAGAATCTCGTCCCGAGATTCCTAGGTTTTAGAAAAGAAGGACGGGTACTCAGATCGTAAACGATCTTCTCGTTCCCAGGTTGCTTCAGCTTCAGAATGATGAGACCACTGAACTTTGAGGCACTTGATGCTTCGGCATCGAATCTTTCGTTCAGCTGCCTCGAGGATACGGACAGGACATTCTCGGTAGGTCAGATCATCCTTGAGATCAATGGTTTCATGATCAACACCACGGTTGGAATCTTTAAAGCAACGATGAAGTTGTGAGACATGGAATGTAGCATGAACCCGTGGGAACGTTCAAGGTAGGTGGAGACGATAAGAAAAATTCCCACTTTTTGCAAGAACAGGGAAAGGACCAACATAGCGAGGCGGTAATTTTCCCTTCATGACGTCACGATGAACACCCTTCAAAGGTGTGACTCGAAGATAGGCTTGTCCGCCAACATCATAACGAATATCTTGTTGACGGTCACCATAACTCTTCTGGCGAGACTGAGCAGCTTTCAGATGTTCACGGATGATACGAACTGTTTCTTCAGTCTCATTGATCAGATTCTTCGGTCCAAAGAACTGTCTTTCACCGGTTTCTGACCAATTTAACGGAATTGAACAGCTTCGGTTGTAGAGAACTTCAAACGGAGCTTTGGCTAAGATAACTTGGAAGCAGTTGTTATAAACGAACTCGGCAGATGGAAGACATTTCTCCCAATCATTACCGAAAGATACAACACAAGCTCGAAGCAGGTCTTCAAGTGTTTGATTCAGACTCCCGAGGTGATCATTACGGGATGATTGATAGATGATGGTGGAATGTAGACGACTTCCCATAGCTTGCTTGAAACTTGCCCAGCCTTTGGAAGTAAACAGATTTCCATGATCGAAAAGGATCTTCTTAGGAACACCATGAAGAGGTATTATCTGAGAGACATATAAATCTGCCAGTTGTTTAGCATTGATGCCCTGATGGATAGGAACAAAATGAGCAACCTTTGACAGACGATCAATCACTACCCAGATAGCGGTGTGTCCCTGATCATTTCTTGGAAGACCAACAATGAAATTCATATCCACTTCATCCCACTTCCAAACAGGAATATGGGTGGGGTAGAGAGTAGCAACTGGTCTTTGATGTTCAGCTTTAGCACGACGACAAACATCGCATTCAGCCACGAATTGAGCGATATCTCGCTTCATCTTGGTCCACCAGAACCTTTGACGTAGATCACGGTACATTTTGGTGCTACCAGGATGAACAGAGAGAAGTGACTCATGAGCTTCACGGAGGATCAGTTGTTTCAGACTCCGTTTCTTCGGCACAACAAGACGTTCACCAAAATAAACGGTACCTTGATCATCAACAGAGAAACATGTAGGAATTCCACGAGAAATCTTTCTCTTGACCAAGGTAATGCTTAGATCCCGCTTTTGGGCATCTTTGATTTGATGTTCAAAGGATGGTTTCACTTCTGGATTAGCCAGATAACCAGAGGGAACAACCTCAAGATTGAGCTTGGAGAACTCTTTGTGGAGAGAAGGTTGATCTTGCTGTATCATCAAGCTGTTACAGTAAGACTTCTGAATTGTCGTGTCAGCCATGACTTTACCTTTATCAACTTGACATTTGACTTCCACATTGGGTTCTTTGACTAGTTCCAACCATCTCTTTTGTCTGAGACTCAGATCTGGTTGGGTGAAAAGATATTTGAAGCTCTGCTGGTGGAAGTAGAACTCACATTGATTTCCTAGCAGATGATGACGCCATTGTTTCAAGGCATACACAACAGCTGCTAACTCAAGAGCATGAGTTGGATATTTGAGCTCATGTGGTTTCAGTTGTCGAGAAGCATAAGAAACCACACGACCACCTTGCAAAAGACCGCAGTCGATACCTTGACGAGAGGCATCACAGAAGATGACGAAGTCCTTGCGCGTGTCCGGAAGGACAAGCATAGGAGCATTAGCCAGCTTGGTTTTCAACAACCGGAAACTCTCTTCTGCCATTCTTGACCATACAAACTGTTTATCTTTCTTAAGAAGATCAGTCATTGGTTTGGCAGCTTTGGAGAAACCTTCAATAGAGCGGTGATAACAACCGATAAGTTCGAGGAAGTTTCGAACCTCTTTGATGGACTTAGGTGACTCCCAGTCCAATATGGCTTGAACTTTATTAGGGAAAACTGCAACTCCTTCAGCAGATAGGACATAGCCTAGAAATATGAGCTCTTTCAACCAGAACTCACATCTGGAGAAGGTGGCATAGAGACGATGCTCACGAAGCTTTGTCAAAGCTAGCCGAAGATGTTCAACATGTTCTTCTTCGGACTTGGAGTAGATTATAACATCGTCGAGGTAAACCACAACGAACTTGTCAAGATACTCCATGAAAATGGATTTCATAAGCCCCATCAACATGGTTGGAGCGTTGGAGAGTTCGGGAAACATAACAGTGTACTCGTAAATACCATAACGAGTTTTGACAACCGTTTTAGAAACATTCCCGGACCTGGTCTGAAGTTGATGATAACCCAGACTTAAGTGTATCTTGGAGAAAACAGTGGCACCAATCAGACGATCAAACAAATCATTTGTCCGAGGAAGAGAACACTTGTGCTTTATTGCCACATCATTGAACGGACAATATTCACTGACCAGCTGGGGAACTGTGGTATCCTTCTTCATGACGAAGAGTGTAGGACATCCACGAGAAGATGTGTTGGCATGAGGGAAACCTTTCCCTTCTGACTCCTCTATTTGCTTCTTCAACTCAACCAACTCTTCTAGAGACATATGGTATGGTCTTTCAGAAGTAGGAGCCACTCCAGGAATTAGTTCAACAACAAACTCCACTGAATAATCATGATGCATACCAGGAAGCTCTTCCGGGAAGACATCCGGAAACTTACACACCACTGGTACCTCATGAATCTCGAGAGATGGTCGAACTTCGATTGCATTGAGCTGAGGACATGGCTGTGGTTGAACTGTCCCACAAGGAAACAACAACCGAGTTGTCTGACCATAAGGATGAATCAGGGTAACAGACTTGGCTGCACAGTCAATCATGGCATGATGTGTTGACAACCAGTCCATGCCCAGTATGACATTGATATCATCTGAGTCCACGATGACAAGTGTAGAAAGAAACACCAAACCTCCAATTTCAATTGGGACACCAGGGCAACACTGATTAGACCAGCAGAAGGACCCTGGGGTGGAAATTATCAACGGAGGAACCATACTCACAAGAGGTATGTCATGCAACACCACAAAAGCTCTTGATACACATGAGTGTGACGCTCCGGAATCAAACAGAACTGAGGCTGGAGCTAGATTAACACGAAGCATTCCCAACACGACATCAGGTGCTTTCTGAGCTTCTTCAATCAGAACATGGTTCAAACGACCACGGTTAACAACACGTGTAGGAACGGACTGTAGTGCAGAAGGTGTCCTCTGGGACATTTGTTGGAGTAATGGCCAAGTTCATCACATACATGACATGTCACCAGCCGTTTCTTACCACCAACAACTCTGGATTGCCCACCAAGGTGACCTTGTTGAACAACTGATGGATATGGAATAGCACTGTACGGAACAAACACACGACGCTTCTTGGAACCAGAAGAAGACGCATGTGACTCTCCAGAAATCTGCTTCAAAGAAATTTCCATTTCCTTTTTGCCACGCTCCAAGGTAAGAGCATGATTATAAAGGTCCTGGAAGGTTGGAAACTGGAAAGAGAGTAGCTCATAGCGAACTCCGGAATCCAGACCCTTGCGGAACAACTCTTGTTTATCCGCATCATCTGCAACATCTCGGGGTGCATAACGAGCCAAACGGGTGAATTCACGCCCGTAAGTTTCAACATCCATCTGTCCCTGGGTCAGATCCAAGAACTCTTTTCTTTTGGAGTCCATAACTGCTTCAGGAACATGGGCAGCACGGAACTCTTTACGGAACTCCTCCCAAGTAACCTTATGTCCCGGCGATTGCAACGCCAAGAAACCTTCCCACCATGAACCAGCTTCACCCTCTAGCTGATAGGCGGCGAAGTTCACACGGTCACTTTCTGGAACATGGAGAGCATTAAATTTGCGCTCGATGGCACGAAGCCAATCATCAGCATCGATGGGTTCCTTGAGACTGCTGAAAGATGGAAGCTTAGCATGAACTAAATCCCCAAATGTAACGCATTCTTCGTGACGACGTTCAGTGTTTTGGGCCACACGCTCAAGGAGATGTTCATTTCTCAGGCGGTTAGTCTCGATATCCTGAAGAACTTGCGTCATTAAGGAAGATGAAGACTCTCCCTCGATATGACCACTTTCAACGGAATCTTGAATACTCCCGGACATCCTGAGTACAAAGAAACGGAACCATGAGAAACACTCCCATGGAAAGAATGCAATAGAAAGATTCATGACTTGATATGGATCAATTGAAGTCAAAAGGAAACAACGATTTAGACCAAAGGAGGTAACTTGGAAACTCTGAGAACATTAGCAACCTGACACGGAGTACTAGGAAAAACACCCAACGATTTTGCTCCTAACTTTGAAGTTAACAGGTGAGAGGTAAAACATTTGAAACCAAATGAGATACGGTGACTCAGAGTTAGAGCGATACCAGGTAAGGAGTAAAAAGAATCCTAAGAAGGTTTTCATAACTCATTTGTCATTTCGAAAATAGTTTTCACAAACTCTAGACTCAACATCGACCAATAGCAAGGGTTTTCCTACAGGCAGTCCTGCTCTGATACCAAGACTTGTCAGACCCCGGACCCAGAGATATACACACTGTTATGTGCTCCTAGCCATGAACTCACAAGGGCTTCAGGGTTACCAGCCCCGGCCGCAACAAACAACGGCAGGCAGACCGGATTCATCGGCACGTAGTCCGGATCCCCGGTCTACTACTCCTTGTGTCCATGCTAGTCATAACCAATTATGCATATCCAAGTGTCCACGAGTCGGATGAAACTGAAGGAACGGGACCAAAGCTATACAGAGCTGCTATGTGTCCAGAAAGTGCAACAACAATCGAGGGTTACTGGGGTTACCTCGCCCCAGGCCGATCAAATCGACAGGCGGGCTCGGACATGGATCATCGGCTCCACAACCCCTCGACTGCGACAACTATGCAGGCATAGCCAAAACTGTATAACAATGAGCTCGAAACCAACAACCGATCAAAGCAGTACTCTAGACATGAAGCTTTATTAAGCAAGTAATACTAGAGTAGCTTACAAACAGAGGTCACACGACCCAACATTACATCAGACAACGGAAAGCAAATTATGTTGCTATTCAACAAGAACCAAAAAGGCCTAAGAGGCCGCAACATAAGGCGACGTCCCAGCCCATAGATTCCAGGCTGCTACCTGGGAAACCCCAAACTATCCGTCGATGTCCACGCTGAAACACCACCGAAGGTATGGAACTCCACCTGAACCAAATTGAAGCAAACATGAGTACGGGAGGTACTCAACAAGACTTAACTAACCTATTATATATCTGCTTGTTCAAAAAGGGTTTATGAAGGTTGTTTTGCGTAAAGCCAACTTTGTTTCGAATAGAGGGAGACTGAGAAGTTTTTCACAAATCTTTTAAAAGAATACCCTTTCCTCGGGTATTGCCTTCAGAACCTTCGAAGCATCATCTTCAGCACCGATAACTGGAACCACCTCTTAAACTAAACATTCATTGCCAACATCTTTTACGTCATGTTCAAGTTATCTATGATCTCAGGATCCGTCACCAAGTTGTCCTTAACCGCGGACACGGCTTTTCGAAAAGATTAAACCCTGCAGGGGTGTACAACTTTACCCACACGTATCAACCGACTCTTAATGCCAAGCTATTGGCACAATTCCGACGATGTGCCGGCAGAGGGTGGCTGACCACGATCTTTCCCTTGCTTCGCCTATTCCATGAGTCGCTCCGAGTAGAGATGGACCGCCAATAGGGAGTGGCCATCTCCTGCCGGGTCTCTATCGTTGTGCGCAATGCTCGACGGTTACCTTCCCGCAGAGCGCCGATACACCACCACGTCCTAGTTTTGAAAACGTTTTAATATCCCCAGCAAATCCAAATGGAACGCCCGAACTAGGCAACTCATGGAACAAACTAGACAAGTTGAAACCGAGGGGAATCCAATCCCCGTGTGGTTGCACGATCAGTCTTGGCTTCAAAGGCGAGAACTCGCTCCTAGGGGCATGAACGAGGCAAATCACCACATTCCATGTGGCAACTCATCCAAGCCTTTTAATCATATTAACCACACATCTCAAACCTTACCACGTCATCCTGTCATACTAGATTCATTTCGTAACTCTGATTCATCAACCGGATGGAGCAGAGATAAACAGGCATGTATGACTAAGCATGGCATATTTGAGGCTTTGGCGATACACACAAACAAATCCTATGTCAGCTAGGAGCATGGAATCATGATATCTGGTTTATGCAACTAAATAGGATAACTCTATCTATTGACTCAAAATACTTTGTAAAGCATGCATCGTACGAGAAGGAAAACACTTCGAAAACATATATGGGCAGATAAGAGGTTATGCTTGCCTTGCTTCAAGAAAACCAGAGAAAGCTTCAAGGAATAAGTGCTTGACTTGGTTGTTTAGACCAAGTATTCGGCAACAGGGGTGTCGAACTTCACTCCGGATTCGCGTTCTACCGATAAGAGCAAACACCGGAAAGAAAGAGAACAACACTCAAAACAGGCATCGATGCAATGCTCAATATGTATGCATGAACATTTGAATGCATTAAAGAGAAGCCCTAAACATGGTTCATGGGTTTCTAGGGTTCATATGTTAAGAACACAATTTTAGTGAATTTAGTCCCGAAGTGGACCTCGGAGGCCGATTCGGGCAAAACCTAAAGGTGCGACAAGTTAAAGTGCTCAAATAGGGTTGAGAACACCATAACTAGGTTGCATTTGAAATTCTAAGCATTTTGACATATAACTTGTAATTTTCTAATTTTCTTGAATAAAAACTTATTTTCTTTATTTTAAATGATTTAAATAATACTCAAAATTCAACTTTGTCAAAAATGTGTGCAAATGATATAAACATGTAGAGTACATTTTTCTGAACAAAATGGTATGTTGAACATATTTTTCTGAGTAGCCAATTAAAAGATATTGCATTTTTAGATTTAATTCTTTTTCTGAAATTAAACCTAGGTGGGGTCCACGTGTCAGTACCATTTTTGTTTAACAGGAAATAACTGAAAAAGGACCTGGTGACGCAAGCACGATGTCACAGTGACATCATTCGAGGCCAAATTGGCACAAACGTTATGAAATCGATGAAATTCGCGCGAAAACTTCGAATCAACTTGCACCATGAGGCGGAGGAGAGCGCGGGGGTTCCAGGGGTGGTCTCGGATGGCCGGTTGGTCGCCGGAGCTCGCGCCGGCGAGCTCGGGCGCGGCGGCGGTTACCGGCCGGCGGCGACAGGGAGCTGCGGACGGGAAGGGAGAGAAAGGGAGGCACCAGCGGGTGCAGCAACTCACCCTGAACGTGGTGAGGTGGTCGGGGTGGCGCGGCGTGGCCGCAATCGCCGGCGGCGAGCACAAGTCCGGCGGCGGCCGGGGCGCACGTCAGCGAGAAATTGAGCCCGTCCCGGGGATGCTTGGGGGCTCCACGAGCTCGAGGAGAAGGAGGGCGACGAGGCGGAGCCGGGGAGATGCTCGTTGGGGCGCGGGGTCGGGTGTACCACCGGCGACCGGCGGCGATGGGTGGCGGGTAGGGTTTGAGATTTGGGTTCGGTTTTCTGTTCGTGAGGAATACAGAGAAGAGGAGAGGAGAGGGTTTGCGAGGGGAAGCAGCGATGCAGACGTCTCCTGGGAAGCTATCCGTGCGGCAAGAAGCAGGAGGTGGCGGGGAAGGCGTCGGGGACCTTCTGTCCATTGGCGCAAGGTGGAAGACGACAAGAACAGTTTTTTTTGAAAAAACCCCTGCCTCCTGGAAAAAGTACAAAAGAGCCCCTGCTCCTTTTAGAACAGCGCACTAAAAACAGACTTGAGGGCTTTTCTGCAATTAGTAAAAATTGGCAAAAATCATTTTTGGGATCCTTGTTAAAATTACAACCTCAACATATTTTTGGTTTGCAAAAAATTGCACCATTTTAAACCATCATTTTAGTGTGCACTTTTAAGTGATTTTTAACAAACGCCGGTAGTAAATTTTAAAGCACTTGTTTTAAAACCAAACATGGGTTCGAAAATGCATGCATGACATGACATGAGCACCAACACAAACACACAACCACTTTATTACAAAAAGGTGGATGTTACAGAAGTACCGAGTAAACTTTGCCTAGTTAAACTCGGAACTTGGGGACTAGGTGAGTATACACACAAAGTTGATCAGGATTACCTGGTGCTCTGCAGCCATGGCCTCAAGGATGTCTCTCTCGGTGGCCTTCAGAGTGAAGAGCTGATCTAGCATTTCTTCGTAGGAGAGATTGCCGAGCTTCATCTTGGAAGAGTCGGGGTTCTGGTCACCCGGAGGCAGGGTCCTCTCCTTCTTCGGGGTGGACACCCGGGTCGCCTGGGTGTTGGGAGTGGGATCACTCCTCCTCGTGCCCAAGATCTCGACGTCATCATCTCCGGGTGTGTGTGAGGGAATCGGATACTCGGCCTCCTGCTCGGCCGGTTTTTTCAGCAGGTCTTCTTCTTGGTCTTCTTCTTCAATGCCGCCAGCCGCGGCCTTCACAGTGTCTTCCGGATCCTCCATCGCCGGGTCATCCACATCCATATCGTCCGGGGCACTGCTCGTGACCTTGGCTCTGGAAAAGAGAAAAAGAAACAGTCAGTATATGGTAAACAAGAGGTATGGAAAAAGTTAGTGCATTGAGTAGCAAGAAAAGTGACTTACCCGGTGTTCACGAAGAAATCCGCCGGGAGATCGTTGCTAGACCCGGAAGAAACTGATAAAGAGTGTGAAAGTGAGACCCGGATTTGTCCGGCCAGAGGATGATTGGGAGAGGGAAATCTCTGAGGAAGGCGAGAAGAATGAGTTTGGGGAATACCGACTTTGCGAGCGGGGGACGAAGGGATGCCCGGGTTAAGAGGATCGTCACCCGGGGAATTCCGGGTTACCCTACGTTTGACTGGGACGGGTTCCTTCAAGCGTGATGAATTGACCAAATGTTGGTTAAGTTCGCACATGTTAGCGTACGAATAGGGTTTGGAGGTCATAGAGGAGTAAGGCACCTTGAATACCACCCCCCGAGTCTTCCTCTTCGCCCCAACGTCTACGCCCGGCTCAGCCTCGCTTTCATCAGATTGGGTCTCCTCCTTATCCTCCAACCCTGGAGATTATAGCATATTATCGGAAAAAGGGAAAAAGGTTGGAAAAACAAGTTGTTAGAAAGGGAAACGAGTGAGACTCGGATGTTACCCTCATCAGTATCAGCCGGCTCCTCGTCCTCTTCCGAGTTTTCGGAAGGAGGAGGGTTCTCAATCTTCCAGAAAGCGCTATCTTCCTGAGATAAAAACACAGTGATAAAGGTTAGTGGTTGTACCAGAAAAATGTCAGTCGGATAAAGAGTAGTGGCCGGATCTTACTGCTGGAGCCGGGTGATCCTGCGTGTAGGGGTACAGGCCGGCTATATTCCGGATCACCTCCAGTTTCTCGGTCAAGAAGTTTTTTATTATCTTGTTCGCGTCCGAGGCCGGGTAATTCCTCAACGAATAACAAAGGGAATCAGTAACGTGCCCAGAGTAGCTGCACATGAGTTTGGGCCGGACACTATTGGGTTGGATCCGGAAAGTTACCCAAGTTTTGACTAAATTGAGCCCAAGAAGGCCTTGAGCCGAGAATACAGCAAGCTTGGTGAGGAGGGACTGGATAGATTGCCTCTCCGACTCAGAAGCAAAGGAGCTGAGATTGTCGGAAAGGTTGAGGAGATCTTCGGAGAAACCCGACAAAGTCTTTTCACCGGCTGAAGAGGTGTCTTGGCAATAAAAATAAGTCTTTTGCCAGTGTTTGACGTGGGAGTTGAGGCTTAGAGTCGGCATCAGGGAGTTTTTCCGCCTCTGGATGGAGACCCCTCCACAAACCAGGAGGGCCCCATCGCCGCTCTCTCGGCACGGTTTACACTGGAATAATTCGAGGAAGAGCGCAAGATTCGGAGGAATGTAGAGGTACGACTCACACAAGACGATGAAATGAGTAATGTTCAGCATAGAATTAGGGCCAATATCAAACATTCGGAGTTTGTAGTGTTCTAACAGCTCGCGGAAGAAAGGGTGACCCGGGGGGCGGAAACCCCAGATCACATGCTCAACGAAAATTACTACCTCATCGAGACCCGGGGAAGGCCGAGTCTCTTCTCCAGGCACTCTCCAATGGATATCCTCACGGGCAGGCAAGACCCCCGATTCTGCAAGTTCATCCAGCTTGGCCTTGGTCACGGTTGATCTTGCCCAATTGGCGGAGATCGATTGGCTCGGCTTGGCCTTGCCGGCCGGCTGTTTGCCCTTCGGTTTCGCACTGGCCTTAGGCGCCATGAGCTCGATCTAAAAAGAAGACAAAAGTGCAGAGTGTAAACAACTAGAGACCCGGAAAATGATTGTTATCCGACTCAGGGGATAATGCTGACAGGAAATTTTGGCTGATTGGATCTAGGCGGATAAATTTATGGGGAAAATCGTGACTACAAAGGATGGAGATGCGCTGTGAGGTGTGCTATTGAACCTAGATCAAGCATTGGTTATGGAAGTGTAAAGCATGGAGTGAACAATCAAGGGGGAATAGAAAGGACACCTAGGGGCGGAGCTAGATCCAATCTACTCGCAGGAAAATCAAAGTTCAAATCAGGGCAAGTGAAGGATCTTACCGGTGAGATCTAGATGGAAGTACG
Source organism: Alopecurus myosuroides (assembly GCA_028641055.1). Classification (NCBI taxonomy): domain Eukaryota; kingdom Viridiplantae; phylum Streptophyta; class Magnoliopsida; order Poales; family Poaceae; genus Alopecurus; species Alopecurus myosuroides. The sequence continues at coordinate 140,513,201 of CM054059.1, forward strand.
GCGGCGGCGGATGGCCCGATGGCGGTAGTCCTTAGGTCTCCCCGGTGAGCTGCTCGAGGGCGCGGCGGCTGAGGTCAACGACGGCGTCACGGGGACGGGTGCAGCGCGCGGTCGGCGGCGGCTCGATTCGGGTGACGTACTCGTGGACGGCGCGGCGGTGCGGGCTCGAGCTCGAAGGAGAGAGCGCCGGGAGGAAGTGGAGATTGAGAGATGGGGGAAAATAGTGTGGATCTGGAAAATGGTGTTTGGACGCTTATTTATAGGCGCTGAGCGGGAAGGTGCCCTAGGGTTGGGCGGCAAAGGCCAAAAATTTCAGAAAAGATGTTCAGCCGAATTTTTTGGGATAAGCATTGAAGGCGCCCGTTACGAGATATCCGGAAAAGATTGGAACAGATTGCGCGCACGATATTCGGACTAATTAACGAGCGGTGCGATCCCGGGTCTTACGTGTTTTCTCGGAGTGTTGACCCGGGAAAACAAGGTTCGACTCAGGGAAAGCCGGGTTATTATATGGACCACCCACAGAGATAGGCCTAGCTGCTATCAAAGCATTCTAACCCGGTATTTTGTAGACTTGTATGTTTCTTATTTTGCAGGGAATATCGTGCGCTTCATGGTTGATCCCGCGAAGCCCAAGCTATTCTGGGGACTACTGATGGAGGGATGATAACCCGGTAGGGTAACGCCAAGGTGTACCCCGGCCCAAAGGGAACCGCGCAAGACCCGGCTCAAGGAGGAGGAGTTTCTGGAAGGCCCAGGAGGTAGTGTAGGCCTCGTAACCCGGCTTTGGGGTTACTATTAGGAAACTTAGGGTTTATATGCGGTTACCGGGTAGGACTCCGAGTATGCCTTGGATAGGAAGCCAGGGGGCCGAGTAAGATATAAGCCGTCTCCTAGGGTTAGAGAAACACTCCATCAGATATTCGAGTATCCTTGTAATACGAGAGCTGATATTGTAACCCTAGATCGGAGACTCGGCGACTTGATTGCCAGAGCTGCCAGATCGATTGATAGCATGATTTTTCCCCTGAGCTAAACCCTCTCCCAAACACCAGAGTCGAATTACCCCAAGATAAGTTACCCCTGGTAACGTCTGCCGTGATTATGCCACGACAAGTGGTGCCCAGGCACCTGCCCCAAGAAGGCCAAGAAGACAGCCGTCCCCAAGACCGGCGCTTCCAAGAAGAGGAAAGCCCCCACCCGCAAACGGTAAGTGTTCCTCCGAGTACTTCTTAACTTATGGCCGCTTCCTGCTATACCTTTCCCTTGGTTCCCTTCTCTGCTTTCTGAACTTTCACTACTCTTTCTTCCAGCGCTGCTCTTGACGCGGACGCCACCACTGCGTCAGCTTCTCAGATGCAGACGACCCCGCCCCGAGAGACTGTTGAGCTCTTGGATGACGATGAGAACCCAAAGACACGGGGAAGGGCGCGTGCGTCCTCCCCAGTTGATGAAGAACAAGACGCTGGCGCCGATAATGATGGCGCCAGGATAGAGGTAGATCTCACCACCGAGCAGTCGTCGCCTGACGCGCGGCCAACTGCTCGGGAAGCTGCCAACGACGAGATGCCGCCAACTCCCCCAGCTGCCTCAGCTGGGGAAAACACTGAAGATGTTGCCGAGCAGCGAGACGATGCCGTCCTGGAGCGGCCGGACGCCACCCCCGAGCAGCAGCAAGACACTCATGCTGCAGAACAAGATGATCCCGCGGCCAGGCCACGGGTAGAAGACGACGTGGTGGAGCCAACCCGCCAAGACCAAGTGTAGCCAGACGCTGCACCGAGTAGCCGGCCTCTTGTGCTGCCAACTCCGTAGGTGACTCCACCCAGCGCACCTGTTCCTCCACCAACTCAATCAGCACCAGCACCTCCTCAGCCAAATCTGCAAGTGCCACCACCTTCTTCTCGGCCAGCCTCGACGCCCAGCACCAAGAAGATCATCAAGACCGAGGAAACCCGGATACAGCCGAAGCGCAATGCTTCGCAGGCTGGGTGGTAGATGCCTCCCCCAAGCCACGAGGTGAACAGCCCGGGAAGCAGGTGAAGAGCACCCAGCTTACGCTTGTTCCGTCTGCTTCAAAAGCCAACCCGACTGCCTCTGGGGTCACTAGCGCCATCGAGAAGCAGAGTGCTGGCGCTAGCGGCAGCGTGCAACCCACCTACCCCGAGTACATGATGACCTTGTCGCAGCGCCACCAAATCTCACTAACCAAGGGAGAGAAGCGACTAGCCGCTCTCAAGGAAGGCCAAGCCGTGGGAACTTCCAAGTCCAAGGGGAAGAAGGCGACCCCCGAACTCTTTTCTCGTGGCGAAGAAGATGAAGAGATTGAAGAAGAAGGCCTTACTGCCATCTTGGACCGAGTAGGCTTTGTTGATAAGGCCTGGAACAGCAAGGCGCACGGTAACCCCAGTTGGAACAGTACCGAGTTGGGTCAGCTCGATCACTACCGCACCGACTGGAACAAAGCTGATGTAGGCTCTGTCTCCATGACGGTTGCCAGCCCTGCCTGCACCTTGGCCGGAAAGTTGTTTGTCATCCGCAAGAACATCGAGGACATCGAGCAGAGCTACGTGGTAAGTATTTCTTCTCCTTCTTGCATTTTCCGAGTTGCTGGTTTCTTCTTTCTCTTCTCTTTTTCTCTTTTCCTCTTAGTCATTCCCCCAGTCCCCGAGATTCGGGCTGAGTGAGTGAATACTCAACCGAGTTGACATTTACTCGGGCCAAATCTTCCAAACCACTTACACTTTCTCCCTTCTTCTCTGCAGGATAGCGTCCAGAAGAGGACCAGGGTTTTCCGTCGGCTACTCTGGAACCACCGCATCGCCAAAGATCGTATCCAGGCTCTGGAAGCCGACAAGAAGGATAGCGAGGCGATGGAGCAGATGGCCCTGGAACGCACTCTCCAGATCTCTGAGATTGAAGGTAAGCTTCTAGCATCTCGGTTTGTGCGTTTTGTGTTTACGCCCGTTTTTGCTTTTTGCTTCATTGCTGTTTTCTCTGCAGGCAAGCTCAAGGACTTGGTGGAAAAACACCGAGACTGCAGAGTTTTTGCCGCCTCCGCCCAGAGCAAGATCGCTACTCTGGAAGGTGAGCCTTCCCCTTTCTTCTCTGCAATTGTATCTTCCTACTTGGCCGTTTTGTTGACAATGATGTTCTTCTCGCAGAAGAGTACAAAAAATTCCGGGAGGAACACTTGCAGTGCCTCACGCCCGCTGAGGTGCAACAGCAAATGGTGACCCAGGAATTGGAGATTGAGAAGGAGCGCAAGACCGAGAGAGATGAATACGAGAATCTCCAACTCGATCTCCAGGCCGCGCTCCAAACCGCCATCAACCATGTCAGCGAGAAAAAGGAGATTCAGAAGACAGCCAAGGCAGAGAAGCATGCACTTGAGCTGGAGATCCAGGTGCTGAAGGACCGGAACTCGGCTCTCGAGGCCCAGATCACGGAATCACGCCGCATCCATGAAAAGCATGTTTCAGATGAGACCGACTGGCATAGGAAACTGGGAGCAATTGTCCTCGAGATGGAATGTAAGTTGTTCTTATCTGCTATCCTCTTTGCCTTTTTTCTCTCTGCCTTCTTCTATTCTGTTTTTCTTAATCCCGGTTTCTGTTTCTGACCTAACTTTAGGCCCTGCTAATTAGATGTCTTCCCGGAGCTTCGTGCTGCTGGCGCAACTGTAGCGAACAAAGCAAGGAAAGCCAGGGCAGCAGCCGGTCTTGGCCTTGATGATGGATCCACCATCTCGGACCTTCTCGCCAACCTGAAGACACAGGTGCATTCCCTCAAGGGACTGGGCACCTCCATGGTGGCCACAGCAATCAACTTGCACACCCTGTTCTGGCCAGAAAAGGAGGTCCCAGAAACATTCCAAGGAATTGCTGAGAACCTGCGCGAAGTCAAGGCTGAACTCAAGAAGTGGCGTGCCTCCGCAGCTCGGGCAGGAGTTGACGAGTTGTTGCATTTCATCCTGAGTTGGTATGAGAACTTGGACTTCCAAAAGATCCGTGAGCGCCGCGAAGACTCCAAATGGACTAAAGAACCTGACTGTATCACTCTCCGAAAGGAGGTGGCCTACGAGATCGCCTCCTACGCCGAGACCAGCGTCTACATCGACGGCCTCACCGAGCCGGACAATGACGTTGGAGAAGACGATGATAACAAGGACGATGACGAGGACGAGGACTTGGCTGCGTCTGAGGAGGGTGCCGGAGAGGAGGGAGCCGAGCAGGAGGAGACCAAGAAGACTGAGGAATCCGAGAAGCAGGGCAACACGGAGGAATCCGAGTTGGCCGCCAACGCTGATGCCGAGCAGCCGCAGCCTACCGCTCAGGAGGCCACCATCACCACCGAGATGGTGATCCAGGCGCCAGCTCCCGAGTTGGGCGTGACTGCTGCTGCCACAGACGGTCTCTACCCGCTAGCCTCCAACTCTGCAACAGACCCCATCTCCGTGGCTACGGCAACCTCCAATCAGACCGCCTATGCCAACACTGATGCTGACAATTCGGGTTCTGCTGTTGTGTAATCCCTGCAAACCTTTATCTCCAAACTTTTATTAGATCCCCGGGATGCCGGGTGCAAATGTAATCGAAACAATTAAGTCCTTTGCTACTCAGCTTTTAATTCAGTTAACAGTTTTAGCAACTCTGGCTCAATGCCGGGTTGCGTTTCTATGCAAGTCCCCGAGTTGCATTTTTTATCCACTCATTCTCTTTGTCTTAGCTCTTACCTGCCACTTGTGGCTTTTTTGGTAGTCGAGTCACAAGATTTCAAAGTTTGAGTTTCAAATACTTAGCCACTTAGAAAATCGCATAGTAACGCTGCCCACCACTTAGCCGAAAAGAGACAACAGAAACAGAAAAGAACACCCTACTCGGTTGCTACACCTTTCTTCTCCTTAACAATTTTTCGCGTGCTCATTGACCTTTGGCTTGTTCTCTTTCTTGCCATGAAGCCGGGTTGCGGACAGCATCAGAGTCGAAGAGTTGGCCCTTGGGTTTAAACACACTACTAGATATGCTTATGAAATTCTAAGTAAAGCAACCGAGTAGACAAAGTAAAAAAGAGTAGAACAACACAGAACAAGTTGGGCAAGGGCAGTCCCCAAGTTTGAATTCGGAGTGCCAACTAGAATTTTAACTCGGTTGAGGAGATACATACAACTTTCTGCTCACGAATGAAAACGGCGGAGTAGAGCTACATTCCAGGGGCGCTTAGATTCCTCTCCAGCTCCATCCGGCCTGTTCTTCTGGGGTGCCTGTGCGTCAACTAGATAGTATGCATAATTGTGCAGAGCCTTGCTCACAATGAAAGGCCCTTCCCACGGAGGGGATAGCTTGTGCATCTCGGGCACGCGTATAGGCTTTAACTCTTTTGCCTTTGCGTTTTTGCCGCTATTCGGTTTCTTGCCTTCACTGGCATACCGGGCACGCGTATAGGCTTTAACTCTTTTGCCTTTGCGTTTATGCCGCTATTCGGTTTCTTGCCTTCACTGGCATACCGGGCACGCGTATAGGCTTTAACTCTTTTGCCTTTGCGTTTATGCCGCTATTCGGTTTCTTGCCTTCACTGGCATACCGGGCACGCGTATAGGCTTTAACTCTTTTGCCTTTGCGTTTATGCCGCTATTCAGTTTCTTGCCTTCACTGGCATACCGGGCACGCGTATAGGCTTTAACTCTTTTGCCTTTGTGTTTTGAGCTACCATGACCTCTTCCGAGCCGGGGGCGAGTCCCCAAGTCCCCGAGTACTCGGAAAGGACCCCCTCAATGAATGTGACCGTCCCCGAGTTGAATGGAGCAGCCCCCGGGTTGCAGGTGCCAGTCCCCGGGTTGGAGACGACAGTCCCCGGGTTCTCTTTTGCAGCCTCCCAATCAATCTCCATGGGAACAGTTTCCTCTCTTGGCAGAGAAGGAACGAAGATAGACTCCGAGTTGAGCTCTAGTGGCTTGATAGCCTGCTCCTGCAGAGTTGTATTTCTGGTCGGGCTGCCGCGCCACAGCGTGCTGTTTTCCGGCGGCAACCGGATCGTACACCTGCAACTGTTTACTCTTCCCTAGAGTTCACACTCTGGTCACTCTCATTGCCAGGAAGCGGTGATGAGGCATGATCCGTAGATCTGACCGCATGCGAGTGCACAACCTGAGAAGCGCTAGCACACGAATTGGCTTTCCGGAACTCCTCGTTCTGCCTGCCAGCCTCTAGCACTAGCTAATTGAGTCTATCCTGCTGCCTAGCGCGCGTGTCACCAGCGAGATGCGGCAACTCAGCAGCTACTGCCTATGCAGCCTTAAGAGTTTTGGCGGGGGTGTTGTATCTCAGCTTACCAACAGTGTTCAAACTATTAGATTGGCTAGCAGCCCTACCATCTCTAGCCAGCTCAGCGCCTAAGTTGCGACGAGTAGTGCCTAGCTTGCTAGGCAGCCTAGAAACAGGAGTAAAGCCATGCGCTATGTTATACTCGTTTTGAGCTAGGTTAAGGTCAAGCCTAACCTTCTCCAGCTCCTGGGACTCCGCGAGTAGCGCTTGACGCTGCTGCTCGAGTTGCGCCTTCATGGCGGCGAGTTCCACCTCGTTAGCTCGTGGCATGCCCAGCTGCACGGTAGCATCACCGCGAGCAGCTGGTATCGCCGTAGACGTGGAAGGATCCACGTAACCCGGAATGTTGTGGGGCGCGTGATGGCTAGGTTGAGACTCCAAGTGCAGAGTGTGTAGCTAGTGGCAAGCCTTCTTCCCCACGAGGGTGGCTCGAGGGTTTATATCGAACTCTTGGGGAGCCAGTATTTCAGCAGTTGTCTTCCAAGCTTCCTCCAGAATCCTGCAAACAAGTAGAGAATTTTGTGCCCTCAACCTCACCAAGTGGTTGTCAAGCACAAGGTGTGAGACTTCTAAATCGCAATGCAAAACTGAAAGTAAATGTGCAATAATTAAATCTACTACTAAATGCAAATGAGAAAATAAATATGCAATGGATTGTTCTTGTATTTTTGTGATGCAAGTGGTGATGGAGATAATGTAAATTCTAATTGGAGATGCAAGTAAAGTAAAGTGCAAGTAAATTGCAGCAAAGTAACTAGAGTGTTTTCTTATATTTAAAATAGGACCGGGGTTCATGGTTTCACACTTGCATTCTCTCAAATAAAGTAGACGGTGGACATAAAGAATTACATGTGAGATTACAATAACATGTTTAACATTGAGTACTTTCATTTGGGCATCACGTCCTAGCATAGAGATCTCTACGGTCATATTGATCCCTCTTATACTCCACCAAGATGCGAAATAAATCATAACACCTTGATAATTAAGGAAAAACCAGAGTATAGCTTTAAGCAATATGACATGAAGTTGAAGTAAGAACTTGCTAGATCTAGTCATGGAGATTTATTAGTTTCACTTCAAATCCCCGGTAACAAGGTACTCTTTTTTATCCCTAGTGAGGTAACTAAGAAAGGTTTAACAAAACCTAAGTGGATCGCTGAACTTCTGTCACTTTCACAACACTAGCCACCCCCCGTTACTCCAACTAATGCACCCATCACCCCACACACGCTCTCAAGAACTAGATTGATCAAAGCTAGCAAATAAGAACGGGGTACATAAGATACATCTACTCAAATAACTCAAGAGAAACAATTGCAATCTCAGATTCAATAACTCATAGAAAAGATCCACCACATAGGAATTACAACGGTGCCCATAATCATGTGAGGCAGCTCATACGGATCTAATTAGTGAAGCACATAGAGAGAGAGATACAAGTGCTACTTCCACAAACCCATAGCCCTGGGGTGGACTACTCCCTCTTCATGGAGATGTCGATGGAGATGACGTTGGAGGGGTAGGAGATCACACCGGCGGCGCCCCGCCGGAGTTTTCCCCCTCCAATCTGGAACTCCAGGTCTCTGTTTCGGTGTTTCGGCGGCGCTTCCCTCTGTAAGGGTACGGGGGACCCTTTTTATAGTCGGTTTTAGGTCAAGACGGAGTCGGTAAGTTGAAGATGGAAGGAATTGGGGCCACAGGGGCCAAAAGGGGGCCTCTCACGCGGCCAAGGAATCTGGCCGCGTGGAGGGTCCTCTTTTGGGCCTCCTTTCCCAATTCTCGTGGATCCTTCGCCCGCAAGTCTTCTCCTTCCAAGAAAATGACCCCCGCAGATTTTCAGGTGATTTCGCGGAAGTTTGCCCCCTGAAACGTCAAAAATATAGAAAACGGGGTTTCTGACAGGCAGGGTTAATTCCATAAAAGTTGGGGGACTTTGTAATTTAACCCCAAATACTATAAAACATTGAATTACACCCTTATATGATGCAATATGTAATAGAAAACCATGTGAAAATATGCAAAATTCATCTATGCATTTTACATGCATCAACATCCCCAAGCTTAACCCATGCTCATCCTCGAGTATGAAGGTGGTAAAACTAAGATGGGTTTTGCATATTGAAACAATCATGGGATATCAAGGAGGATTATTCATGCTACATATAATCAAATGATTAATACTAGAAATGAGTAGCAATATACAATTCATGTTGTAAGAAATATCAAATATGCAAGCAAAGATGCTTCATGAAAGTTCACAAAGTGTATAATGAAATAAAAGCACTATGGACCAAATGCATACACAAAATGAAAAATAAAATCCTATATTGGTCAAATAATAGCATAATGGAGAATATAAAATATGGTGGACACTTTGGAGAAAATTGAGTAGAGGTAAAACATGATCAAGTCTTATTTAGCCTCTAAATTATTCAACTAAAATTACTAATTGAAATGTGGTATCCATTGATCTAGGACTCTCATTGCCCCTTTATCACTAGAATCTTAAAATTGTGAGTATTGAAGTAATGAGAATGACAAGGTGGTTGAAAGCCTCATGCCCCGTGAGTGTGAAAACCTACTCCATGATTACTCAACTTAAGATTCCTAATAAGCTTTGTACAATCATAATAAGTATTAATGACATCATAGAGAACCGCAAAGAGGTACCTCTTGCCCCATGACATGGAAACAAGCCCATGTTACAATGACAAGATGAACAAACGGAGTTGACTCATCATCCTTTTTATTTTCATTCACTATTGTGCATAGCTTCTTATTTTATTATAGGATGTGTTGTAGAGTCACTCAAGTTGTAAGTAAATTTCCACCATGATAAAGCATGGCTTGGGTTAGCGGCCCAATGCGTTTCTCTAGTCATATAGATACTTACTCATCAAAACTTACTATTCCTCTATTTCATTTCGGCATGGCAGGAGTCCAAAAACAAAAGTACATGATATCAACCAAATGTAAATTTTTTGTGCAATGTTGAAAGCTTTCCAGTGATAGACGTTTATAGCTAGCTCCCAACCACACACTTGTCAAACGCAAAACTTGTGGCTCCCATTATTGGGTCATGTTTATTAGATGCATAAAAAGTAAAGTGTGCCTTCAAAAGTTTGTGAGAGTCCTATCCCAAGTTCAACCCATGACAATTAATAAAATGAATATCTTAATTTAGAACATAAATAACACAATAACATGGTGAACATACTCGGAATAGCAATGAAGCTAATGGGAAGATATGGTGGACTCACTGGAAATACTTGGCTAAGGAGTGTTGGAAACAAGTTTTTACTTGTTGGAATTTTTAAATTTTTGGGCTAGCAAGAGGGAGATAGTTGACCAGCTACTATGCATGCATATGTCCATAGAACTACTCATTTAATGACAAACTAAATAAACCAGCAATTAACATCAAGGACATGAATAAGAGATAGCTCAAGACAACATTATTGCAAATTTCTACACATAAAAAGCCTATAAATCATGCAAACATATGTAGCTCTTCAAATCAACCATGACATCCCTATTCCAAGTCATAATACTAGAATCAAATACATTCCAACCCCAAACTCTAGTAGCTCAATCTCATATAAAATGATGGTGGTGGTCTTATCAAAACAAAAATAAAAACAAAAACTAGACGCTTCAAGTCTCTACGATAAATGCTTTGCTTAGAAAAACAGAAAGTAGACGTGTGCTAACCAAAAGAGTGTAGCTCCATTGGGGTGTTCATCACATACCCAATATTATGGCTTTCACCATTCTTGGATGTCTTGAGGCGCAGCTCCTCTATTCCCTGTGAAAAAAACTTCACAAAACATGTTTCTCCCGTTCTTTTTCTGTGGGGTGAGATTAGCAAGGACAAATAAATCACATGCTTGCTGTGCAAAATTCCAAATCAAATGCTCCAGTAGATAGACAATAAGGTTTATTATGTTGTATGTTCACTCTCTTGCTTGAAAGAATCATGGAAATTCGGTTCTGAAGTCCAAAGAGTGCATAAAACAAAAGAAGCCAGAATCTGTCCAGAAAAGCAACAGCAGCAAAACGAACGTTTTTCCCTAAGCTAGACTCGTAAAAAAATTAAGCCAATTTTTGTGCTTACAGAGGACGAAAATTTTCATAACATACTAAAAAATTACCTCAATCCTACATACCAATAAAAAACGTAAAATCATACGGTGAGAAGACTCGTGCTGAAACAGAAATTTCATGCACTAGGATAGCAACTTATAAGTCCAAATGGGTTTGACTTGACTCTTTATTGAAAACTCTAGAATTAAAACAAAAAAACTAATCTCTTGAGAAAGCAAGAGGACACTAGGAAAATCTAAACAAAAACAACCGGGTTGCCTCCCGTAAAGCGCTTTCTTTATAGCCATATAGCTAGGCTTTACTTACTTGATAATCAAGAGGGATAAAGCTCAAGAGGGAGCTTGTTCTTCAGCGTGCCCCTCTTCCTTGGTAAGTGCTCCATGCTTTTCTCGTGAGGGAACTGAAACTTGACATTCCCTTCCTTGGAGTCTATGATTGCACCTGTAGTACGAAGAAAAGGTCTACCCAAAATAATAGGACTAGGGGATTTATCCCCCATATCCATAATAATGAAATCAACGGGTACAAAAGTCATGTGCAATTCAATCATAACATATTTTACTTGTCCTACAAGATGTTTAGTAGAGTTATCAGCAAGTACAAATTCACTTGAGCACTTTTCTAAATTTTCTAGTTCTAGCAATTCATATAATTCTTTAGAGAGTACCGATACACTAGAACCTAGATCTAACATAGCATGGTGAATTTCTTTTCCAATTGAAACTAGCACCTTGGGGATCCATGCATCCCCAAGCTTAGGAGGTATCATGGCCTCATTCTTGTACCTAGCAATTTTTTCTTGCAAGACATGATTAGCAATATAAGATCCAAAGCCAGGTTGATTAACATTTATAGTGGGGTCACTAGCAAATTTTTGTAGAGTAGCAATAAGTTTTTGCAAGCTACTTTTTTTCAAAATCAAGCAATGGATCCTTAATTTAAGTAAGCATCATAATTTCCTCTACTTTACTCTCTAACTTAGCTAGCATGCTTGATTCATGAGGACTAATTTCATCTTTGCTAGCAAGATAAGACATATATGGAAGTAAATATTGAGGGTACTTCACTATTTCATTCAAAGTTTCTTCTAAGCTAGTAGGGACATGCTCACTTGTATTCTCAGCAATATGATCAATATTTTCAATAATAGGAGCAGAAATAGTAATAGAATCCATTCCTACACTAGGTTGTGCTTGTGGCTTTCCTGTTGACATGCTTAATAGAGTTGCTTGATTATCAGCTAATTTTGACAATGCTTTATCTAAATTCGAAGATTGAAGTTGCAATCCTTTAATATCACTACTAATGTATGCAATAGACTTATTTAACTCATGTATCATAGCATTGTGACTAGCAACTTGTTCCATAAGCAATTTATTAAATTCAGAAATTTCACTAGAAGGCTTCCACTTATTTTCATTAGCATTAGGATATGGAACAAAAGGTTTATTTGGCACATAAGGAGGTTTACTATATGAATTGTAAGCATTACCAAAACCATTTCTACCATAATTCCTAACAAAATTAACATCCACACTTTCAGAATTACTACCAATTAGCTCCTGCAAAGGCACATTCTCCATATTTTGTTTATTAATAAAAGCAAGAATAGTGTACATTTTAGAAGACAAATCATTGGTTTCTTCAATTGAGTTTATTTTCTTAGTGGGATTGGGTGCTATTTCAGTATTCCATTGACTATAATTTTGCAATATGCTTTCTAATATGCTCTTAGCCTCTCCTACAGTTTTACTCATAAAGGCACCTCCAGCAGCAGAATCAAGTATATTTCTAGACATTTAGTTTAGACCATTATAAAAAGAGTGTAGTATGGTCCATTCATTTACTCCATGTGATGGGCATGTTCTAAGCATTAATTTAATTCTATCCCATGCCTTCATTATCATTTTGCCTAAATGAGAGGATATTATTCCTATTTTGCAAAATTTTAACAGGAGGATAATATTTCTTAATGAAAGCTTCTTTTAAATCATCCCAAGACTTTATACTAGCTGTAGGTAGTGAAATTAACCATTCTTTAGCCTTTCCTCTAAGTGAAAAAGGAAATAATTTCAGTTTTAAAACACTACTTTCCACATTTTTAAATTTTTGCATATCACATATTTCCATGAAATCATGAAGATGCATAGAGGCATCCTCCATAGCACTACCACCAAATTGCTCTCTAGTAATTAAATTCAATAAACTAGGACTTACTTCATAGCTTTCAGCTTGTATTTCAGGTGTAGTAATTGGCCTAGCAATGAATTGTTCATTGGGTGTATTTGTGTAGTCACTTAATTTAGTTCTATCACCCATTTTAACAGTTTTTATGTGGTTTTTAATTTTTTATGCAAAACTGAAAAGTAAAGTAACTAGGCAAATTCGAAATACTAAAATAAACTAGATAACTAAATGCAAAACTAAAATGCAAACTAAAATAAAATATGCAAGACAAAAAAAAACAAGAACAAAAACAAAAACAAGACAAGAAACAAAACAATCTACTTGAAAGAAGGTGGAGATAGAAAGGACGGTACTCACGTAGGTGAAACCTCCCCAAGCTTAGGTGTTTTCACACCTTGTTGGTGATGAAGACTTCTTGTGAGCTCCCTTGGACAACTCCTTCACCTATGGCTCCCCGGCAACGGTGCCAGAAAAACGCTTGATGGCTAGGTTGAGACTCCAAGTGCAGAGTGTGTAGCTAGTGGAAAGCCTTCTTCCCCACGAGGGTGACTCGAGGGTTTATATCGAACTCTTGGGGAGCCAGTATTTCAGCAGTTGTCTTCCAAGCTTCCTCCAGGATCCTGCAAACAAGTAGAGAATTTTGTGCCCTCAACCTCACCAAGTGGTTGTCAAGCACAAGGTGTGAGACTTCTAAATTGCAATGCAAAACTGAAAGTAAATGTGCAATAATTAAATCTACTACTAAATGCAAATGAGAAAATAAATATGCAATGGATTGTTTTTGTATTTTTGTGATGCAAGTGGTGATGGAGATAATGTAAATTCTAATTGGAGATGCAAGTAAAGTAAAGTGCAAGTAAATTGCAGCAAAGTAACTAGAGTGTTTTCTTATATTTAAAATAGGACCGGGGTTCATGGTTTCACACTTGCATTCTCTCAAATAAAGTAGACGGTGGACATAAATAATTACATGTGAGATTACAATAACATGTTTAACATTGAGTACTTTCATATGCATCACGTCCTAGCATAGAGATCTCTACGGTCATATTGATCCCTCTTATACTCCACCAAGATGCGAAATAAATCATAACACCTCGATAATTAAGGAAAAACCAGAGTATAGCTTTAAGCAATGTGACATGAAGTTGAAGTAAGAACTTGTTAGATCTAGTCATGGAGATTGATTAGTGTCACTTCAAATCCCCGGTAACAAGGTACTCCTTTTTATCCCTAGTGAGGTAACTAAGAAAGGTTTAACAAAACCTAAGTGGATCGCTGAACTTCTGTCACTTTCACAGCACTAGCCACCCCCCATTACTCCAACTAATGCACCCATCACCCCACACATGCTCTCAAGAACTAGATTGATCAAAGCTAGCAAATAAGAACTGGGTACATAAGATACATATACTCAAATAACTCAAGAGAAACAATTGCAATCTCAGATTCAATAACTCATAGAAAAGATCGACCACATATGAATTACAACGGTGCCCGTAATCATGTGAGGCAGCTCATACGGATCTAATTAGTGAAGCACATAGAGAGAGATACAAGTGCTACTTCCACAAACCCATAGCCCTGGGGTGGACTACTCCCTTTTCATGGAGATGTCGATGGAGATGACGTTGGAGGGGTAGGAGATCACACCGGCGGCGCCCCGCCGGAGTTTTCCCCCTCCAATCTGGAACGCCAGGTCTCTGTTTCGGTGTTTCGGTGTTTCGGCGGTGCTCCCCTCCGTAAGGGTACGGGGGACCCTTTTTATAGTCGGTTTTAGGTCAAGACGGAGTCGGTAAGTCCAAAATGGAAGGAATTGGGGCCACAGGGGCCAAAAGGGGGCCTCTCACGCGGCCAAGGAATCTGGCCGTGTGGAGGGTCCTCTTTTGGGCCTCCTTGCCCAATTCTCGTGGATCGTTCGCCCGCAAGTCTTCTCCTTCCAAGAAAATGACCCCCGCAGATTTTCAGGTGATTTCGCGGAAGTTTGCCCCCTGAAACGTCAAAAATATAGAAAACGGGGTTTTTGACAGGCAGGGTTAATTCCATAAAAGTTGGGGGACTTTGTAATTTAACCCCAAAATAATATAAAACATTGAATTATACCCTTATATGATGCAATATGTAATAGAAAACCATGTGAAAATATGCAAAATTCATCTATGCATTTTACATGCATCAGCCGTCGTAGGGCTTGTGAACCCTGGCGCCAGCAGGTTCCTCGATGACTCCCGCGGTAGCGGCCGCGCCTTTCCCAGCTTCGATAGCCGGGCCTGTCATCATCACCTCCACGTTGTCCGCAGAGCGGCTAGAAGGCTTCCCGCGGGCAGCGAGTACAGTAGGAGGATCTTCCACGACGAGCACCTCTTCCGGGAACTCGCGGATGACGGTGGTGGCGACGTAGGCCAGATGCGTGCCGAAGGAGAGCACCGAGCCGCCTGTCGGCACGGGCCTTCCGCCGAAATCTCCCGCGTTATCGGTGGCAAAGTCGAAGGAGCCGAATCTGTGGACAAGGCCACAGACCACGCGCTCCCCCGTAGCAGAAACGGGTCCCGTCCGAATATGGACTCCAGCCAGCGCCGCTGCTGGCCCCACGGTGGGCACCAACTGTCGTGGTGGTATCACGGCAGATGCCATAGGATGGCTAAAGTGTTGGGGCCGATGGATGCTGGAGGTATCCGGGGAGGGATCGCAAGGCGAGTAGCCGCGCGTAAGTAACACTGCAAACAACAAGATCTACCTAGGTTCAGGGCCCTCGTGTGGAGGTAACACCCCTACTCTTGCCTACCTCTCTGTATGTATGTTTTCCGAGTAGCCACAGTACAATGTTTGCCTCTTGGCCGAGTAGCCACTCGGCTGTTCTCTCTAGCTCTAGTGTTGGCTCTTGCAATAAATGCGATCTCAGGAAACGTCCCTCGCGCAGGAGGGGGCAGGGCACCTTATATACTGGTTCCCAGCCGAATAAAGAACGACTAAAAGGTACGACTTGATGGGACATGCCCATTGCAGGACAGCGCACGCCTCCGGCTTCTCGCTGACGCGGTGCGGGAAGTCGCCGCGCCGTTCGGCAGATGGGACCTGTCCACCCTGTCAGTGACATAGAGTAGGCCCCTAGGCATGTCCTGTCCCCTCTGTCAGTGACAGGACTTGACAGGCGCCTACCTCACTGTAGCCACGTCGTAGTACGGATAATCACGCGCTCCGTAAGTTGAACCGCACGCCTGTACGGCTTGCAGGATACGCGGGATCCTGTCAGAATGGCTCCATTGACTTCTTGCCCGGGTAGAGACGCAACCCATCTACTCGGACCACTTGATCGCAACCCGGTCAAATACAAACTTTCTCAATATCGCCTCTTGGCCTTCAATACTTATGACCGGATAGAGACTACCGGGTAGAGGGTACCCGGGTAGCCGTCAACCCGGCCAACAGTACTCTGATCCTCGCCTATATCACTTGCCTTACCCCTACTCGGGGGTATCCCCCGACAAAAGATGTGTATACATCGTGTGTTAGAGCGGCAGCGATTGCTCACTCGCAAATATTGCCTCGAGATTTTTCGAGTAAAAAAAAATTCCTTGTTGTTTTTGAATTTTGTGTTTTCCTGTCCATACGAAAGAGTTTTCGTGTCTGGAAGCCTTGTTGTGCCTATACGAAAGAAATTTTGTGTCAAGGGCTTTTATGCGAAAGAGTTTTTTACGTCTTGATATATCCATACGAAAGAAATTTCGTGCTATGGAGTTTATGCGAAAGAGTTTTCGCGTCTTGATATGTCCATATGAAAAAAAAATCGTGATATGGAGTTTATGCGAAAGAGTTTTCGCGTCTTGACATGTCCATACGAAAGAAATTTCGTGTTATGGATCTTACCCGAGGGTATTTTTGAGTTTGATGAGGTACGCAATGATGTCATTGCGTACTTCTTTGTTCTGGCTCCTCCCGATGGGACGTGACAGAGCGGAGCAGAGCGTGATGGCCCACCTTGTCAGCCTTTGACCGGAAACGAGAGGTCGTTTCCGGTTTTCCCGCGAGCCAAGCGCCGTAAATGCGCACGATCTGCTGTAAAGATCGTGGCAGAGGTAACTGTGTGGCGCCGCCTCGTTTCCACTGCACGCGTGGCAGCCGCGATAGGTGCCACGTCACCAGATCTACGGCTCAAATCGATTTGGCTCGCGTATAAATATTTGCCCTTAGGTGGAAAGTAAATCTTCCTGGCCATTTTCTCTCCTTCCACCTCGCGCACAATTCCTTTCTCTGCAAGCACCCACAAGCTCCCATGGCTGGAGGGAAGAAGCGCGGCGCTACCGCATCGTCATCGAAAGTTGCTGAAGATGTCCCCAAGCCTCCCGCCGTGAGGACGGGCGACTGGCGCTCCGCCAGCACCACCAACAAGAGAATCAAGGAGATGCAGAGGGAGGGGTTGCTGCCCCCCGAAGGCGACAAGCGCGTTCGCCTGAGCAAGAAAGAGAAGGTACCAAATCCCCGCGCGAACGAGCGCGTGATTTTCGCGGATCACGTATCGCGCGGCCTCTCTCTCCCTCTCCATACTTTCCTCCTTGGACTGTTGTATATCTACGGCATACAGCTCCATGATCTGCCTCCAAATGCGATTCAGCACATGTCGTGCTTTATCGTATTTTGCGAGTGCTTCTTAGGCATTCGCCCGCACTGGCGCCTCTGGAAGGCCCTGTTCAAAGTGCGGGTCTTCCATGAAAAGTCGCGGCTAGGCGACCAGCTGGGAGAGCCACTCCGCACCGGCGGCTTCGGAATCCAGGCGAAGACGGACAACTCCTATCTGGAGATGCACTTCGTCGACTCCGCTCAAGGATGGCGGAGGAAGTGGTTCTACGTCGCCGACAACAGCGCGGGTGGAGCTCACGAATTCCACCCGTTCGCTGTTTTGAAGCAAAAGAAGTCCTGGGCGCACAGGCTCACCGTCGAGGAGAGCCGGATTGTCTCCCCGCTACTCGCGAAAGTGGCGAACCTTCGCGATCAGACGATGGGAGTCGCATTGAACGACCTGCACCTGGCGAGCGTCTTTCTTCGGCGTAGGATCCAGCCTCTGCAAGAGAGGCCGTCAACTATGTGGGAGTACCAAGGTGTTGAAGACCCTAGCCGCGCCTGCCAAGATATTCTCTCGAATGCCGAATTCGAGAAGAAAATTGCGGCTATCACCAAGCTAAAGGTGGGCGAACCTTTCGCCACCTGTTCTCTTGAGCCATTCGAGGCTTCGAAGCCCCCTCCATCCGAGGTAAGTTTTGTTCTTGTTTCTTCTTTATTCTTTTTGTCACTCGAGAATCCGTCGACTGAGTTTTCTCTTTTTTTCTTCTTCTTCCTTTGTAGAGTTTGAAAATAGCAACGTGCTACCCGTCAGTTTCGGCTGAGGATGCCTCGGACCTCCTAGCGAGCAATGTTGAGGCTGCTCTCGACACCAGTGTTGTTGAGGCCAACTCGAGCTCCGAGCACGGCTCTTCAGACAACGTGGAAGAGTTGGGTAGCGATCTCCATCACCGCAAGCGCCGCAGGCAGGGGGTGATGAAGCTACTTCCAAAGACAGTTCTTTGGGTGGCGGATCTGGCAAGGCGATAGAGCCTCTCCTGGTGACGCCTCTGAATGTGCTTCCTCCTCCAGCCCCCAAATCGAAGGTCACTACCGCCTGGAATGTGGATATCCTGGATGACGACGACGAGGACGAGTAAGTTTGTTGTTCTTTAGTCGAGAATCTTTCCCCTTTTCTTTGTATCTTTGTTTGATAATTCCAATTCTTCCGTAACAGCCTCCAAGCCATCAGCCCTGGCCAATACGCTTCTTCTGTTCCCTCTGTGAAGAGGAAAAAGGCAGTCGCGAGCGAAACTCCAGCTGCGGAGGCCATCCAAAAGTCCCCAAGTCCCGCACAAGCAGCCGCAACTCCAGATTACGGGTTGCCCGGCTTCGCGGGTGGAGCCTAGGCGAGCAAAGAGATTTCGGGTAGTTCAGCGGACCCTCTGTCCATCGCCCAAGGCCAGGTAATTTTCGTGGTGTCCTCCGTATTTTCTGTTTTGCTTGATTATGATTTCTATCGGGTGCACGTCAGTGCTCCCGATGGGAGTAGCCCCCGAGGCCGTGGGTAATCGCTTGTGGTTGGCCACAGACTCAAGTCTAGGTTTTTCCTTTCTTGATTTTATCGGGTGCACGGCAGTGCTCCCGATGGGAGTAGCCCCCGAGGCTATACTCGACTGTGTACAGTCGTGAATAGGCTCAAGAGATTTTTTCCCCCTAACTCGAACTTTGTCTTGTGCTTTTGCAGTCTCTTCTTGACTCCCTTTCTTCCATTGGTCGTCGAGTGCTCTCGGCTGAGGCGGATTGCGCTTCCCTTCGGGTGGATCGTGATCGACTCGTCCAGGATGGCCAATCTCTTCAAGGTAGGTTAACCCACTCCTTTTGTTCTTTCTATTGATCGCGAAAATTTCTTATGTTGTATCTGTTTCTTTGTAGCCCAAGTTACCCACTTGAAGACCGAGAAAGCTGAAGTTGTCGCTCGGGTGAAAACCCTTGAGGCTGAGTTGGAGTCCTCCCGAAAGGAGCTGGATTCCACTCGCAAGCATTCAGCCGACTCCGAGGGTAAGCTTGTCGAGGCTCAAGAGGCGCTGAAGCAGCTGGAGGAGGCGGGTGCCAAACACGACAGTGATCTTGTTGGCATCATCCGCCCCTTGGCGCAGAAGTTCGCGGGTAAGTCATTCTTGACTATCTCTCTGCTGCAGTGTACCTTAATTTGATCTTTCGGGAACTGATGATTTCCCCCTCTTTTTTGTAGATGTCCTTGGGGTTGCATTGGAACTGCCCGGGAGCCAGCGAGTAGATGCCGTGACGGATTCCTGCGCCCAGCTCCAGGAGCATGCGAGTGGGATCTGCTCCCTCGTTGGTGAAGCCACCCGAGTGTTGACGCGGTTCCACGACCGCCTTCTGGTGGATGATGTGGTTCCGCCTACGCTGGGCGGCCTTCTGAAAGTTTTCCTGGAGGATGAAAATCTCCTCCAGACTTATTCAGTCACCCAGTCTGAATGCGGGGCTAGGACTGCCATCCAGTTTGCGCTGGCGCATGGAGTCACAGACCTGGAGAAGGCGTACTCGAGCCTTCCCTACGACGCCGTCACAGGGAGAAAGGTAGCGGTCCGTCCTTTTGGCGCTCAGGCTGAAGCCCTTGCCAAGAAGCTTTCTGAAGTGCTTGCCCGCGTTGGTCGCAAGGGGCAGCCTGCTGCGAGTGGTAGTACTTCTGCGGCTCCGTAGGATAGTTTGTTTTTTACTTTGTCCGTCGATGTAATGAACCTTGGGATGTATTCCCATATTTTGCTTTAATTGAAATGTTCCTTGATAATGCCAGATTGTTGCGATTAACTGTTACGAGCTCCCGATGGGAGTAGCCCCCGAGCACCTATTAAATAGGTGGTGTATTTCTTGTATGGGGTCTCGTGGTGTTTCTAAACTTGCTATATTTCTTTCCAGGTAGTGGGTTCTAACGCAGAAGCTTCTAGTGGATCTGCTGCGTGAGTGGATCCCCTTGTTGCTGCTGCTAGTACATTTGCCTCGCTCCGTGATTGTGTTGAGGATGGCGAGCGCAAGCTGAAAGCGTTGCGGGGCGTGGCCGATGTCGCCAAGTCAAAGGAGAGATTTGCGGCTGAACGTGAAAAGTTTGTGATGGAGGAGCTGGCGGCCGTTGCGAAGGATATGTTGTGTAAACCCGCAAGCCCCCGAGTGTTTGATTGCTTGCTTCCTTCTTTTGTTTTTACGTGTTTTCTAAATTTTGCAGTTGTGGAACCCGACGGTCCTTGCGAGACTCACTGGGTAGATAACCACATTTCTTATGAGGCGGGTAGCTCCAAACCACGTGCAGCCAATTTTTGGTCAGACCGCAGTCGAGGATTCGTCTTGGCCACTTTGAAGTATCGGGCGAGCCAGGCGAAGGTTCTTCTGGATTCCTGTTGCAATGCTATTTCTGCTGTGCATCGGACGTTTTATCCTTTGGGTACCGTTCCAGAAGGATGGATCGGTTTGATAAGGGTCTTTAGTCGAGTAGGAGAGGTTTGGGAGTGCGTTCACCATCAGCTTTTCTGTGGAGCGCAAGTAGCACTCGCCTTTGTTCGGGTGTGGCATCCTGAGATTAACTTTAACTCGGTGGCGCGGCTTCCCGATTCTCCGATTGACTTTTCTCCTCACTACGCGGTCGTCTAACCTGCAACGGAGCAGATTATTCTACTTACTTCGGAGGAGATAGACCAAGTGCTGGCGGAGAGGACTACTCACTGTCAGGTGTAATCGTAGGATGTAGAGATCATGTAACCTTGTATAGCTCACTCGAGATTTTGTAAGATGTTTTATAAGGTGTGAACCTTGTTGCACCTTGTATTTGAAAATTTTCATCTAATGCTTAGTTAGGCGTAGCCCCCGTGCGTTGTTTTAGCATGAAAATGAAAAAACGTGAATAGCTATGGTTGAAGAATCATGTGTTTTTATTGATATGGCTGAGAAGCCATGTATTTCCTCGAGCTACAAGATGGCTAGTATAGCCTTATTTTTTGCGAATAGAATAATCCTAAGGATAGAACTTGCGGAGATGCGCAAAGTTCCATGGATTGGAGTAAATGCCACCAGTATCTGGGTTCTTCAGTCGATACGCGTCACCTGGGATAACTTCGTGTATTATGAAGGGTCCTTCCCATGGTGGCTCGAGCTTGTGTCCTTTCTTTTGCTTGAGCCGCAGCACCAGGTCGCCTACCACGAAAGATATGTGGCGTATACGACGACTGTTGTAATTGCGCAGTGATTGCTGGTATATTGCCGATCTTGCGAGTGCAATGTCGCGAATTTCATCTAGTGCGTCCACGTCTTCTGCGAGTGCCCTGTTCGAGGTCTCTTCGTTGTATGCGACGACTCGGGGAGCGCTGAATTTGACGTCTTCGGGTAGGACGGCCTCGGCTCCGTAGACCATGAAAAATGGCGTATAGTTTGTTGATCGATTTGGCGTTGTGCGAAGGCTCCACAGTACTGATGGTAACTCCTTTGCCCAGTGCCCTGCTGCTGGATTTAGGCGATCGAGTAGCCGCTTCTTTAGGCCAGCTAAGACTAGTCCGTTGGATCGCTCGACTTGGCCGTAAGTTTGCGGGTGAGCCACCGAGACGAAGCTAAGGGTGATTCCTTTTTGCTCACACAAGTCATGTGTTTCCTTCGCTGTGAAGTTGCTGCCGTTGTCGGTGATGATGTTGTGTGGTATGCCAAATCTGCACACAATGGAGTCGAGGAATTTTACGGCGCACTGGGCGCTGGCGGAGGTGACTGGCATAGCCTCAATCCACTTTGTGAATTTGTCAACTGCTACGAGCAGGTGCGTATATCCTCCGGGTGTCGACTTGCGTAGCGGCCCTACCATGTCTTGCCCCCATTGTATAGTTCCGTGACAGGGGCGTGTGGCTTGGACGCGAATCTTTGGCAAGCATTGCATTTGTCGACTAGGTCCTTTGCGTCTCTGGCCGCCGTGAGCCAGTAGAATCCTGCCCGGAAAGCTTTGCCCACGATTGCCTTCCAGCTGGCATGGTGTCCGCAATCTCCTTGGTGTATGTCTCGCAGCAGCTCCTTGCCATCCTCGGGTGCTATGCATCTCTGCAATATACCTGATATGTTATGTTTGTATAACTCTCCGTTGAGCACCCGAAAGGTTTTGTTGCGTCGTAATATTTGTCGGGCCTCGCAAACATCTGCTGGGAGCTGTTTGTTGGACAAGTAGTCGAGGTATTTCTGCGTCCAGACTGGCTCGACCAGAAAAACTTGTCTTGAAATATTGTGGCTGAGCTCGATAACAGCGATTTGCGGGCTAACGTCCGTCTATAATGCTGCAGGTGCGCCCGCTGGCTTTTTAACCTTGACTGAACGCTTGATCATCCGCTCGATAACAGCGATTTGCGGGCTAACGTCCGTCTATAATGCTGCAGGTGCGCCCGCTGGCTTTTTAACCTTGACTGAACGCTTGATCATCCGCTCGAAGTATATTCCTGGTGGTATGGATGTGTTTGTAGACCCCATGTTTGCCAGTTTATCTGCTTCCTCGTTGCTGGATCGTGCGATGTGCTTTAGTTCGCACCCTTTGAAACTTCCTTCGAGCAGATTATACATATCTCGATAGGCGACCATGTTATGTGCGATAGCGTCATACTCTTTCATCGTCTGCTGCACGATGAGGTTTGAATCTCCATAGATCATCAGTCGGGTGGCTCCGCAGGCGATCGCCATTTTCATGCCGTGAAGGAGGGCCTCGTATTCTGCGTCCTTGTTGGATGTTGGGTCGTCGGGTGGGATATCCAACCGCATGACGTACTGCAGTTTGTCTCCTCTGGGGATATGAGGACGACCCCGACTCCAGCTCCTTCGTTCCTTTTCGACCCGTCGAAGTACATTATCCAGTTGCTCGTGTATTCTGGTGGTCCTGGTGTTTGCAGTTCTGTCCACTCGCTCAGGAATTCCACGAGTACTTGTGATTTCACAGATTTGCGCCCTGCGTATATGATGTCCCATGCGCCAAGCTCGATACTCCACTTTGCAATTCTTCCGGATGCCATAGGATTGTTCATGATAGTACCGAGTGATGCGTCGTTTAGCACCATGACGGAATGTTCTTGGAAGTAGTGCTTGAGTTTTTGAGCTGTGAGTACCATGCCATACGCGAGTTTCTGGTAATGAGGGTATCACTGTTTGCATGGTGAAAGCACCTCGCTGATTTAATATATCGGTCTTTGGACGCCATATGCCTTTCCATCCTCCGGCCGCTCGACCATGATCGTTGTGCTCATGACTTGATTTGTTGCGGCTAGGTATAAGTACAGTGGCTCCTGTTCTTGTGGCGTTGTCAGGATACGCCTAATCTGCAGTGCTCGCTTTAGATCTGCGAATGCTTTTTGTGCTTTGGGTGTCCACTCGAACTTATCGGTTTTCTTCAGTAGCTTGTAGAAGGGCAATGCTTGCTCGCCTAGCCTCGCAATGAATCTGCTCAGGGCGGCTAGTCGTCCTGCGAGCTGCTGCACACCGCAGAGATTGGTTGGTTCCTTCATTGTCAGGATCGCTTGAATTTTCTCCGGGTTGGCTTCGATTCCTCGAGAAGACACCAGATACCCGAGAAGTTGTCCTGCGGGGACGCCAAAGACGCACTTGGTCGGGTTGAGTTTGATCCTGTATGCGTTCAGAGCGTCGAATGTTTCTCTGATGTCGTCGAGGAGCGTGTCCTCCACTCGAGTCTTGATGACGATGTCGTCAATGTACACTTGTACATTCTTGCCAATGAGCTTGGCGAGGCATTTTTTCATGCAGCGCTGATATGTTGCGCATGTGTTCTTTAGCCCGAAGGGCATTGTCGTGTAGCACTAAACACCGTGAGGTGTGATAAACGTTGTCTTCTCCTCGTCCTCCTTTTTCATCCTGATCTGATTATAGCCCGAGTAGGCGTCCAAGAAGGAGAGGCGCTGGCAGCCTGCTGTGGAGTCCACGATCTGGTCGATCCGTGGTAAGGGGAAGTTATCCTTGGGGAAGTGCTTGTTCAACGACGTGTAGTCGATGCACACGCGAAGGATGTCAGTATTTTTTTCGGGACCAGCACCGGGTTTGCTAACCAGGTGGACATCTTTATCTCGCGGATGAACTTCGCGGCGAGTAATCTGTTCAATTCTTCTTCAAGTGCTTTTTGCTTTGGCTCTGAAAACCGTCGGGTTGTCCGCTTAATAGGCTTAGTGTCTTTGTAAACTTCGAGTGAGTGCTCGGCGAACTCCCTGTGTATCCCTGGCATATCTGAGGGCCGCCAGGCGAAAATTTCCCAGTACTCACGGAGGAGTTCGACGACGCGCCTTCCTATGCTGGCGAGAGGGTGATGGACACCATCGCCGTCTTTGTAGGATCCGTCGGGCGCACTTGATGTTTTCGGGTGTCGCTGTTCGCGCTGAAGTTGAGCTCTGGGGCGTTCTTTTTGGTGAGAGGCATCACGGAGTGATCCGTGGTTTTTGCTATCTCTTCCAGCTCCTCCTGCATTCCGAAGGATTTGGCGATCTCGTTGAACTCGATGTCGCACTTGTTGGATTTTTCGAAATCGCCGTCGATGGTGATGGTGCCATGTTCCCCAGGTAGCTTGAGCTTTAGGTAGGTATAGTGTGGTACTGCCATGAATCTAGCGAATGTTGTTCGGCCAAGAATATCGTGATACTGTGAGGGCCAGTCAACTACTTCGAAGTCGAGGAATTCGCGTCTATAATTGCTTCGATTGCAGAGCACCACCTCCAAGTTGATTGTTCCGAGTGGGCGGACTGCCTTCCCTGGTACTATCCCGTGAAAAGATGTCTCTGATTCCGTGAGTCCGTCCAGGTTTCTGTTCATCCTGCGGAGTGTGTCCGCTGATGCACCCAAAATGCATCTACTTTTCCAAGCACTTTGCATCGTATTTCTCTCCGGAGTCCACCCATAATTGAATAAATTTGCAGAATCTGACGCTGTTTTTTGCAAAAGTCTTCTTTCCGTCTATTTTCACAGGACTTTTCACAGGGGACGAAAACCACGTAACTTTTTATGGAAAATAAGGGGAATGAGCACCATATGGGACCGGGGGGCCACCCGAGGGCCAAAAGGAGGCCCCACACGCGGCCAGATTCCTTGGCCGCGTGGGGTCACCCCTTTTGAGCCCAGATGGCCCACTCCGGCTAGGTCTTCGACGTACCCCTCCATATATACGAGAAACTGACGGGTTTCGAAGGGGAGGGCTGTTCGCGAAACGTAGCGCCGCCGCCACCACGATCTTCGATTTCGGAGTCAGATTGATCCGGGATTTCACCCCCGAAGGTGGAATACGAGGGGCTTCGTCACCATCATCATCACCACCATCATCTCCATCAACCATGAGCTCCATCACCCCCTCCATGTGCGAGTAGTTGTTGTAGGCATGTGAGGTGTGAGGGGTTTTGGATGAGATTGATCATGTAACTGCTACCCGGTATGCGGGATCTAGGGGTTTGTCTTGAGAATTCTTATGTCTTATGTTGATGCACTATTGCTAGGCTTAATGCTTGTTACTAGAACCCAAGTGGCATGATTTCAGTACTGAATTTACATTGCTACATCATATATTTGAGTTTGGTATCTATCTGCAATGTGTATTACCTGCTATTATGTTGAACCTGCGAACCCTAAAGTGACAGCTAGGGAATACAAGGGGGATATGTTCTAGTTTGAGGATTATGTGTGTTCATGGAGTGTTAATGCGTTGGTCCGGGCTATTCGAAAGGGTAGACCTTAATTACCTGTAGTTCCAAATTGGCCCCGGTGAAATGGGCAGGTAGGACAATAGGCTTTGTGCAAATTCTCTTGGTTAGTACGCACAATAATTTACGGAACACACACCTACATAAAACTGAGATAGAGAAAGGCCCCGCTGCTAGCAAAACATTATTACATGATCAACCTTATCCGTACAACACCCCGCTGTCACCTCATGCCTGCGTTTTAGTCTCTGGTTTACTTTCACTCTTTTCCGGTGAAAACTGGGAAAACACTTGCTCTCCATTTACTTTCTTTTTGTTTACTTTCACTAGCATTATTACACTCACCACTCTCGCTGCAAGTTTGTTGATACACAGGTGTGGTTGGGAGTGACGTCCCAATTGCTAAAGTCTCACCGGTATTCTTGTGTTCCCACTGAGTCGAACTACAAATTTGGGTAATACTTCCCATCGAAGACTACGATTGATCTCCTGCACTTGGGAGCCATCAAGACTGTTTTCTGGCGCCGTTGCCGGGGAGCCTAGCTTTATTGGTAAGACCACTTGTTATTGTCTACTTGCTGCACTTTCTTGTTCCCTACAATGGGAAAGGGAAAGGACACTTCGAAGGAGATAATGCCTTCGACTACTCGTTCTGGTAATGATTTGCCTAGTAGACCAAATTTTTCACCTAATATTGTTTCTACTGTGGCTGCTAAGAAAAAGAAAGGAATAGCTGGTAAATCACCATTGTCAAAAATGTCTACTAGTACATCTAATGATCAAACACTTGATAATGTAGACAAAGAACTAGCTTCTAAAATTCCTGAAACTATTGAAACACCTGAGGCAAATGAAACACCTGAAACAACTGAAATTCCTGAATCTTCTGTAGATGAAAATGTAGAACTTGAGCTAGAAAGAAATGAGACTCGTAGAGAGTATGAATATGGGGCCTCTTCTGAAGAAGAAAAAGCATTTATTGAGGCCTTTATATCACCTGATTATACAAAACTTGATAAACTCTCTATTTATGATGATGCATCTCTTGGAAACTATTTTGCTGCTACTAGGAATTTGTGTGGCCCAGCTATTAGAATTAGAGATAAAGATTATGAATTCAATGTTAATCCTGCGATAATTGAGATAGTTGAGAAGTCTAGATTCTGTGGAAAGGATGAGGAGTCTCCTCTTGATCATATTGCTGAATTGCATGCTTTATCTACTACATTTGGAAATGATGAAATCCGTAAACATTATTTATTCTTAAAATTGTTTCCTTTTTCTTTGGGTGAAGATGCTAGAGTTTGGTATAATCGTTTAGGACCTGCATGTATTACTAGTAACGAAGAATGCTTGCAATTGTTTTTCAATAAATATTTTCCTGCTGAAAGGATACATGCATTAACTGTTGAAATTGGCAATTTTAAACAAGATAAGAAAGAGAGTCTACCCCAAGCTTGGGGGAGATTTGGTAAAATGTGTAAGAAATGTCCTGGTCATGGTTTTAAACCTCATGAATTGCTTGATATATTCTATAATGGACTAATGGGGGAAACAAGAGACTACCTTGATAGTATTGCAGGGAATATCTTTAGGGACAGAAGTGTTGATGAAGAAATTGAATTACTGGAGTCTATTCTCGAGAATGAAGCTGATTGGAACATTGAGGAGATAGATAAAAATGATACACTCCCAGAGAAGAAAGGAGGTATACTCAAATTGAACCAAGAAACAATGGCTGAAGCTTCCAAGGATATTAAAGAGAAGGGAATTAAAACCTCTCATCTCAAGGAATTATCTGAAATGGGTATTAAACTTCCTATTGATGAACCATGCTTTCCAATTCAAGTGAACTCTATACTCCCTATGGAAGGTAATGAGGAGGTAACACCTCCTGTTGATGTCTCTTATGTTAACAATTTTGCTTATCATGATAATCCTGAGGAGCGCAAAATTAGAATGACTATCATGGAAAACTATCATAAAATTAATTTCCTCCGTGAAAATTTAAATGCTAGTGTAGGGGAAGTTAAAAGAATTGTTAAACAATTTGAAATGATGAACAATCAAGTTGAGCAAATGATTTCTTTACAAAATCAATTGTATGAAAATCTGAATAAACAAAAACAATTATGTGGAGTTAATACAAGGGGAGGTGCAAGCACCCAGGATCCTGATTATCCCGATGATCATCCTAAAAGAAAAGAGCAAGTTGCTCTTAAAGATAAATCTTTTGCAGGAAAATCTCCCAATGAAAATGAGCATGATGATGACTCCAATGAGCAAGACAAGGATATTTCTATTTCTGATGCTGAAATTGAGGATGATAATAATGAAGAAGAAGAATCATCTCCACCTGATATTGAACAACATGATGATAATAATGAAGAAGCTGCTGGTAAGGAGGATCCTCAGTCTCCTATTGAGAAGACCAATAAGAAGAAGAAACCAATAAAGATAAAGATAAAGGTAAAGAAAGGGATCCATGGGTACAAAGACCCATTCCATATCCCCAAGAGGTATCAAAAACAAAAGATGAAGAGAGGTATGGGCAATTGATATGATTAAGAATATGAAATTAGAGATTCCACTTATTGATGCTATTAAGAATCCTCCATATTAAAAATACATGAAAGATATTGTCACTAATAAAAGAAAGATACCTATTGATGCTATTACTGCTATGCTTGTTGATTATTCATTTAAAGGAAAATTGCCTGAAAAACGTGGAGATCCTGGTATTCCTACTATTCCTTGCAAAATTAAAGAAGCCTATGTGAAATATGCATTATGTGATTTAGGAGCTGGTGTTAGTGTTATGCCTTTCTCACTATATAAGAAGCTTAATTTGAACAAACTAGTTCCAACAGAAATATCTTTACAAATGGCTGATAAAACAACTGCTGTACCTATAGGAATATGTGAGGATGTTCCCATCTCTATTGCTAATGAGTTGATACCTACTGATTTTGTTATATTAGAAATGCCTGAAGATGATAATCTATCTATTATTCTTGGTAGACCTTTTTTGAATACTGTAGGAGCTGTGATAAATTGCACTGAGAGCAAAGTGACATTTAATGTTAAAGGCAAAGAGCACACTATTTATTTTCCCAAGAAGAAACATGTTACAAGTATGAGCACAAGTGTGAATGCTATACAAATAAATTCCATTAAGATTGGTAGCATTGAAATACCTATACCACCTCCAGCACCAAGGTATGAAATATTGATGATTGGGACCATTCCAATCAAATATGAGGTAACTTGATTTATTGTTTTATAATAAGTAATAATAAGAATCATGAGCTATATTCTTTACATGTTGCTAATGAGACCTGATCAACCTCATTACTAATGTGGAAATGATAAAGGCATGATTCACAAACATTTAAATTGCATTTTTTTATGTTATTTGCTTTAAAATTGTGAGACATAGACATAGTATTAAAAAAATTAGAATCAGAAATCACAGAATATGAAGTTTTAGAAATTCTCTGTAGAAAAGTTTCACGTAAAATTCCAGAAAAATTAGGGGGTCAGTTTTTTACCCGAAGGGACCAGCAGCCAGTGGGGGAGCACCAGCAGGCCACCAGGGGCCAAAATAGGTACCTCCACGCGGCCAGATTCCTTGGCCGCGTGGGATACCCCATTTTTGGCCACAAGTGGATGCTGGGGCCCATCCAATGCTCATCTGCTCCCTTTCGACTGAAAACCAACCCCGGTTCATCTCCTCCATTTTTCCCGTGCTCTGTTTCTCCGTCAATCCTCGATCTCCACATTTGAGGCAGATTTTTCAAATCTGTTTGATGGAATCACTCCTTGGTATGTAACTCCTTCACTCATCCAATTAGTTTTTGCTCCCATGCTTTGTGTATGAAGTATTTTGCTGCACTAGGTGTCACCTATTATGTCTAAGAACTCCATGAATTTAAGTTTTCTAGTTGATATGGATGCATGATATTGATTAGAGGACTAGTTATGGATGCCTTAGCAATGTTTTAGAGTGATACAATTTAATTTTTGTTGAATTTTATTTTGGTACAGCAAGGTAACATGCTGAACAAGGGAAAGGCATTTCTTGGGATGTCCTCAAGGACAAGGAGAAGAGAATCAAGGGTGTCCAACAATCATGATGATAATCAGTTATGGGAGGATGAATTGGTTTTGGCAGGTGAAAATCTGCGTGTCCATACCACAAGATGGCAAGACCCCGAAGTTCTTGAACATTGGGGGATTGCTAAAGATTTCCAAGCCTTTGCTCCAACTACGGGGCTGCTTGAGTTCTCACGCCATCCACGCAACACATATGTGGAACTCTCGAGGGAATTCCTCTCTACATTCAGGTTTGAGGGACCGGTGGTGCACCGGAAAAGTAAGTCTAAGAACCCTACTCCAGCTACTTTTGTCATTAAATTTACAATGAGGGGGCAGCGTTTAGTCATGTCATTAGAGGAATTCTGTAAGGCTATACGTGTACCAACTACGGGGTTATGGGATGAAACATATGCTGATTCTAGAGAAGAACTTGTCACATTCTGGCGTAGCATTGCTAAAAATATTCCTGAAAGAATGAATAGAGGCAAGCTCACATGCATCCAACACCCGACCCTTAGATATTTTGCATTGTTTCTTGCTAGAGGATTCCTTGCTAGGGATAACACTTCTGCTTGCACTGGTCATATGATCTATTTATTAAAATGTGCAATGGAAAATACAACACCTATATATAACCTGGGAACCATACTTGCTAGAACTTTGCATTTAGCTGTGAGTAGGAATGGCACGGATAAAACTCCTTTATATGTTGGTGCCATTGCCACTTTAATCCATGAATACATTATGGCAGAACGAGGTTTTAATGATAACTTGGGTACCATGGTAAATGAGTCTTGACTGCTGGAAGAGCCAACAAGAAGAGCAACAACAGGAGGAGCCCCAATACCAGGCGCCTATGGCATATCCCTCGGGCTTCCCTGAACCACACCTTGGAGCACAGGCATGGCAGGATCCATCCTTCTTCCAGGGAGGTTTGTCGAGTGGTGGACATGATTACCACCCAGGATACTAGCTTGATCACAAGCTTGGGGGAGTATTTCTCTCCCTCCTCATTCGTTGTGTTATACCACTTGCATGTTATTTGTTGTTTTATGTTCTTTAAATCTGAAAACACAAAAATATTTTTGTTATTTGTTAGCTATTTTACTTCTGGTTATTTACATTATGTTTCTAAAAATCAAAAACCACAAAAAGATTTTTGTTTTCTTGAGTTTAGTATAAATATGGAGCTGCAGGAACTGCTGAAATATGTTCACTGTTATATGCTTTAATCTTTACTTGTGACTCCGTTTGAGCTGAAAATTTAATCACTACTGCAACTTTTTATGGCCTTCACCTCTGTAAAACATGAGAAACTTTTGAGGTGTTTAGGTAGGTAAACAAATTGCTGAATGCAGTAACTTTTTATAGCAAGATTTGAGTTTTTATTGAGCAGTTCAAGTGGGGAGAGGAGAACAACAATGATATGATAATGTGCTTGAAGGGATGAAAGGTATGACACCTTTGACGTGCTTATGTATGCTTTTTAATAACAGCAAGTGCACACCTTATGATTCCCTTAACACTTAGTGACATAATAGCCATTGTTTATCTTCTCCGTGGTTTAGTAGAATATATTCTGATGCAACTGAAATATTGTTTAGTGTCATTACTTGGCTGATGGATTGAATAATTGTAGCCTTAAGCAAAGGTTTACGCATCCCATTGTGCTTACTGAACTTGCCAACCAAGGAAAGAATTAAAAGACAAAATTTCATGAATGATAAAAGTGGAGTCTTATGCTTGACGAACTTATGGTTGGGGGTTAGTCTAAATGTGTATCACATGGAAAACTTTCACCGCTGCACTAAGAATTCTATATTCAAGTTGATATCATGTTCTTTTAACTGTGGATGCCTGTCATGCCGAAATGAGGTAGAGGAATAGTAAGTCTTGATGAGTAAGTATATATGATTAGAGAGACGCATTGGGCCGCTAACCCAAGCCATGCGATATCATGGTGGAAATTTACTTATAGCTAGAATGGACTCCGCAACATATCCTATAATAAAATAAGAAGCTGTGCATATAGTGAATGAAATAAAAAAAGGATAATGAGTCCATTCCATTTGTTTGTCTTGCCATTTTGACATGGGCTGGTTTCCATGTCATGGGGCAAGAGGTACCCCAATTACTGCTCTCTATGACGTCATTAATACTTACAATGATTGTACAAGGCTTATTAGGAATCTAGAGTTGAGTAATCATGGTGCGGGACTTCGCTTTTAAGGGGCATGAGGCTTTCAACTTGTAGTTTGTCAAGCATAAGAATCAAAATGAAAAAATAATGCTTTAGCAAAACTGAGAGCAAGGTAGTAAGCACAATGATTTTACTTGTCAACATATGAAAGAATCAGATATCTCAAAAATCTTGATATGATTCAATCATCAGCGATGCACAAGCCTTTGTTTATGTCTACAATTGAGCAAACTCATTCAAGTATTAACACTTCATGTTATTTCTATTGCAACAAGTATATATGCTTCAACACTGAGTAGATGCACACTTGCTAGTATTTTGCTACTTGTTACAGGAATCATGTCTTGAGTATTTGCTAGTATTAATTGATGATGCATATGCAATGCAAAGTTCTTGCCAAAGTTTTTATCGCTTCTGCACTGCGTTTGAGTTGTTCGAGGACAAACAATGAGCTAAGCTTGGGGGAGTTGATGCACCCAAAATGCATCTACTTTTCCAAGCACTTTGCATCGTATTTCTCTTCAGAGTCCCCCCATAATTGAATAAATCTGCAGAATCTGACGCTGTTTTTAGCAAAAGTCTTCTTTCAGTCTATTTTCGCAGGAATTTTCACAGGGGACGAAAACCACGTAACTTTTTATGGAAAAGAAGGGGAATGAGCACCAGATGGGGCCGGGGGGGGCACCCGAAGGCCAAAAGGGGGCCCCACACGCGGCCAGATTCCTTGGCCGCGTGGGGTCACCCCTTTTGGGCCCAGATGGCCCACTCCGGCTAGGTCTTCGACGTACCCCTCCATATATACGAGAAACTGACGGATTTCGAAGGGGAGGGTTGTTCACGAAACGAAGCGCCGCCGCCACCACGATCTTCGATTTTGGAGTCAGATTGATCCGGGATTTCACCCCCGGAGGTGGAATTCGAGGGGCTTCATCACCATCATCATCACCACCATCATCTCCATCAACCATTAGCTCCATCACCCCCTCCATGTGTGAGTAGTTGTTGTAGGTATGTGAGGTGTGAGGGGTTTTGGATGAGATTGATCATGTAATTGCTACCCGGTATGCGGGATCTAGGGGTTTGTCTTGAGAATTCTTATGTCTTATCTTGATGCACTATT
Source organism: Alopecurus myosuroides (assembly GCA_028641055.1). Taxonomy (NCBI): domain Eukaryota; kingdom Viridiplantae; phylum Streptophyta; class Magnoliopsida; order Poales; family Poaceae; genus Alopecurus; species Alopecurus myosuroides. The sequence continues at coordinate 140,546,495 of CM054059.1, forward strand.
GCTAGGCTTAATTCTTGTTACTAGGGCCCAAGTGGCATGATTTCAGTACTGAACTTACATTGCTACATCATATATTTGAGTTTGGTATCTATCTGCAATGTGTATTACCTGCTATTATGTTGAACCTGCGAACCCTAAAGTGACAGCTAGGGAAAACAAGGGGGGTATGTTCTAGTTTGAGGATTATGTGTGTTCATGGAGTGTTAATGCGTTGGTCCGGGCTATTCGAAAGGGTAGACCTTAATTACCTGTAGTTCCAAATTGGCCCCGGTGAAATGGGCAGGTAGGACAATAGGCTTTGTGCAAATTCTCTTGGTTAGTACGCACAATAATATACGGAACACACACCTACATAAAACTGAGATAGAGAAAGGCCCCGCTGCTAGCAAAACATTATTACATGATCAATCTTATCCGTGCAACACCCCGTTGTCACCTCATGCATGTGTTTTAGTCTCTGGTTTACTTTCACTCTTTTCCGGTGAAAACTGGGAAAACACTTGCTCTCCATTTACTTTCTGTTTTTTTACTTTCACTGCATTACTACACTCACCACTCTCGCTGCAAGTTTGTTGATACACAGGTGTGGTTGGGAGTGACGTCCCAATTGCTAAAGTCTCACCGGTATTCTTGTGTTCCCACTGAGTCGAACTACAAATTTGGGTAATACTTCCCATCGAAGACTACGATTGATCTCCTGCACTTGGGAGCCATCATCCGCGTAAATGGTGTTGGTCCCGATGCCTCCGTCCATGAACACTCGGGCAAGTTCGTAGTTGCCTATCTGCGCCTGGATGACGAGCGCGGCGTGTCCTGGTCGATAGACTCGGGGGGATGGTCCTCCTTGGAGAAAGTTATCGGCTGGTCGGCCATCTTCAGATACTCGGGTTTGGATGGTGGGGCCTGGACAACCATGAATACTTGTCGAGTGTTTGTTTTCTGGGCCCTGCGGAACGGGCAGACTTTCTGTATCATCCCTAGGAGTCCTGCTGGGTTCGGGTACCCATTGCCTCCCTGGTTCGCGGCGGGCGGCACTGGTAGCGCGGCTAACACCTTGTTTTGGTTTCCTGGTGGTGGTAGGGCTTGCGGCGGGTGGAATCCTTGGGTTCCTCCTCCTGGGAGCTGCGGGTAGCCCTGATTGACTGCCGTTCTGTTTTTCTTCGAGAAGGCCTCGTGTATGTCGAGGAACTTTTGGTAATCCTTCAGAAGGTGTGTTGCCTTGGTTTTGCGAGTGCGCTTATCTGTAAATAGATGTAGCATGCAGTAACCATCGAGACACTCCTCAGGAGTTTTATCCTCTCGTTTCGGCTTCCATTCGCGATTTCCACGATGTCTGCTGTCACGGTTTCTTGTGAATTCTGCCGCCACCAGTTCTTCCAGATCGTCGTGATCGTAATGCTTTCTCCTCTTCTTTCGACCATGGCGGTCATCTTCAGGTGCTGGTGAAGATGTTTTTTCGTTGCGCATCGAGTCTTCGCCGTTGTCTTATCTGTCTGCTATAGCCATCAGTTCTCTGATGGTTTTGGGTGCGGCCCATCCCAGTTCTTCTCTGAAGGCGGTTCGCCGGGCTCCTTTGGCAAAAGCTCCGACTGCAACTTCTTCCGATATATTTCCCGTCGTATTCCTAAGTGTGGTCCATCGCTGGATGTATTCGCGAGTAGACTCGCCACTTTTCTGCTTGCAGGCTCGCAGCTCTTCGATGGTCGTGGGCCTCTTGTATGTCGCCTGGAAGTTCTTGCGGAAATCGAAGGTTAGATCGTCCCATGATCCGTAGCACGCCTTCGGTCTTCCTTCGAGCCAGCTGCGCGCAGCGCCTACAAGATGTAGGTTAAGATACTACATAGCTGTAGTCTTGTTCACACGTTGGCATTTTACTGCCGTGAGGTAATCCGACAGCCAGGACTTAGGCTCCAGCGAACCGTCGTATTTTGGCACTTCCGTAGTAAGTTTAACCTTTTGGGCATGGGTGCTTCACGGATGCCGCGAGTGAAGCATAGCGCACCGCAGGCCTCTTCGTCAGAGGAGGTGGATGGGGAGCGCGCGCAGTTTTTGGCTGCTCGGGCCTTGTCGACTTTGTTTTGCGCGATGTCGAATCGCGCGTTGTATCCAGGCTGGTCGCGAGCGGCTGCTGTGGTGCCGCGGGCTGCGATCTCGATTCCTCGGGCAGCCATCGCTGCTACTCGGGCTGTCGCCGTGTCGTCGAGCTTCTTTTCCTCGGGCGTGCCGAGGTGACTTCTATCTTCTAGGCGATGTACTCCCGCGTCCGCGGTTCGTTCCTCTATCTTTCCGAGGGGTTTTCTCGGCTTCCTTCTCAGTCGCATTCCTGCGGTTTTGAGCTGCGAGCCTTGCGGCTGCCATGCCCAACCCCTTCTGGACTTACCTGTATTGCTCCGTGTGGGGGTCGTTCTCCCCTGTTTGGTTCGCCTACAGGTAAGTGGCTGCGGCTAGAACCGCGGCGGTTGGAGTCGTTGGGTGCACGTTGCCGTCATCATCGACGCGCATGAGGGAGGTTTCAAGTGTCTTGCTGATCCCGCTCAGAGATTCACCATACATTGCTGCGGTCTTCGAGACGTATCTCTTTCTCCCGGGATGGTTCCCTACAGAATGTGTCTTGGAGAGTGCCGCACGGCGCTGGCTTGACTCATCCGCTAGCTTCTTGCGCTCGGCCAGATCCTTGCGAGCTTATTTGATCAATGTTGCCGCTTTCACTAGATGGTAGGGGTATGCGATTAGGTCCTCCTGAGGGGATCCTTATTCAATCGGTTCGGCTGAGTGTACGGCTGCTTTCGCCTTGAGCCAGGCTGCTCGTGACACTTTGATGTGCTCGCGTTCCCTCGCGCTTTCTTCCGTCTCTTCGGGGTGATCAGTTGATCCTGCCATGCTGACCTGAGCCAGATATGGCCCGTGAGTCCTAGGCGTAGATTGGGGAGCTTTCCCAACCCGAGAGGGTTCTTCTGCAGAAATGGTGTGGAAGTTGCGAGTGTCCAGGCGGATGGATTCGCTGCTTTTTGCTAGGTCGCGACTCGCGTAGTTGGGTAGCGAGCCGACAGCTTCAGGCTTTGAGACCAACTCAGAGTCTGATCCTTCGAGATCGGTTTTCTCGGGGAAGTGCAGGATCCCCGCTTTGTTGGTGTAGAATTGGAAGCTCCCGAACGTCAAGGTGACGCTCTTCTCCAGGTCGCTGAACGCCGGGCGTGACTCCGGCGAGTGGGGTTCGACAATGATTGACCCGATTCGGATCGGATCGGTTGGAGTTGAAGTTCCGGGGCTCCAGCTGAATTTTGGCGACGATGAGGCCGAAGATGCCGTAGATCCAGCGCCCGCCGTTCCCACAGACGGCGCTAATTGTCGAATATGCATCTCAACAAGTCCCTCGGGGTGAACCGAGAAGGTTTCGAGTAGGAGAACGAGTAGGCGCTGGTGACAATCATCGGCTAACAGGGGGCACGATTTACCCAGGTTCGGGGCCCTCGTAGAGGTAAAACCCTTACTCCTGCTTCTGTCAATCTGTATTAGCACGATAGATCGGTTACAGTGGGGGTGCTCAAGTCGAGAGTATATCTCAATCTCAAGGCTTAGGTGGTGCTGTATTGCTTGGTCCCCCTCCCGGTGGTTCTCCTGGCCTTATATAGGCGGCCAGGTCTCAAACCGTCCCCGGGGGGGGGGGTTACAAACCCTAACATAAGTCGGTTACAAGTTTCCTTTCTTAACTCGCAATGCTTTGCGGTTGGGCCTTGATTGGGCCTTCTAGAGCTGTCCGTGGTGTCTCCCTTGGAGCTTGGGTCTTGGGCCTTGGACCGGGTAGGCTCACCCGATAGGTCCAGGATCCATCCCTTCGTCACCCAAGGCATCCTCTGCTTCATCAATAAAAATATCAGGTTTCTTTCAAAACACTATATTTTTATTGCTTCACATGATATGTGTTATTCTTGGAGCGTCATTTTATTTTTATTTCAGTTTGTTTTGTTTTCTTTGCTGTAGATTTTGGTTGGATCCTAGCACTTTTATTTTGGGAGAGACACGCTCCGTTTTCAATGCCTAGAACACTCTAATTTTCACTCTTATTGTTCTGTGAGTGTTCAATTTTTGCTAGTACTGCGTTTAGCTCTTGTTTTTCACTCAAATTTTATTCAAAGCTTGTTGGTTTGCTTATGATATTTTATTAGCCCTCTAGTCTTTGATGATTATTTTCTTTGAGAGTTGTTTCTAATAACTTGATTGGTGTTGGAGAAGAGTAAATTTTTTCATGCTTATAGTGGTGCAATAGGAAGCTTGTTTTGACTTTGCTTAGGATTTGGCATGTCATGTTAGATGTTATTTTAATCGTGTGATTATTAGTTTATGATGTACCATGACTAGTATCAAATAACCGAGAGTGCTTAATGTGCCATTGAAATTAATCATGTGTTGTTTTCTCATATTAAAGCATGGTATTGTGGTCTTTCTCCTTTGAATGTTTTATCTGGATTGACTTGGCGCATACGCACACCATGTTATGACTACAAACAAAGTCACCTACAGCCTTGATGATCATTTAGTTTTTGACTTGTAATATCACTTCATACTTTTATTAATGCGGTTTTGTCGCTATGCATGATTATGGCCGTTATTGCTCTCTTAGTTGGTCGCTCCCAGTCTTTTGCTAGCCTACACCTGTACTCAGTATGATCTCTACTCGTGCATCCAACTCCCAAAAACCAAAGTTTGCCAAATGTGTCCATCATATCTACCTATATGTGGTATTTAACCGTCACTCCAAGTAAATTTCTTGTGTGCTACCTTTAAAACCTTCAAAATTATTAACCTATTTTGTGTTCCTGTTTTAGCTCATGAGGAAGTAGTTTAAAATTTATTATGGTTTGTGTAAAACAAAGTTCTTCTTTATTATTTCACCCGATGATTATGGAATCTATGCTCATCTAAATTTGTAAAGAGTTGGTGCCAATTAATATAATAAAAAGGCACTTCCCCATGGTTTGATAAAAGCTGGTGGGTACCCGTGAACACGGCTAGCCCTGGTTTGTGAAAGAAAGGTGGGGGAAAGTGCATACTAATAAAGCTAAGGGAAACCGCTCTCAAAAGTCTAAACACTTTACTTGACATGGATTATGATAAGTTTTCATTACCATTCATTGACATAGACATACACCTCTCTCAAAATCGTTTTCAATACCTTTGGTTTACCAAATAAAAAGCTCTTTTACATGAGTAATCCATGCTTCTATCTGTGAAGGGCCTTTATTTTACTTCTATGCCGAGTCTTCATCTTCTTACTTTATGCACCAACTAAGAGGGCGTAGTTGTCATTCTAAGTATAATGTGAATAGTCCCAAAAAAATTATTGATTGATTCATGATTGTGGTATTGCTTGCTCTCAAATTATTTGTATCTAGTCACCATTTAAATTTTGAAGGTGTCCTAGCATTTATGTCTTGCTACCACAGGAAGGACTAGCTGGATACCAATTTATTATGTTTTTCTTTAAGATTGAAACAAATGTATCACTTTAAATGCTTCATTATTCATTTTTTTGTGTGTTACTTGTCATGTGCTACATGGTTGCTAAGTTTACATCAGTTGAAATAATATATCATACCTTTGTAAAGTATTTTGATCTCGGCTTGCAATACTTTTACCTAACGTTGATCAAGATTTGTGTTAGCTTCATGTCACCTCAAAATTTGTTTTTTTATCACTTACCTAATCGAGGACGAGCATGAGTTAAGCTTGGGGATGCTGATACGTTGCAAACGTATCTATAATTTTTATGCTCCATGCTTGTTTTATACCAAATACCTTTCGTTTTCCACATGTTTTCTTCCGTTTTCCGCATGTTTTCATAGACTAACCTATTAACAAGATGCCCCAGGCCAGTTGTTGTTTTCTCATTTCATAAAAGTTCTTAAGGAAATATTCTCGGAAAGAGATGAAAATCCACGAAGATCATTTTTTACCGGGAACGAAGACGGAGTCTAAAGAAGAGCCGGAAGGGTGTCAGGGGGCCACCAGGTTGGTGCTAGGCGGCCCTGATGCATGTAAAATGCATACATGAACTAATCATATTTGCATCATATAAGGGTTATATCATTGCTTTATATTGATTTTGGGAATATTTCACAGTTTCCCTATTTTTCTTGAATTAACCCTACACTGGTAGAAAACCCTATTTTCTATATTTTGATGTTTCAAGGACCCAAACGACATCCAAATGACCATTTTTTGGAAGGAACAAAGCGTAGGAGCCAAGGAAACGCACGAAAGGAAGTCCGAGGAGGATTTTTTTTTGGGGGGGGGGGGGAGAGGGGGGTTCCCACACGTCCAGATTTCCTGGCCGTGTGAGAGCAGCTCTCTCCCCCTCCTTGCTCCGATGTCATCCATTTTCATATGCGTGCCTTCGTCTTGACCTAAAAACGGCTATAAATATAGTCCCCTGGCGACTTTCAGAAGGGAGCGTCGCAGAAACACAAAACCACGAAACAGAAGACCTGGAGCTGCAGATTGGAGGGGGAAAACTCCGACAGAGCGCTACGGGGGTGGTCTCCATCTTCTCCAACCCCTCCACCATTTTCACCATGATGAAGGGGGAGTAGTCCACCCCCTCGACTTTGGGTTTGTGGTGGTAACTTGATCTAATCTCTTTACGTATGGTCATTGTTGAAGTCCATATGATGTGCCTTGCATGAGTATGGATCTATCTATGTAATTCCTATGGTGGATATTGTGGTATGGGATGATATTTGTTATGAATTTACCATTGTGTTGGATCTTTTATGACTTGTCATACTTTGGATATATTCTATGATGCATGTGATGGTTTGATTTATGAATAATGCCTTGTTTATCCATGTCATGAGGTGATTGACACCACCAAGTATAGATAGATGAGAGAGATGTGGTCATGCACACGAAATATGAATTATTGCACTAGTGTTTAGAATATTTTCCATTAAGAAGTATGATGTATGTGGGTACGGGATGGCCAATGGACATGTGCATAGGTATTGCGTGACACGGTACCGCCCAACATCCTTTATCCGGGGGTAAAAAGGAAGAAGTATAATGTGTGAGTGATAACAAACCACGCTAGCCTTACGAGGGTGACCTAGCAACACAAATGATTATTTATTTCAACTATGTGTTTTAGGACATGTAGCCTTCATAGAAGTTTACCGTTAAAGCATGACAATTGTGTGTACTTTTTATCTATAACATGATAATCACCATAGATGGCAGAGAGGATTGAGTGAACCCATGAACCCATGTCCATTGTTCCTAAAAGATAAAACCTTTGTCTTGTCCTCTTTCATTGAAGAGGATTGGGACAATTTTACATTCTTCTTTTGTTACATTAAACTTCCATTCATTAAATCAACCATCTTGATCTTTAAAATTTTTTAGTGCATAATCAACTAAAACTTGTGACACTTTAGTTGTAGGGGATAGATAGCTTTTACTTCTTGCTCTTGCGGATCGATACCCTACTTCAACATTGAGAGGTACTACAGTGGTCCCTGCTCTTGGGGGTTATCAGCCCCCCTTGGCCACGCCTGGTGGGCCCTTGGGACCTGGACATCGCCTCTTGTCCCCTCTTTGCCCATAAATTTCCTTCAACACTAAAAATCACGGGGACAGATATATTTTCCACGAAACATACAAAGAGGCGCCATCACCTCAAAAATTCAGTCTAGGGCTTCTGGAGTCCTCCTCCGACACCCTGCCGGACAGGGGGGTCGTCACTGGAGGCCTCTACATCGCCATGATCGCCTCTTGGCAAATGTGTGAGTAGTTCATCTCAGGACTATGGGTCCATAACTCCATATCAGTAGATAGATGGTTGTTCTCTCCCCTATGCCTCCATGTTTAGAGTCTCGTGAGCCGCCTCACATGATCGAGACCACAGTTATGAAATTGTGCATGCTGTGTTTGCTGGGATCCGATGAATCGTGAGATTATGATTATTTTGTTCATGTCAATCTGAGATGCTTCACTTATATTTGTAGATATTTTTAATCTTGTCTTCTAATGCTCTTCGGTGCTGATGATTATCTTGGCCACGTAGTTGTTTTCACCTCCAAGAGAGGGTTTATATGCTAGATAGTGGGTTCATGTCTGCTTATTGCCTGCGCTCGAGTGAGAAAAACGTGCGGGGGGGGGAGGATGTGTTTTTGCCACTCGGGAGAAAACAGAGGTGCTCTTGTCTACGGATGAGAACCACTGCTTACACTATGTATTGGTCTTAATGCATTTGTCTGTTGCACACATAGCAATCACTTTGTTGCTGCAACTTAATACCAAGGGATTTGCTAGATAGCTTTCTTGAGGTGGACTTTTAGATATGGATGCATGCTGAATAGCGGTCCATATGTCTTGACGTAATGCCTACAATGTTAGAACCCGTGAACTATATCTCTTCATAATAGTATTGTTATACATTCATGATTTGTAAATTTCACAACTGTAATTTGTTCACCCAGCATGTTTGTTTTCTTTAGAGAGACACCACTAGTGAACCTATGGCCCCCGGTCCTATTTTCCTCACATTGCAAACTTCTTTTAAGCACTTTTAATCAATGTTTCCTCATCGTTCCATTTTTATTTTGTTACTCTACAAGACTCTATACGTTTAATTCTCCTTTTTTTAGCAAGACCGGAAGATTGACAACCTACCGGAAAGTTGGGGCAAGAGAGAGTTTGCACTTGTGTGTAGGTTCCACACTTGGTCAACTACACACCAGTACTTTTTCTGGCGCCGTTGATACAAGTAACCTTCTTCAAGACTAAAAATTCATACTGTTCGATTTACACTAGACTACGTCATACCTTCCGCTTGGGGTCTACCGACGAGCGTGTGACCACGTCAGCATCAGACCCATATAGATAAAATCATCGACCCTTATCTACTGATGTTAGAAAAATATTTCTAACATACCGGGACATCTCATACCCTTGGTTATATATCCTATAACATTCTGCCTTACACCGGTATTATTTCTCTCTTATAGTAATTTTCCCGAAACGTCTCCGATTGACATTGGACTTGTTTCCGTGATATCGTAATGACATTGATCATTACCTATTGATATCAAAAACATATTTCCGACGTCCTAGGACATCCCATGTCCTCCGCAATCTCTCTTGAATATTAATTCTATGACGCCGTAATTACTCGAATGATATGCTACTCTCCTCCGGACCATCAAATGCAAAGAACAAATTTTGACACCCTAAGTGTGTGACCCCTACAGGATCGATAACTAGTATACATGATTGGAAAACATGTTTCCCAATCATTAATCAAAATCAGGACTGTGGACGTCCATATTTACTCCTACTAGTTATACGAAGAAATCTGCTGAACGTGTTGGTTGTTAAGTAAGCTCCTATTACTTCGTGATACCAATCCATACATCGGGATGATATAAATGATAAGACCATGATTAAACTCTTTAATCACCTTATCACATTATTCCCGAGATTTGGTATGATTTGTTTTACTCGTTACCATGACATAGTATCCCCATGACTAGTCGCATGTCTTTGTCTGTGCGGACTTATTTACCGATACTATTTCACCGAGTGGATCCTTGATTTATCTCTCTGTTAGCTAGATGAGTAGTTCCCGATCTTGAACTATCACAATGAATCAATACTTTTGTGACCACCCAGTGTTAGCCTTTTGGATCACCCAGTTTATGGTGTGATACTTGACTATACCAAAATGACCTTATGGTAAACATCATTGAGTATTCTCATGGTCTAAGGAAGCAAAACAAAACAACCATTATGTGATGATACTATCTATCAAAACTAATCTCGTAGTATCTCAACTACTTAGATCTATCCATCCATAATGTTTAAACAACGTTGTGTTCCCATTAATATGGACATAACTAATGTCCATAACCACGAAAATATGGTCATATAATATTAACGAGTTTGTCTGTGAGACATTACGAAGGGTTATAACGGTGTGTTTATGTTTCTACACATGCGTATGGGTTTCCTCTAAATCTCATATTCAATGATCATATCAGTTATAGCATAAACATAATAATTAATCATGAAACTGATGTATTTTATTGTCTCCTTGGCATACATACCACACCCATTATATTGTATAGTAACTTAAGCTAGAGGTTTTAGCACAAAATTGTTGTCTCTACTTTATGTTATTGTTTTGAAAGATAAACTATAAAGAGACATATTTATCTTAGAATCTAAAAGATTCTGAAAAATTGAGACTTGATCCTAAGATAGAGAAACAAAGTAGTACTTTGTTGGTTGTTCCAATTTCACAATGGAAATCCTCTTATAAAACCACCACATAAGTAACAAAATTATGTTACTAAGAGATATGTGATTCTTAACGAATTCATTCCTTGTTGAATTCAGTGAGAGTATGGTTAGGTTTTGGTGGAATGGTTCTCTAGATAGAAGATCACTACATTTGCTATCTTGGGAAAGACTAGCACAAAGAATCAAGGGAGGCATGGGCTTTCGTGATTTAGAATTATTCAACCTAGCATTGCTAGGTAAACAGGGATGTAGATTTTTTTACTCATCCAGATTCTCTCTGTACCAGGGTTTTAAGGGGAAATTATTTTCATGATACGGACTTCTTGCATGCTACTATGCCTCGAAGTGCATCAGCCACATGGAAAGAAATAGTGCGAGGAAGAGAAGCTCTCATTACAGGGCTAATCAAAAGATTGGGTAGTGGCGAATCTATATCAATTTGGGAGGACAAAGTGGATCCGAGGAGCGTATGCATTGAAACCAATGGGGGAGAAGAGGCATTGCGCCATTAGAAACAGTTTCAGAACTAATTGATAAAGATAATGTATCATGGAAAATATCCCTAATTAGAGATAAATTCCTTGCCTCGGATGCAGAGGTGATTCTACATATCCCTTTAAGAATGAATGGTGGAGCAGATGTTCTTGGATGGAATTTTGAGAGAACAGAATTCTACACCGTGAAATCAGCATACCGAGCCTTAGTGACTCAGAAAGAGTGGTTAGCTCTATAGGAAGGGACGGTTATGGAAACTTCAACGAGTAATGAACAGATGTGGGAATTTCTATGGAAGATCAAAATTTTGCCAAAAGTTAGAGTGTTCTGGTGGCGGATGCTGACAGGTATTTTACCGGATTCAGTCACACTCAAACATCCTCACGTAAAGGAACTTGGTCGTTGTTAAATCTGTTTAGTAGAAGATGAGGACCCATGCGTTAATATCTTGTTCGCACACAAAAATGTTCTGGGAAGAAGCGAGGAAAATTCTTTACTTAAAACTTCCACGTCTACGTCAGGATACATGGTCCAGAGACATTATTTGTGCGCTTCTGCTTCAGTGTCCCCCCTAAACCAAAACGCTGATACAAGGATGGCTGAGATCGCTCCGTACCCTTTCGTTAACATGGACGGCTGTGAAAAATTAAGTCGTATTAAGGTGTAAGCGGCCTGTATAAATCCGCCGGAGTTATTTTAAGTACGAATTTTGTGTATAAGTATTCACACAAAATTCATACATCGACGTGGGCATGTCGTTGCCTCGCATGTGATTAGGAGAGGTGGGCGAATGGTTTATTATTCAGGTATGCTTACTATACATAATATATCCCTATACAGGCAAGTATGGTACACCATATTAGAACAGAAAAAAAATGTAAAATGTCGATCATACCCTTGCACCAAATTGGGGGAGGGGGGACACCGAAGCACAGCCCTTATTTGTGACCAATCATTCACAGAATAGTAAAGATATTTTCGATTTGGTCGTCGAGAAATCACATAATCCATGATGGGGAAAAGTATGACCCGCAACAAACAATGAGAAAGATGAGAGAAGAGTTATATATTATCGAGTTTCAGGGGAATGTCGGTAAACTCACGCCTGGACAACAGTGGCGACCGCCGGACTATGCATGGATTTAAATTAACATTGATGGTGCTATTAATGGGCAGGAGATGACGGGAGGAGGTGGAGGGGTCGCCGGGTCCCATCTATCCTTCCTTGCTGCATGAAATAAACCTTATAGAGTAGTCATTCTGAGGTATTGGCCCTTGGAGATGGAGTGTCGGATATGTACCGTATAGGGGTATATAAGATGGTAGTGAAAGTGCCTGGTTACCAGGGTGGCCCAAGTGGTAGTGGGCTGTGGTCCATTGGGCGGCCCAGTAACCTGACGCACAGAAGCCGGATTCTAGAAGAACCCGGATCACGGCCCGTGTGATCTGGCTTGGAGGAGAAGACGGATTCCTTACTTTCCAAGTTATAGTTACCGTAGTCTTCTAGGTTTCCTATTCTGTAAGCCCTAATCCGGCTATTATATAAAGCCGGACGGGAGATAAAACAAACCAACGAATAACAAGGAAGATATAGGCCAACTCGCCGAGAAGTTGATCCTCTGCGAGTAGCTAGATCCAAAACCTCACATTGTAATCCTGTTTCCAGGCTTTAGTCCTGATTAGTGAGAAGTGCAGGAGTAGGCACGTCGTACTGTCGCGACGTACCGAACCTGGGTAAATCCTGTGTTTACTGTCTGCCACGCGATCCCGTTACCCCACGTCTCTACCGTAGTCTCATGGCACCCCCATCTATGAAAACTACTACGATGTCTCGACAGTTGGCGCCCACCGTTGGGCAAACGACGTCAGGCATGAAGTTCCGATCTGGGATACTTGGCGGAATCGGAAGATCAATCACTGTCGGAAGCTTGGAATTCAATGATGATGTCGGACGCTTCCTCGACAACGGATCCTACATACCGGCGCAAAACCACCTGGTAAGTGCCTGCGTGTTACCGATAGGATCTGCTAACATCTTTATCGGACTAACTGCAGAAGCAATGGGGTTTTGCGGTGGAAGAAAATTTATCCCACCCGCCCTATACCCAGTCGAGGATGACTATGATGCCGGATTCTGCTCAGATCGCCGACAAAAAAGTGACACACACTTTATCGGCATGGTGCAGTCTGAAGTCGCCGAAAACACGGATGATGTAAACCCCGTGCAAGAGGCAGACAAAAACACACCCGTCACAGCAACGGAAGACCCGACACCCGTCATACGGGCGAAAGATCCGACATCCGTCAACGAGACGATGAACTCGGAAGCAGAATCCGTGCTAGCCGCCATTGAGGCGAGATTAGAGTCGGAAACCGGATCAGAGGATTTTGATTCCGAAGACGAAGACGCGGACGCCTTCGAAAGGAAAGTTAAATCTTTTCAAGAGGGATTCCATGAAGTGCTAATGGCAAAACCAGCTGATACCACGGATGTCGGCAGCCAGGAAAGCCCTAAAACCCCTCCGCCAGAGGAAGAGAGAGAAGACGGAGAAACTTCTCCGGTATTTCCCAATGTTAAGGAATTGACAGAGGATGAGCCTGTCAAAAAACCTCCCTCTTCCAAGAAAAAGCATCGTGCTGCTAAGAAACTCCAATACAAAATCCGGAAGAAAAAATCAGCTGATCAAGCTGATGAAAACCTGGAAGTAGGAGATGCTAGCGGAACAAAAACTGCGGAGAAGAAAATCAAAGAAATCCTTGTTCCGCCAATGACGGAACAGGAAGAGCAAGAGCTGTTGCAAACACCAGTGGGAGCAAATGAACCCCCTGAGATGCTGGAAGTCAGGAGGCAAGCTTTCCAAAGGCAACAACAACATCTACTCAGATCTCGGCAACACCGCCAAAAAACCCAGGATGACATTAAGCTCATGAAGGAAGAAATAGAGGAGTACGAGAGAAAGAATAGATCTGGCATTAAACCTACAAGGTTACCCGGAATCGTAAGACCGGAAGTACTGCCGCCAAAAGAAAGGTTTCACAACCCATCTTGGCAAAAGCAGGTAAAAGGCAAAGATGCCAGAGGCGAACCAATTTATAAAACCGCAGCCGAAAACGCGGAAGTAGCGTTCGCCATCCTGAACAATGATCTGTACTCCAACGGTGAAAAACTTCAAGGGGTGTATGCTTTCCTAGGAAAAGCATTGCAACAACAACAGCGGGCCCAAGAGCGATCAGGAAGACTGCAGGATAACTCCGCCCTATGCAAAACAGCTACTTGCGCCGCTGGAGCACCTGGACCAGAGGAACCTGGAGATTCAGACAATTCAAAGGATAAAAAAGAGGATCCAAGAAAAGACAAGAAAAACCCCGACAATAGGGATGAAGCGTCCCGAACCGGATCCCATCCCCCGAAAGGTGGACTTAAACCCCACGATCGGGAAGAAAAATACCGGAATGACGGCAAAATAATGCCACCTCCGAGAAACCCAGCTGAGAAAGCCGGAAGATACGATACACCTCACAGGCGTGAGAGATCCCGGACACCCCCTAAGGATAAAGAAAGGCACAGGAGCAGGACTCCGCCTAATCCAAAAGCACGTGATCATGGAAGAGATAGGTACAATCCCGGAAAAGCGCGCCCGCGCAACAATGGAAAAGAAAGGAGTAGATCCCCTTCTGTCCATTCAGCCGGAAGATATTCCGCACACATTGATAGAGCGGAAAAGGATGATCTATACTTTGGTCCTAAGTGTTTTACTGACAGGATCCGAAGGATAACCCTGCATTCTGGCTTCGCCAAAGTTGGTCCAACCTACCAAAAATATACCGGTAGCACAAACCCGGACACCTGGCTCTCAGACTATTATACAGCCGTCCAAATCAACAATGGGACAGACCTGGAAGCTGTCAAGTTTCTTCCCCTAATGTTACTGGATGGAGCCAGAGATTGGATCAATGGATTACCATCAAGATCTATCGACAACTGGGATGATATGGCTAGAGTATTTACTCAGCATTTCCGGGGAACATACAAACGCCCGAACAGCATCAACCAGCTGAACCGTTGCACCCAATTCGAGGATGAACCATACGTGGATTTCATCTCCAGATGGACAGCAATGAAGAATAGTTGTTCTGGAGTAACTGACGTACAAGCAATGCATGCTTTCGTCAATGGCCTAAAACCCGGACTTGTACCGTTCATGGTTGGTTCCAAGCAGCACAAAGATCTCGGATCTATGCTTACAACCGCCAACGAGCACGCTGCAGCCGAAGACGACATCAGAGCAAGAGGAGGCAATATCGATACACTGATACTTGCTAAGAAAACTCCTCGTTCTGACATAAAAGGAACTCCAGAAACAACGACAAAACCCAAGGAAGTCAACATAGCCTTTGGAAGCGAAAAAGGGAATAAGTGGAAAGGACGCAGCCCAGATCCAATCAATTACACTCCAGAGGAGTGGGAGAGGATTAAGTCGGAACCTTGTGTCCACCATTCACAATTTGGGAAACCCACCCATACAAACGCACAATGCCGGCTGAATAAGCACATGAAAGGCAGTGCAGGATCCGGAAATAAGGGGAAGGGTTCCAAAAGGAAACCCGCCAAACAAAAGCCAGAAGCTGACAAAGAAGACAGTGAATCGGACACTGATGAAAAAATACAGGAACAACAGCGAAAGGGCGAACCCAAATTTCCGAGAGTTGATGGAGAAGCAATGCTAACATTTCTAGCAACTCCGTCAGCAAAGGTGGCCAAAAGAACACTTCGAGAAATAAACGCGGTTGTTCCGGCAACCCCGAAATTCTTGAAGTACTCCAACACACCAATTACCTGGGATCAGTCTGATCATCCCGGGAATATCCCTGAACCCGGCACACAAGCTCTTGTCGTAAGCCCTATTGTCCAGAATACTAGGCTAAGAAGAGTGCTGATGGATGGAGGATCCAGCATTAACATAATGTACCTGGATACACTGAAGCATCTGAAGATTTCCGAGTCCCAGCTCAATTACATCAACATACGCTTCCATGGCATTGTTCCTGGCAGACAAGCACGATCCCTAGGAGAAATTTCCCTAGATGTCACTTTCGGAGATAAAGATCACTTCCGGCAGGAAAAAATATCCTTCGAAGTAGTGCTGTTCGAAAGCGTGTATCACGCAATACTCGGACGTCCAGCTTTCGCCAAATTCATGGCAAGATCCTGTTATATTTATAACAAGCTGAAGATGCCAGGACCCAAAGGAGGAGTAATCACCATAGCTGGTGATTTCAAGCTGGCAAATGAGTTGGAGAAAGAAAACGCCCTTTGCGCTCAGAGAGTCATAGCAAAGGAAGAACTGAAGGAATTGGCCAAGGAGGTATCGCCGACAGAAATGCCGCCAGGAAAAGAAACCCGGAAGCCAACAGACAGCTTCAAGGCGTCCGAGAATACAAGACAGGTAATCCTAGATCCCAAAGATCCGACAAAATTCGTCGTTGTAGGGAATGGGATGACCGACAAATAGGAAGGCGAGCTCATCAAGTTCCTCCGTGAGAACTGGGATATTTTTGCCTGGTGTCCAGCTGACATGCCAGGCGTACCCAGGGAACTTGCTGAGCACCAACTCAAGGTGATTCCAGGATCAAAACCCGTCAAACAAGGTCTCCGTCGATTTGACGGAAGAAGACGGAAGGCTATTGGCAAGGAAATTATCCGGCTTTTAGCAGCGGATTTCATCCAGGAAGTAATCCACACTGAATGGTCTGCAAATCCGGTATTAGTACCGAAGAAAGACACTACTACTCTTAGAATGTGTATAGATTACATAGGCTTGAACAAATTGTTTCCAAAAGATAGGTTTGCGTTACCGCGAATCGATCAAATAATAGATGCCACTGCAGGCTCTGAGCTTTTGTGCTTTTTGGATGCATACTCCGGGTACCACCAAATACGCATGAAAAAGGAAGATCAAATTAAGACTTCTTTTATAACCCCGTACGGGACATATTATTATGTAACCATGCCATTTGGCCTGAAGAACGCATGTGCAACCTACCAGCGTTGCATGCAACGTTGTTTGCATAGTCAGATTGGCAAAAATGTCCATGTTTATGTGGACGACATTTCTGTCGTAACCAAGGAAAAAGATACACTCCTTGATGATCTGCGAGAAACTTTCGAAAACTTGCGCACTTACAAGATGAAGTTAAATCCATCTAAGTGTGTATTCGGGGTTCCCTCAGGAAAACTTCTGGGTTTTATCGTTTCTCACAGAGGAATAGAAGTTAACCCGGAAAAGATAAAAGCCATCTTGAACATCTCGAAGCCTACGTGCGTAAAAGATGTCCAAAGATTGACGGGTTCCGCCGCTGCCGTCAGCAGATTTATTAGTAGGCTGGGGGATAAAGCCCTACCACTCTACAAGTTGCTGAAGAAATCCGACAAAGTCAAGTGGATAGCAAAAGCATTGGAATATCTAGAAGTTATGTTTCTTCCGTACTTAGTTCAATTTCTATGTAAACATCTTTTGAGATCATGAAATAAAGTTGTCGGAATTTTGGTATCCATGTTTTTTCAGTACAAAGCATGATTCCACCTTATCTATTTCCCAATGATCTTACAAAATACTCAATGTTAACCCGAATTGTGCCTGCGTACTCGGCGTTAAGAAACTGAATGATTTTTTAGCCTGCTAATGGCTAAAGGAAACTTGAATTGCCTGCGTGCCCAAGTTTCATTTAAAATTCATTGCTTTTCTAAGCATTTTCTGATTGCTTATATGTTGGGTCACTGGAGCTAGTTAGTAAAAAAGCCTTTAGTATGATCCATGTTTCCGAGTTTTAACTGATTGGTTATACCCAGTTACTCGACATGACGATTCATAATGCTATCGAGCCATTTCAAACACTAAGGACAGTCAAAACACATATGCCAGAGAACTTAGAAGTTAAAGGAATAATAAAATCCGAAAACTTTGCAAAGAATTTCATAATTAAGATTGCAAAAGGCAGAGTTTTCATTCATACAAATAGAAACATTACATTTTGGATTACATTGTAAGAACAGTAATGCTCCTATTGTCTACTTCCGCTATCCAGGTTCAAGGTAGTCCTTCAAGCATCCGACTCCTCATCGCTGCTGTCGTCCTCGGGGATTGGAGGGATCTCCTCTTCTGGATAATTGACGGAGATATTTACCATGGAGGCAATCTGGGTGGCGTGGCCTTTGATTTCATCAAAGATGGTATTTCGTTGAGTATCCGTGTATCCTTGAGGGACACCGGACGCCACGCGCCAAGATTTAGCACCAGGGTAGTGCATGCGCATAAGGCCGAGTGCCATGCGCGCACCACCCTGTGCAGCGGAACGCAGGATGGAATCCCTGGATTCCGCCACCTCCATGATGGCTCCCGGAAGTTTTTCAACCTCCGAGAACTCCCCAGTCCTTGCGGGAAGGAACTTATTGACCAGCTGCATTCCAGCAGCCCGGATCGAAGTCCATGTCTTCCCAAAGGCTCGGATTCCTTCAAGCCGAGTGCCATCTGGGGTATCTCCTGTTTTTCCAACAAAACAACCAAAAGGGTTAGGTGAAAAACAGAGAAGAAAAGCAAGATATGGAAAAATGGTAAAGGTATCATAAAGTTACCGATAAGCTTGTCGATCTCGGAGACTTCCTCCAGGCGAAGGTTCAGAGCATTTTCTAAATCCTGAATGGTAGATTTATCCTTCTCCGCCTGCTCGGAAGCCTTGGAATTGGCAACTCCAAGGGCCAAATTGCCTTCACAAGATTCTTGTGAAGATCCAAATTCTCCTTTCGGAGATTCTCGGCATTGCCGGCATCTTCAGCTATCTGCTTGGCCTTAGCCAAAGCAGCTGGAAAGCAAGGAAAATTCCGAGTTTAGAAAATTTCCGGAATAAGTACTTAGACAAAAAATTGAATCGAAAACTTCAGAGGAAAAATGTTTACCTGCTGTTTCCGACAAAGCGAGCTGAGACGATGCCAGCTCCGCCTCTCTCTCCTCAAGAATAGAAAGAAGATTTCTAACCTCTTTATTCTTGATGGAGAGTTTGTTGAAAACTTCCATGTTAATGGCTTCGGCGGTTTGCTGAAACATAGCAAGGAAAAGAATGATTAATAAAAACATTAAAGCAAAAAATAATACATTTTATTTAATGCTTGGGGGCTAGAGTTACATACCTGGCTCATTCGTTGCAAACCCGCCAAGTTTTCATTGAACCCTTTTGCGTATTCCGCAAAAAGGGTTCCGGCCGCGCTTAGGCCGTCATTGATAATCTTGAATTCCTTGTCAAAGGTGGGAATCTCCTCGTCGAATGTCCGAGAAGGTTTTCCCACCTCTGGAGCCGCCCTTTCCCTCGTGTCCGTGTTCGACACAACAGGCTGGCTGGGCTCTAGTGGCTTGGTGGTGGGGGCTGCAGCGTGCTCTTCCGCCATTGTGGATGGTGTATCTGGGGCGATGACGGGAGAAGGTTGCTGCCTCGGCTGGAAACAACTTTGTGTTTCTTCAGCTTCTTCGGCTTTAGGTTGGAGGGAGGCAGGCTGAAAACAAAAAACCCGGAAAAGTTAAAACTCCGAAGATGGAAGAAAAATTTCCATGTAAGAAAAGAACCCAGAAGAAAAGAACCTGGAAGTGGCGACGGGGATCCCGTCAAGGTCGATAACTTCCTCAGAGGAAGAAATCTTCTTGCGCTTGCGCCCACCAGTAGTGGCAGTACGCAAGGCATCCAGCTCAGCTTCGGAGGCTAACTCCGAGTCTGGAAGTTCAGCGAACTGTCGAAAAAACAAATCAGAGTCAGAAGCAAGAAAATCCGAGAAAGAATGTTAAAACTATACCCAAATGACGGAAAAAATACCTTGGGAGCCGGATTGTCGGCCGTGTACATCGGCCGACTCGCTTCGTATTGGTCGCGGGATGCGACCAACTGGTTTGCGCGCCGTCGAAGATCCCTTGGAGACCAATCCTTGATGGATGTCCGCATTGGGTCGTTGGCTCCCGTGTATTCGCACAAGAGGCGGCCACCGTGATTGGCCAACGGCTGGATCCGCCTATTTAACCAGCAAAGGACCGTGTCCATGCCAGTTAGAGGTGGATCAGAGGAGGTGAGCTTGGCGATGCGCCGCTTGATCCTCAGAAGATCAAGCGGCAGAACCTGGACGGCTTCCGTTCCCCAATTGTCTTGGGGAATGGCAGCAGTGTTGGAGAAAGGTGGAACCCCGATGGCCTTTTTTGGGAAAGGCACATCGGGATGGTAGAAGAAAGAACCCGTCCAAAATTTGACGGATTCTGATGTCTTGATCTTGGGGAACCAATCTTCCCTAAACCTCCGAAGAGTAAAGGAGATGGTCCCGCAAGTCGAGAGTGCGCCCTCCGAGGAGTTCCGCTTAACCAAGAAACAATACATCCAGAAATCTAACCTAGGCTCTAAACCTAAGTAACCCTCGAATAGGGCCTGGAACCCGGCCATATAAAGAATGGAGTTGGGTGGCAGGTTATGGGGTTGGATGTTGTAGTGGGAGAGGATTTGGAGGAAGAAAGCGGAAGGCGGAAGCCCCATACCTCTCAGGAGGTGGGAAGAAAGAAGAACCCTTTCGTCGTCTCTCGGCGTTGGCTCGTTCTCGTCTTCAGGGAGCCGCCATTTCCCTTTGAGAATCAGGCCCTCCTTTTCAAGGTTTGGAAGGAGAGCTGGCGGAATGCTGCAGGCAATCCAATTGCCTGCAGTTTCCACCTCTTCCTCCGCTCCGGCGGCGGCGGACGCGGCGGCTTCCGCAGCGGCGAGCTCGTCGCCGAGGAGCTGGATCTTTTCCTCCGCCGTTTCGGGTGCAAACGGCGGGGAGGGTGCGGAGGTTGAGCCCGCAGCGTTCGCGGCGATGGAAAGATCCTCTCCGCCCGCCGCAGAGGCCGCGGTCTTTTCCGGCTCGTCGCCGGCGTGCTGAGGGGACCCGAGCTGCGGATCCAGATCGTTGATGATGTCGTCGACGGTGAGCGCGGCGGAGCGAGTGGGAGACGACGGTGAGGTTGCCATTTGGTGGCGGCGCGTTGCGCTGGTGCTCTGGGTGCGTTCGTGCGCTCGGGATGGTTCTTCGCTCGGGAGCTTGTGCGCGGCAATGGCGTGACAGTGAGAGTGCGGAAGGTTTTTGACGAGGACGAAGACGGCTATTTATAGCCAGAAATCCGTCAAGATACGTGCCAACGGCTATTTTGACCGTTGGATGATCAACGCGTGTCACTCGCCGGAAAATCCGGGAAATGAAACGACAGGGTAATGATGGTTATCTCCTCGTTTCCCGCGAGAATCTGTCAGAGATATGTTTCTGGGTTTTCCGAGTAAAACCCAAACGTCCCTTACGTCAGCATGATTAAGTGCGCCGACGTAAGAAGTTCCTTCTCCACGAAGGATCGTGAGAGAAAAGCCGGATTTTCAGGATTCCGAGTTTCACGTTACCATCTCTTTCAAAAGAAGAAGAATAAGAAGAATCAAGACTGCTGATTGAAATTTCTCGGACAAAGCACATTTGGCGGAAGACGGCAAATCAGAGTTTTAATCCTTCTTGGGGGCTACTGTCGGATATATACCGTATAGGGGTATATAAGATGGTAGTGAAAGTGCCTGGTTACCAGGGTGGCCCAAGTGGTAGTGGGTTGTGGTCCATTGGGCGGCCCAGTAACCTGACGCACAGAAGCCGGATTCTAGAAGAACCCGGATCACGGCCCGTGTGATCTGGCTTGGAGGAGAAGACGGATTCCTTACTTTCCAAGTTATAGTTACCGTAGTCTTCTAGGTTTCCTATTCTGTAAGCCCTAATCCGGCTATTATATAAAGCCGGACGGGAGATAAAACAAACCAACGAATAACAAGGAAGATATAGGCCAACTCGCCGAGAAGTTGATCCTCTGCGAGTAGCTAGATCCAAAACCTCACATTGTAATCCTGTTTCCAGACTTTAGTCCTGATTAGTGAGAAGTGCAGGAGTAGCCACGTCGTACTATCGCGACGTACCGAACCTGGGTAAATCCTGTGTTTACTGTCTGCCACGCAATCCCGTTACCCCACGTCTCTACCGTGGTCTGATGGCACCCCCATCTATGAAAACTACTACGATGTCTCGACATGGAGTCATTTTGTTTTTGCAAGTTTACGGGGCTTCTCTCATGTGGTGATGGAGATGAATAATTTAGAGGTTGTGAACCTTTGTTCGTCACGTCATATAGATCGATCAGTTGTGTCATATAGATCAATCAGCTGTGGCGCCAATTTTTGTTGAAGTTGGGAAGCTAGTTTTCGTCTTGACTCCTTCTCTGTTCGACACGAAAGGGGATCAGCAAACAATTCGGCTCACATTTGTGTAAGATTGCTTGTCGCTAGTACTTTCTCCATTCCATATTACTTCCTCCTTCTCAAAATAATTTTCTTAAATTTAGACAAAATTAGATGTATCTAACACTCTAAACCATCAAAATTCTCAGCAACCTCTTCACTAAAATTATCAGCAACTTCCTCTACATCTAATTTTGTCCAACTTTGAGAAAATTATTTTGAGACGGAGGGAGTAGATGATATTCAAATGATAGCTCAGACTTTCTTGTAAACAGCATGCGTGCCGAAACTTCTAGTACTCCCTCCGATCCATATTAATAGGTGCTGAAATGGATGTATTTAGACATGTTTTATTGCTAGATACATCCACTTCAGCACCTATTAATATGGATCGGAGGGAGTACTAATAAAACCTCCCGAAATTTACCCCAAAAAGAAGAAAGGTAAAACCGTGACGACCTGACAGCATGGCAAATGGAAAAACATAACGCAACGGCATCCGTATTCTGTAGCTCCCATACAGCATCGCGCGGGACGTACTGTGGCAATCATGCAGAAAAGGCCAGCGTCCTATCCTGCAGCGCAGAGAGCAACCATTGCCGCCGAGTGCGAGTGGTTGGTTGCTCCGGCCAGGGCCAGCCATAGCTTCACTCCTCGCTCCAGCAAGAATTTACTCCTAGCACCAGACGGTGCTGCGAACTGATTGCCCGCGCTGGTGTGGTGGCTCCCCAATAATTCAGCGCCCAGCTCCAGCCTCTCCCTGAATCCTGACAGTAAAATTTACTGCACTCTGTAGACACAGCAGAGCTAGCCACACCTACACGGTGATATGCAGATGCCCAACAGTCACTGCACGTTGCTCGTTGCTGGGTTCGTCTTCATGGATGGCACATGCTACTGGTTCAGGCACTCCTAGGTCAAGATCCCGGCCGGCCAAACAGCTACCTGCGCGCTAGCTAGCTTGCTTGACAAGATGCTCTAGGTTTGTTGCATTCACCCACTCCCTCTGCTCAAGGTCTCGCTCAGGTTCAAACTTCGAGTAAAACTTAAACAAACCCATGGTGTCTCGAATTGCAGCAGGTCGATCTACTGGTGAAAAAACACAAAAATAGCCCTAGAGACAAACTTCATCACAAAATGAACTCAGTAGTAATTTTTTTTCGAAAGTGACCTTTTAGGGTAGCGGCCAACGCCTTGGCGCGGTGGTCAACAGGGCAACGCCATGGAGCCCGGCGCGGAGAGTGAGGGGGCAGCGCCCCTCGCCTCGGCGCCGTGCCCCCTAGGAGCTACAACACGCTCGCGACATGGACGCCGGCGACGGTGCCCATGAACCAGCTGATACGGGACGAGTCCTCGGTCTCGAATGCCATCTTAAACCGTATCCTGGGGCACCACTGAGCCTGCATCGCCGTGCGCACTGTTGCAGCGCGCACGCAGAACTCCGGCGTGCTGGCGCGCGGGTACTAGACGGCCTCGAACGGCTCACCGCTGCCCGCCAGCCTCGCCGCCTCGAACACGTCCTCCGCGCGCACCTTGCCACGACCTTTCGCCGCCCCGCACAGGCTCGCATTGCCTCGCACCGGGCCCGCGTACGGGTCCCAACCGGGCAAGGAGCCCTTCTCGGCACCGCAGAACCCGCGCTTGGCACGCCGGATGCCGACGTGGAGCTCCCAGCCGTCGCCGCGGAGGAACACGACGGAGTCCCCAGCCACGAGCTTCTTCTGGTTCACGAACGCGCTCCACCCCGTGGTCAGAAGGTGCCGGCGCGGGGTTTCCCGGTAGATGTGCCGGAACTTCCACGCAGCCCCGTGCACGTCCTTGGCGATGACAGTCTGCACGGGCGGGTCGGCGGCGTAGTCCAGCCGCGGAAAAATTGTCTCCGCGCAGTACCTTGGCACCGAGAACCCTCCGCCGTTATTAGCGTCGGACTGTGTGAGCGTCTTGGCGAACGACGCCGGCTTCTCCTGCCCGTCGTCATCCGCGGCATCCGGGATTTCGGCATCCGCGTCCGTGGCGTGGAGCGGGGCGAGGCGGATCCTGGCAAAGACCTCGTCGGTGTCCTTGTCGGCCATGTATCGCACGGCGGTGACGCGGCAGGGCACGAGCGTCGGGACGCGCGTTGCGGAGAGGTCGGCACCGGCGGCGTGGCCGAGCGCGTGCTCGGCGTGGCCCTGCGTGGCCGAGTACGCTGGAGCCGAGCGAGGGCACGGTGCACATACCGCCCGCGCACGCTAGCCACAGCTGCCTGTCCGAGAACGTGATCATCCGCAGCAAGTTGGGTTGTTTTTCTTGGAGTGGCGGTGGTGCGCCGGCTCAGTTACTGTTGTTCTTCTTCACAATTATCCGGCTGAACACCGCGGAGAAGGCGAGGAACGACGCGGCGATGAGCGACGCGGTGGACGCCGGCAGGTACGCGTACGCCCAGGCGTACATGAGGTTGTCGGCCGCGCTGAGGAGGCCGAGCAGCGCGTACCAGAAGCAGAGCCCGGGCGGTGGCGGCCACGTCGGTGACGCCCCGTCTAGGAATAAGTAGCAGCGTAGCAGGAGCAGCGCCGGGATGGGCCAGCCGGCTACGGCGGACCACGACAGGATCCATTTGCTCTGCCCGCCCCCGTTGTAGTAGACCCGCGAGAGCAGGCTCGACGCCGGGAATGCGGTGAGTATCGCGCCGGCACTGAGCGCGAGGAGGGACCAGAAGGATGCCGGCTTGCTGTGGTACGCCGCCGCGGAGGAGGCGATGATCTTGGACGCTTTCTGGCGCAGGGAAACGTTGTTGGGGTCCGAGGTGAGAGCAGAGTCTGACGAGGGCTCAGTTACTGAGCGTGTTGTAGCTCCTAGGGGGCACCGCGCCGAGGCGAGGGGCGCCGCCCCCTCACTCACCGCGCCGGGCACCATGGCGTTGCCCCGTTGACCACCGCGCCAAGGCGTTGGCCGCTACCCTAAAAGGTCAGTTTCGAAATTTTTTTACTTCTGAGTTCATTTTGTGATGAAGTTTGTCTCTAGGGCTATTTTTGTGTTTTTTCACGATCTACTGGCTCGAGGGCAGGTAAGGTCAGAGCTCGAAAGGTGCGAAATCGTGGTGCGTGCGAGTTTGTGCGATTCTTGACCCCTTGACCATGAACAATGCTCGTCTGGCATGGATGAACGGCTAATCTCGGCTATGTATGAGTGCCCTGGTAATCGTGGTGGGCATGCATCTTGCTGCACATTAAGCCTGTAGAAGTCTGTACAACGGGATGCCAATTCAGTAATACTAACATTTTTTTTTTAGAAACGAGGCAAAAGTTTTGCCTTTATATTGATATATAGAAGAAGCAGGACGAGGGCTAAAAAAAAAAGGTACAACTCAGTCGACGACCATGTTGCCTTAGCAACCATAATCGACACTAAACGGCGGAGGCAAACTCACGCAAGACGAAACCCGGAGCCGCCGCTCCGACATCCACGCCGACCCCGAGGCCACGCCGCTAAACTAGTCGACGACCATGTTGCCCTAGCAACCATAGCCGACACCAAACACGGCGGAGGCAGACTCGACGCAAGGAGAAATCCGGAGCCGCCGCTCCGACATCCACGCCGGCCCCAAGGTCGCGCCCCGAAACGAGCCGACGACTATGTTGCGCAAACAACCCTAGTTGATACAAAAACATGGCGGAGATAAACTCAATGCAAGTCGAAGATCCGGAACCACCGCTCCGACGTCCACGCCACCACCTAGCCGAAGTCGAAGAATCGCCGCCGCCCACCACCAACCCACAGCTCCCCCGAGTAGGTGACGGAAGCTTCCCGACAACGCCTCCAAGAAGGGATCACGATGACGGTCTGCCGCCGCTGCCGGCTCCAACCGAGACCGGAGAAGACTTTCGCCCGAGCTCCACCACCCGACCACACCCTCCGCGCGTCCGACGACCTCCTCACCCGCCCATGGCAGCCACCAGGCCGGCGCAACTCCAAGGAGAACTCGCCCGCCCATGGCAGCCACCGCCTGCATCACCTTCGCGCCGACGCAGCAACGCCCCGCTGCATCCAATCACCGCTAGGGCCCGCCAAGCCCATCGGGCGAGCAGCCTCCCTACAGGCAGAGCCGGCGGCACCCTACCACCACCACACCACCTCGCAGTCCGCCCGCCGGCCCCAGCGCTGGACGTCGACGCCTCCCGAGCCCGCCGGTTCCGCTCCCCAACGCCCCCTCCCCCCTCCCCCCGGGGCAGTCCTCCAACGCGCGGGAACCGCCCCGGGCCAACATTTGGCAGCAGCGGTGGGTGCCGCCACCACCGCGGACAAGGCTGGCGACGACAGCGGCAGGGCGAGGGCACCGGACGGAGAGGAGAGGGCGGGGCAGAATCGCTCCCTGGCGCCGCGGGGGGCGACGCGAGGGAGAAGCTCGTGGTCGTGTTTAGCCGTCAATTACTTGTAATACTAACATGAAATGAGAAATGTGGAAGGTACTGAGTATTAGTACTACTAATTTACACCGCAGATGATGAAGCAATGCAAATCCACAAGTTTTTTAGATAAAAGGTAATAATGCCCGACTTTTCCCAAATCTACAACTGCAATGCAGAGAACTGCTGCCCGCTAATTAAGCCCATCTTGATGGAGCATTCACTCTTGCAAAATTGTCCGTCCTTGCCACAGATGCCCTGTACTTTCAATGCACATTTAGATGCTCATAATTCATTTACTCTCGAGTAGTGATTATAGCAATACAGGCCCTAAATCTGCAACAGTGTGCATCTGACCGTGCCGCCCAGCTGAGGAGATTAGCAAATAGTACCAGGACAGCATTCAAGTACAGTACAATGGTGGAGTACCGTTGTGCCATGATCACCCACTAATTGCCAAATAAACGTACACCGGAGCCCGGCGGTGGCCATTCAGGCCAGTACACTGTTCGAAATTATCTCTTCGTCCAATTGCCCAAGAAAAAACAAAGTGCACAACAGACAGTGTATCCATCCAGCAAGACGAAGGGTCCCCTTCTCATTATCCGGGACAGATTTAAGTAGTAAAAGAACTGGACACTAATCATTTTGTGCCGAGGAAAAGAACAAGCTAACGGTCATGAACCATCATCATTTTCCCCAGATCCTCTTGAGACCAATCGAGATAGCAAAATGCAGACAAGATGTACAGCGCAGCACAGCATTACAAAGATCTAGCAGGCATGTTAAAAATCGATATTAAAGACAAGATCCCAAGCAGGAAGCCAAGCAGGCCCCCACACGAATCAATTTCCTAACAGAGTACACGGAGAGTACAGAGCAGCCAAGAAACACACCCGTATCCTGCATCAGTAGCCGTTGCCGCGGGAACCCCACATGCGTGCCCACTAACCTCAGCAACGTGCCATGGCAGGAGCACCACATGGTCCATTGCTTCCCAGCACTGACACCACCCTAACCACGAGATTAGAAACCCCAACGGCTACTTCCCCCACTTGCCTTTGGGCCAGCCTCATTCCTTGGCGGGCACATGCGGCTGAGGCGCCAAAACACTAATCTGGACTAAGAAAAGAATTACAGAAAAAATGGTACAAGCTACTGAACTGAATCTGACAATGCCGGCTGAGGGATTCCGGAGAGACTACGCCGGTGATGGCTGGGTTGTTGGGTCGGCCGAGGAAGGGATGTCCGGACCGACGCGGCAGCCCTCAAGCATGAACACCACATCGCCCATTGCTGGACGGTCCAGTGGGTCGGAGGCGGTGCAGAGTAAGCCGACCTTGATCCCCAGCAGGAACTCCTCCCACTCTGATGACTCTGGGTCCAGCTCCAGCAGACCCGGCTCGAGCAGCTCGGCCACTGCCCCGCGCTGCAGCTGCCGCTTCACCCACTTCACGATGTCTTCGTCCTCACCGGCGAACATGCCAGGGCGCCGGCCAGTGAGCAGTTCCAGTAACACAATGCCAAAGCTGTAGACATCACCTTCCCGTGTAGCCTGTCCAGCAGTCGCAGCGTCTGGGGCGACATAGCCGAGCGAACCAACCGGTGTTGTAGCAGATGTGGATGCAGCGGCCGCGGCTGCGGCGGCGCCTGCAGTCACCACCATTGGCTCCAGACCGAAGTCAGACAGGTGTGGCTCAAAATCAGCATCGAAGAGGATGTTCTGTGGCTTTACATCTCCATGGATGACACCGGACTGATGGAGGAATGCAAGGCCACGGGAGACACCGAGGGCGATGAGATGCCTCATTGGCCAGTTGAGGATGTGGCCGTCCTGGTGAGACGCTTCTTGGAGCAATGTGGCAAGGTTGCCGTTGGGCATGTAGTCGTATACCAGCAGACGAACATCCGGTGGAGGCCCGGCGTAGTAGCCACGCAGGACAGTGAGGTTTCTGTGCTTCACCCTGCCAAGAGACTCGGCCTCTTTCCTGAACGAGCCCTCCTCAACCACCACGGCACCATCGGCTGAGGTCGAAGGAAGCCGCAAGATGGCCAGCACAGTTCCTTCACTGTAACAGGCCTTGAACATGAGACCATGGCGGCCACGGCTAAGCACATTCTCCTCATCAAACTGCCGTGTCGCCTCCACCGTGTCTGCATAGGTGATCCTGGAATTGAACATGATCAGCTTTGTCTGGCTCTCTGTGCTTGTGCCACTTGACCCGCTGCCCCGTCCAGGGCTGCGTCGCCTCTTCTTGACACCATCACGCTTCTCAACAAACCTGCGCCTCCACCTCAGCAAGCTGAACACACAGCAGCAGCATAACAATAGAAGGAGCAATGACGCAGCAGCCACGGCACCTATCACAAGAGCCAGGCGCTGCAGCCTCTGTCGCCTTCGGTGCCGCCTGTATTCACTGCATTCGCTCTCCAATGGTGCACCACAAAGATCTGTGTTGGAAGCAAATGCTGAGGGAGTGCCAAAGCGGGAGCCAAGCATTGCCGGTATCTCTCCGGTCAGGTCATTGTGCGACACATTGAATGCCAAAAGGCCTGGAATCTGAGCCAATGGAACAGGGATGCTGCCTGAAATGTTGTTGGACGACAGATCAAGTGTCTGCAGCTTCGAGAGGTTGGCAAGAGAGGCCGGTATCTCGCCGCCAAGATGGTTGTCATCAAGCTTGAGAGTAACAAGCGACGAGCAGTTGGAAATCTCTGGTGGTATCTTGCTGGACAGCTGGTTGTGGCTGAGGTCAAGCTCCTCCAATTCGCCAAGCCGTGAGAGATCACTTGGAATTGGCCCAGTCAGATGGTTGTCACTGAGATCAAGCACGGTCAGGTTGGAACAATTGGCGAGCTCTGCGGGAACCTCCCCGGAGATGCGGTTGTGGGAGGCCGAGAGCACCTGCAGTGATGCCATGTACCCATATGTAGCTGGGATTGACCCTGAGAAAGAATTGACCGAGATGTTGAGGTGCCTCAGACTCCACAGACTGCTGAACCCTTCCGGAACATCACCTGAGAACAAGTTATCAGCCAGAGAAACATACTGCAGCTGTGGCAAACCGAAAAGCTCCGCTGGGAGATTGCCTGAGAGGTTCTTCTGACCAGAGAGATCAAGAACTCGCAGGTTCAACAAGTTGCCAATGGTAGCCGGGATGCGGCCTGAGAAAGCATTGCCGGTCAAATTCAAACTCTGGAGAGCAGGCAGATTACCAATGGCAGGAGGAATTTCGCCAGTTAGTTTGTTATCAGAGAGCTCCAAGAATGTCAGGTTGGCCAGCAAAAAGAGCTCATTGGGCAAGCCACCAGTGAGCCGATTCTTCGGTATCGACAATGTTTCCAGCCAGGAGAGATTCCCCAAAGCTGCCGGGATCTGGCCAGCGAAAGAGTTCCCACCAAGATAAACCTCTCTGAGCCGCCGGAGACCGCCAAGAGCTGCGGGAACCTCGCCAGAGAAGCTGTTTTCCTCGAGAGCAAGCACCTGGAGCGCACCGCATCTGCCAATCTCCGGAGGCACAGTGCCGGTGAGAGCATTGCCTCCAAGGCGCAGCTCCTGTAGCGAAGTAAGCTGCCCGACCGCCGCCGGCACATCGCCGGTGAACGCATTGCCGGAAAGGTTGAGCACCGTCAGGCCCTGAGCCTCGACGAGCCATGTGGGGAACGGACCGCCCAGCTTGTTGCCCCCCAAGTCGACGACCTGGAGGTCCTTGCCGAGCCTGCTCGGCACGTCGACCATCGAGAACTGGTTGCCGCCGAGCTGCAGGATGCGCAGCGAGGAGTTCCTCTCGCCGCCGAACGCGGCGGCCGGGATGGCGCCGGAGAGCAGGTTGCGAGACACGGAGAGGATCTGCAGCGAGGGTATCGCGGCGACCGCGGCCGGCAGGATGCCGCGGAGCGCGTTCCCCTGCAAGCTGAGGTGGAGCAGTGCGGAGCAGTTGGCGAGCGCGGACGGGATGGTGCCCTCGAGAAGGTTCCCGTCGAGCCAGAGGTAATGCAGGTCCTGCAAGGCCCCCAGCGACGCCGGCACGGTGCCCCGGAGGCGGTTGAAGTTGAGGTTGAAGTGCTGGAGCTTGGCCGCCGAGGCGGCGACGCTGGGCGGGATGGTGCCGGAGAAGGCGTTGGAGGAGAGGTCGAGGTACTTGAGGCCCGGCGGGAGCGCGGCCGGGACGGGGCCCGAGAGGAGGTTGGCGGAGACGTCGAAGGTCTCGAGGGCGGTGAGGTTGGCGAGGAAGGACTGCGGGATGGGGCCCGAGAGCGCGTTGCCCTGGAGGTAGACGGCGCGGAGGGCGGCGAGGCGGGCGAGCGCGGGCGGGATGGCGCCCGAGAGCGCGTTGGAGCGGAGGCTGAGCTTCTGGAGGTAGGGCAGCGAGGCGAGGGCCGGGGAGACGGGGCCGGCGAGGCGGAGGCGCGGGAGCTGTAGCTCGACGACGCGGCCGGCGGAGGCGCAGGCGACGCCGCGCCAGGAGCAGGGCGCGGAGGGCGAGGAGGCGTCCCAGGCGGACATGGCGGCGTATGGGTCGCTGAGCGCGGCGCGGAAGGCGAGGAGCGCGTCGATCTGCGCCTGCACCTCGGCGGTGCGCGCCACGGGCGGGGACGGGACGGGAGTCGTGGCCGCCCGCGCGAAGGGCGTCGACATGGCCACCACGATGAGCAGGAGAAGGAGCAGCCGTGGCGGCGGCATCGCGGGGGGAGGCAGGGTGGAGCGGACCGCTTTGTCGCGCGGTCTTGTCATCATCGGCTTGACGGCTTTGGCATTTAGGCTTTCATGGGGAGCGAGCGAGAGAGGGAATGGGAGGAGACAATGTGGGTTTGCGTTTGCATTTGCAGGGGAAGGGAGGGGAGGGGGGAGAAGAAAAAGGAGCGGTTTGGGGTTTTGGACGGGTTTGGGTGGGTTTCGAGGCCGTTTTTTTTTTAACTCGTGGGTGTATGTGTGTGTGCGCGTTTTCTTTTGTTTCCGTCTCCCCGCCTTTTCTGCGGCTTCTCTCTCATCTGAACGGTAAAAGCTGCAAGAGAGAGAGCGCGCGCGCGCGCGCTTTATGAGGTGTTTAGTTAACGTTAAGCGCGCATTTACGTGCGCGACGACAGGCTGTCAATGCCTTTTCTACTGCCTCGCGCGGCTCTCCGCCGGTGGGGCCAGGGAGGGTAAATCCGGACGCAGGGTGTCAGTGGCGCCGTCTGAGCCGCGGGCCCGGTGATCACGAGTTACTTGACCGATGAACCGAACCAGGCCGAGTTTACCGAGCAAGTTTAGTGCTAATGCTGCAATGAGCAGACGATGCGTACTCTGCTCTCTGTGCTCTGCTCCCTCGGCAAAGGCAGATCTGGGTCATGTTCTCTCTCATGGTCTGCATAATGACTTTTATGGTTAATTCATCCATTATTGGTGTGTTAAGGAGCAGTGTTATTTATGTTGGCTAACCAGCGCTGCTACACATGCGTACAGTGCAACATGTGAATCATTGTCTGTCTGGGCCTCTTCTCAACAAACTAGATATGGGATGGACAATCACCAAAATCACATCGGAGAAGATGGCAGCTGATCTAGCTCTACGTGGAGGGCCGAATAGAAATTATTGTGATGGCCTACATTTACCAGCCCTTTTTTCTTTTCAGCCGCGAGTTTTACCCATGCTGCTGGTCATTGGTCAATTGGATAAATCCTAAAAAATACTGCTGGTCAAATGGGAGGCCGGGATAAGGGGGAAAACAATAGCCCATGTCGCCAATTTTGTAAGGATCGTACGTAGTATACGTTACTCCTACTACTACTATTACAAGGCGACAAAATTCAAGGACGTGAACATGGTAACGGGAGCAATAAAGAGAGGAGCTGAAAATACAGGTGACGGACGGATGGTACTAATCCACAAAGATTTGTGCTGCTATCTCTTCAAGAGAAGAGATATACTACCTCCGTTCACAAATAGATGACTTCCATTTGTCTAAATATAAATGTATGTAGATGACTGCCAGTACGTACGTTAGTGGTCCGATAAACCATGAAGTAGCTAGGAGCTTCTCAGTATAAGAACTTACAACCATGTCATGTGCAAATTGTGGCTTAGAGCTGGCCGAAAATATCTTTGGCACTCGAGACTCTCGGCTCTCTACAATCGTTTTATCTTAGCGCTATCTAATTGCTGAGTTGCTGAGAAGGAAACATAAAAAAAATCGTTTTCTTTAAACAGGGAATGACCCCGAAGGGCCTAGAACTGCATTGAAGAGGCGGCACAATTACATTGAGGTCCTCAGAAGAAAAGGAACTAACAGGAGGGACCTCATTAATTACAACCAGGAGCTTACAAAGATTACACGAAAAGCAATCCAGTCCTTCTCCATTGCCGCCGGTAGACCTTGACCTCCAGGCGCAGGCAGGAGTGACACCACCGGGGACATCACCACTTGGGGCACCACCTCTGTTGTTCCCCACGCCGAGATCGCTTGAGATCTTCCATTTAAGGAAGAAGAAGCCCGGAGATCTGAAGAATCCGAGCGCGGAGTGGCCTCCATGGCCGAGCATAGCCTCATCACTTCGCGGTTTGGGCTTGGGAACTCCGCATGTTTGAGCAGCTCGTGAAGCCAGCGACGCATCACCAACTTCACCTTCCCTCCACGACCGAGGAGGAAGAAGCAGATGCTTACCTTCTTTTCGATCCCCTCACCGTGAGGGCACCAGAGAGGAGGAGAACTCTCTGCATCTTGACAGCAACGGCCGCCAACGAGCTTATTAAGGAAGGCGCCTTCCGATTTGCCCCGCATCTTGTCTCCCACCATGGAAGAAGACCGGCAGAGGCAGAGCAGAACTCTAGGCCATGGCTCGAGAATGGCTTAGAGCAGCGGCGCATCGGCAGTATGCCAAACTCCACGAAGGAAAAGCTACAACATCTACTAGGATCTACTACTAGTAATCTATACAGGGGGGAGCGGCATCCCAGCCCATCCCGCCACCAACCAGCGCACGCGCCGGCGGCAGGAAAGGCCGGAGATCTCAGCTCTCGGCTGACTCTCAAAGCGGCAGGGGAGAAGCGAAAGTTCTTATGTAAGTAGACCGTGACAACGTGGTTGTTGGGTTGCAATCACAGTTCCTAAAAAAAATCGTTAGGCTTCTCTTAGCTAATAGCATCACCAGCCATTCAAGCCTCCAACGTCTGAAACTTGGCAAAAAGTTGGTGCAAAATGTGTTTGTTGGCGTTAATTGGTGTTTCGGTGAGTACAATTTATTAGCCGTTGCCCACCCCAAACAAAAAATCTATCTAACAAACATTTGGTGTGGGCAAAAAAAAAAGGCACGTGGAGGGACATGATTGGACGTTTCTTCCTCCAACCCCCAAGAGCCCCCTAAATGCCCTGCGTTTGGTCTGGATTCGCCGGCGCAAAAAAGTGGTTCTATGGGCTCTGGGTGTGTGATCGGCTGGGCGACATTTGGCTTTACCGGCATAAAAAATGATAAAAAGTGTGGTCCTAAACGCGTTGGGACGAGCTGGGGGCGGCTGGAGATCATCTATGGGCACCAATTGTCCAACCATATATTTAGGACTAAAAAGTAACAATTATACAACATTTTTTTTCTTTCTCGTATCTCATTACGTGGCTAGGTTTAAAGATAAGATAGCCTTATATTGCTCCTTTCCTCTTCCTACGCAGACACTGTTGAAACTTTAGCCTAAATGGCCTACCCAGTTTAGTTTTTTAATAATTCTTAAAATCATGTACATGGCAAGAGGCGAGACTGATGTTTAGTCTCATGTTACTAACTGAGTGGGAATTACTCCCTCCGTATCAAAATATAAGATGTTTTAGCATTTTGTAGATATAAATGTATCTAGACATGTTTTAGTGTGTAGATTCGTATGCGTCTTACACTAAAACATGTTTAGATACATATTGTCTAGTAAATACTAAAACGTCTTATATTTCGATACGGAGGGAGTTAGTATTTAACACGCACAGTTTGTACATGCTGATATAAAAGCACGATGAAGTTTACATTATCTATGTGCTCACGCTCCCATTCCGTGCCAGCGTCGCATCGATCGATCGCATCTCAGATCATGCAACTAGCTTTTCAGAGCGCTTTCCGCAGCGGGCATGCAGCAGACGGGACGGAGTACTGCCATGTCAATGCCGTTGTACGCTATCCAAATCTCGGTTGCCGGTAGCAAACTCCAAAGTTGGTTAAGTGTGCACATGCGTAGGATAGTAAACAAACAATACGGTGGTAGTGCAGTGAAGCACGGGGCATAGTACGGCAGAGGAATACTAGTAGTACTAGAATCGTGTCCGGTTGATGCCGATGAGCAGAGAGAGGGTCACGCCGATGTATGTTTATTTAACTCCTAATCCGTGCACTGAGCATGTGCAGAGAGCACCGTTAGGAGCGTCTGACTGCAAAAATCTCTGTCTCTCTCTCCCCTTTCGCCCGAATCAACCAAAGAGCCTGTGGATAGTCTGTGCTTACTACTCTAATTGACAACCTAAGTTGATGACCAAATTTTACCGTCGGTAAATTATGACCCGGGTCTTGAGCCTCCGGTCAAAATGCACGAGTGCTCCCCCCTCTCCGAGGCTGACGGTCAGGGACCAGGCCGGAAGGCAGATAGCGGTGCGGCTGAAATCAGGATCATCTGTCATTCTGGCAAGTACTAGTAGTGGGACAAGGAGGAGGGTGGTCCAGTAATAATTCATCAAACGGCCATATGGGCGGCCTGCCTGCTGGCCGCTACCACTGACGCGGGAGCACCAGCCCAGCAGGTGTCAGCTTTACTCGGCCCTCACTGTGCGTGCGTGGCATGTGCTCCTCGCCTATGCAAACATCTCGGTACGGAAAAAACAGTGGCTCTCCATGGATCTGGTGCGCTTTTAACGTGCCCGCTCCCGCCCACTACCCCTTGTTCCGTGGAAACTACACTGGCCAAATGTCACCGCGCTAGCACTGCTCTGCTAGACATGTCAATGAAGAAGGGCTATAAATCCATGTGTATCTCTCCCTGTTTACTTCAGCCTAAACCATTTCTGATTGCTAGTGTGCTGCAGTGCGCTCCAGGGACTGAGATTAAGACCTAGCAGTGACGACGGTGAGGCAATGATTGGTGAGTAATTAGAGGTTATTTGGATCGGAACATCATAGTAATGTGGATACGTCGAAGAGGAAAAAAGACAATAAATGTCGAGACATGGACGTACGTGCTCGTGTGAATTGTTGCGTACCAACATAAGAGAGCTCACGCCATTTTTGCACTATCGGAAACGAGGCTTCTTCACACGCTCGAAGTGCAGGACTTGCGCTGCCCATCAATGTACAGGTAGAGGGAGGAGGAGGAGTAGCGCGGCGGCTAGGTTCAACCTCTCCCGGCCAAAAACGCGGGAAAAGGAGGGGGTTTCCGTCGCCATTTCGCTTGTCATTTTCCCAGGAGCAGTGCCCGTGCCACGACCGTCCAGAACGGCAGTTCCGGTGCGCTTGGACCTTGCTCGCATCGCTCTGATGCTGATCGAGCACGATTGAGTCTCCCGAGTCCGGGTTTTCCTCCAGCTGTCCCGTTGAAAAAGAGCTATTTAGGCGCTATGTGGGCGTACGTAGCTCCGTCCCTCCATAAAAAATCAATGGTGTTGGAAATGGGAGCTATAGGATATATTCTGAACTGGACGGCCCATGCATACGGACAGAGCAAAGCTTCGACGATCGTCCACGCTCATAGAAGCGCTCACATCCCCTTTGTTTTCTCTCGCCCACTCTACCACACTAGTAGTACTAACAAATGTCTCCGTGATCCAGACTCTCCAACCACGTTTTCAGCCTGCTATATTAATATAGCAACCAACCGATATAAAGGTCGAAATGTCGGGGCAAATACCACAAGGTAAGCCCAAAAAAAACAAAAAAGAGAAAGGAAAAGAAAAAAAACACCGAAATGGCGGAGCGACGAAAACGGAGATGATTCGCCACCGTTGCGCCCTCCGGAGAAGTTCCACCACGCTCCCAGCACTCCGAAACGCCGCATACCAACCAGCACCTCCAGGAAGGCGATCGACGATGGCGACGCTGCTGACCGACCGGTCCCAAGGTTCTCCTGGTGTTCATTCTAGTGTTTCCCCCGGCATGCATAGGGGGTGGGAAAGGGGTACACCCGGCGCCCTTCAGGAAGGAGGGCCACACCGGTAGGCGTCGCCGCGCCGGTGTCAAGACGATAGGGATTTCTCCCGACCCCAAAAAAACCACGTCCCCGGACGTTCTGTAGCACTCCACCAAGCATTCCATCCACCAGCAGGTGCCACCACGGTCTTGCAATCACCGCCGCCATCTCCCCGAGATCCACGTTGCGAGGCCGGACGATCAAGGCGAAGGGACACCGGCGAGGGGGTCAGTACAGTAGCACGCAAGAGGGAACAACCTCCACCACTGTGGGGGTAGCCGACCAGATGCAGCCACCGGGACACACCAGGCCCTCTCTGGCCCGAAGGCCTGTAAAGTCCCTGTCGCCGGATTGCAGCAAGCACGCCACCAACTCCACCACCCCCAGCACGACCCCTTCACCTCTATCGCCCAGGAGAGTCGCCACCGTGTCTGAGGTGGCCCGCCCAAGCCCAGATGGGGCCCGCGAGCCCAGATTTGGGCAAAGAGGGCGTTGCCGTCCAACTCCGGCTGGCAGCCAGCGGCCTTGGACTCGCCGCCAAGAAGCAGCTCCGTCGTCCCAAAGATCACCCGCACCCACTGGACCAACTGCCGGTCGAAGAAGCACCGCTGCCGGAAGCCTTGCGACGCGCCGCCTCGCCCTGCTCGCGGGTAGGAGCAAGCCGCCGGCGGTGGCACCTGCAACACATGGGCAACGCCCGGCGGGTTGCACCAGCGGCGGCGGAGGAGGGTGAGAGGAGAGTGGGGGCTAGCGGCGGCGGGATTTAGGGTTCCCCTGCTCGCCCGCGTCGGGGGCGAGACAGGGGGCGAGACCACGTGATCCAGACTCAATGCTATGTTCATCAATTTTGGGTCTTCGCTTTATCCAAATTTCGCTATCATTCCATCAATTCCAGTTGCCAACCCTTGGCGACGCCACCGTCTCCTCTAAGCAAAACAAATGATTGGCACTACAGGGAAGAAACCCGCAACATTGTTACTGAAAGATGGGTGTGCGTACGCACCGCGAATGCAAGGAGTATCGATCGAACGCGGGCGGGCTGGGGCCTATCAACACACCCCCCAACCATTGGGTTATGCCTCGGTCCACGCTCCTCTAAGCAAATAACCCGCATATGATTTGGAAACAAAAAATACACCGAGTTCCCTAGAGCACCTCAAATGACTCCAAAAGGCTCAACGGGGTGTGGACATAGAAAAGCGCCACATCGGCATCTACAAGTCTGTGGGTCGAGACTAAATGTGTCCGCGCTACCGAGCCACCATCCAAACTTCAGGGCATGATCGGGGCGCAAGACATCGCCCGAACATGGTGCCCCCTGATAAGCGGGGTCTAGTCGCCATAAACACAGAACAATCGTATATAGTAATAGGAATAATGGTTAAAACTTCCTTTCATATCCAAAATTACATATGTAAACATGGAATAAAATTAAAACTAGATCTATAAAAATTAAAACATGCTTCCTAACGCCTACCATTAACGCGCACTGCCCCTCGGCCTACCCCGGACGTGTATAAAGAAGGTCTCTCCCTTACTGCTAATCGGCACCTCCACCACTCTCCCTTTGCTCCCCGTCCACACAACTGGACCGCCGCCATGGACGTCAACAAGCCATGGCTCGACTGGCATGAGGCCACTTACTGCGCTAAGTTCGGCATCCTCGCGCCGCCGAAAGCGAGGCTGCCAAAAGGTTTTGCCCTTAGCCTGGGCGGTGTTCCTGTGGCACCGGTCCCCAAGGCTGGATTTGCCATGGAGTGTGCTATCCATGACCGCAAGAAGAAGCTCCGGTTGTGGCTGGACCCAAAGTACTACACCTACAGCCCCTATTGGTCGACGTTCTTCCACGAGGAGCGAGAGGCTGCGCTCAAGAGCTTCATCGGCGAGCATCCGCCGTCCGAAAATAACGTTACCGAGCGGACGGCTTTCTGGTCAGTGCCTGGCCGCACTGTTAAAGGCGTCATCGAGGCAGCCCGGGCAGAAGAGGCCCGTCGTCAAGCTGCCATGGATGCCCTCGAGGCCGGCATCGGGGAATCAACGTCCGACCCCGCACACAAACAGGCGCCTCCCAAAAAGATGAGGCGCCAAATTTAATGTAGTATTCAATTAAATAGATTTAATGCATATTTAAATTTCGTGTTGGCCAATTTGTATCCCAAAATTTGAATGAAATCGACATGTTGATATTATTTCTTTCATTTTCTATTTGCATTGGGGGTATCGTTGGAAAACGCCCCTATTGCGCCGAACATGCGTCCAACACATCAGAGCACCTCCACCGGCACCCCCCCAACTTCTGTCCACATTGGGGGTGTCGAACGCCTGTCAGACACATTGGGAGGGGGAGGGGGTGTTGCCCACACCCCATCTCCCCCCCAAACGGCATGGACCTATCTTATGCAAGCAAGAATGACAAATTTTCGCAAAAACTCGGACAACAGCAAGCCGACCACCATAGTTTATGCGAACAAAAAATCCGGCCAACAAAGGCTCGACCAACAGTAAATCCGGCTAACAAAGGTTCGGCAACAAAAAGTGCGGCAACCCAAAATACTCAAGGCATCGAAAACATGGCAATCATTCCTCTGTGTCAGCATCTGCGGCATGTTCTCTCCCGGCCTTCCTGATGCGCGTGAACTCCTCGGCGAAGAATGCTTGTTGATCCAGGGTCATGTTTGTCGTGTCCGTAGACATGATCTTCAAGTCCCAGTATTCTTACATCACCTTTATCTTTAGGTCTTTCTTGCCGAAGAAGATGTTCCAATTTGCTTTGTTGCCCTCTTTCATGTATGAGGCAAGCGAGTATTCGAGGGAGGCCGAAGATGATGGCATCTTCTTGGCCGTCTTGGATTTCTTGTTCCCAATTGACCGAGGGGGTGCGCCGGCCCCCGGAAGCCGCGTCTCATCTATGTCGTCGGTGTTATTGATTTCCATAGTGAGGCATATATGGTGCTCCACCTCTTCTCGATTCCACTCAACTTGCAATCAATGAAAAATCATTGTATGGGTGGTATTCTATCTTTTCGAGAAACTCTTTGTGAATTCTAAGCCAATTGCAATCACGAGTTTGTTGTGCGACGGTTATATTGTCGTGGCTAATGACGCTATACAAAACACACAAAAATTCATCCTCTTTGATGATCCAAGTATTTCCTATATCCCTCTCTCCCTTCGGCCACTTCATATCGTTGCCGGTCTCACCAATGCGGACAATGCCCTCATCCGCCATATTATCGCCATCCTCGAGATGGCGTAGCACTAGGGGCACGGATAAGACCGGCCATGACGTCATCGCCATCATCCTACATTCCTGACCACAATTCAAAAATACATATCACATATCAAGCCGCATCAACAAATGCGCAATTCATATGGCCGAGACCTTGATAAATGTGTAATTAACATGATCGCCGCCGCCATAAATGCACAACTTGTATTGTTGACGATCTCACTGACTGCTGATATGTCATAAACGTATCCATAACTTCTGATGTTTCATGTTGTTTTCATGTCATATGCTACATGTTTTCTTTACACTTTATGCATTTTTTTATCGATTTTCCGGGACTAACCTATTGACAAGATGCCACAGAGCCAGTTCCTGTTTTCTACTGTTTTTAGTCTAAAAAAATTTGTTCTGGAAATATTCTTGGAATTGGACGATTCGAAGCCCGGAAGTCTTAGAAAGTCGTCGCGCACATAGAGTCCGGAGGAGACCCGGAGGGGAACCACAGGGGCTCCACACCATGGGTGGGCACGGCCCCCTGGCTCCGCCCAGGGGTGGTATGGCCCACCTGGCTGCCCACCGATGTTGCCCTCGTGCCTATATATTCTCCTCGAAGGGTTAACCCTAAAGACAGAAACCTTTTCCACGAAAAACATCCGCAGCCGCCGTCATCATCAACCCTAGATCGGGAGGGTTCTGGAGCTCTCCCCGGCACCCTGCCGGGAGGGGAAATCATCACCAGAGGGCTCTACACCACTATGTCCGCCTCCGGAGTGATGAGTGAGTAGTTCAGCCCTGGACTACGTGTCCATAGTAGTAGCTAGATGGTTGTTCTCTCATCTTTATGCCTCATGTCTAGATCTTGTGAGCTGTCCTACATGATCAAGATCATCTTATTCTAATGCTACATGTTGTGTTTGCTGGGATCCGATGAATATTGAATGCTATGACCAATGATTATCAATCTATCATGTTCTTTTCATGTGTATGTTATTTATGATCTTGCATGACCTCCTTTGTTAGTAGATGCTCTGGCCAAGTAGATGCTAGTAACTCCGAGAGAGAGTATTTATGCTCGATAGTGGGTTCATGCCTCCCTTTCACTCACGCTCGAGCGACAGAAATGTAAACGGGTGGGGACGTGTTGTTGCCACTAGGGAGAAAACAACGATGTTTATATTGTTTACATTACACACTTTGGTTATTGCAATTATCTGTTGCTTGCAACTTAATACCCAAGGTTTTCTCAGATGACATTCTTAGGGTGGATTATTAGTCATAGATGCAGTTGGATGACGGTCTATGTATCTTGTTGTAATGCCCGCATGAATCACATGGTAAATCATCATGTCATACATATGCACTACGGTGCGTCCTTTATATCTGTCAATTGCCCAGCTGTAATTTGTTTACCCAACATGCTATCTATCTGTTTTGGAGAGACACCGCTAGTGAACTGTGGACCCCGGTTCATTTTCCTTATACTGATAATACAACCACTGCAATCTCTGTTTTCATACTGTTACTACTGTTTTTCACACCATACGTTTAACCTCTTTTTTTCCAGCAAAACCGGTGAGATTGACAACCTCACTGCTTTGTTGGTGCAAAGTGATTTGATTGTGTTGTGTAGGTTCCACGTTTCTATTTAACCATTAGTGTGCCCTGCCACATCAGCGGCATGAACCTTCGGAAGTGATTTCTTTCTCCTACTGGTCGATTAAACCTTGGTTTATTTCTGAGGGAAACTTGCTACTGTGCTACACGCGCATCAAGATATTTTTCTGGCACCGTTGCCGGATGGGGAAGAGGATTTCTACAAGGGGAGTCTCTCACTTCCAATCTCTTTAATTTGTTTTTGTTTTTCTTAGTTTATTTTATTTTTTCATGTTTGCTTCTCTTTATCAAAAACATAAAAAATTAGTTCTTATTCTAGTTGTCTTTTTATCCTGTTTTTAATCTTGCTAAAGTGAGTACTCCTGAGAACACTAAGTTGTGCGACTTCACTAGCACAAACAACAATGATTTCATTAGCACACCTATTGCTCCACCTACTCCTACTGCTGATTTTTATGAGATAAATCCTACCCTATTAAATCTTGTTATGAGAGAGCAATTTTCTAGTGTTAGTACTGATGATGTTGCTGCCCATCTTAATAATTTTGTTGAACTATGTGAGATGCAAAAATATAAAGATGTAGATAGATATATTATTAAACTGAAATTGTTGCCTTTCTCTTTGAGATGAAGAGCTAACAAATGGTTGTTTTCTTTGCTTAGAAATAGTATTGATTCTTGGACTAAATGTAAAGATGCTTTCATTGGAAAATATTATCCTCCTGCTAAGATTATATCTTTAAGAAGTAGCATTATGAATTTTAAGCAACTTGATAATGAGCATGTTGCTAAAGCTTGGGAAAGAATGAAATCTTTAGTGAAGAATTGTCCCACTCATGGACTGACTACTTGGATGATCATCCAAACTTTTTATGCAGGTCTGAATTTTTCTTCAAGAAACCTTCTGGGTTCAGCTGCTGGAGGAACCTTTATGTCCATGACTTTGGGGGCAGCAACAAAGCTTCTTGATGATATGATGGTAAATTATTCTGAATGGCACACTAAGAGAGCTTCAACGGGTAAGAAGGTAAATTATGTTGAAGAAAACCTCTTCCTTGAGTGATACGCGTGATGCTATTATGTTTGTGCTTGTGAATGGCGATGCTCCTATTGATCCAAACAATGTTCCTTTATCTTCTTTGGTTTCTCAAGAAGATCATGTTGATGTGAATTTCATTAAAAATAATAATTTCAACAACAATTCTTATAGGAATAATTTTGGTAGTAATAATTATAGACCATATCCTCCTAATAATAATAATGGTTATGTCAATTATTATGGTAATTCCTACAGCAAAAATAAAAGTGTACCCTCTCATCTTTCAAACATGCTTAATAATTTTATTAGTACACAAACTGCTTTTAATAAATCTGTTGAGGAAAAGTTTGGCAAAATTGATGTTCTTGCTTCCAAAGTTGATAGCCTTGCTCTTGATGTTGATTTTCTGAAACTAAAGGCTATGCCTCATGATGTTAAAGAAATCAAAACTTTTAATTCCATTCAAGTTAGAATTGGTGACAATGTTAGCATGTTAGCTGAATTGCATGCTAGATGGGAAAGAGAAGATGAAATAGCTAGAAAGAATAATATAGCTAATGTTTGCACCATTACCACCACTAGTAAAACTGAAGCTTCTCATGCTAGTAAACCTTCTACTATTAATGATAAAGTAATTTGTGTTGGCAATACTCCCACTTCTGTTGTTAAACATTTAAAACTGCCTGAAACTACTACAATTGTTCCTGATAAAAGTGCTGATTTTTTTTTGAAATATGGGAGACAATGATCCCATTACCTTTGATAAAAATGATCTCGACTTTTATTATTTCAACATATCTGAAGTTATTATGTTCCTACAAAATCTTTCTAGTTGTCCTAATGCTAGTGCTATGAATATGGCTTTCACAAAACATATTACCAATGCTCTCATGCAAATTAGAGAAGATGAATTAAGATGTGAAGCCTCTATCTCTAGGACGTTAGATGATGGTTGGGAACCCATCATTACAATTAAGGTGAATGATTTATATTGTAATGCTCTATGTGATCTTGGTGCTAGTATCTCTGTTATGCCTAAGAAACTTTATGATATGCTTGATTTGCCACCTTTGGAGCATTGTTATTTTGATGTTCGTCTTATTGATAATGTCAGAAAGAAACCTTTGGGGAGAGTTGATGATGTTCTTATTATGGTTAATAATAATATTGTCCCCGTTGATTTTGTTGCTATTAATATTGAATGCAATGCTTCTTGTCCAATTGTTTTGGGAAGACCTTTTCTTAGAACTGTTGGTGCTGTTATTGATATGAAAGAGGGGAATATTAAATATCAATTCCCGCTCAAGAAATGTATGGAACACTTTCCTAGGAAGAGAATGAAGTTGCCTTTTTATTCTATTATTCGAACAAGTTACAATTTGGATGCTTCTTCACTTGAAAATACATGATTCTATTTTTCTCGGCCTAGCTAAAAGGTGTTCAAGAAAAGCACTTCTTGCGAGATAACCCATTGTTTTATTTTTGCTTTTTTTTCTCTGTTTTTTTATTCAAGGTGTTGTATACTTCTGTAGCAATTCATTTGTATATTTATTTTCATATATTAGTTGTGCCAAGTAAAGTTTTTAGCGAAAGTTGGTGTTGGTTTTGAATTTCTGCGCAGGAAACAGATTTTTACTGTCCACCGTAAAAAATCGCATAATTCACAGAAAGATCAAAATGACCTGATTTTTAATTATTATTCCTCAGATAATTTTGAAACTTTTTCTTCTTTATGTTTTTCGATTTGAGCAACGTAAGTGCCCCAAGAAATTCGTCTTTACAGAATGTTCTGGTTTTGACAGATTCTGCCTTTTTACTTGCATTCTCTCTTTTACTATGTCGAGTGGATTTCTTTGCTTCGCGAAACATCATTGAATGTAGCTAATGTTTAAGAGTATCAATAATGCTTGTGTCCATGCAGAACATGTGAATTTTTCATTGTGCACTAACCCTCTAATGAGAATTACATTGAGTGTGGTGTGAAGGAACTTTTCAAGGGTCAAGAGAAGAGGGTGATATAATGTGATCAAGAAGAGTGCAAAGCCAAAGTTTGGGGATGCCCTGTGGTTCATCCGAGCAAATTCTAAGAAGACTTAAGCGTCTAATCTGGGGGATGCCCAAGGCATCCCCTTCTTTATCAGGTCACTTCTAGTGAAACTATATTTTTATTCGGTCACATCATATGAATTTTACTTGGAGCGTCCGTTTGTTTTCTTTTGTTTTCCTTGCTGAAATGATATTGTTGTAACCTATCATTCTTTGTGTGGGAGAGAGAAACGCTCCGCTTTTTCATATGAATACTCGTTATGCTCATATTCTTAGTTTTCTTCTAGCTGCGGCAAATTCTTTTAACTCCTTTTTCGTGCATCTCTTATTAAGAGCTATTAGTTCTAGTAGAGTTATGTTATTACTCTCTTCTTTCATTGCTATATACTATCTCCGTTCCACAAAGTAAGGCGTAT
This sequence comes from Alopecurus myosuroides, assembly GCA_028641055.1. Classification (NCBI taxonomy): domain Eukaryota; kingdom Viridiplantae; phylum Streptophyta; class Magnoliopsida; order Poales; family Poaceae; genus Alopecurus; species Alopecurus myosuroides. The sequence continues at coordinate 140,591,470 of CM054059.1, forward strand.
TTTGTTTGCTTTGACCGATGCTTTGACCAATAATTAAACTATTTATATAATATTTTTTGACATCTAATTAATATCATTGTATTCCTATTCAAAAGTACTTCACTATGATTATGATCTTTATCACATATATCGCATATTAAATACGTAATACTTGGTCAAAGTCTCGGTCAAACGAAGCGAAATACGCCTTATTTTTCGGAACGGAGTTAGTATTTTGGATAGTTTTTGTTGTTTGGTGCTTGATGGAAATAGAAATTGCTAAATGTGATAAATGGTATAACGAAAAAGATTGCATATTCTTGTAGATCACTAAACTGTTTCAGTTGATTATTTGCTGTTGTTTTGAGATATTAATATGCTTAATGGTAAACTTGCTGATTTAGTAGAGTAAAAAAAATTAATGGTTGGTCTAGAACCTTGAAACCGTGCCACACTCAAATGAACAGTTGATGGGATAATGCTATATGACTTCCTTTGCTGATATCAATCGTAATGGCTTTTTGTTACGCGTTACGGTCGAGGTAGCTAACAGTGACTTGTCACTGCCACGGACCCTCTTGGAGTGATTTCCATTATGCCTTGTAAGATCATAATTTTATTTGTAATCTTTTAACTTGTGAGTTCTATGTTACGGTTTTCTGGCACTTCCACCATAAATATTTGCTAGCCTCTTCGGTACTGTGCATTGCCCATTCTCACATTGAGAGTTGGTGCAAACTTCGTCGGTGCATCCAAACCCTCTTCTCATCTAAACTTTCAAGTTAGGATTTCACGAATTCTGGTTTCTCTAGGATGGTTATATCTACTAGAACATAGGAATGGAGGTGGTTGTGATATGATTTATCATGTTGCCTACTCATGATTGAGAACGGAGGCGTGTAAGCCCCGGAAGCAGATCCTCTATTCCTTAAGCAGTAGATATTGATCCTTTAGAAGCCCGGATGGGTTTTTCCATAGTACCTCAGGAGTGTTTTGATCTCGTTTTCCCGGTATTCTCAACATCCTTTTCGTCCGTTGAAATCTTGTTGTTGTTTTCCACTTCAATTCTTCTACCGGCGTCTAATCAAAACTTCCCAAATATCAAGTCTATCTGGCCAGAAAGGTTGTTGTTGTTTCGAAAACTTCCAGGCTATGAGAGCTGGCATTCCATCACCTGGGGTTATTTCGAGGAAGCATTCCTGAAGCACCACATTCCAGATAGTCTATTCTCCAAATGAATCAAGTTCTATCCAGCTATACACCCTCGATACAAAACATCTCCCTTTACTTGAAAATGTTCCGGTGGTTTCCAAATTCCCTGACATCCTTCCAGAAAAGTTGCCAGGGATGCCTATCATCTTGAACTTCCAGAAAAACTATCCAAGGTGCACGATGTGTTTCACGTGTCACAGCTCAAGAGGATCTTGCAAGAAGTATCCGGAGCTTTTCTTATCTTTTCTCAGTAGGAATCTCGGGGCGCGATTCCTTCAAGGGGGGGGGGCGTTTTGTAACATCCCAAGTATGAAAAATAGCCATTAGAATGTTTGCTCTCTGTTATTTTATGTTTTGTATCATGGCATCATGTTGATTGCATTTGTTTTGCTTGTTTTCCTTTTGTTTTCCTCTGTTTTCATTTGTTTTCCTTTGTTTTCTATTTGAATTTCAAACCAAAATTCAAACCTTTTGTTTCATCCTTGTGATGTTACAATTTCCAAAAGGATATTTCAAATCAAAAAAATCATTTGTTTCCATTAAAGTTGTAATTCCAAACTGTTGTTTTGTTTCTATCAAAAATTCACTTAATACCAAACCCCTTTCAAATTCAATTAATTTCCAAAACAACAACCCTTTTGAAAGTTATGAAAATTGCAAAACAAATCAATCATTTTGTTTCCATTAAATCCCTAAGGTTCAACTATTTAAAATTGTGGCTTTTAATAATTTAATTAATCCAAACTTACTTCCACTGTTATCTCAAATTCAATTGCAAACAGTACCCACTTTTGAAATTATGAAATAACCAAAACATTTGTGCTCATTTGTTTCCAATTAAAATCATTTGATCACCATAATTAAAATAGTGTTTTCAATAACCACTTAACCACAAATTTCAATCAAATTCATTCCAATTCAAAACAGCACCATAATTCAATTAATTTGAAATGCCAAACTTGCATTTGGTTACCAATCCATTAAGAAGCTAACCCAAATTTTCTAATATTTTTGCTAACCCAAAAACTCACCTTTTTCTTCCTATTCCTAATTCTCCAAAAAAAAAATAACAGAACAAATAAATAAAACAGGAAAACTCTCAGAGGAGGAGAGAAGCCAGCCCACCTATTTTTTTTCTTCCTCAGCCCACTACCCAAAGCCCAGGAGAGGGGGTTGTCGTCTTCCTCCCTGATGTCGTCATCCCTGTACGATCACATCCACCACCACACGATCACCTCCCCCCTCCTCGATGCCCAGCCATACCGAGCTCCTCCCCACCATAAGACTAGCCTTCCCCCCTCTGCTCGCTAACCCTAGAGCCCCTCCTTCTCCCACGCCGCCATCCTTCCTCCCCCCCTCGATCTCCTCTCCAAACACCCCTGCCATCTTCTGAAACTTCTGAACTTGAGGGAGAGCTGCGGTGGCTGTCGCTTTGCGGGCTCGCCGCCGTCGCCCTAGCCCCCGCCGGCGCCATCCGTGCCCGGGAATGGAACCGGGGGGATGCCCTCCGCGCCTCCGTGCCCTCGGCCAGGCCAGGGAGGCGTCGGAGCTCCGCCGCCGTCCATGCCTGTCGCCGGCCAACCTCTGCCGCTGCACCTCTGTCCGCCCCGACCTCCTCCTGCTTCGAGCCCTCGAGGTGAGCATCCTCGACCCGCCTCGCTCCCCTCTCCTCTACTCCCTTGGCCGCACCCCACACCACCCCACGCCGCAGCCCACAGCGCCCCAGCGCCTCCGGCGAGCAGCGATCGCTGCCGGCGAGTTTCTGTCCGCCCAAGTTTCAGATAACGTGCAGGAAAATTCAGTTAACCACCGCGCACCACAGCTCATACCCCCCACTGCCCCTCTCCTAACACCATCCGGACTTCCACCCCACTGGTTAGCAGCACCCAACTCGCAACAGGAGGTGGGGGGTTCGAATCCCCCCTCCCTCAATAAAACCCACCTTTTATTTTTCATTTGTTTGGTCACAGCAACATCTCAGAATCACAACTAGGTCCCTGCAATTTCTTTTCTAGCCCTGTAATATTTTTTTTCTAAGTCCCTAGAGGTGATAAAAATGGCAGATTTGCACCAAATCTTGTAAAATGCATAAGTAATTCATCCCAACTCCAAATTCAACATTTTTAATATGTTTTCTGTACCAAATTAAATGCTCTATCCAAATATAAAATTTCTTTACTGTTTTGAATATTTTAAATTGGTGCAATATTTGAAAACTTGCTTAATTCACTTAAACTTGCAAAATTCATAACTTGGGCATAAAAATTCCAAATCCCACAAACTAAATATGTTTTCCAATCAACTTTTCATGTAATTTCCAAATATAAATTTTGTTTGCTGTTTTGAATTATTTAAATTGCTGAAAACAACTGTTTCTTAACTATTGCATTTAAAATTGCCAAAATAATAACTTGCTCATTTTAAATCCAATTTCAACAAATAAAATATGTTTTCCATGCAAAATTAAACCACCTTTTCAAATATAAAATTTGTTTCATGTTCTGAATAATTAAAATTGGTTAAATGATTTAAACCTAGTTTAAATCATTTAATATTGTTAAATTCATAACTTGATCAAATTAAATTCTTTTGGGACATATAAAATATGTTTTCCAACCCTAAAAGTATAAACTTTTCAAATATGAATTTGGTTTAATGCGTTGAACAAATAAAAATTCAAATAAGTTCATGTTTGAATTAAATTCATTTAATTCTTGCTTAAACTTGTTCAATTCATAAATAATTTATTTGAAATCCTTTTTCAACAAGTGAAACATGTATTCCACCTAAAATTGTGTGTTCTTATCAAATATGAACTTTGTTATCTGTTTTGAACAATTTAACTTGGTGAAAACAACAAATGCTTGTGTGACACCTTTAAGGAACCAAAATTTCCTAACTTAATAAATGAATTTCTAAACTTGGTAAACCTTATTTCCAATTGCTTCTATTGTTGTTATTTTTCTGTTTTCCTCATCCATGCATCATGCTAATCCACTTTCACATGATGGTTAGTTGTAAAACAATTATTTCAACCCTAATTCATGGGCTTTCCATATGCAATCCAATTGCATGTGGGTCCATTTAATCATGTTATGTTATCTTGTCAACTAGTTTATTTCTATGCATCAATTAAATGGTCATGCATCATCCCATGTTTGTGCACTATCCCATGTTATTGATTGTTTATCTTTCTGCATTGTTTGTTTGCTTCTTCTCGGATACACGACGACGTTGAGACCGACGATACTTACGACAACCCTTCTAAGGATTTAGCTCAGTACCAGGCTACTGGGTTTGCAGGCAAGTATTCACTCACATGAACCATCGTGTTCCTTTCAACATTGGTTACCGATACTTTCCGTTGTCTATTCTGCTAGCCCTATGAATAGTTGCTTCTGTTCGATCCTATCACATGATACCCTGAACCCTGATACTGCCTCACCTACACACCTATAACCATTGCTTGTTGCCCGTGTCTTACTAGCATGCTTAGGGTTGTTTTGCTCGAGTCTGTTACCCGTTACTTTCTGTTACTATTTCATTATGTTCTGGGGGCTCGATGTTTAATCAATCAATCATGCTAATGTTATTGTTAAATAATAATTTGATGATAAGGCACCGGCAGGAGGCCCCGTGTGGTTTTGAGGCCTGCTAGTGTCGACCCTAATAGGAAAAGGGTCTTGTCTACTGATCCATGATGAGCGCACTAACCGCATGTGGGAAGCGAGTATGGGTGCCCCCCTCAATTTGATTCGATTCGCATCTCGTCCAAATCGCCTCATTTAGTTCGTGTTTTCCATTTGCCGCATGCATGTTTTTGCGAGCCCAGCGCAGGGTGGAACTTTTGTAGTCGGCATATAGGGGGACACGTTCTTAGAGTGCTATGAGGGTCCCCTTTCTTCGGGGCTCGATTAGCCGTGCGCCCAAGGTGCTTTGGGCTTGATGCGAAGAAGAGTTGGGTTGTGTTGAGTACCTCGCTTGGTGGGTTTGATCCCCGTCTGGCGGGTTATTCTTACGTGTACGGCCAAATTGGTGCACCCCTGCAGGGATAAATCTTCTCGAGAAGCCGTGTTTTCCACGGTTATGGACTACTTGGTGAAAGTACTGGCTAACAAGTACTCAGGACAACTTAAACCTAATGATTAACAACCTTACACCCAATGATTAACAACTTGACTAGTAATAGGCTTATTGACACAATAATCTGAACCATCATTAATTCAACTGTGTGAGTTATCCTCGGATTGCTTCTTTGGATAAGGGGCGAGGTCCAGGATGGGTTTGATTGGTGGTTAGTTATAGTTGGTTACGATACCCGATCTTATCTCCTTTCTGATAGCCGGAGGTGGTAGTAACTCTGTAGGTGGTTAGAGCAGCCAGTTGCAGCATCTTTTATATCCCCTTTCTTCCGTTGAACCCAAAGCATCCGTGCTTGGTGTTGACGGGTTACACTTTGGTGAACTGTGAGTCTTGCTTGCCAGTACGTTTATGTACTGACCCCTTTGGGGCTGTGGTTTCCGCAGACTACGTTTCCGAGGATCCCCATGGTGGCTACGACGTGGAGTATGACGAGACTGCTGACGAGTAGATAGCGGACCCGGGCAGGATCCGAGACTTCGTGGATGGGCTTCGTCTTTTCGTTTCCGGCCTCTTAGGCCTATTTGGATCTTGTCTGTACTCAGACATGTTGAATGCTTCCGCTGTGATGTAATGATGTATTGTTGGGACATGTGTCATCTGGATGATTGTATTTGCTATCTCTGCTCTAATGAGAGCTATTTGCAACTTATTTCAATCTTTTGTGTCTTAGAGATCTGTTGTGATATCAATTGTTCCAATGCCGTTGACGTACCATGTGTGTATGTTTTGAAGTACGTCAACGGAAGTATCTGGATTTCTACGGGATGGTTTGCGCAGACGATGAATAGTAAGAGAATGGTTGTCACACGTCTACGTGTTGGCCTGCTCATATTGAGATGCGGGTGCCGGTATGCCCCGTAAGCCATTTATCTGCTGTTTAACGGACTGTGAGTATCCCCTAGAAGTCCGGGTGCGACAAATGGTATCAGAGCCTGTCTGCCTGTAGGATCCCTTTTTACTGGTCGCAGTTGAGTCTAGAAACTATTTTATAGCTATATAGGAAAAATGAAACGTGAGAGTAGGAATTCTGTTCTTTTTCTTCTTTCCCCACCCACCCTCCCTTTTCTGGTAAGGAAGTGTAACGTTGTTTTCTCTTCTCATCTAAACTTTCAAGTTAGGATTTCACGAATTCTGGTTTCTCTAGGATGGTTATATCTACTAGACCATAGGAATGGAGGTGGTTGTGACATGATTTATCATGTTGCCTACTCATGATTGAGAACAGAGGCGTGTAAGCCCCGGAAGCAGATCCTCTATTCCTTAAGCAGTAGATATTGATCCTTTATAAGCCCGGATGGGTTTTTCCATAGTACCTCAGGAGTGTTTTGATCTCGTTTTCCCGGTATTCTCAACATCCTTTTCGTCCGTTGAAATCTTGTTGTTGTTTTCCACTTCAATTCTTCTACCGGCGTCTAATCAAAACTTCCCAAATATCAAGTCTATCTGGCCAGAAAGGTTGTTGTTGTTTCGAAAACTTCCAGGCTATGAGAGCTGGCATTCCATCACCTGGGGTTGTTTCGAGGAAGCATTCCTGAAGCACCACATTCCAGATAGTCTATTCTCCAAATGAATCAAGTTCTATCCAGCTATACACCCTCGATACAAAACATCTCCCTTTACTTGAAAATGTTCCGGTGGTTTCCAAATTCCCTGACATCCTTCCAGAAAAGTTGCCAGGGATGCCTATCATCTTGAACTTCCAGAAAAACTATCCAAGGTGCACGATGTGTTTCACGTGTCACAGCTCAAGAGGATCTTGCAAGAAGTATCCGGACCTTTTCTTTTCTTTTCTCGGTAGGAATCTCGGGGCGCGATTCCTTCAAGGGGGGCGTTTTGTAACATCCCAAGTATGAAAAATAGCCATTAGAATGTTTGCTCTCTGTTATTTTATGTTTTGTATCATGGCATCATGTTGATTGCATTTGTTTTGCTTGTTTTCCTTTTGTTTTCCTCTGTTTTCATTTGTTTTCCTTTGTTTTCTATTTGAATTTCAAACCAAAATTCAAACCTTTTGTTTCATCCTTGTGATGTTACAATTTCCAAAAGGATATTTCAAATCAAAAAAATCATTTGTTTCCATTAAAGTTGTAATTCCAAACTGTTGTTTTGTTTCTATCAAAAATTCACTTAATACCAAACCCCTTTCAAATTCAATTAATTTCCAAAACAACAACCCTTTTGAAAGTTATGAAAATTGCAAAACAAATCAATCATTTTGTTTCCATTAAATCCCTAAGGTTCAACTATTTAAAATTGTGGCTTTTAATAATTTAATTAATCCAAACTTACTTCCACTGTTATCTCAAATTCAATTGCAAACAGTACCCACTTTTGAAATTATGAAATAACCAAAACATTTGTGCTCATTTGTTTCCAATTAAAATCATTTGATCACCATAATTAAAATAGTGTTTTCAATAACCACTTAACCACAAATTTCAATCAAATTCATTCCAATTCAAAACAGCACCATAATTCAATTAATTTGAAATGCCAAACTTGCATTTGGTTACCAATCCATTAAGAAGCTAACCCAAATTTTCTAATATTTTTGCTAACTCAAAAACTCACCTTTTTCTTCCTATTCCTAATTCTGCAAAAAAATAAAAATAAAAGAACAAATAAATAAAACAGGAAAACTCTCAGAGGAGGAGAGAAGCCAGCCCACCTTTTTTTTTCTTCCTCAGCCCACTACCCAAAGCCCAGGAGAGGGGGTTGTCGTCTTCCTCCCTGATGTCGTCATCCCTGTACGATCACATCCACCACCACACGATCACCTCCCCCCTCCTCGATGCCCAGCCATACCGAGCTCCTCCCCACCATAAGACTAGCCTTCCCCCCTCTGCTCGCTAACCCTAGAGCCCCTCCTTCTCCCACGCCGCCATCCTTCCTCTCCCCCTCGATCTCCTCTCCAAACACTCCTGCCATCTTCTGAAACTTCTGAACTTGAGGGAGAGCTGCGGTGGCCGTCGCTTTGCGGGCTCGCCGCCGTCGCCCTAGCCCCCGCCGGCGCCATCCGTGCCCGGGAATGGAACCGGGGGGATGCCCTCCGCGCCTCCGTGCCCTCGGCCAGGCCGGGGAGGCGTCGGAGCTCCGCCGCCGTCCATGCCTGTCGCCGGCCAACCTCTGCCGCTGCACCTCTGTCCGCCCCGACCTCCTCCTGCTTCGAGCCCTCGAGGTGAGCATCCTCGACCCGCCTCGCTCCCCTCTCCTCTACTCCCTTGGCCGCACCCCACACCACCCCACGCCGCAGCCCACAGCGCCCCAGCGCCTCCGGCGAGCAGCGATCGCTGCCGGCGAGTTTCTGTCCGCCCAAGTTTCAGATAACGTGCAGGAAAATTCAGTTAACCACCGCGCACCACAGCTCATACCCCCCACTGCCCCTCTCCTAACACCATCCGGACTTCCACCCCACTGGTTAGCAGCACCCAACTCGCAACAGGAGGTGGGGGGTTCGAATCCCCCCTCCCTCAATAAAACCCACCTTTTATTTTTCATTTGTTTGGTCACAGCAACATCTCAGAATCACAACTAGGTCCCTGCAATTTCTTTTCTAGCCCTGTAATATTTTTTTTCTAAGTCCCTAGAGGTGATAAAAATGGCAGATTTGCACCAAATCTTGTAAAATGCATAAGTAATTCATCCCAACTCCAAATTCAACATTTTTAATATGTTTTCTGTACCAAATTAAATGCTCTATCCAAATATAAAATTTGTTTACTGTTTTGAATATTTTAAATTGGTTAAATATTTGAAAACTTGCTTAATTCACTTAAACTTGCAAAATTCATAACTTGGGCATAAAAATTCCAAATCCCACAAACTAAATATGTTTTCCAATCAACTTTTCATGTAATTTCCAAATATAAATTTTGTTTGCTGTTTTGAATTATTTAAATTGCTGAAAACAACTGTTTCTTAACTATTGCATTTAAAATTGCCAAAATAATAACTTGCTCATTTTAAATCCAATTTCAACAAATAAAATATGTTTTCCATGCAAAATTAAACCACCTTTTCAAATATAAAATTTGTTTCATGTTCTGAATAATTAAAATTGGTTAAATGATTTAAACCTAGTTTAAATCATTTAATATTGTTAAATTCATAACTTGATCAAATTAAATTCTTTTGGGACATATAAAATATGTTTTCCAACCCTAAAAGTATAAAATTTTCAAATATGAATTTGGTTTAATGCTTTGAACAAATAAAAATTCAAATAAGTTCATGTTTGAATTAAATTCATTTAATTCTTGCTTAAACTTGTTTAATTCATAAATAATTTATTTGAAATCCTTTTTCAACAAGTGAAACATGTATTCCACCTAAAATTGTGTGTTCTTATCAAATATGAACTTTGTTATCTGTTTTGAACAATTTAACTTGGTGAAAACAACAAATGCTTGTGTGACACCTTTAAGGAACCAAAATTTCCTAACTTAATAAATGAATTTCTAAACTTGGTAAACCTTATTTCCAATTGCTTCTATTGTTGTTATTTTTCTGTTTTCCTCATCCATGCATCATGCTAATCCACTTTCACATGATGGTTAGTTGTAAAACAATTATTTCAACCCTAATTCATGGGCTTTCCATATGCAATCCAATTGCATGTGGGTCCATTTAATCATGTTATGTTATCTTGTCAACTAGTTTATTTCTATGCATCAATTAAATGGTCATGCATCATCCCATGTTTGTGCACTATGCCATGTTATTGATTGTTTATCTTTCTGCATTGTTTGTTTGCTTCTTCTCGGATACACGACGACGTTGAGACCGACGATACTTACGACACCCCTTCTAAGGATTTAGCTCAGTACCAGGCTACTGGGTTTGCAAGCAAGTATTCACTCACATGAACCATCGTGTTCCTTTCAACATTGGTTACCGATACTTTCCGTTGTCTATTATTCTAGCCCTATGAATAGTTGTTTTTGTTCGATCCTATCACATGATACCCTGAACCCTGATACTGCCTCACCTACACACCTATAACCATTGCTTGTTGCCCGTGTCTTACTAGCATGCTTAGGGTTGTTTTGCTCGAGTCTGTTACCCGTTACTTTCTGTTACTATTTCATTATGTTCTGGGGGCTCGATGTTTAATCAATCAATCATGCTAATGTTATTGTTAAATAATAATTTGATGATAAGGCACCGGCAGGAGGCCCTGTGTGGTTTTGAGGCCTGCTAGTGTCGACCCTAATAGGAAAAGGGTCTTGTCTACTGATCCATGATGAGCGCACTAACCGCATGTGGGAAGCGAGTATGGGCGCCCCCCTCAATTTGATTCGATTCGCATCTCGTCCAAATCGCCTCATTTAGTTCGTGTTTTCCATTTGCCGCATGCATGTTTTTGCGAGCCCAGCGCAGGGTGGAACTTTTGTAGTCGGCATATAGGGGGACACGTTCTTAGAGTGCTATGAGGGTCCCCTTTCTTCGGGGCTCGATTAGCCGTGCGCCCAAGGTGCTTTGGGCTTGATGCGAAGAAGAGTTGGGTTGTGTTGAGTACCTCGCTTGGTGGGTTTGATCCCCGTCTGGCGGGTTATTCTTACGTGTACGGCCAAATTGGTGCACCCCTGCACGGATAAATCTTCTTGAGAAGCCGTGTTTTCCGCGGTTATGGACTACTTGGTGAAAGTACTGGCTAACAAGTACTCAGGACAACTTAAACCTAATGATTAACAACCTTACACCCAATGATTAACAACTTGACTAGTAATAGGCTTATTGACACAATAATCTAAACCATCATTAATTCAACTGTGTGAGTTATCCTCGGATTGCTTCTTTGGATAAGGGGCGAGGTCCAGGATGGGTTTGATTGGTGGTTAGTTATAGTTGGTTACGATACCCGATCTTATCTCCTTTCTGATAGCCGGAGGTGGTAGTAACTCTGTAGTTGGTTAGAGCAGCCAGTTGCAGCATCTTTTATATCCCCTTTCTTCCGTTGAACCCAAAGCATCCGTGCTTGGTGTTGACGGGTTACACTTTGGTGAACTGTGAGTCTTGCTTGCCAGTACGTTTATGTACTGACCCCTTTGGGGCTGTGGTTTCCGCAGACTATGTTTCCGAGGATCCTCATGGTGGCTACGACGTGGAGTATGACGAGACTGCTGACGAGTAGATAGCGGACCCGGGCAGGATCCGAGACTTCGTGGATGGGCTCCGTCTTTTCGTTCCCGGCCTCTTAGGCCTATTTGGATCTTGTCTGTACTCAGACATGTTGAATGCTTCCGCTGTGATGTAATGATGTATTGTTGGGACATGTGTCCTCTAGATGATTGTATTTGCTATCTCTGCTCTAATGAGAGCTATTTGCAACTTATTTCAATCTTTTATGTCTTAGAGATCTGTTGTGATATCAATTGTTCCAATGCCGTTGACGTACCATGTGTGTATGTTTTGAAGTACGTCAACGGAAGTATCTGGATTTCTACGGGATGGTTTGCGCAGACGATGAATAGTAAGAGAATGGTTGTCACACGTTTACGTGTTGGCCTGCTCATATTGAGATGCGGGTGCCGGTATGCCCCGTAAGCCATTTATCTGCTGTTTAACGGACTGTGAGTATCCCCTAGAAGTCCGGGTGCGACAGAAAGTCGTCGCACACACGGAGTCCGGAGGAGACCCGGAGGGGAACCACAGGGCGCGCCCCCTGGCCGCGCCCAGAGGTGGTGTGGCCCCCTGGCTGCCCACCGACGTTGCCCTCGCACCTATATATTATCCTCGAAGAGTTAACCCTAAAGACAGAAGCCTTTTCCACGAAAAACATCTGCAGCCGCCGTCATCGTCAACCCTAGATCAGGAGGGCTCTGGAGCTCTCCCCGGCACCGTGCCGGGAGGGGGAATCATCACCGGAGGGCTCTACACCATCATGCCCGCCTCCGGAGTGATGTGTGAGTAGTTCATCCCTGGACAACGGGTCCATAGCAGTAGCTAGATGGTTGTTCTCTCCTCTTTATGCCTCATGTTTAGATCATGTGAGCTGCCCTACAAGATCAAGATCATCTTATTGTAATGCTACATCTTGTGTTTGCTGGGATCCGATGAATATTGAATGCTATGTAGAATGATTATCTATCTATCTTGTTCTTTTCATGTGTATATTATTTATGATCTTGCATGCTCTGCGTTGTTAGTAGATGCTCTGGCCAAGTAGATGCTAGTAACTCCAAGAGGGAGTATTTATGCTCAATAGTGGATTCATGCCTCCCTTTCACTCACGCTCGAGTGACAGAAACGTAAACAGGTAGGGGATGTGTTGTTGCCACTAGTGAGAAAATAACGATGTTTACATTGTTTACATTACATATTTTGCTTACTGCGATTATCTGTTGCTTGCAACTTAATACCCAACGTTTGCTCGGATGACATTCCCATGGTGGATTATTAGTCATAGATGCAGTTGGATGACGGTCTATGTATCTTGTTGTAATGCCCACATGAATCACATAGTAATCATCATGGCATGCATATGCACTACGGTGCAGCCTTTATATCTGTCAATTGTCCAGCTGTAATTTGTTCACCCAACATGCTATCTATCTGTTTTGGAGAGACACCACTAGTGAACTGTGGACCCCGGTCCATTTTCCTCATACTGATAATACAACCACTGCAATCTTTGTTTTCATACTGTTACTACTGTTTTCCAGACCATACGTTTAACTGCTTTGTTTTCAGCAAAACCGGTGAGATTGACAACCTCACTGCTTCGTTGTGGCAAAGTGATTTGATTGTGTTGTGTAGGTTCCACGTTGCTTTTGAGTCGGTAGTGCTCCCTGCCATATCAGCTGCATCAACCTTGAGAAGTGATTTCTTTCTCCTACTGGTCGATTCAACCTAGGTTTCTTTCTGAGGGAAACTTACTACTGTGCTCTTCATACCTTCCTCTTGGGGTCTCCCAACGAACGTGTGTTACACATGCATCAACTGCACACATGAAGGGTACGTTGCATAGAAAACAAAAAAATTCCTACGCGAGAGATACCCGAAGGGCCAAGATCTAATCTAGGAGATGAAGTGAAACGGGGAGAAAGAGAGTCTTACTAAAACGTACCCTCGAAGACTCTAAGCGTTACGAGATCGAATCTCGTTTTTGGCGTAGTCGTACTCACACTGATCCAAAGAGCGAGAAGATGTGCACCGCAATCCGGCGGTGCCTCCGTGATCGGTCACACGTACGGCTTGATGATGACCTCCGTTCCCTCGATCCAGCGGGGCAGCAGAAGTAGAGGATCCCTCGGAAGTCCAGCAGCACGACGACGTGGTGTGCTGAAGAAAACTTCGTTCAGGGCTTCGCCAAGCGCATGAACATGAGTTGGAGCAGCGGGAGGAGGGAGGTGAAGATGACACCAAGTGTGTGTGCGGGGAGAGGGAGCTTCCACCCCTCCTTATATAGGAGGGGATGGCAGCCACGAGTTTTTGGGTGTCTCCACCTCTCCCTCATCATGTGAGTGGAGTCTCCACTCAACCCACTCATTCTTCCATTAATTCCCACTCAAAATCCCAAGGGTTTTATTTAATAAATAAATAAAACAATTTATTTTTTTTATTTTAATATTTGTTAATTCCATTAACAAACATTAACACATAACCCCTTGAGTTAGTTCAAATTTACCCGAAACGATTTCGGTGTTGTCCAAACTTTTCTCCGATATTCCGTATCCTGTAAAATGCGTCATAAAACCTTAAGTGTGTCACCCTACGGTTCGCGAATAACATAGACATGATCAAGACACCTCTCCGATCAATAATCAACAGCGGGATCTAGAGATCCCTGATGAATCCTATATATTCAACGATGAATCTCGTGATTGTGTGAACCATCAACGTCGTAACTATTCCCTTTGTCTCGCGATATTTTACTTGTCCGAGATCTGATCATTGGTATCAACCATACCTAGTTCGATCTCGTTACCGACAAGTACTCTTTTACTCGTTCCGTGATATGACATCCTTGTGACCTAGTCACGTGCTTGCAAGCGGTGTCGATGTGATATCACCGAGAGGGCCCAGTGTATGTCTCTCCGTCATTTGGATGGACAAATCCCACTCTTGATCCATGAGCCTCAACTAAAACTTTCCGAATACCCAACGGCACCTTTATAGTCACCATGTTACGGCGTGACGTTTGATGACATCAAAGCACCCTTCCGATATTAGTGATTGACATGATCTCATGGTCTAAGAATGAGGCTACTTCGTATGTAAGACACAACAACATAAACTAAATGACTTGATCGTACTGTTATACTTAGTTTGGGTTTATGTTCATCACATCATTCTCCTAATGACATGACCTCGTTATCAACAACATCTAATGTTCATGATCTGGAAACCTTGATCATCAGTTAATCAACGAGCCAGTTAAAAGAGAGGCTTTACTAGGAACGATTGTTTGTTTATTAAACACACATGTATCAACGTTTCCGGTTAATACAATTCTAGCATGAGAAATAAACATTCATCATAAACAAGGAATAAGATAATAACCACTTTATTATTGCCTCTCGGGCATATTCCCTTCAGTCTCCCACTTGAACTAGAGTCAATAATCTAGTTTCTAAGCACTTAACACATATGGTGTTCCAGTGTTATTACCATGCTTTGCATGTGGTAAACTTCATGAAAAAGATCTGAACTGTTCAGGTCCTATTGTATTTGCATGTCTTTGCGTCTATACGCATCACGCACTCTCTTATGAGATGGCTTTGTATATATTTGGTGAATCGGTGAGACCTTAATTCCTGAGCTTAAACTAATGTTACTAACATTGTGAAATGTAGCTTCATAGTGTCAGCATTCTTGGAAATACACCAAGTTCAATGAAGAACTCCTTGACACAAAAATACTCATATTATTTGTTGTCAACACAACAATATACTTAATCTTTGTTGTAGTACCCGTCACAGTACTTTAATTTTGAAACTCATTCAAATCCAGCATGGAACTTTCTTACAGACTATTGTGCTACCTTTCATCACATGTTTTAGTTGAGATAAAATTATTTGAATAGATGACAAGACTATTAGTGTAACATAATACAACAAATATTTTTTCATTACTATATAGGAAAACATATCCTTTAGCATTTCTAGAAAATGGCATAAGGATATCTCCTCTGTTGTCTAATCATCATATGAATTATCCTGCCATAACATTTTATAGCACATGATTCATCTGGTTGTGTACATAGCATGGAACACACGACTTAGAAATCTCAATTTCAATGATGCTCATCATGTGTCAAAACACTTGAATATTGCTCAATTCTTTTCCATGTGGCAAGAACTCCTTCTTGTCATTTCGATATTGACTTACTTCAATATTTCATCTATGTAATTTGGCTCAACCATATCAGGCGCTTTAATCAATCTCTTATAGATATCGATGCCTAATATCTCCTAAGCCTTTCATCAATATGAAAATCTTAACTATGTTAATTCAAAATACATATTTTCCAATCAACCATATGTCATCTACATAAAGCATTAGAAATATGCCTTAGCGCTCCCACTTAACTCTACAAGTATCTTTACCGTTCATGATGGAGTCAAACTCTTTTGATAACTTCATTAAGGTAATGATTCCAACTTCGTTATGCTCACTTCAACCATTGAAGTTTGCATACCATTCTGGCAACCTTTTGAATTTTACAAAACTCTCACACTGTGTAAAGTACACATCCTCGATCAAACTTCCTAGAGAGGAGAGTTGGTTTTGTTATTCAACTTTCATATCATAATATGTAACTTTTTCTAGAACTATCCGCAAAGACTAAAGCATCACTACGAAAGATCAAAATATTGCAGTAGTCAACTCCTTGAACTTCGTCGAAAACATCTTTTCGACATTAGCATACTCTCTTTAAAGATGCACGAAAGTTTGTTTTATCTTGTGATGAATGTCAAAGAGTTGGTAATATTTCTAGACGTAATGAAATGTCTATGAGTTATTCTCTTATTGAACCTTTTGATTGTTGGGGTTTTGACTTTATGGGTCTGTTTCATCCTTCAAATGGTTATACTCATATTCTTGTTGTTGTTGATTATGTTACTAAATGGGTAGAAGCTATACCTACAAAAGTGTTGATGGTTAAACCTCTTTAAAAATGCTTAAAGATGTTATTTTCCTAGGTTTGGTGTGCCTAGATACCTTATGACTGATGGAGGTTCTCACTTTACTCATGGTGGTTTTAGAAAAACCCTTGCTAAATATGATGTTAATCATAGAATTGGTTTAGCTTATCATCCTCAAACAAGTGGGCAAGTAGAATTATCAAATAGAGAGATTAAATCTATATTGCAAAAGACTATTAATAAATCTAGGAAAATTTGGTCTGATAAGTTAAATGATGCTTTATGGGCTTATAGGACTGCTTATAAAAACCTATGGGTATGTATCCTTGTAAAATGGTTTATGGAAAAGCTTGTCAATTGCCTTTAGAACTAGAACACAAAGCTTACTAGGCAGTGAGAGAACTAAATAGAGATTTTAAACTTGCCGGTAAGAAAAGAATGCTTGACTTGAGTTCTTTAGATGAGTGGAGAAGTGAAGCCTATGAAAATGCTAGACTCTTTAAAGAGAAAGTTAAACAATGGAATGATAGGAGAATTCTTAAAAGAGAGTTTCATGTTGGTGAGAAAGTTCTATTGTATATGTCTCGTCTCAGATTTTTTGCAGGAAAATTACTCTCAAGATGGGATTTAAAATTTCAAATCACTCATGTTTTGTGTTCCTGTTTTAGCTCATGAGGACGCAAATAGAGAATCTTTATCTCACTTGTTGATTGGACTCACACACCTGGACTAGTGGCTTCATCCGCTTATCCAAATGCTAGAAGAGCTGGCAGCGGGGTTCCCAGCCCCAAATAATAATACAAATTATCTTCACTCTTTTTGCCCCTGATTTATCAGTCAAAGCATAATTGTGTAAACAAAAGAGAAAGAGGGATGACCTTCTATACCAGTTGCGTCCTTCTATGGGAGCCGCTCTTGTGAGTCTAGTTGGGTTGTGACATACTGTATTTTATGTTTGCCATTCGTTGACATAAACATACACCTCCCAAAATTTAGACACTCCTCCACGGTTCCCATCGAGCTATCTAGCAACAATGGTTTTTAGCTTTTTAACATTGGGCAATCCTGAAAGCCGGATTCGTCACTCCAAGCAACAGGGTATTACACCAATTTGTCTAAACCCGGATTCATGAACCGTTCTTTAGGTCCCGTAATGCCTAATCAACGATCCAAAGCATTTTTGCAATCAGATGATTACTCATTGGAGGCAAAGAAGAAAACTTAAGCATCAAGTTGTTTTTCGGCAAACTGAATATCAAATTTTTTACGACGAGGACGCAGGAAAAATTCGTGTTAACATTCATATGTATATGAAAAATTGGTATTATTGGGAAATAAAAAAGGATTGAGGTTCATGCACAAACATCAAGTTGGCAAAAATCAAAATGTTTATTTCATGATCACAAATGGTGTTTGCAGAAGGATTTTGACTAAGAATAAAAGGAACATAACTGCTGCATACTCCAGGGTCTTTTTGTCTATTCTAATTCATCGTCCAGATGTCTCTTCCTTTTGCGAACTTTTTGGGTATCCCGGATGTAAACCAGGTAGTACGATCTGTTCTTCATTGTTTTGGTAACGACGAACAGTCCTTCTCAAACTGTGGCTAGTTTGTGCTTCTTTTGTTGTACCGGTCTTGTCGTGGGATAACCACGGCAGACGTTACCGGGGGTAACTGATCTTGGGGCAAGACGACACAGGCGTTTGGGAGAGGGTTTAGCTCAGAGGAAAACATGATGGAACTCGATCTGGTAGCCGGCAATCAAGTCGCCGAGTCTCCGATCTTAATATATTAACTCGATCTCTCGTATACACTGGATGCTCGATATCAAGCGGTATTGCTAGGGTTCTTAGACCTCCCTCAACTAGACCTGGGGGTTGGTTTATAAAGCACCCGTACCCCCCTGGCTTACTCTCCAAGGCGCACCCTGAATCCTACCCGGACACCGCATACAAACTCTAACTTTCCTTTACCGTAACCCACAATCCGGGTTACGAGGCCTACAAACTTGGGCCTTCCAGAAGTTTCTTTACCCTTAGCCGGATCTTGCGCAGCGTCCTTTGGGCCGGGTTATGCCTTGGAGTTGGCCTACCGGGTTAGTATCCCTCCATCAGTAGTCCCCAGAATAGCTTGGGCTTCACGGATCCTTCCTGGAAGCGCTTGCTATTCCCTGCAAAGATATCAAACACACAAGTGTATGGAGGCCGGGTTAAGGTGCTCTGATAGATAGCTAGGCCTAACTCCATGGTGGCCATATAGTAACCCGGCTTTCCTCCAAACACACTGCTCAGATTTCCGAGTCAAAACCCTGATAAAAACGTCAAGATTCTATACTTTTACTCGATAATTGACCCTGGTTTCACGGAGCGGATCTCTTTCTCTTTTTTGCCCGGATACCTCGCTCAATATCTGTAGCATATCTCGCAAAACCCGCACGGATAACCATTACCCCATAATTTCTGGCTTCTAGCCGTTAGAATAGGTTCACCCTCACCTTATAAATAGTGCTCAAAGGGTAACCTGGAATCCAACGCCTCACTCCAACTTATCCCTTCCTTCCTCACACCTTGCGCTCTCGCGACGCCACCGCAAGAATCTAGGGCTCGCCACCGGAACAAAGCCACCATCGGCCGTGTTCGTTCTCAAGCCATCCGCGCCGCCACCAAGCTTCATCCCCGCGCCCTCGTCCTGCTCTTCCAAGAACCGCAAAGGGGCATTCAGACCACGCCGCCCGCAGCCATCGTATTAATCTTCCAGTATCTCCCTGTAAGTTCCTTGCACTTGCTAATTTAGCCCCGTAATTTTATGATTCATCCTGGATTGGATCTTGGTAAACCCGCGGGCCGTTTCTCCCGCCCCACCGGATTAGATGGCTTAGAGGCTTGCCAGCTCCTTTAATAACCTATTTGATGATCACACACCATCCTCCTACCATTATTAATCACCAATTTCTTCGTAGAATCGTTCGCAAGATTTCCAATCTAGATCCATTTCACCCCAACTTTCCGCGCATATCATTGACACTCGGAAAATCCCCCTTTTCTGGTTCTTTTGCTTGCAGTAGATACATGGGCAACCATCCGTCTTCCTCAGACACTTTTCAATACGTAAGTGAACAGTAATTTCTAGAGTCGTACTTAATACCCGGATAACTCGCAACCTCCACTCCGTGATGTGATACCCGGATAATCCTTAGTTTTCATACTTTCTTGATACTCCAAGTGCATGCTCGGATAACCTAATATTCCCGAGTCTTATTTCCTGTATCTTTCCTCCTTGTGTTTGCAGGTTGATCCCATGGCTCCCAAAAGGCAAGGGAAATAGCCGGCCCAGGCGAAGGCAACCCAATCCATATCTGCCAATTGGGGGCGGTCCACAGTAACAAAGGCCAAGCTGGAAGAGCTGGCCGAGTTGGGGATTCTCCCCCCTCAGAAGGACATTCGCTGGAGGGCGCCGGGTGACGAGACCCGTCCCACACCCACCGACGGCGAGGTAATCTGTTTCATGGAGCACGTGACCCGGGGATTCCGTCCTCCGGGTCACCCTTTCTTCCGTGAGGTCCTGAGCCATTATGGCCTCAGGATATTTGACATAGGGACTAACTCTATGTTGAATATTACTCACTTCATTGTCCTATCCGAGTCATACCTGTGCACTCCGCCGAGTTTGACTCTCTTTATTGAACTCTTCCAGTGCAAGCCATGCCGCGAAAGCAGTGATGGAGCACTTCTCACTTGCGGCGGGGTATCCATCCAACGCCGCAAAAACTCCCCAATGACAACCCTTAATCTGAACTCCCATATTAAACACTGGCAACTATCCTTCTTCTACTGCCACGACACCTCTCCACCCGGCGAGAAGAGACTGCCGGGTTACTCGGAGGGCCTCCTCAATACCTCCGAGAATTTCAATGCCTTCGCCCCTGACTCAGACAGGGAGGCAATCATACCTTTGCTAGCTAAGTTAGCCGTTCTTTCAGCCCAAGGCCTTCTTGGGCTCAACTTAGTGAAAACTTGGGTTGACTTCCGTATCCAACCTAATTCTATCCGCACCAAATTGATGTGCGAATACTCGGGGCACACCACAGATGCACTCCGATATTCCACCAAGAGCTTTGCAGCCGGGGATACCAACAAAACCATCAAGGGTTTCCTGACGGAGAAGCTGGAAGTGATAAAAAACATCGCCGGGTTACCTCCGTTTACTCGGGAGAACCCGGCCCCAGCGGTAAGACCCGATGTTCATAAGCTTATTTCTTCATCTTGACTCGATACTGCTCCTAACTCTTATTTTCACCTTTCCGTCCCAGGCCGGTGACCCTTTCTAGACAGTTGAGACCTCCCCCCCTTCCGGAGACCCGGAAGACGAAGACGAGCCGGTTGACGGTGATGAAGGTATTCACCCGGATCTTGTGTTACCTTTACTTGTATCGTTATCCTCCTATTTAACTTTTCCATGGATACATACTCGGTTCGCAGGGCCGGACGACGAAGACGAGAAGGACGAAGACGACCCGGAAGCTACCGAATCTGATCAAGAAACTCCAGTTGGGGCCAAGAGGAAGGCCAGGGGGGTAGTGTTCAAGGTTCCTTTCTCTTCTATGTCCTCTGAGCCTTACTCCTTTGATACCATGCGACCACTTAATCATCAATTATCGAACTCGTCGTACTTGAAGGATTCTCTTCCAGCCAAGCGCAGAGTGACTCGGAGTTCCCCGGGTGAGGATCCTCTTAACCCGGGCATCTCCACCTCCCCCGTCCATCGTGCCAGTGCTCCTCCGCCTCGTCCTTCCAACTCTCCTCAGCGCCACCCCTCTCCTAACCATCCACGTGCCGGGCAATTCCGGGTTCCGCTAACGGTCCCTTTGACATCTTCGTCTGCTTCCAGCGGCGAACTCCCGCCGGATTACGCCGTAAATACTGGGTAAGTTTTTGCTATATGACATCCTTTGATACCTGACAATTTTCAGTCACCACTGCTAACTGCCTCTTCTCATCTTTCTTTAGTGCTCAAGCCACGGTTAGTGACCCGGAGAATGTGGATATGGATAACCGGGAGGCGGATAACCGTCAGACAGAGGAGCCGACTGAGAACGTAGACACCGTGACCGGCGGTGATACTGAGAACAACCAGGAACAAGCCGCCGAGTCTCCTGAGTCATCCGAACCAGTGGATGAGGAGATTGAGGTTCCGGACACAAGGATGGGTTCTCCCAACCCAGATACTCAGACTATCCGGGTCTCAACTCCCAGGCGGGGAGAGCTCCCCCATTAGGTGACCAGGCTGCCGGCTCTTCCGGTGCCCGACCCGAGGACCTGACGTTTGCCCAGATGCTCGAAACCCTGCGCACTTTGAGGGCTAATGAAGAAAACATCTTGGAGGCTTTAATAGCCAAACACGAGGTAAACCCGAGTAATATTGCTTGTGTCCTTATCCAGTCCCCAAGTTCCGAGTGAATTAATTCACAATTTGCTTGGAACTTTATGATATAAGCGACTGATAACTTACCCCTTTACCCGGCTAATCCTTCCTTGTATCCATGCAGTCCTTCGTGACTCAATCTGAGGAGAAACTGACCAAGGCCGCCAAGCTCATTGAAAAGGAGGTGGCTCTACGTGAGGCGGCCGAGGCTGAGGCCAGGAGAAGCAGGACGATAATGAAGAAGTATAGGAGGAGGGCTCACTCAGCAGAAGATGATCTGACGAGCCTTTCTGTTCAAATTGCTGATACGTACCGTGCTTTGCTTGGTACGCTTCTTCATCCGGGTTATTCTTTTGATAAATAGCCGGAATTTCCTGACTCATGTTTCCATTTCTGCAGGTCCGGATGAAGTGATGCCGGACGAGGGTGACATTGCCAGGCTGAAAACTATCAAGAGCGTAATCTGGCAGCTATGCGCCAGAACCAAATGGATCCTTCAAGAAATACGGTGGCCGGGTAAAGGGCATGGCGACCTGAAGAGAATGCTAGACGCTTGCTCCACTATCCCCGAGTGGATTTGGCACTGGAAACGCTCGTCCTGCCGGGTTGGAGTAACCCGGGGTCTTGCGCTTGCCAAGGCTTACTTCCCTAAGCTCGATCTAGCCAAGCTTATGGGCGGTTTCCCGGAATACAAGCTTGATGGGTCCAAGTTCTCCGTGAAGGATTTCTAGGCCGTCCAGAAGGAGGTCCGTTACCCGGCCAGCGTGATTGCTGACGGCTTAGATGTCGATTCCCTCGTTCCTGCTTATGATGCTGCTGGTGAAGCTATTAAGTCGGATCTTCCCGAGCCGTATGACATGCTTGCCCAATGGAAGGAGGAAGCTGCTAAGTTGAGGGAGGAGGCTGCCAAAAAGAAGGCTGAAGCCGACTCTGCGCCCGCTACCTCCACACCAGTCGTTCCTCCTCCTGCGCGAGCCGGCATTGCTGATCCGGGTGCTGCTGCTACCCCAAGTGACGGCAAGGGTAAGGCGAAGATGGACGCCGGGGCTTAGGATGCCGAGTGATACCTGCTCCTTCGTGCCACTTCATGCGTCAGTCGGCCGATGTGCCGTTTAAACAATTATTTTTTGGATGGTGCGCCTATGCACCTTTGATATCATTTACCGGGATTTTGTAATGCACGCTAAGGTCTTGATACACTCTATTCCTCTTCGGAGCTTTTAAATTTATTCACTTTTGAACTCATTTACACTAGATATACGACTTTCTTTATTGTTCCTTTTGTGAGGCTCGGTTTCGGGGTTTCATGGGTGTTGACAAGCGGACTTGCTTCGAAGTCCCCAAGCCCCCAAGACTCGGATGTTTGGACTTTTTGAGCTTGAACAACTAAGCAATTTTTCTCTTTCTCAAGATCCCGAGTCCCCAAGACCCGGATTTCTGAGTCGGGGATACGTGATTTTTTAAGGAGAACGCATTGTTTGCTGCTAAATCCAAAAAGTCCAGAGCCGTTTCACATAGGTTCTGAAGTTATGCTTAATAATCGTTGAGTTTCCGGCTATTAGCCCTGTACTCTGCATAACTTGTGGTTTAGATGACCCTTTTGACTATCTTGTACTATAAGCCGGCTTTCGCATGGATATCATGTTGTTACATCTGTACGAAGACAGGGTCAACCAAGTCCCATTGGGCTTCATGGCTGATTGTAATCGTAAGCGAGCAAATCATGCCATTTTAGTGCGAGTCACATCGAGCTTAAGTAAGAAAAGTCAAGAAAATTTGGCTCCTTTGTCCGGTTATGAGATTGCAGCCGTACTCGTTTGCGAGTAATCGGCCCTCATAACTCATAGGCATCAAGGCCGGGTCTTTGAGTTTGCAACTGTGCTATTCAAGCAATCAGCCTCCAAGACCTGAATATATGCAACGTACTGAGACTGAAGAACATAAGAATAACCATCTCTTTACTTGATATGAAAAAGTTAGGTCAGCAAGCCGCCTCATTAAAAACCCATCCAGTCCCCAAGGGTACCCTGGATAGGAAAAGAGTACGTCTGAAACCTGCTGCCTGTTACATCGTGCAATTCCTCTTGCCAATATAGTCTTTACTAAGTATAATATGGACGTAGCTGAGCCACGTTCCATGGCCTGTCTCTTTCTTGCATAGATGAAGTGGTGTGAGCGGTGTCATTAACTGTAGCCGACTCCTCCCTTGCATCTACCAAGTAATACGATCCATTATGCAGATTCCGGCTTATGATAAACGGTCCTTCCCATGGCGGTGATAATTTGTGTTTTCCTTCGTTTGACTGTACCAGGCGCAGAACCAGGTCTCCTTCCTGGAAGACCCGGGTTTTCACGCGCCGGCTATGATACCTCCGTAAACCTTGCTGATAAATGGCTGATCTCTCCAGGGCTTGTTCCCTTTGTTCTTCTAACATATCTACGGCGTCCTGCCGGGTCTTTTCGTTCTCCACTTCAACGTAAGCTGATACTCGCGGTGAATCATGGATAATGTCACTCGGTAACACTGCTTCCGCCCCATAGACCATGAAGAAGGGTGCCATTTGAGTGGATCTATTAGGTGTAGTGTTGATACCCCAAACCACGGAAGGAAGTTCTTCGACCCATGCGCCAGCAGCCCTGATACAGGGGACTCGCAATCGTGGTTTCAATCCGCGGAGCAATTCTTGGTTTGCCCTCTCCACTTGTCTGTTGGCCTGTGGATGAGCCACTGATGCTACATCAAGCCGGATTCCATTGTTGCCACAGAACTTTTCCATCTCACCAAGGGACATGTTGGTTCCATTGTCGGTAATTATGCTGTGGGGATACCCAAACCGGTAGATAATTCTTTTCAGGAACTTGACTGCTGTAGCTGCTTCACAATTAGTAACTGGCATAACCTCAACCCACTTGGTAAACTTATCAATAGCCACTAAAAGATGTGTCTTCTTGCAAGGTGACATATGAAAGGGGCCAACCATGTCCATCCCCCAGACAGCGAACGGCCAAGTTAACGGGATGGTCCGTAATTCCATAGCCGGCACATGGGTTTGGCGAGCGTACCTTTGACATCCGTCACACCTTGCTACTAGTCGTTCCGCGTCTGCTAGAGCCGTGAGCCAGAAAAATCCGTGTCGATAAGCCTTGGCCACAAGGGATCTTGTGGATGCATGATGCCCGCAATCGCCTTCATGGATTTCCTTGAGGATCTGCCGGCCTTCTTCTGGTGCCACGCAACGCAAAAAGACCCCCGCGGTGCTTCTCTTCTATAACTCCCCGTTGATGATAGAATATCCCTTTGCTCGCCGCAAAATTTGCCTTGCTAACACTTCTTGCTGTGGTAACTCGCCTCGTGATAGGTAGGCCAAAAATGGTTCTGTCCACTCTGGAATAGCGCGTACAGTGGCCACGAGTCCTAAATCCGGGTCTTGACTTGCCAATTCCTCCTCTGACTCGGTTTTAACTGATGGTCGGCATAATTCGTCCAGGAAAACGTTGGGTGGGACCGGTTCTCTGCGCAAGCCGAGTCTAGCGAGGGCGTCGGCTGCCTCATTCTTTCTTCTATCTATATGCTCCACCTCATACCCGGAAAAACATCCCGCAACCCTATCAACTTCCCTGCGGTATGCTGCCATAGTCGCGTCCTTTCTATCCCAAGTTCCTGACACCTGCTGTACCACAAGGTCTGAATCTCCGAAGCATCGTATCCTCTTGATGTTCATCTCCTTGGCTACCTTTAAGCCATGCAATAGGGCCTCATACTCGGCCACGTTATTGGAACAGTCAAAGTGAATTTGTAGTACGTAACTCAATTTGTCTCCTTTGGGTGATGTTAGCACCACCCCAGCTCCTGATCCCTCATACTGCTTTGATCCATCGAAGTGCATGGTCCATGATTCGGAGTTTGGAACCGTGGTAGTCATGCATGTGTGTGTCCAATCATTAACGAAATCAACCAAAGCCTGAGATTTGATTGCTGACCTGGGCTCGTAGCTGATGTGATAATCCCCCATTTCTATCGCCCATTTGGCTATTCTTCCGGTTGCATCCGAGTTTCTAATGATATCCGACATTGGTATTGAGCTAACCACGGTTATGGGGTGTTCCTGGAAATATGGCTTCAGTTTCCGGCTGGCCATAAAGACCCCAAAAACCAGTTTTTGCCAATGCGGATAGCGCTGCTTTGCCTCTGATAATACTTCACTGACATAATAAACCGGTCTCTGGACTGGATAACCCTTCCCATCTTCTTTACGCTCCACCACCACTATTGCGCTGACGGCTCGGGGGCCAGCTGCCACATATAGCAACATAGGCTCTTTAGGACCCGGGGCCGCTAGCACTGGTGCTTCAGAATGCTGCTTCTTTAGTGCCTCGAACGCCTCATCCGCCTCTTGATCCCATACAAACTTGTCGGATTTCCTCAAGAGCCGGTACAAGGGTATTGCCTTTTCTCCGAGTCTTGATATAAATCGGCTCAAGGCTGCTACGCAGCCCGTGAGCTTTTGAACATGCTTCAAATTTTCCGGTTTTTTCAGACCTTGGATAGCTTTGATTTTGTCCGGGTTTGCCTCAATTCCTCTCTCGGAAACGATAAAGCCAAGTAATTTCCCGGCTGGGACTCCAAATACGCACTTTGTCGGGTTAAGCTTCATCTGATACCTCCTTAAGTTTTTGAACGTTTTCTTCAGATCGTCAATAAATGTTTCTGCCTTCCTGGTCTTGATAACCACATCATCCACATAAGCATGGACGTTGCGTCCAATTTGGTCCTCGAAGCACTTCTGGATACACCGTTGATAAGTTGCGCCAGCGTTCTTCAACCCAAATGTCATGGTTTTGTAACAGAAGGCCCCAAAAGGGGTTATAAATGATGTTTTCTCCCAATCCTCCCTCTTGAGTTTAATCTGATGATACCCGGAATAAGCGTCCAGAAAGAACAATAGGTCACTCCCAGCTACTGCATCTATGATCTGATCTATCCTTGGTAGTGCGAACGGATCCTTTGGGTAATGCTTGTTGAGACTCGTAAAATCAATACACATTCTCCACTCATTGGTCTTTTTCATCACTAGCACCGGATTTGCTAACCAGTCCGGATGAAATACTTCCATGATGAAGCCGGCTGTCAATAGCCAAGCAATTTCTTCACCTATAGCTTTCCTTCTTTCCTCATTCATCTTCCTCAAGCCCTGCTTCACAGGCCTGGACTTGGGGTCTACATGCAAACTGTGCTCTGCCAACTCTGTAGGGATACCCGGCATGTCGCTAGGTGTCCAGGCGAATACGTCCGCATTTGAACGAATGAACTCCACAAGTGCCTTCTCCTGCTCGCCGTCTAAGTTAGAGCCTATAGTAAATTGCTTAGTGGAATCACCTTCAACAAAGTCTATCATCTTGGTGTCTTGTGCTGCCTTGAATTTTGCTCTTTCGTCCTCAGTGTTCGGCCTTTTCAATGCGGTCCTGTCCTCCGGGTCTACTTGAGACCGATAATACTTGAGTTCCTCTTTTCTGCAAGCCTGCTCGGCCATTACCGAATCTCCTTCGTCGCACTCGGCCGCTATGTCCCGGTTTCCATGTATGGTGATGCTTTGCTTAGGACCTGGAATCTTCAGTTGTAGATACACATAACACGGCCTGGCCATGAACTTGGCGTAAGCCGGTCTTCCAAATAGTGCGTGATAAGGACTGCGCAATTTGACTACCTCGAACGTGAGCCACTCCACTCGATAATTATCCGTCGATTCTCCGAAAGCTACCTCCAATGCGATTTTCCCCTCGGGACATGCCGAGTGACCCGGCACTATTCCATGAAAAATTGTTGAGTTTTTCTGCAGCTGGGACTCCTTGAGACCCATGCGTGAAAAAGTTTCCCAATACAAGATATAGATGCTACTTCCACCGTCCATCAGGACCCTTTTTAACTCGTAACCATTAACCTGTGGTGGGACTACCAATGCTAAGACTCCCGGGTGCTCTATTCTTTCCGGGTGATCTCTTCTGCTCCATGTTATCTCTTGTTCCGCCAACTCAGGTGTTCCAGAACAGCCGAGGAAACCGAGTTCACAGCTTGCTTGAGTATCTTTTTGTTCCTGTCAGAAGTTCCCGTAGTATGCACATAATATTGTCCTTTTAAATCAGGCGTACGTACCATACCGATGAAGACGCTGATCCGGCCGATTGTCACGACGGATCCGGATTCGAGGTGATCCGACTCTGGCCCCCAGCCGGAATCGTCCACCGTCTTTTCTCCTTTGTGGTCGATGTAGATCTCGCCGACGACAAGATTCTCCATGTTCTTCCGAGCTTCTCCCGTGATGTAAACACCTTTGGACGCAGGCCCCACGGTGGGCGCCAACTGTCGTGGGATAACCACGGCAGACGTTACCGGGGGTAACTGATCTTGGGGCAAGACGACACAGGCGTTTGGGAGAGGGTTTAGCTTAGAGGAAAACATGATGGAACTCGATCTGGTAGCCGGCAATCAAGTCGCCGAGTCTCCGATCTTAATATATTAACTCGATCTC
This sequence comes from Alopecurus myosuroides, assembly GCA_028641055.1. NCBI lineage: Eukaryota > Viridiplantae > Streptophyta > Magnoliopsida > Poales > Poaceae > Alopecurus > Alopecurus myosuroides. Next base: position 140,619,843 of record CM054059.1, read on the forward strand.
TCGTATACACTGGATGCTCGATATCAAGCGGTACTGCTAGGGTTCTTAGATCTCCCTCAACTAGACCTGGGGGTTGGTTTATAAAGCACCTGTACCCCCCTGGCTTACTCTCCAAGGCGCACCCTGAATCCTACCCGGACACCGCATACAAACTCTAACTTTCCTTTACCGTAACCCACAATCCGGGTTACGAGGCCTACAAACTTGGGCCTTCCAGAAGTTTCTTTACCCTTAGCCGGATCTTGCGCAGCGTCCTTTGGGCCGGGTTATGCCTTGGAGTTGGCCTACCGGGTTAGTATCCCTCCATCAGGTCTTAACACTAAGTCGCCTTCCTGGAAAGCTCTTGATTTAACTTTGCGGCTGTGATATCTTCGCAGGTTTTGCTGGTAAACGGCAGATTTTTGTAGCACAATATCTCTTTCCTCTTCCAGGAGATCTAACACGTTATGTCGCGCTTCTTCTGCATCTTCTTCCACATAAGCTTGCACTCGTGGAGAGTCATGCAAGATATCGGTAGGTAATACTACTTCTGCCTCATAGACTAAGAAAAACGACGTCTGGCCTGTTGATCTGTTTGGCGTTGTTCTTATGCTCCATAAGATAGATGGCAGTTCTTCCACCCATGCCTCAGCTGCTCTGTGCAGGGGAGTTTCTAGCCTTGTCTTTATGCCTTGGAGAATTGAGCTGTTCATTCGCTCCACTTGTCCATTTGACTGTGGATGCGCGATGGAGGCTAGATCTAGCCGGATTCCGCCACCTTCACAATACTTGGCTAATTCACCTACGACAAAGTTAGTTCCATTGTTCGTGATTATACTATGCGAGACACCGAATATCATGACTATGTCAATGACGAAATTCATGGTTGTTATCCCGTCAAGTTTTTTGATGGGTTTTGCTCCTACCCACTTAGTGTATTTATCCACCGCTACTAGGAGGTGTGTTAATCCTCCTCGTGCTGTCTTGAATGGCCCCATCATATCCAGCCCCCAGACCGCGAATAGCCAGGTTATGGGTATGTTTTTAGAGCTTGGGCTGGCAAATTCGTCTGCGTGGCGAATAGTTGGCATCCCAGACAGCGCTTCACCAGTTCTTTGGCGTCCGTCTTTGCGGTGAGCCAGAAGTATCCTAGGCGGAAAGCTTTGTGCGCCAGGCTTTTGGAATGGGCGTGGTGCCCATAGTCCCCTCCGTGTATTTCTTCTAAGATTTCCTTTCCTTCATCCGGGGTTATGCAACACATGAATATGTAGGTTGCGCTCCGTTTATGCAGTTTTCCGTCAATGACGCAGTATCCCTTGCAATGTCGGATGAGTTGCCTCTGCTCGACTTCCATGCTGCCATCCGGGAACTTCTGATCCACTAAGTATCCCAGATATGGCTTTGTCCAGTCCGGGTTTACGGTAATAACAACCACCAATGCTGATACTAGCGGGTAGTCCACGTCTCCGCCTTTCATGGACGGTGCTCTAGAAAAATGTCAGGGCGCAGTTCCTTGCGTTCGGAGCCCATTCTTGCTAGTGCGTGTGCAGCCCATTTTTCTTCGCGTTTGACATGCTTGACCTCGAATCCGAGGAAGCAGATGGTGAACTCGTCCACCGTTCTTCTGTATTCTTCCATAATGGGGATTTTGGCGTCCCATGTTTGGTCTAACTAGTGTTGCACTAGGATGATTCACCGTAAAATAGTACCCTCTGGGCACCAATGTCTTTTGTTTTGTGCAAACCATGTAGCAGAGATTCATATTCTGCCACATTGTTTGAGGCATTAAAATGGATCTGCAACATAGCTCATAATCTCTCACGTTGGGGATTTCAGGACTATTCCAGCCCCCGAGCCCTGTTTCATTTTGGATTCGTCAAAGTGCAAGATCCGGCATGGGGTTTCCGGGACGGCTGTTTTTCCATAACTTCCGTCCAATATGTGATAAAATCCGCCAATACCTGGGATTTTATCGCTGTCCCATTTGGATAGTTAATATCAAATGCGGCTAGCTCGATGCCCCATTTGGCTACTCGTTCTGTAGAGTCTGCATTATTGACTATATCCCTTAGTGGTGCTTTACTTACCATCGTTATTGAGTGCCCTTGGAAATAATGGCGGAGCTTCCTTTATGCGAAGAATACGCCGTACACTAGTTTATGGTAGTGGGGGTATCTCTGCTTTGATTCTGAAAAGACCTCACTTATGAAATATACTGAATGCTGGTCCGGGATTTTTTATTCGTCTTTTCTTCTTTCCACTACTACAACCGTGATGATTACCCTGTTAGTTGCTGCCAAATATAGCAGCATGGGTTCGCCTTCCTGTGGGGATGCCAGAACTGGTGTCTCGATCAGGGTTTTCTTGAGCTTCCCTAAGGCGGCATCCGCTTCCGGCGTCGAGACGAATTTGCCGGATTTTTTAAGAAATTTGTATAGTGGAAGCGCTTTTTCGCCTAGCCTGATTATGAAACGACTAATGGCAGCAGCTGAGTCTGTTAATCACTGAACATCTTTTAGGCATATGGGCCGTTTGATATCCAGGATGGCTTTAATCTTTTTCGGGTTTACCTCAATGCCTCTTTGTGAGACTATGAAACCCAGAAGCTATCCTGCGGGAACGCCTGAAAGATCATCCTCCGTTTTGATAATTTAATGACAACATACCTATTGGACTAATGCTCATTTGTTATTCATGAAAATGCCCAGGTTCATCAAGTATACATTCTCTATGGGGTACAATTTTGTTTGGAATGAAAAGAGCTCAAACTGACAAAGCTGGGGAAGTAATTTTGTATGCGGCGGAGGCTCCGGTGAAACCACCGGAACCTCCGCCCCAGCCTTTTTCTAGCACAGCTCAGGCGCTGGGCTCCGGTGTGGGCTCCGCCAAAATGGCTTTAGGGAGGAGAAGAGCGGAGGCCAGGGCGGAGCCTCCGGTGGACATCCGGTGGGCGGAGCCTCCGGTAAAACCACCAAAGCCTCCGCTGGCTCCACCACCCCACTGGGGGGGCTGGCCTTCGATGGCGCCTCCGGTGGAGCCTCCGCCAAAATGGCGTTCGGGCTGATATGAGCGGAGGCCCGAGCGGATCCTCCGGTGGGCGGAGCCTCCGCCAAAACCACCGGAGCCTCCGCCCACAGGATACAACGCTAATGGAAAATGGGTTGCGCTGCTGCGCGCATACGAAGACCACCGAAGCCTCCGGTAAAACCACCGGAGCCTCCGGTGCTGCGGGATCTGCTCAAACGGCCACTTTGGGAGGGAGTATAAATACCCCTCCCCCTACCTCATAAATGCCAAGCTTTTTCCCACTCTCTCTCCTAGCCATTAATGAAAGCTTCAACCTCCTAGATCTCCCTCTCCAACCACCCAAACACTCCCATACTTTGTGGAGAGCTAGAGGAGACCTAGATCCACACTTCCACCAAAGGAATTTCAAATCCATCCACCACATCCTAGTAGATCTAGAATCCTATTTGAGGCTTAGAAACATTAGTAGATCTTGTGCTTGTAGCTTCCACCTTGTTGCAAGAAGCTTCGGATTGCTTGAGAGCCTCCATCCATCTTGTGGAGTGACCTCGAGGTCATGTAAGGGTTTGTTCAACGCCTTCAAGTCGACCTCATAGTGGAAACGAGAATCTCCCTCACCGGAGAAGCTCAAGGACAATAAGGCATGCACAACCGTGCTATTGAGGAGTGCCTAGGTGGCTCCCCACCTCCCCAACGTAGACGTACTTCTCTTGAGAAGGAACTACGGGAAACATATCCTTGTCTCCTTGTTTACACTTGTGGTTTATCTTGTTGCCTTTCGTTTTACTTCCGTTGTGTATCTTATCTTGTATCACTTAGGTTGCTCACCTAGTTGCACATCTAGAGAACCTTACTTTATCTTGCTTAGCCATAATTAAAAGGAAAAGAAGAAAAATTGGTAGTCAACCTATTCACCCCCCCTCTAGTTGAGCATACTGCACTTTCAATTGGTATCAGGGCCTCGGTTCTTTCTAAGAGCTTAACCGCCTAAGAGTATAGTGGTCAATGAAAATGCGCCCGACGGTTCTAATGAGGAAATCACCAAAATGACCGACACTACAACTAACCTACAAGAAACGGTTGGAACCCTCCAAACCGAATTGTCCAAGGTTATCTCTAGTGTTGGTTTGGAGGTTTCTAGCATAAAGAAAATGTTGGAGGCCATGATGGGGAAAACCAAGGAGCTTGAGGAACCACCTCTCACTGCCGATGAGGTTAGCTCGGATGAAGAGTCCATTTCGGACATCGCCGAAATGGAAGCTAACATTGTCTTAGCCAAGGCGAAAGCCTAGGTAAAAGCCGATAAAAAGGCTAAGAGCGGTGGGAGCTCCGAAGGATCCAAGTCTCAATCGGCTAACGGTTCGGGGTCTAACTGAAAAGTACCACCACCTCACAATTATGACCCTATCCATCCCATTGCCACAATGCCACACATTCTAAATGTTGGACTTCCTCCCATGCTTAACACTAACAAATTCTCTTCTTGGAAGTTCTATATGGAGTCTCATATTTCAGGGTCTTGCACCCCCTTGTGGAGCAGTGTTCTCCATTGATTTCATCCCCACGATGCAAGCAACTTGACTCCAAGACAAGATGTGGAATTTCAACTCAATAAGACTGCTCTTGTCACTATCCAGAAGGCTCTCCCAAGAGAACATCTTGAACACATCCGCGGTATCAAAACAGCCAAGGAGGCTTGGGATAAACTTGACACTTTGTTTCAAGGCAATGCTAGCATTCAATCCTCCAAGTATGATGTGGCTCTCGACAAGTCCGAGAACTTCGTTATGCTTGAAGATGAGAGTCCCGAGGAACTATATACAAGAGTTGTCACTCTTGGCAACCAATTGAGGGATTTTGGAAAACAGGAGATCTCCGATGAGTGGATCAAGAGAAAGTTTGTCAAGGCCATAACTCCGTTTGAGAAGAACCTATCCACGAGCATACGTACAAGATCGGTCTACAACTCCCTCAACTCCATTGGTGTTCTTAGTGAGTTTATAGCCATATCCCTATCTCACAAGAGCGCGGATGATGCTCTCGCTCGCTCGAGAGGAGTTGGAAAGTCTCCCAACCTCGCCTTGAAGTCCAAGGCGGTTGCTCGAATAGAATAAGTAGATGAGGATGATGAGGATGATGAGGACTATGAAGAAACATACAAGGGTGCTCATAAGTGCATCGCTCTTGCCATGCATGGTTATTGGAAGATACGTGAGGCTCACAAGGCCGGTGCTCCTAGACCTTCTAGAAACAAGATTTTTAGGAAGAAGGGGGAGCGGCCAAGGACATGCTTCAATTGTGGAAGTGCAAACCATTTCGTCAAGGAATGTCCATTTGAGCCAAGAGAAGAGAATGAAGGGAAGCTTGTTCGCAAGGACATGAACAAAGCTCCACAAAACAAAAATCTCGCGAGAAGAGTCCCAAGGGATCTTATGTTCAAGAAGGCCCTACATTGGAAACATACTACTCCGGAGATCAAGGAGAAGATGAAGTCGTAGGTGTGGCCCACGTCGCCATAGCTACGACTTCCTCTTCATCGGTCTCTCTATTCGAATCCCCCAATGAGAAGGCATTAGTCCGACCTACATGTCTCATGGCAAAATCCACCGTGGTAATATCTTCCACCTCCAAGTCTATTGCTACTAGTTCTCCCTCATTATTGGATTGTGTTGAAACCATTGTGGATGATGAGGAGACCAAGAATCTTAGCTCTTTGCTATGTAGTCTTGAAGGTGAAACCAAGGAAAAGGTAAAGGCCCTCTTGAGGCAACTTCATGATGCTAACTCTCTCATAGATGAGAAGTAAGAGATCATCACAACCTTGGAAAGCTATGGTGCTGGTCATGAGAATCATGACAATGAGCTTGTAGAAGCTCTTGAGAAAGAAAGATCCTTGAGAGCCTCTCTTGAAGAGAGACTATCTAGTTTAGAAGAGACTTATGCTATTAGTGTTTCCAAACTTAGGAAGGATAATGAAAAATCTCGTGCTTTACTTAAAATCTTTGAAGAAGAAGAGTTGAAGCTAGGGATAGCTCATGAGGAACTTGTTGAGCGTCATGGAAAACTAGAAAAGGAGTTCACGTCTCTTAAAGAAATCCATGACAAGCTCACCACGTCCCGAAATAAGCTCCTAGATTAACAATCTAATAAGCAAGTGACTTCCTCCTATAATAGCATTGTTATCATGCCTACCTCTTGTACTACGACTAACATAGTAGGAAGAGAGAAAATTCTCAATGATGCCATAAGCTCTCAAGGAGGAAATAAATGGAAAGAAGGACTTGGCTTTGTTGCCAAGTCAAAGAAGAAATCCAAGAGTGTCACTTCCTCCTCTAAAAATGTTGTCTTTGTGAAAGAGGGAGAAGTGACATGTAACATCCCAAGTATGAAAAATAGCCATTAGAATGTTTGCTCTCTGTTATTTTATGTTTTGCATCATGACATCATGTTCATTGCATTTGTTTTGCTTGTTTTCCATATGTTTTCCTCTGTTTTCCTTTGTTTTCCTTTGTTTTCTATTTGAATTTCAAACCAAATTCCAAACCTTTTGTTTCATACTTGTGATGTTACAATTTCCAAATGAATATTTCAAATCAAAACAATTGTTGGTTTCCATTAAAGTTGTAATTTCAAACTATTGTTTTGTTTCTATCAATAATGCATCTAATACCAAAACATTTTCAAATTACTTTCAAATTGAATTAAATTCCAAACAGCAACCATTTAGAATTAATGAAATTTACAAAACAATTCTAAGCAATTTGTTTCAAATAAAATTGAGGTTCAAACTATTTAAAATTATGGCTTTCAATAACTCACTTAACTCAAATTTCATTAAAAATTCAATTACATCTTCCAAACAGCAACCATGTTGAATTTATGAGAATTACAAAACTTTTCCAATCATTTTTGTTTCAAATCAACTTGAGGGTCCAAACTAATTAAATGTTTCCTTTTAATAAATCACTTCATCTCAAAATTCATTCAAATTTCAACCAAATTACAAACAGCAGAATATTTTGAAATATTTGAAAACCAAAGCATGCACATGTTGCTGTTACAATAAAAAATTGATTACAAAATTATCCCTAAGATTTTCTAACCCCAAAGAACTAGTTTTCTTCCTTTTCCAAATCAGCAAAAAAAAACACAGAAATATTAAAAAGAGAAACAGGGAGAGAGGGGCAGGCCAGCAGGCCCAGCCCACCATATCTCCCTCTCCCCCTCAGGCCCGATACCCCCCACCTCATCTTCCTCCTCTCGTACGGCTCAACATCGGGCATGTCCACGTTGCAGAGAAGCAGCAGCAACGGCTGCAGCTCTCCCCCTCCCCCTATAAATCCTAGGGTTCCTCCTTCCCCTCTGCCCTAACTCCCTTCTTCCTCTCCTCTCTCTCCCCCCGCCTCCATTTTTCCCCTTTCTTTCCTCCCTCTGCCTCTCTGTATCTCTGAACCTGAACCCGAAACCCCCCTCTTCTTTCTCCGGTGATCGCCGCCGGGAGGGCCACCCTCCGGCGAGGCTAGGGCCGGGAATCGAACCCCCTAGCCTGCCTCTTCATTCTCGACATCGACATGGGCACCGGGAGCCAAGGAATCGTCGCCGCCATCCTCCCCTCGCCGCCGGCCGTCTCCCTGCACCGACCACCGTCCCCTCCTCCTTCGAGCCCTCACAGTGAGCACACCTCCCCTCCATCTGCCCCTCTCTGCTCCCCTACAGCACCCGCGCGCAACCACGGCCACCGCGCGGACCACGGCGAGCCGCAGCAGCCGCGAGCTGCCTGCCTCCGTCGAGTTCAGAAGCAAACCTGCAAACACAAGTTCAGTTAGCACCTAACTGAACTATAACCCCCCCCCCCCGCTGCCTTACCTGCCAAGCAACAGAGCACCACCGCAGTGGTAGCACATCCCTGTGCGCGCTGTGAGGGGGTGGGTTCGATTCCCACCCCGCGCAAAAACCCCACCTTTTCCATCTTTTTTTTCCAGGCCCAGAACCTTGACAGAATTTCACCCAAGTCCCTGCTAGCATTTATCTAGGTCCCTGTTAATTTCTTTCCAAGTCCCTGTAGCTTTTCTAGGTCCATGGTTATTTCTATAAACCATAAAAATGCTTAAACTTGGTAATTTAATAACTTTTGTTTGGAAACTCCAATTGCAAAACTTTAAACATGTAAACCACTCCATTTTAAATTCTCTACCCAAATATAATTTTTTTTGGCTGTTTTGAATATTTTAAATTGGTGAAATATTTGAAAACTTGTTTAATTCACTTAATTTTGCAAAATTCATAACTTGGGCATAAAAATTCCAAATTCAACAAACTAAATATGTTTTCCATTCCATTTTTCATATACTTTGCAAATATCAACTTTGTTTGCTGTTTTGAATAAATTAAATTGCTGAAAACAACTGTTTCTTAATTATTGCATTTAAAATTGCCAAATTAATAATTTGCTCATTTTAAATCCATTTTTCACAAATAAAATATGTTTTCCATGCTAAATTAAACCCTCTTTCCAAATATAAAGTTTGTTTCATGTTTTGAGTAATTAAAATTGTTTAAATAATTTAAACCTGGTTTAAATCATTTAAAATTGTTAAATTCCTAACTTGGTCAAATTAATTTCTTTTTGAACCTATAAAATATGTTTTCAAACCAAAAAAGTATAAGCTTTTCAAATATGAATCTCACTTAATGTTTTGCACAAATAAAACTTCAAATAAATTCAAACTTGAATTAAATTCATTTAAATCTTGTTTAAACTTGTTTAATTCATAAGTAATTCATTCTAAATCCTTTTTCAATAATTGGAACATGTAATCCACCTAAAATTTTGTGTACTTTTCAAATATGAACTTTGTTATCTGTTTTGAACAATTAAACTTGATGAAAACAACAAATGCTTGTGTAACACCTTTAAGGAACCAAAATTCCATAACTTAATAAATAAAATTCCAAACTTGGTAAACCTTATTTCTAATTGTTTCTATTGTTGTTTTCTTTTTGTTTTCCTCATCCATGCATCATGCTAATCCACTTTCACATGTTGTTTAGTTGTAGATCAATTAAGTCAACCTTAATTCATGGGCTTTCCATATGCAATCCAATTGCATATGGGTCCATTTAAACATGTTACCATGTCAACTAGTTTATTTTTGGTGCATCAATTAAATGGTCATGCATCATACCATGTTTGTGCATTATGCCATGTTATTGATTGTTTGTCTCTCTGCGTTGTTTGTTTGCTTCTTCTCGAATGGACGACGACGTTGAGACCGACGATACTTACGACACCCCTTCTGAGGATCTAGCTCAGTACCAGGCTGCTGAGTTTGCAGGCAAGTATTCACTCACATGAACCATTGTGTTCCTTTCAACATTGGATACCGATACTTTCTGTTGTCTATCCTGCTAGCCCTATGAGTCGTTGCTTCTGTTACGATCCTATCACCTGTTATCCTTTAACCCTGATATAGCCTCCCCTCCACACCTATAACCTTTTTGCTTGTTGCCTGTGTCTTACTAGCATGCTTAGGGTTGTTTCTGCTCGAGTCTGTTATCCGTTACTTTCTGTTACTATATTTCATTATGTTCGGGGGCTTGATGTTAAACAACAATCTGTTAATTTTGAGGTAATAATAATTTGCTGATAAGGCACCGGCAGGAGGCCCGGCGTGGTTTTGAGGCCTGCTAGTGTCGACCCTAATTAGGAAAAGGGTCTTGTCTACTGATCCATGATGAGCGCACTAACCGCATGTGGGAAGCGTGTATGGGCGCCCCCCTCAATTTGATTCGATTCGCATCTCGTCCAAATCGCCACACTTAGTTCGGGCTTTCCATTTGATGCATGCATGTGCAGGTGCGAACCCTTGGCGCCAGGGTGGAACTTTTGTAGTCGGCATTTAGGGCGGCGTGGTCTTAGAGTGCTATGAGGGTCCCCTTTTCTTCGTGGGGCTCGATTAGCCGCGCACGCACAACATGTGGTTCTTTGGGCTTGATGCGAAGAAGAATTGAGTTGTGTTGAGTGCCCCGCTTGGTGGAAAGGCCATTCCATCTGGCGGGTTATTCTTACGTGTACGTCCAAATTGGTGCACCCCTGCAGGGATAAATCTTCTCGAGAAGTCGTGTTTTCCGCGGTTATGGATGACTTGGTGAAAGTACTGGCTAACAAGTACTCAGAACAACTTACACCTAACTAATGATAACTTGACTAGTAATAGTCTTATCGACACAATAACTTGAACCATCATTAATCCAATTGTGTGAGTTATCCTCGGATTGCTTCTTTGGATAAGGGGCGAGATCCAGGATGGGTTTTGTTTGGAGTTAGTTGTTAGTTGGTTACGATACGCTATCTTATCTCCTTTCTGTTAGTCGGAAGTTGTAGCATGTTTCTGTAGTTGGTTAGTGCAGCCCGCTGCCGCATCTTTTATATCCCCCTTTCTTCCGTTGAACCCAAAGCATCTGTGCTTGATGTTGTTGGGTACACTTTGGTGAACTGTGAGTCTTGCTTGCCAGTACGTTTATGTACTGACCCCTTTGGGGCTGTGGTTTACGCAGACTACGTTTCCGAGGATCCCCATGGTGGCTACTACGTGGAGTATGACGAGACTGCTGACGAGTAGATAGCGGACCCGGGCAGGATCCGAGACTTCGTGGATGGGCTCCGTCTTTTCGTTTCCGGCCTCTTAGGCCTATTTGGATTTTGTCTATACTCAGACCTTTTGAATGCTTCCGCTGTGATGTAATGATGATATGATGGGACATGTGTCCTCTGGATGATTGTATTTGCTACTCTGCTCTAATGAGAGCTATTTGCAACTTATTTAAATCTTTTGTGTCTTAGAGATCTGTTGTGATATCCATTGTTCAAATGCCGTTGACGTACCATGTGTGTATGTTATGAAGTACGTCAATGGAAGTATATGGATTTCTATGGGATGGTTTGCGCAGACGATGAATAGTAGAGAATGGTTGTCACACGTTTACGTGTTGGCCTACTCATATTGAGATGCGGGTGCCGGTATGCCCCGTAAGCCATTTATCTACTGTTTAACGGACTGTGAGTATCCCCTAGAAGTCCGGGTGCGACATGACCAAGGAGAAGGATACCAACGCCATTATGGGTGGTGATACCTCTAGGGGGAGCATCACTCACAATGATTTCGCCGGAAAATATAACCCATCTTATGTTCTTATGAAATCTAGAGATGGACATGTTTATGCTAAATACGTTGGTACTTCTTATGGTGATGATTATCATTGGAATATTTGGGTTCCTAAGACCCTTGTGACTAACAAAAGAGGACCTATTGAAGGATGGGTACCTAAATCAAGAAATTGATCTCTTGTAGGGAAGTGCTTCTGGGTCGGGTAGATGGACGGTGGATAGTGGTGCATCCCAACATATGACCGGAAGCTTGGTCTGGTGGAGGCAACAGTTGCAATCTTCCAACCCAAGCTCCCTTTGCCCAAAACACCATTCTATTCTTAATGCTCTTGTTTTTGTGGTTTTGGCGCGCGAAAACTTGGTCTGGTGGAGGCTCCGGTGAAACCACCTGAGGCTCCGCTGCTCCTGTCCACCGGAGCCCACCGGTACCTCCGTTGGTGCAAATTGTCCAGCGGACCGTATAGTGGTGTGCTGCGTGGACAGGGGGCGGAGGCTCCGGTGAAACCACCGGAGGCTCCGCTGGACAGGGAGCGGAGGCTCCGGTAAAACCACCGGAGGCTCCGCCCGTGGCGTTTCTGCGGGATAAGACCCAGGGCGAGCGGGGGTCAACAAGATCCAATCTTATTTCCCCCCACTCGCCCTCCCTATTCTCCCTCACAACCGCCGCCGCCCCCCAACACTCCGTCGCCGAAATCTGGTGCTCCACCGCCGGGAGCCCTCCTCCTTGCCTTGGACCACCCCGGGATCTTCTTCCTCCTCTCCTTCCACCATGGATGATGCGGGTATGCTTTCTCTCTCTCTCATCTAGTTGATGGATGGGGATGCACTGGGAGCTCCATGTTCTTCACATCTAGATGCGTGGATTTGGTTTTTGCGAGTAGAAGATCACGAGTACAAACCCTAGCAACCTAGACTGTGAGTATTAGGTTTGAATCGCTACGGTTCTTAGGGTGGATTTGTTCATATGTCCTACCCCTTGTTATTCAACCCTAATACTATTCATATCTTTGTTCCTTGGATTTGTGCGTCTCCTAAAACTTGAGCATTGCCTTTTATTCATGCTATTCTTGCTATTTGTTTCATAGATGCATCCGGATCCAAAGACAAGGGCACTCGCTCCAAGAGCATGGCTCGTCGCAAGGCTCCTAGGGTCGATGAAATTGAGGAAACTTTGGACCCTTCTCAGCCCAAGCACCGGCAGAGATTCCCGGCTCCCGAGAAGACACTGCCTCGTAGGGAAAAGTCTGCTTCCAAGATGTCCGAGGGGGTGTTCTTGAAAGAACGTCGCGAGAACCCATATGTTATTGACCGCGACCGTTTGATGCCACAGTTCCGGGGTAAGGAACCTCGATTCCACACCATCTTTCAGAGCCAAATCTATCATGAGATCTTGATGAGGAAGCCCAAGGAGAATGTTGCTCCTCAACATGCTATTAATTTTGGGCATATGGAGAGGAATCCCAAGTACTTTGGAGAGGCACTTGAGCTTGTTTATGCACTTGGACTTGCTCCCATTATGCAAGTACAACAAGATTATGATGAAGGCTTGGTCTGTGAGTTCTTGGCCACTGTGCACCTAGCAAATGAGACAGAGCGTCATCTTATTTGGATGACCAAGGGACAGAAGCTGACTATCAAGTGGTCTGAAGTAGGGACTCTTCTTGGTGGATACCCGGATCACAGACCGTTTGCCGGTGGCGAGAAGTTTAACAGTGGATGGTTCCGTGTGAATGCCCCCAATACTCTATCTCTCTCCAAGGATCAACTTACCCCTCTGTATCACTGGAAGAAATTTGTTGTTGGGTTTGTCAAGGGTCTCTACCCCACTTATGATGTTATGCTCTGCATCTATCGAGAGACCATCAACCCAAAGGCGGGGAACATCGATGAAATCCAAGGTTTTCTTAAGAATCTCATGCTTCTTACTCATGAGAAGCGGCTTGCCGGTTCAACCCAGAAGCTTTATGTGCTTGATTATCTATGGAATGAGATGTGGCACGTCATTGTCAATAGGAAGAATGCTTGCTTTGGGCCCTTTATTATGAAGATCATCTTGCATGTGTGGGCGGACAAGTTCCCGGATAATCCTATTGACGATGAGCATTGGATCCCACACACGGAGAAGCGCCTTCTCATCAAGGACCACACCGAGCCCATTGAGCATCCTACACCCTCTCCTCGCAAAGGCAAGGCCAAACCCCGTGTTATCGTTGATGAGGAAGAAGAAGAGGCAGCTGGTCCCTCTCGCCCTCCTCCTTCTGACAGTGCTTTTAAGTGGATGGCAAGGGCACTCAAGAAGGTGTTGAAAGTGAACAAGAAGATTGAGCAGCATCAATGGGAAGTTCACTATGATAAGGAGCTCAAGCACCGCAAGGCAGAGCATCAACTTCGTCGTGATGGTGGCGATTCTGTGGAGTCCCCGGTGCTACCTAGCATCACCGATTGGGACAATTGGCAGGCCAAGGACTCCGCCGGGAAGCTCATTGAGTGGTATGACGAGGAAGAAGGATAAGAAGTCACCAGCTCTCGTCGTCGTGCCCGTCCTCCGAGCCTGGATAACTCCTCCGAGTGATCTTCGGGGCGTTAGCTTCGGTTTCTCCCTCTTTTGGTATCTTGATGCCAAAGGGGGAGAGATCTGTATCTATTAGGACCAGGTATTTGCATGGGTCTCTCTCAAGCATGTTTTTCGATTTGCATCTTTCTCTTGCTTGAGAGAGTTGGTCTTTTATTTGGAAACTTCGTTTGTTTAAATTATTATGTGTTGTGAACCTCGTAATATGCATTGTGAGCTTGTGAACCTATTATCTTATTTCTATCACTTGTTGTGGGCTCACTATTACATATATGTTTAGACCTCCATTGTGTTTAAATTCTCTCAACATGAAGGGAGCATATCTTTAGGGGGAGCTCCGTCCATGTTGTGTGCTTATTTATGCAAATAGGGATGTTCTCATCAATTACCAAAAAGTGGGAGAATGAAAGATCATCTTTCGTTTTGATAATTTAATGACAACATACCTATTGGACTAATGATCATTTGTTATTCATGAAAATGCCCAGGTTCATCAAGTATACATTCTCTATGGGATACAATTTTGTTTGGATTGAAAAGAGCTCAAACTGACAAAGCTGGGAAAGTAATTTTGTATGCAGCGGAGGCTCCGGTGAAACCACCGGAACCTCCGCGCCAGCCTTTTTCAGCATAGCTCATGCGCTGGGCTCTGGTGTGCGCTCCGCCAAAATGGCGTTCGGGAGGAGAAGAGCGGAGGCCAGGGCGGAGCCTCCGGTAAAACCACCTGTAACATCCCAGTGTTTGGGAGGTTATAAGGATCTAAATATAATATGTGCATTTGCAAAGCATGCATCTAAAATTACGGGAAATTTTGGCGTAAAAGTTTAAATGAATCAAAGTGACCAATGTTTCACTTGACTTGATGAAATAGGTCTAGTTCATCTAGTCAAGAATACATTTGGAGTGATCTTTGTAATAAGTATCTCTTTAAACCAAATAATTTGATAAGCCCAACCATAATTGGTTATGACCAAGCACAAACTCTCAACAACTTTAACCTCAAGTCTACAAGTGACTTGAGAGAAATCAACTAGGCATCTAGAACTCAAAGAGGGGTGAGAATTGAAATCACATAACAGATGATCACACTTCCACAAGATAGTAATGCATAATTGAACCATCTCATCAACAGAGATGTGATCTTCTATAAAACAACAACTCCCTAAGTTATCGATTCATTTCCACAACATCTCTATAAATCATCTCATAACTATCAGGTGAACCATCACAAGTAAATAACAAAGTTTCAAAAGAACACAAGTGGTACATACAAGTGTTAACTCAAAACCCACAAGTGGGAAATGATACAATAATTGTATTAACATATTTATCGAATATGTACATATCTCACCAACCATAAAAGAAGTACCTAAAAGAAGAAATAAATCTTCTTAAACTACTGCTAAACCTTGATCATTACATATGATATTCCCAAACCTCTATATCTGCATTAAGAATGACAAAGGTTATAAAGAGAAGAATATAAAGTGACATCATGACACTAGAGAAAACAAATATCAACTATGACATAAGTCATTAAAACCCAATAAGCTTTACATGCTCATTGTCTCATTCATCTTATATAAGTGAGTATCTAAAATCTCAACACATCAATGAACCATTTGATCAACTTACTATTAAGTCATCATTCCATAAGAATTCCACACTTCTATTCAAATCAACCTTCAACAAATAAAGTATCTATGGATACAAGTATTGAGTAACAACAAGTTATAACCTCTATTAGAGAAATTGAATTGAAAGCTAAGTAAAACCAAACATGTATGAACAAGAACATAACTTATGGGAAACCAAGCGAGAAGCATATGGAAAGAGAATAAAAGCCTGAACTAAATCTTAATCTAGATCTTGTCATTCTGGCTAGACCACTATATCTTGTTTCCCAATCTTCTCTGAATCATTTTGCAAGAGAAGAAACCACAAGAAAGGAGGACTACCACGGGAAGATCTTCAAGAAGATTATTTAGAGTGTTCTAGAAGTGTTACTCCAACCTACTATAAGAGTACTTGGAAACTCTTATATCTTGATCTGATCTTATTAACTCTCTGGAAATAGTGTGATATTCCAATGTTAGTGTTATTTATAAGTAGTTTGATAACAAGACTAGCTACCTTGTCAGCAAATCACTTTTGTATACTCAAACAATTGAGTGTCATATACAAACAAACATAAGATAATATAACCTAGTACATCTCATCCAATTGTATATGATTAGTAATTTGGAGGCAAGTCTAGCCCACTTGTTAACAAATTCTTCTTATATGCATATGGAAACTTGATTGTCATAAAATAAACTTACATTCTTTTACAATCATCTAAGTAAAATCCTTGCTTGGAGTAATTGCATATCTTCACTAGAATGGTGAGACAGTTGAGATTGGAAACCAAGATAGGAACCTACCTGCAATGGACAAAGGGATAACAGAAGACTAGTGGCAACTAGAGAGAAGAACATAAAGCAACAATGCCTTAGTAAGGGATCATAAGAAAATATCCAGTGAATCATTAGGATATATTAGAGAACGAATAACCTCTATCAAACTCATCAGAGATGAGGAGCTCATAATAATATCTTTAATGGAAATACTTATCAAGTATGAAATAATAACCAGCCATTGCATCCACATGTCTTTGATATGTGGAGGTTAATGGTAACAGGCTTAATACCTTGTTTTCCATATCCTTTTCATATGTAAGACTAACATATGATAACAAAAATTAATCTACATATAACCATGTAAATGATTACATGTTCTAAAACAACATGAGATAATATCCATATTGGAACCTATGTGGAAAACAAGCAAATAGATTCTAAAGCCATTCATGTTCTCCACTTGATCAAGTGCTAAGAACAGAAATATGGCTTACACATGATATAAGGAAATGTCCACCAGGCTTGATAAGAAAACCAAAGATGAAAATAACAAAACCACACAAAGGAAAAAAACCCATTCATTACCTAACACCATTTAGTTTGATATGGAATAAAATTCCCTATTGGGTGATTTTCATTATAGTGTATAGAAACATTACCTAGTAATGATACCAAATTATTTTCTATAAGGAATTGTATCCAATATGATCCACTTATAACACACCACTTGGGAACCTTATGTGTGTTGTGTGAATGTGATATTCATGCCTAAAATAAATTTTAAGACATGTAATAACTTTAATAGAGTGAAAACAATAAAATCACTTAATCTAGCACCCTAAGTATAAAATTCAAATCTTGCTCAAAATTGAAAAATATAAACATGGTGAGCTTGGAAATTTGATAAGGATCTCAAAAATGATTTTTATTATTTTTCCTATTAACAGGAAAGTCCTGAAAACATTAATTTACTCACAGTTTTCGTAACACAAGGACCAAATTGTAATTGTTGGAAATTTTAGGGGGTTATCAAAATTTGTCTTTTCTTTTGTTTCTTCAACCTCACGCCAGAAGGTTGTGGCGGCTACTGTCGAGTCACCATGGCTGCTGCCACGTCCCTGCTCACCGCTTCCTTCGCGAGGATAAGGAGCAAGAGGGTGTTTCCATCTTGCTCTCTGCCTCACTCTCCCTCGCCTCGCTGCCTCTCTCTGTGTACCAAACCCGGAAACCCTAACCCTAGTCACCCACGGCCGCCGTCGATTTCGGCCACCTCGAGGGCCATTGAAGCTACTGGGAGATGCGCTTGGACTTCCTCTTCGTCCCCGAGAAGCCACGGAAGCCGGAAGGAACGGACGACGATGAATTTCGCGGTTCCCTTTCTTCCATGTTCCGGCCGCCGTGGAAGCGTGCCGTCGTGGTGGAGCTCGCAGTGCTCAATCGACTGCACCATCATGCTCAGGGTTAGCTGTTGCATCTCTGCGTGCCCTCGAATCATTTTTTGGTCGAAAAATTTGTCAATTTCACTGAGCACCGCCACCCGCCGCGCGCCGTCGACGACGACACTCCTACGACCTTTTGGAAGCGGCGCTGCCGCCATTAGCATCCCCTTTGCACCCTCTATCGAATGGGATCAACCAATTGATCCAATTCGCGACGAATCGCGCAATTGCAGTTCATCTGTGAGAATTTGAGATTGGTGACATCACCTGTGACGTCACCATGACGTCACTGCCCCTTTATTTTCCTTTTTCTTTTAAATTTTAATTTAAATCAAATATTGCAGGTGGGACCCACCTGTCAATTTAAAAACAGAAAATCAAATAAACTTAATAAATCAATATCTTTTAATCTACTTATCGGAAAAATGTAAATTAAATATGAAAATGTTCATAAAAATAAAAAATATCTGTTTATCAAGTTTTCAAAAAAAAATTAAAATTAAACATTTTCTTTAATTAAATTAAATCATTTAAAATTGAGAAAAAAATAAATAATTCATAAAATCAGAAAAATACAACTTATATACCAAAATTCCTCAAATGACAAATGCAACTCATCTATGATGTTTTCTTAGTCATTTTACTAAGTTTTCATGTGTACAATATTTTGCCTAGTCATTTAATTCATTTAAAATTAATAAATTAATAACATATTCAAATATTTTCAGAATGCATTGAATGTTATATAAAATTAAAGAGAAAATCATTTCCAATTCAAATATGTCAAACATAAAACATTTTGTTTAACTTATAAACTTATTTCTAAATGTATAATAGAATTCTATAATGTTCCATTATGACGAGAAAATAACTGCCACAACATTATTTTTCTTAATAAGAAAACCCTCATGTTTTCACACCAACTAAACCTATCATCACAAAGTAATTATCAAGTATGTGATGATAGAGTTAGTTGTATTAGTTCGTCATTTTCAAATAAACTTGATGTCATTAGCTCTACACTTTTGAACATAAAATAAAATGTGCCTGTTATCTTTTCAATAGTTGTTATCCATGTGTTATTATCTTATTGCCTAACCATGTGATAACCATTTATAACCCAAACATGATAACAATTGTTTGTTAAGTAAAAATGAAACACATGTAAGTATAAAAAGAAGTAATAACAACATCTCCACGCGTAATAAAACAACTCACCTAAAAACTGTGTGATTAACTTATCGTATCAAACGTGGCTTACACTTGTAAGCTGTGGTGTTTTCGAGGGTATTATGCGATGCATCTCATTATTATGCATGTATAATATTGCCAGTGTTTTCTGTAGTCCTTACCGGGACTTCTTTGTTGTCTTTCAGATGTAGGGATTTCTCTACGCGACCCTCGAACCCGAAGACATTGGTTATTATGGTTATTTCAATCTCGGACAAGTTCACCACTTGCTCATATCCTTTGCAGTACTTCATAACAAACTAATTGCAAAAACTCTATCGTATTACCACCTAGTCTCGAAAAAATGCATGATCCTATTTTTATAATAACATGACTACTTGAATGACTACCCGAGTGGTAGTGTTCTGTTTGGTGGGCGGATGGAACCATGGTAAGATAAATAGGTCAAAGGAAGGTTCCATCTGCATGGGAAAGTATTACCTAGGAATTAATCACAAATGCCGTCAGAACTCGATGCGCCGTAAATACCGCGTTGACCATGGGCCTTCTATCGGGGGAGTAAGTCAGCTGTGATCTTCTCTCGTTTGCATGTCAACGGGCTGCCAGAGACGTACGTTGTAGGTCTTGCGGGACTACATGCACATGGGTGGGAGCCCTTACGTCTGACGGACTCTGGGGTCTATGAGTGTCTGCCAGGGGCACCTAGGTCTCCATCGTGAGGGGTGGAATCAGGGGTTCAACCTGCTGGTGGAAATGGGTGGGCATGCGTTGTGCGGAGAAGCACGGTTTGGCTTGGACCAACAACAGGGCCCCACACCTGAGTGGGAGTGGACAGGATCTCGAGCCTGGTTGTGCAACATGGTCTTGGTCGCCCATGGGTAAAGTAACGCACCTCTGCAGAGTGTAAAAGGATGTGGCATGTTACCCCCTATTCCGGGAAGGAACTGCGAACGCTACAGGAAAGGCAACTCCATGAAGGTCTAGCTCCTGTGATGGTCTGGCGGGCATAGTTTTCAGAATTAAAAGCAACCTCTTGAAGAAAGTTATACAAAACCTTGTGTTAGCTTATGAATCTTTCGAGTCTAAAGCTGTAGTTAGTGCATCAAACTACCCACTATATATAATGAACTTGCTGAGTAACGCTCGTTACTCATTCGTTCCCGTTTGACCCCCTGCTTAGAGTTGAAGCCATATGGAAGTCGTCATCGTGAAGCCATCGTTACCTCATGAAGCTAGGTGGAGTCTTATACTACTTAGCCAGTAAAGCATCGTCATCAACAACGCTGGTGGAGGAGACGCTATCAAGGTGTAGGTGAAGACCATTCATGTACTTAGCTGTTTCAAGCCATAGAATAGGGCTGACATCAGCCGTAGTGGATTTAGTTCTGAGCTAGAGTTCTTCTCCAGTTTGGAGCTTCGAATTGATTCTTCTGATGTTTCATTTGCACGAGATCTTCTTGGTTCACCAAAGAGATTCTCAAGATTTTGTAATGAAGTTTGTATCCTATAGCTTTGCTTGGACCC
The DNA here is from genome assembly GCA_028641055.1 of Alopecurus myosuroides. Lineage (NCBI taxonomy): Eukaryota > Viridiplantae > Streptophyta > Magnoliopsida > Poales > Poaceae > Alopecurus > Alopecurus myosuroides. The sequence continues at coordinate 140,640,141 of CM054059.1, forward strand.
GCTGTGTTTCTGTTGTACCACTCTGAGAGATGTAATATTCACGGATAAGTCCTTCTGTGAGTATTATGTTACTGACTTGCGCACTACACATACAGTGGTGTGCTGGGTCACCACACCACCAGAGCCTCCGCTGGCTCCACCACCCCGCTGGGGGGCTGGCCTCCGGTGGAGCCTCCGCCAAAATGGCGTTCGGGTTGATATGAGCGGAGGCCCGAGCGGAGCCTCCGGTGACCTCCGGTGGGCGGAGCCTCCGCCAAAACCACCGGAGCCTCCGCCCGCAGGATACAGCGCGAATGGAAAATGGGTTGCGCTGTTGCGCGCATACGAAGACCACCGGAGCCTCCGGTGCTGCGGGATCTGCTCAAGCAACCACTTTGGGAGGGAGTTTAAATACCACTTCCCCTACCTCATAAATGCTAAGCTTTTTCCCACTCTCTCTCCTAGTCATTAATGAAAGCTTCAACCTCCTAGATCTCCCTCTCCAACAACCCAAACACTCTCATACTTTGTGGAGAGCTAGAGGAGACCTAGATCCACACTTCCACCAAAGGAATTTCAAATCCATCCACCACATCCTAGTATATCTAGAATCCTACTTGAGGCCTAGAAACCTTAGTAGATCTTGTGCTTGTATCTTCCACCTTGTTGCAAGAATCTTCGGATTGCTTGAGAGCCTCCATCCATCTTGTGGAGTGACCTCGAGGTCATGTAAGGGTTTGGTCAACGCCTTCAAGTCGATCTCATAGTGAAAACGAGAATCTCCCTCACCGGAGAAGCTCAAGGAGAATAAGGTGTGCACAACCGTGCTATTGAGAAGCTTCTAGGTGGCTCCCCACCTCTCCAACGTAGACGTACTTCTCTTGAGAAGGAACCACGGGAAACATATCCTTGTCTCCTTGTTTACACTTGTGGTTTATCTTGTTGCCTTTCGTTTTACTTCCGTTGCGTATCTTATCTTGTATCACTTAGGTTGCTCACCTAGTTGCACATCTAGAGAAGCTTACTTTATATTGCTTAGCCATAATTAAAAGGAAAAGAAGAAAAATTGGTAGTCAACTGTCACGACCCCGGACCCAGAGATATACATACTGTTATGTGCTCCTAGCCATGGACTCACAAGGGCTTCAGGGTTACCATCCCCGGCCGCAACAAACAACGGCAGGCGGACTGGATTCATCGGCACGTAGTCCGGATCCCCAGTCTACTACTCCTTGTATCCATGCTAGTCATAACCAACTATGCATATCAAAGCGTCCACGAATCGAATAAAACTGAAGGAAATGGGACCAAAGCTATACAGAGATGCTATGTGTCCAGAAAGTGCAACAACAATCGAGGGTTACTGGGGTTACCTCGCCCCAGGCCGATCACATCGACAGGCGGGCTCGGACATGGATCATCGGCTCCACAACCCCTCGACTGCGACAACTATGCAGGCATAGCCAAAACTGTATAACAATGAGCTCGAAACCAACAACCGATCAAAGCAGTACTCTAAACATGAAGCTTTATTAAACAGGTGTTACTAGAGTATAGCTTACAAACAGAGGTCACACGACCCAACATTACATCAGACAACGGAAGGCAAAATATGTTGCTAATCAACAAGAACCAAAAAGGCCTAAGAGGCCGCAACATAAGGCGACGTGCCAGCCCATAGATTCCAGGCTGCTACCTGGGAACCCCAAACTACTCGTCGATGTCCACGTTGAATCATCACCGATGTGAGGAACTCCACCTGAACCAAAATTAAGCAAACCTGAGTACGGGAGGTACTCAACAAGACTTAGTTAACCTATTATATATCTGCTACTTTTCGAAAAGGGTTTTATGCAGGCCATTTTGCGTAAAGCAATCTTTGTTTTCCAAATCGAGGAGGAATAGCACGTCTCATGGAGTATTTTTAAAACAGATGAGAAACTCAACCACTGATATCATCATCTTTTGAATCCACCAACAGCATTTCCCATAAGCTTACATGCTACAAGGATCACCCCTCCCGGCATCTCCGAGGAGGCACCCTTCAAACATTCCCAACATCTTTTACGCCACTTTCAAGTTATCTATGACCCCGTGACTTTCACCAAGTCGTCCATAACCGTGGACACGGCTTTCCGAAACATTTATCCCTGCAGGGTGGTACACTTTACCCATACGTATCATCCGACTCTTAATGCCAAGCTATTGGCACAATTCCGACGATGTGCCGGCAGAGTGTGGTTGGCCACGACCTTTACCTTGTCGAGACCTATCCATGAGTCAACCCAAATAGGGCCACCCCATCAACAGGGAGTTGGCCACCTCCTGACGGCACCTGTTCTGTGAGTCGGGATCAAGATCCGTGTACGTCCATCACTTGTCCCGGTCACGCCCTAAACACCTCCAAAAGGTTTTTGACTCACACGCAGATGGAAATCCCAAACTACGTGACTCACGGATAGAACCAAACAAGTTAGTTAGTCGAGCGCGGTCTGTTAGGCCCCGCGTGTGGTTGCACGCTCAGTCTTGGTTTCCGCGGCGAGACCTTACTCCTAGGGTTGGCAAGTACAGGACAAACAACCACTTCCCAAGTGGCCTCCCGTCCAAGCCTTAGTCAAGTTAACCACACAGTGCTCATCTTACCACGTCATCATATCATACTAGGTTATCGCAGCTCTGATTCATCAACCAGATGGAGCAGAGGTAACAAACATATGAAACTAATCAGTATCAAATATGAGGCTCTGGCGATGCGTACAAGCAAATCTATGGCGGCTAGGAGCAGTGGATCAGGTCATTGTGGCAATGCAGTATATAGGTGAACTATATCTAGTAGCATAAAATACTTTAGAATCGAATGCAAAGTACGAGAATCAAATGTTGTTGGAAAACATATATGAGCAGATAAGAGGTTATGCTTGCCTTGGTTATAAGAAAACCAGATAAAGTCTTCAGGAATAAGTGCTTGACTTGTCGGTTAAGATCAAGTATTCGTCATGGAGTTGTTGGCCTTCTCTTCGGAGTCACGTTCTACCGAGGGGGAAACAACACCGAAACAGGAAGAACAACAATCAAACAAGGCATTGATGCAATGCGCAACATGTATGCATGAGCAAGTTAATGCACTGAAATAAAGCCCTAAACATGTCCGTTGGGTTGCTAGGGTTCGCATGACAGTTAAGCATTTTTACTGAATTAGTCCGAAATAGACCCCGGAGGGGGTTTCGGCCGATTATGAAGGTGAGTACCATTTTAGTTGCTCAAATTGGTTTGGAAACATCATAAATAGGTTGCATTTGTCATTTTGAGCAATTTGGTATATAACTTTTAATTTTCTAATTTTATTGAATAAAAACTTATTTTTCTATTTTAAGAGAATTAACAACATTAAATAAATGCTTATTTTTGGACTTTCTCAAACATGTGTGGAAATGACATTTTTAGGTAGAGAATATTTTTAGGATCATATCCATACTTTCATTTTATTTTTCTGATTAATAAAACAAAAGTTATTAAATAAACAAAATTATTCATTTTTCTGGATTTATTAAACAAAAGGGTTATGACATCATTATGATGTCAGCGTGACATCACCCAGGATGAAATCTCTCTGTTCTTCACGGATGAATTCAAATTCGTCGAATTAGGTTCGAAATTGATGAAACAAAACATACCACAAGCTAGAGGAGGAGGAGGGGAAGCTAGTGGTGGCGCCGGTTGACCATATGGTCGCCGGATTCCTCGCCGACGACGAGGTCCGACGGCGGCCGGCGGTGGTGCACGGCACCGGGGCGTTACAGAGGGAGAGGGGGCAAACGGAGGGTATGGGGAGGCTCACCACCGTGCGCTGGAGCTCGTGGTGTGGTCGGGGAAGGCCGGGGCGGCCGGAATCCTCGCCGGCGTGAGGATTTGGCCGGCGGCCGGACGGAAGAACGACGATGAAATTCTCCTCCGTGCGGCCCTCTTAGCACCCACCCGTACTCGAGGAAGAGGAGGAAGGCGAGGCAGTTCTAACGGTGGCCTCGGCCCTTCACGGTGTGGCCGGAGATGGCGGCGCCATGGAGGCCGGCCCTAACTAGGGTTTCGGTTTGTGAGGGAGATACACAGGAGAGGAGGGATCTCGAGGGGGAGATGAAGGACCCGCGGGAGCAACCAGGAGGTGGCAACCCGACGACGGCGGCTCTGCCACACACCTAGTCCTTCTGTCAAAGGTTGAAGAAGACGGATTTGCACAACACCCCCTGGAGTTTTCGGAATTACCAGAAGGTCCTTTTCCTTTTAAAAACAGAACTGGAAACAAATTTTGAGGGCCTTTTTGAAACCAGAAAAATTGGCAAAAATACATTTTGGAAAGCTTATGAAATTTCCAACAAAACCATGTTTTGCTTTGGTGAAATTGAATTATTTTTCAATACAAGCTTTTGGAAACCAGAATAAGCACTTTTTGTGAGATTTTCTGAAACCATTTAAATTCAAATTTTAAATTGTTTCAAACATGGTTTAAATTATTGTTTTCATGCATGTATGAGATGAACAAAACACCACAACCCTTTGGTAGCAAAATTAGGGATGTTACAAATCTACCCCCCTTACAAGAATCTCGTCCCGAGATTCCCGAAGGAGAAGAAGGAAGGAACACCGGTTTTGAACGATCTTCTCGAACCTTACGTTCTTTTCTCGAAGAGGTTGACCGGTAGCACTTGCGAAGATCTCCAGCGGCTACACCTTAGGTGAGAGGGAAACTCTTAGGAAATGATCTTCACGGAGATCGAGTATCTCATGGGTAACTCATGACAGGAACGTTCATAAAGAACTGTTGAGTTAACAAGCATGAAACACATCAAGGTAACGGAGTGAATAAGAGAAGGTTTCATGGTTTTGGACAATGGTTCTTGAAAGGATTTAGAATATGAGATTTGCACAAGACTTTAAATCCTTTTCGAAAAGAAAGGTTGGACAACTTATGACATCGAGGTTTCTTTAAACAGAGAACCAAGATGGAGAGGATGGTCTTGAACATCACAAAGTAATATCCGTAGACGAGGAAGAACATGAAACAGGATGGAATCATGCATTCAAGATAAATGTTTGATACGGAATCATATTTACTCTTTGGAGTGGACACGGAAGATAACGGAACTTTCATTCCGTCAAAGTTTGTCGAAAACTTTATCAAGGATCGGGATGTTACTTCACGACAGAAGATGAGTAACCACGGAATGTTGGAACACCGTAACGAAGGAGGTACTCTTGGTCACACCATAAGGATGGGTAACCAACGAGGGTTGAAACAACGCGAGAATAAGGAATCTCTTTCCTGTTGCGGCTTAGACGTAGCAATACATCTTCCACATGGTTAAGACCCCATGGCTGAAGTAACTGACAAATTCACACAATGTGTGAGATGAACGGAACTTCAAGTACAAACAACTTGAAAAAAAGGGAACCGATCAATGGCGGTTACAAAACACCAAGATATGTTCTCCTGATGAACTTGTTTCCACTGAAACAGAAATTTTGGAGGTTCAACGGAGAGATATTGAGGAGATCAACTTCCAAGTTACCCTGGATGTTATAGATACCGACAGCAGGCCCATAAATAGCCTTCTATAGGTCATCAAGTGGAAGTAAAACTCCGTTTGAAAGATCGGTGAGGAAAACTTGTTAGAATAAGCCAGACAAGAATTCTCACGGAGAGTGGTTGCTCTTACGGATTCAAAGAGATATGACATTAGGCCTTCCGGCTAATTGTGTCAACCACAACATCAACCATGCCGGATCTTAAAATAGACCTAATTCAATACCCTTGAGGAAACACCAACCGTCTTGGCTGCTTGAGATTCAGCTTTGGTTAGTGGATTTATAGCTCAGGCTCGGTATGTTTGAGCGAAGAGATTTGCAGCGTTTACCAACGAAATACATATGCTGGATTCTCAAGATATGGACTATGTATTAGCAGAACTTATGTATTAGCAACTTGCGAAAGACGGTTGCACCTACAGGACTTACTTGCAATAGAACAAATCGGAGTCCTTGTGGGAAAGATGATTACCGAGATAACGAAGTTCTTGGACTTCTTCTCTCAAGGAAAATCAGTCAGTGGCTTAGCATGGATGCAAACTTCATTAAGTGAATGGAGGTAAAAACCAACCATATCAGGAATAGTCCACACATGCATAGCTGACTTGAGATTTTTCCCGAAGGAACAAGAAAACTTTTCTCGAATCCATGGCGACAACTTTAACCATAAGCACATGGACCAGAGAAAGTGACTTCAAACATCCAGAACACAACTTCGTGAGGACACAAAGATGGTTCTCGAAGGTTTCCAACATTAGTGCCAGTTGTTCTAAATGAACCTCTTGCAACTTGGGTAAATAGGAATGTCATCGATGAGCTCAACAACACTCTTATCATAACACTCCAAGAAGAGGGATTCATATGCTATATGAACAAGGCAGAATATTGGTCAGACCAAAGGACATGAAGGTGTACTCAAGCAAAACACCATGAGTGACAACACCATCAAGATGAGCCTTGAATCTGGACTTGATCTGACGATAGCCCAAACCAAATCAAGGGTGGAAAGATAGCATGTCCATTAAGGAGATACTATCATGCTTCAACGCAAAGGAAAGTGGACATCCCATAACGAAGGATCAAGTTAGGCGGAGCTTTTGTCTTTCAACTCTCCAAGTTAGTGATTAAGCTCAACCAACTAGTCCAGGATATCCAGCAGGGTTCCTTGGAGAAAGGAGTGGTTCAAACTACCCCTTGCTTAGACATTACGGTCAGGTAACAACCTGGTGATACTTCTAGAGAGACAACTAGAATATCACAACCTACCGGTATGTCTTAGAAATCGAAGGGAGGCATGCTTTTCAAAGCAAACGATATGGTCTGGAGAACTTTGGCATGAACCTAACTCTCGGACCGAGGATGTGCACCGGAATGGACGGATTTGGTAACACGGTCAACTTTAAGTAGAGACCGGGTGACCAATAGTACTAAGAAGGATACAGATGATTCTTAGATTTTTCAAAGCAATAAGAATTACTAAGAATAACTGATACACACCTCAATGCGCACCCAACTTTCTTGAGCATTCAAGCTTGGAGGATAGGTGAGTAAGGATGTATAAGAGCATCACTTCATCAATAAGGCCATGAAATTAAACATAGCCTCTTGATATGTAAGAGTGTGATACTCGAAGGTAGAACAGAATGGAAGTTGATGAAAACTTCTTTAATCTGCGAATTACAAAACTTTGACCTGGTTCTAGAGATGAACGAGGTGCTGGAGTTTGTTTCTCCTGACATTCCAAGGTGGAATGTTTTCACGGAACTCAAGAGGAACTGCAATGGAAGAATCCAACACACCTATGCAACTTGGTTTCCAAACAACAGACGAAGTTTGGAAAGCAACTAAAGAGTAGGAACGTGCTCTGGAAAATCCTGAGATCACGTTGGATGCACGGGGTAATACTCATGTGTAGGACCCATGCCAAAAGTTTGGTATAGCTGAACCAAGAAGAATGATGTGGAACTCATGATGATCACTCTTGTTGCGATCCTTCTGATTCCAAGAGAAAACCTATGGCTATTGGAGCTGAGATTACCTAGCCACCCTGAGGTAGAACAGATTCCTCAAGATCCGAAGAAACAGAACTTGGGTTAAAGGTCAGCATCCTGTACTGGTAGAGTGAGCATCACATGGTTATAAAACCACATGATTCAACCCACCACAATTCAGCACATTCCGGGACCTTCGGTTCAAGTCCAAGGTTGAAAACATTGAAAAGGATTAACTACTATCTTAGTGCCTTGAAGGACACTATGAATAGCAATTACGAAGTATCTTCCAGAAACCATAGATAGCTCTGGTAGAATTGGAACGGAGGATAACGAATACATTCGAGATGAAAAGGAAATCTCGAGGTTCAGGATTTTGAGACTTTAGAGCTGGAGTATGTGGAACCCACACAACTATGAGGTATTAGGATGGAAAGAAAATCTCCCATTTGAAACGAGAGATAACGGAAAAAAAACACACACGACTCTAGAAACTTTAACACTAGGTCAACTTGGTTAAACGACGTCCTTGCCAAAAAAAGGCACCTAGGTTTTGAATGACTAGAAGAGATAGCAAAACCTTTTTCAAATCAAAACAGATAAGGTGACCCAGAGTTAGAGCGATACCAGATAAGGAGTAAAAAGAATCCTAAGAAGGTTTTTCACAATCCATTTCGAGTTTCAAAATAGTTTTCATAAACTCTAGACTCGACATCGACCAAGCAGTAAGGTTTTCCTACAGACAGTCCTGCTCTGATACCATGACTTGTCACGACCCCGGACCCAGAGATATACATACTGTTATGTGCTCCTAGCCATGGACTCACAAGGGCTTCAGGGTTACCAGCCCCGGCCGCAACAAACAACGGCAGGCGGACTGGATTCATCGGCACGTAGTCCGGATCCCCAGTCTACTACTCCTTGTATCCATGCTAGTCATAACCAACCATGCATATCAAAGCGGTCACGAATCGAATGAAACTGAAGGAAACGGGACCAGAGCTATACAGAGATGCTATCTGTCCAGAAAGTGCAACAACAATCGAGGGTTATTGGGGTTACCTCGCCCCAGGCCGATCACATCGACAGGCGGGCTCGGACATGGATCATCGGCTCCACAACCCCTCGACTACAACAACTATGCAGGCATAGCCAAAACTGTATAACAATGAGCTCGAAACCAACAACCGATCAAAGTAGTACTCTAAACATGAAGCTTTATTAAACAGGTGTTACTAGAGTATAGCTTACAAACAGAGGTCACACGACCCAACATTACATCAGACAACGGAAGGCAAATTATGTTGCTAATCAACAAGAACCAAAAAGGCCTAAGAGGCCGCAACATAAGGCGATGTGCCAGCCCATAGATTCCAGGCTGCTACCTGGGAACCCCAAACTACTCGTCGATGTCCACGTTGAATCATCACCGATGTGAGGAACTCCACCTGAACCAAAATTAAGCAAACCTGAGTACGGGAGGTACTCAACAAGACTTAGTTAACCTATTATATATATGCTACTTTTCGAAAAGGGTTTTATGCAGGCCATTTTGCGTAAAGCAATCTTTGTTTTCCAAATCGAGGAGGAATAGCACGTCTCATGGAGTATTTTTAAAACAGATGAGAAACTCAACCACTGATATCATCATCTTTTGAATCCACCAACATCATTTCCCATAAACTTACATGCTACAAGGATCACCCCTCCCGGCATCTTTGGGGAGGCACCCTTCAAACATTGCCAACATTGCCAACATCTTCTACGAATGGCATGGTTATGTAGCAGTATGTACCATACGGCGTTACGAAAGACGTTTTGATTTGATCTGACTCTCGCATCCGGATTTGGTGGTAACCAGAGTAAGCGTCCAAAAAGCATAAAAGCTCGGACCCAGCTGTTGCATCTATTATTTGATCGATCCTTGGCAAAGCAAAAGGATCTTTAGGACACGGTTTGTTTAACTCTGTATAATCTATACACATTCGTAACTCTATTGTGTTCTTCTTGGGGACTAAGACCGTATTGGCGGACCAATCAGTGTGGATATCTTCCCGGATGAACTTGGCTGCTAGATGCCGGAGAATCTCTTTGCCAATGGCCTTGCATCTTGGCGGATCGAAACGGCGGAGGCTTTGCTTCACAGGCTTTGCTCCCTCTTTCACCTTTAAGGAGTGCTCGGCGAGTTCCCGGGGCACGCCTGGCATATCTTGTGGATGCCAAGCGAATACATCCCAGTTCTCAAGGAGGAACTGCATGAGCTCGCTTTCCTATTTGGGATCCCGGTTGGCCCCAATGGTGACTAGTTTTTCTGGGTCATTGGGGTTTAGCCTGGCCTTCTTTGTGTTTTGGGCGCTGAAGGTTTCCTTCGTATTCAGCGTTGCCTCCTTGCCGGTTGGCATTTCTCCGTCCTTCATTTCCTTCTCGAGCTCGCGTAGTTCTTCTTTGGCAATGGCGGTTTTTGCGCATACGGCGTTCACCATTTCGCACTCTTTTGCCAGCTTGAAATCTCCACATACAGTGATGACACCACCGTTCGGGCCTGCCATCTTCATCTTGTTGTAGACATAGCATGGGCGTGCCATGAACTTGACAAACGTCGGACGCCCAAGTATGGCGTGGTAAACACTTTGAAACAGTACAACCTCGAAAGAGATTCTTTCCATTTGGAAGTGTTTTTTCTTACCGAATGTGGCGTCCAGGGAGATTTCTCCCATGGATTCGACTTTTCTTCCAGGGAAAATTCCATAGAACTTCACATTGTTGTGGTTTAATTGCTTCCGGGATAACCGAAGCTTCTCCAATGTATTGAGGTACACGAGGTTTATGCTGGCGCCGCCATCCATGAGGACCATGTGGAGTCTAGTATTCTCCACGATTGGGCTCACCACTAGTGTGTGTGCTCCAGGGTCTGGGATGTGTGGCGGATGGTCTCTATGATCACATGTGATTGTCGTCTCAGCATATTTCAGGAACCTTGGGCTGGATGGCATAATGACGTTAATTTCCCGCCATGCGGCTTTCACCTTTCGAGCAGATGGTGTTGCCAAGAAAGTGTGATTTATGCTCTCCCGCACTTTGGTTCTCCCTTCCTTTGGTGTTCCTGGATTTTCTCATCCGTGTCAGAGGCGTTGTCAGCTTCTACGGCTTTGGGCTTGGGCTTTGGGTTGTACTTCCTTTTGAAGTTTTTTCCCTTGTACCCGCTGTGTGAATCTCGCTTGAATTCAGCGTTCAGGCGGCATTGCCGGTTTGAGTGCGTTGGCGTCCCAAACCTAGAGTGGTGGAGGCATGGCTCCTGCCTTACTTTGTCCCAATCCATCTTCCTGATATCTTCATTGAAGTATGGTTCCTTGGATTTTCCCTTCGACTTTCCACCATTGGATGGACGCCTTTGTCAAAGGCGGCGTTTACCTCCTTCTGGGGTTTTGACGGATCCTGGTTGGGTTTCTGATCGACTTTCGGCTATCTTCGACTATTTATGTATTGGTCGAATTTTACGTTGTTCATGTCGTCTGTTGCTGCATGCTTGTTGGCGGTTGTCAGCATGGATCCAAGGTCTAGGTGGTCAGATGATGTAATCATTAACTTGACCAAACCGCTCCGCAGGCCATTGACGAACGCATGCATTGCCTGGAGGTCGCTTACCCACTCATAGCTATTCTTTAATGCGGTCCATCGTGAGATGTAATCCACATTGGTTTCGTTGTCAAACTGGACGCGGTTTTCTAGCTCGTTGATGCTCTTGGGCGTTTGTACGTACCCCAGAAGTGCTGGGTGAAAACCCTAGCCATGTCCTCCGAGTTATTGACGGATTTTGGCGGAAGGATTTCGATCCATGTTCTTGCTCCTTGGATCAACATCAAGGGAAAAAGGCAAACTGCTTCCAGGTTGGTTCTGCCATTGATGTTCACCGCCATGTGGTAATCTGGCAGCCAAGTGTCCGGGCTAGTGGATCCATCATAGAGCTCGTGCGTTGCCCGGACTTTGGTGAATCCCGCGTGAAGCTCCAGATGCCGGATAGTATCCCCAAAGCACTTGGGCCTAGGTAGTTTGCATCATTGGCTGCTCTTATCGCATCCAGCATTCCTCGCGCATCAGAGTGCACATATCTTGAGTGGTGCGAGCCACTATGCCTTGAGTGCTCGCGTCTTGGCTCGGCTTTCGCCTTTGCCGCTGGTTTATGCTGCGATCTTGGGGGAGGTGTTCGATCTCTGTGTCTTCCCCCATTACCGTGTTGCGGCAAACGTGAGCGATCATGTCTCTGCCGTCCCGCTGATCTTCCGCGTCCGCCATTGGGTTTTGTCGGGGGTGGTAAGTCATCCCGATGCCTGGCTGTGTGGGTTTGATGAGGAATATCCTCCTTATGAGGGGCTAAGGTTTTCTCGCCTTTTTCCTCATGTTTTCCATGATTGGAGTCTGTTTTTGACGCTTCGTCATCCTTTTGTACCTTCGCTTTTTATTTCGGGTCTTTGGCACAACTCACTGGAAGGACGGTGACAGTGGGGGTTCTGCAGAGCTCGGAGTTCTCTAACAGTTTCCCTGAGCGTGTTTCGCCATTTTGCTGCTGGACCAAAGCCTAACACAGCAACACGTTCATGTATTTAATCTTGTCCTCCGGCGAGTAGCGATCATTATTCATGATTTCATAGGCTACCGCCGCGTTTACTACCAGGGTTCCGAACACGATTTCTCCCTTAGAGTTTTTTCGTGTTGATTCCTTCGTCCAATTGACGGTTGCTATCCGTTGGCGGACTGGGTCGTCCACATCCGTCGTTGGCTTGACGACCTTGGACCAGACGGCGGATCGCTTGACGCGCCTTTCGTACTCCTCAACGGAAGCTTGGGCTTCCTTAATGGTTTCTTGCGCGCTTTTCAGCTCCATGCGCATTTTCTCCAGGTAGTCAGTCTGTTTCATTAACAGCTGGCGTTTGGCTTCCAGGAGCTACGGTGGCTCCGCAGGATCAACTAGGGTTCGGAGTAGAGCGTACTCATCGTATTCGTCAATGATCTCCAAAGGTGGTGAGGATTTTGTTTATTACCACCAACGGCTTTCGTACCGCTAGGCCCACCCTCATCCAACGGCTTGTCCTGGAGATCCAGCCTCCGAGGTACAGTCGATGATGCCCGCTTTGGCGGATCCGCCTTTTTGGGTGGTGGGGGCGACGATTTGGACTTTGCCTTGTGGAATTGTTCTTCTAGAGAGGACGGGTTTTGTCCATTACCATTAGGCACTTCAGGAGTGTCGCACCCGGACTTCTATAGGATACTCACCGTACGAACTGAACAGTATTCTGATGGGATTACGGGGCTTTCCGGCACCCGCGTCCTCTTACGAGTAGGCCAACACTTATATGTGACAACCCACTGCTACTGTTCACCGTCGATGTAAACTATCCTGTAGAAATCAGGACACTACCATTGACGTACTTCATACCATACACACATGGTACGTCAACGGCTTTGAACAAAAGGATAACACAACATGCCCCTACGACACAAAAGATTGAAATAAGGTAGCAAATGGCCTTCACTAAGCCAGAAATAGCAAATACAATCATCCAGAGGACACATGTCCCAACATAGCATTCATTACATCAGCGGAAGCATTCAAAGGGGTCTGAGTACAGACAAAATCCAAATAGGCTTAAGAAGCCAGAAACTGAAATAAAGACGGAGCCCATCCACGAATGTCTCGGATACTGCCCGGGTCCGCTAACTACTCGTCAGCAGCCTCGTCAAACTCCACGTAGTAGCCGTCACCTGGATCCTCGTAATCGTAGTCTGCGGAAACCACAGCCCCAAAGGGGTCAGTACATAGACGTACTGGCAAGGAAGACTCACAGTTCACCAAAGTATGGCCCGTCAACACAAGCACAGATGACTTGGGTTCAACGGAAAGAAGGGGATATATAAAAGATGCTGCAACTGGCTGCGCTAACCAACTACAGAGATTCTATCACTTCCAACCATCAGAAAGGGGATAAGATCGAGTGTTGTAACCAACTGAAAGATAACATCAAACAAACCCATCCTGGATCTCGCCCCTTATCCAAAGAAGCAATCCGAGGATAACTCACACCGTTGGATTAAGATGAAACAAGTTATTGTGACAATAATCCTATTACTAGTCAAGTTGATAATCATGGGGTGTGAGGTTGTGAATCATTAGGTTTAAGTTGTCCTGAGTACTTGTTAGCCAGTACTTTCACCAAGTTAACCATAACCGCGGAAAACACGGCTTCTCGAGAAGATTATCCCTGCAGGGTTGCACCAATTTGGCCGTACACGTATGAATAACCCGCCAGATGGGATGCCTCCCACCAAGCGGGGCACTCAACACAACTCAACTCTTCTCCGCATCAAGCCCAAAGCACCTTGGGCGCACGGCTAATCGAGCCCAGAAGAAAATGGACCCTCATAGCACTCTAAAAACGTGTCCCCCTATATGCCGACTACAAAAGTTCCACCCTGCGCTGGGCTCGCAAAAACATGCATGCGGCAAATAGAAAGCACGAACTAAATGAGATGATTTGGACGAGATGCGAATCGAATCAAATTGAGGGGGGCGCCCATACTCGCTTCCCACATGCGGGTAGTGCGCTCATCATGGATCAGTAGACAAGACCCTTTTCCTATTAGGGTCGACACTAGCAGGCCTCAAAACCACACAGGGCCTCCTGCCGGTGCCTTATCATCAAATTATTATTAAATAACAACATTAGCATGATTGATTGATAGATTAAACATCGGGCCCCAGAACATAATGAAATATAGTAACTGAAAGTAACGGTAACAGACTCGAGCAAAACAATCTAAGCATACTAGTAAGACACTGGCTCAAACAATAGGGTTGTAGGAGGGGTGGTGAGGCAATATCAGGGTTAAAGGATTCATGTGATAGGTTCGTAACAGAAACAACTACCACTAAGGCTAGCAAGATATAGACAACGGAAAGTATCGGTAACCAGGGTTGAAAGGAACACAATGGTTCATGTGAGTGATAACTTGCCTGCGAACTCAGCAGCCGGGTACTGAGCTAGATCCTCAGAAGGGGTGCTGTAAAGGTCGTCTGTCTCAACGTCGTCGTCTATTCGAGAAGAGGCAAACAAACAAAACAGGAATGTAAACAATCATTGCCATGGCATTGTGCAAAATCAAGATGATGCATGACAAGTTAATGGTTGCATCTAAAATAAACTAGCTGACATGATAACACAATTTAAATGGACCCATATGCAATTGGATTGCATATGGAAAAGATCCATTGAATTAAGTGGAAACAAATGATTTACAATTAATTATTATGTGAAAGTTGTTAGCATGATGCATGCATGATGATGATAACAAGATAACAACAAATAACAATGATAGGTGCAAAGGAAAAGGAATAAAACAAGTTTGGAAATTATTTATTAAGTTTGGAAAATTTGGTTACTTAAACATGTCACACAAACAAATATTGTTTTCATCAATTCAAAGTGTGCAAAACAATTAACAAAATTTATATTTGAAAAGTACATCAAATTTTAGTTGGATTACATGTTTCAAATATTGAAATTTGAATTAGGATGAATTTATTATGAATTAATCAATATTAAACAAGTTTTAATTGAATTTAAAACAAGCTTAAATATTATTTGAATTTTATTTGTTCAAATCATAAATTCAAATTCACATTTGAAAAGTTCACACTTTGATGGTTTGAAAACATATTTTGCATGTTCAAAAATATTTTATTTTGAGCAAGTTATGATTTTTAACAAATTTAAATGAATTAAACAAGTATTAAATTATTTAGGCAATTTAAATTATTCAAACAATGAAACAAATTTTATATTTGAATAGGATATTCAAAATGGTATGAAAAACATATTTTATTAGCCTTATTTGGAATTAGTATGAATTATTTGTGAATTATTGCAAATTACATTTGAATTATTCAAATTTGAATTTTAAATGTATTTTGAAAACTCAAAACAGAACACAAATGGAACAATTGGAAAGATCATTTAATTTTGAACAGAAAACATTTATAACTTTTATTTATTAGAATTATAGATTAAAAGTTATTAAGGTTTAAAGTTTGGGTTTTTATTCTGCCATTTTTAAAAGAATTAGAAATAAAATAGATTCGTTTTAATCCTTTTGTTACCGCCACTGGGTCTAATCCCCAGTCACTGCCCTGTGGGCCTGTGGCCAGCGTGGCGCGAGCGAATGCTTGCGTGGCCGTGGCAGTCACTGGCGCGTGGGCCACGGCTGTCAGCCAGCGGGGCAAAATAATTGGGGAAAACCCCGCAGCGCGAGGGCTCGATCCCAGCACCTCTCCCTCGCTGCGCGCTGACTGAACCACTGCGGCACTGCGCGTTCGCTTGACAGATACAGAAACGCAAGGAGGTTAAAGGTTCAGACTTTGCAGTTTACTGAAACTGCACGCGCTGGCTGAAACTGAACCCTGACAGAACTGACGCCGACGGCGATCACCGTGGGAACGCAACGCCGTGAGGTCAACTGGTGGTGCGTGGACGTGTGCAGAACGATCACGGATGAGTGGAGTGGATGCAGGGAGGAGGAGGAGTCAGGGTGGAGGCTCACCGTGGGGTCTTCAGAAGTTGAACGCCGTCGAGGCAGAAACCATGGCAGCGACGAGGACGGCGGCGTGGTTGTAGCTGCTCTCCGTGCCCGCGGCGGTGTCCAACTGCTCGAGGGTGACACGGCGGAGCGATTCCAGCAGCTGGATCACGACGAGGAGTACGGTGGCGACGACGGCGAGCAAGGATTCAGTGATGGCGTCCACGGTGGCCGGAGATGTCGCAGATGGCGGCCACGATTCAGCTAGCCTCTGGGGTGGTTAGCGTGTTTAAACGGAGGAGGGGTGAGTGGGGAGTCGATCTCGCGGTTCAGGTAGGGTGGAGGATGGCCATGGCTACGGCGGCGAGCAGGGATTCAGTAGGCGGCTCCGGTGAGGTGGACAGCAGAGAAGAAAATCGACGGGGAGGTGGCGATTGGCGGCGGCGGAGAGGGGAACAGGAGCCTAGGGGGGTCTAGGGTTGACGCTGAGCCCTAGGCGTGCTTTTATAGGCCCCCACGAGCTCGGATCGCCGTCGGGGGCGGCCGTACTGCCGCGGTGGCGCCGCGGATGCGCGCCGGACGTGGAACAGACGGCGTGCACGCTTTTTGAAGCGTTAAGTTAGGATAGAGCGGGCTGGGTCGCGCGCGCGTAGGCTTAGGTGGGCTTGGGCTTGCTTAGCTGCCGCGCGCGCTGCAGTTTTTTCTCCTTTTCTATTTTTCTGTTTTTTTTTTCTGAAAACTGAATTGGAAGAAATTGATAAGGTTTTGTTTAATAAAAATTCCAGAAAAAATTAGGTTAGGCTAATTAGGTAATTAGAAACCATTTTCCAAGATTGGATTTCAAAAAGTTGAGATTTAAAATGATGTTTGTATTTGAATCCAAAATTTGAAAGAATTTTAATATTGATTAATATTAAGAAAACAAAGCATTTTTATAGGGTGGCCCCTATAGATTAAATGTTTGAAATTAGTTGATTTGCTTAGAGATTTCATAAACTCAAGTGGGTTGTTGTTTGATGACTTGGATTTGAAATGGTAGATGATTTGAATTAATTGATTGAAATAAAACCAACAATTTAATGAGTGATCAACATGGAATAACATGGTTGTTTTCATTTGTTATTTTTATTCCAAAAGTGGTAACAGAGCAAGTATGAAATAACCATTTGAAATTTGTTTGAGTTTGATTATGACAAGAAGATAAAACAGATGCAAAACAAATAGTAACAATTGCAAACAAATGATTAAACATGATGACATGATGCAATACTTGAAATAAAACAATAAATCAAACATTCTAAGGGGTATTTCATACTTGGGATGCTACAAAACGCCCCCCCTTGAAGGAATCGCGCCCCGAGATTCCTTACTGAGATGTGAAAAGGTCCGGATACTTCTTGCGAAGATCCTCTTCGGTCTCCCACGTTGCCTCTTTATCGGAATGATGCGACCATTGCACTTTCAAGAACTTGGTGCTCTTGTTGCGAGTCTTACGCTCGGTCTCATCGAGAATACGAATAGGGTGCTCCTCATAAGATAGATCATCTTGCAGTTCAATGGAATCATGATCAACTGCACGATCTGGATCTTTGAAACACTTCTTGAGTTGTGACACGTGGAACACATCGTGCACCTTGGATAGTTTTTCTGGAAGTTCAAGACGATAAGCATTTTCTGCCCGCCTTGAAAGAATGTTGAAAGGACCAATGTATCTTGGTGCAAGCTTTCCTTTCACACCAAAACGATGAGTGCCTCTGAGGGGAGTTACACGGAGATATGCCTTGTCACCAGGTGCATAGACCATATCCCTGTGCTTGCTATCATAATAGCTCTTCTGACGAGACTGAGCAATCCTGAGATTGTCACGAATGATACGAACTTTCTCCTCGGCTTCCTTAACAATGTCAGGGCCTAAGAGTGAACGTTCACCAGCTCCAGACCAATTGATTGGACTCCTGCATCTGCGACCATACAGTGCCTCAAATGGTGCCATGCCTAGGCTTGCCTGGTAGCTGTTGTTGTAGGAGAATTCATCATATGGAAGGCAATCCTCCCATTTCATGCCAAAGGATAGACCACATGCTCTGAGCATATCCTCGAGAATCTGATTGACTCTTTCGACTTGCCCCTGAGACTGAGGGTGATAAGCTGTGCTGAATAGAAGTTTGGTGCCCAATGCTTCTTGATAGCTTTTCCAGAAGTGGGAAGTGAAGATACTTCCACGGTCTGAGCTTATTTCCAATGGAACACCATGAAGAGGAACAACCTTTGCTGTGTAGAGCTCTGCTAACTGGCTAGCTGAGATAGTCTCCTTGACAGCAAAGAAGTGAGCTACCTTAGTGAGACGATCAATAACAACGAAGATTGCATCGTTGCCCTTCTTGGACTTTGGAAACCCAGTAACGAAGTCCATTTCAATCATGTCCCACTTCCACTCAGGAATTTTCAGAGGTTGGAGTAGACCTGCTGTTTTCTGATGGACTGCCTTAACACATTGACAAACGTCGCATTCAGAAACGTATTGAGCAATTTCACGTTTCATGCCAGGCCACCAATACAGAGTCTTGAGATCCTGGTACATCTTTGTACTTCCAGGGTGGATGGAGAGAGGAGTTTCATGAGCCTCCTTGAGAATGATATCCTTGAGACTTTGAATCTGAGGAACTGCAATGCGTCCTTCGAAGAACACAGTTCCATTGTCATCGATTGAGAAGGACTTGAATTTATCGTTGCCTTCCTTGATGTGCTCTACAATCTTCTTGATTTCAGTATCACGAAGTTGTTCAGAACAAATCTTGTCCTCGAGAGTTGGACTGGCTGTCAAGCTAGCAAGGTATCCTTCAGGGACAAGACCAAGGTTCAGCTTCTGGAATTCTTCATGAAGTGGAGGTTGGCTTTCCATGATCATGAGATTATTGCAATATGACTTGCGACTGAGAGCGTCGGCCATAACATTAGCCTTCCCTGGAGTGTAAGAAATGGTGAGATCAAAGTCTTTAATCTTCTCAATCCATCTCCTTTGCCTGAGGTTCAGATCTGGCTGAGTGAAGATGTATTTCAGACTCTTATGATCGGAAAAGATTTCAGTTTTGTTACCCAACAAGTATTGTCTCCATTTCTTGAGGGCAAACACAACTGCTGCAAGTTCTAGGTCATGAGTGGGATAGTTTTGCTCATGTGGGTTCAACTGACGTGAAGCATAAGCCACAACTTGACGTTCTTGCATAAGAACTGCTCCTAGGCCTTGTAGAGATGCATCACAGAATATCTGGAAAGGTTTGGTAGTATCTGGGCCAACCAGAACTGGGGTGGAAGTGAGTTTAGCCTTCAAGAGGTTGAAACTCTCATCACACTGTGGAGTCCAAACGAACTTTTTGTCCTTCTTTGTGAGATCAGTGAGAGGTTTAGCAATCTTGGAAAAGTTTTGGACGAAACGACGGCAATAGCTAGCCAAGCCAAGAAAACTTCTGACTTGCTTCACCGTCTTAGGGGGTTTCCAATCAACAATTGCCTTAACCTTTTCAGGATCAATGGCTATGCCCTTGGCAGAGATGATATGACCAATATATGCAACTTCTGGAATCCAGAACTCACATTTGGAAAACTTGGCATACAGACGATGCTCGCGAAGTTTCATGAGAGTGAGACGAAGGTGTTCTCCATGCTCTTCCTCGGATTTGGAGTAGACTAGAATGTCATCGAGATATACCACAACGAACTTGTCGAGGTATTCATGGAAGACAGAATTCATAAGTCTTGAGAACGTTGCCGGTGCATTGGTGAGACCAAAGGACATGACGGTGTATTCATATAGACCGTAACGAGTGGTGAAAGCTGTCTTAGGAATATCTTCCTTTCTGATCTTTATCTGATGGTAACCCATCCTCAAGTCCAATTTTGAGAATATTGAGGCTCCAGCAAGTTGATCAAAAAGATCATCGATACGAGGAATTGGATACTTGTTCTTGATGGTTTTCTCGTTGAGAGGACGATAGTCAACCACGAGTCTTTTTGTTTGATCCTTCTTGGCAACAAACAGAGTTGGGCAACCCCAAGCGGAGGAACTAGGCTGAATGTAACCTTTCTCCATGTACATATCGATTTGCTCCTTCAACAATTTCAGTTCAGGAGGAGCTATCTTGTATGGATGCTTAGAGATTGGAGCAGTACCTGGCTCAAGCTCGATCACGAACTCAACTGCTCTATCCGGAGGCATCCCTGGCAACTCTTCTGGAAAGACGTCAGGGAATTCACAAACCATCGGAACATTCTCAATTGCAGGAAGAGGTTTAGCATCGAGGTTAGAACTTGATCCACATGGAGAATAGACTATCTGGCCTGAAGTGTGGGAGAGAGTTATTGACTTTTGAGCACAGTCAATTTTAGCTTTGTGGGTCTTTAACCAATCCATGCCCAGAATGACATCAATGTCAGAATTTCCCAGTAACATGAGTGAAGCAAGGAATATGCGACCTCCAATCAGAATTTGGTTGTCGATACTTATCTTGGAAGTCAACATTTGCGGTCCCGGAGAGTGAACAGTCATTTGATTGCTTAGCGGAACCAGAACTAGGTTGTATGCTTTTGCAAAAATCTTTGACACAAAAGAATGCGATGCTCCGGTATCAAACAACACTTTAGTTGGAATAGAGTTTACGGGTAATATACCGAGAACGACGTCAGCAGCTTCCTCAGCTTTGTCGGCCTTGATATGGTTCACCCTCGCGGTCCTCCCGACAGGCCTGTTGTTGGAGTTGAAGGCTTTAGCCGGGGGAGCACGAACCATTGCCTGGTTGGTGTTGGGCGAGGAGGTGGAGGTAGCTGCCTCTGAGTGCACTTATCAGCGTAGTGTCCAGTCTCCTTGCACTTGTAGCAAGTGACGACACGAGGAGGACCTGGCCTTGGCTGCCCCATTGGAATCCTCTGACCCTGCATCTGAGATGGGTTGGGTGGGCGGGGACCAAAGCCTGGAGAAGCTTGGGCATTTGGAGCCCGAGTGACAGCACCATTTGGCACCCAGATGCGGCGCTTCTGCGGAGGGGTGGTCATGTTGGAGGAGGAACCACCCTCACGCGAGTGCTTACGGGACTCTTCGAACGCCTTGCGCCCATTCTCCTCATTGAGCGCGGTGTTCACGAGCTCCACGAAGTCCTTGCACTTGATGTTGGTGAGAGCGTACTTCAGTTCCGGGTTAAAACCTCGGCGGAACCTTGCCATCTTCTTGGCTTCAGTGGACACCTCGTCACCAGCGTAACGCGCGAGACGATTGAACTCGTTCTGGTAGCCGAGGACGTCCAGCTTGCCCTGTTTGAGAGAGCAGAATTCCTCACGCATCCTTTCCATGAGACCATCTGGGATGTGGTGCTTCAGGAAGGCATCCTTGAAACATCCCCAGGTGATAGGATAGCCAGCTCTCATGGTCTGGTAGTTCTCCCACCAGGTAGCTGCCTGACCCTTCAGTAGGTAGGTGGCATACTTGACCTTATCTTCCTCAGCAACATGAGCTATCTCCAGAGCCCTGTTCATCTCCCTAATCCAGTCATCAGCATCCAGAGGCTCACGTGTTGCCACGAAAGCTCTCGGCCCCATGCTCAGAAACTCCTTGATGCTGACTCGCGGAGCATTCTGGTTGTTGTGCTGGTTAGCCTGGATCTGGGCCATCTGAGCCACGACCTGAGTCATCTGAGTCAACAGCTCCGTGAGCGGAGGTGGCTCCGGTGGGTTGTTCCTTGTTGGCGGCATCCTGAATAGACATTCATTTTAGCACAACAACAGAAAAAGGATAGACTTGGTAACCGAAAGATAGATTATTCCGACGCATGAATAGATAACCAACAGGTACATCATCACATGTTCAATTACATCAGAATATCTAACAAACCAATACATGGTTCGACTGCCAAAGGATAACTAAACATAGCTAGGAATGGATACATCGGTACTCCCATGCTCATCACGCAGGACGGCGGTGAGTAGTACGACGAGAGATACGGTGCGGAGGAATCCCCCGGAAGTAGGTATGACGACGATCCACGTAGAGCAGGACTGCTCTGAGAGCAACTCTCGGTGTGGTGAAGTAGAAAGCGTCGTCTCCCTGTGCTCCAAAGCGGGGAATCCCAGTGTAACCAGGACCAAGGTCGAGAAGTGGACCTCTGATCGGCTCGTAACCTCCAGCATCTGGCAGCGGAAACCCAGCTGGCTGAGTGAAACGCGCAAAGCGCTCGTCTCCAACAAAGTCCGTGGTGTACGTAGCCAGACGAGTCAACGCCAGATAGAGCTGCTCCCTGACTGAGGCCAACTCCTGAGACAGTGCGGAAGCAACTGCGTCACTGTGCCTCACAAACTGAGCAGTGGTGTGCAGCCTGGAGCTATCAGACTCGTAGGTATCCAGGTTGCCGTGGAGAGTGAAGTGAACTCCTGCTGCCGTGATGTAACCACGGGGGATGTGACGATAGATGGAATCATCAAACCCCCAGTAGTCAGCACGGAGGACGGTGAGACTCACGTAAGCTGCCTGCTGCACGGCCATATCCACTGTGGAACCTACTGCCTCGTAGCGGTGGACAATGCTCCTGCCATCATCTGACAGAATGTAGACGATAGCCCGGTAGCAGGTCTGGTCAAACTCTCGCTGCTGCTCGTAGACCTGGTACTCTGGTGCCCAATGGAACCCCAGATAGGTAACCATGTCTCTCAGCATCTCCGGATAACCGGCGGTGCTCTCACAGCGAGTCATTCGAACCACCTGCGGGAAGAACCTGAGATCCATCTGCAGATGATTTGGGAGGTTTTGATTAGACTCTGGTCTAAGAATTGAAGTGGAAAACAGCAACAAGGTTCAACGGACGAAAAGGATGTTGAAAAGAACAGGATATTGAAGCAACATCGGGAAACTCTTGACCAAAAACTCCTGAGGTACTACGGAGAACCCAAAACACGTGAAATCCTAACTTGAAAGTTTAGGTGAGAACAGAAAACAACGTTGCACTTCCTTACCAGAAAAGGGTGGGTGGGTGGGGAAAGAAGAAAAATGGCAGAATTCCTACTCTCACGTTTCATTTTCCCTATATAGCTACAAAATAGTTTCTAGACTCAACTGCGACCAGTAAAAAGGGATCCTACAGGCAGACAGGCTCTGATACCATTTGTCGCACCCGGACTTCTATAGGATACTCACCGTACGAACTGAACAGTATTCTGATGGGATCACGGGGCTTTCCGGCACCCGCGTCCTCTTACGAGTAGGCCAACACTTATATGTGACAACCCACCGCTACTGTTCACCGTCGATGTAAACTATCCTGTAGAAATCAGGACACTACCATTGACGTACTTCATACCATACACACATGGTACGTCAACGGCTTTGAACAAAAGGATAACACAACATGCCCCTACGACACAAAAGATTGAAATAAGGTAGCAAATGGCCTTCACTAAGGCAGAAATAGCAAATACAATCATCCAGAGGACACATGTCCCAACATAGCATTCATTACATCAGCGGAAGCATTCAAAGGGGTCTGAGTACAGACAAAATCCAAATAGGCTTAAGAAGCCGGAAACTGAAATAAAGACGGAGCCCATCCACGAATGTCTCGGATACTGCCCGGGTCCGCTAACTACTCGTCAGCAGCCTCGTCAAACTCCACGTAGTAGCCGTCACCTGGATCCTCGTAATCGTAGTCTGCGGAAACCACAGCCCCAAAGGGGTCAGTACATAGACGTACTGGCAAGGAAGACTCACAGTTCACCAAAGTATGGCCCGTCAACACAAGCACAGATGACTTGGGTTCAACGGAAAGAAGGGGATATATAAAAGATGCTGCAACTGGCTGCGATAACCAACTACAGAGATTCTATCACTTCCAACCATCAGAAAGGGGATAAGATCGAGTGTTGTAACCAACTGAAAGATAACATCAAACAAACCCATCCTGGATCTCGCCCCTTATCCAAAGAAGCAATCCGAGGATAACTCACACCGTTGGATTAAGATGAAACAAGTTATTGTGACAATAATCCTATTACTAGTCAAGTTGATAATCATGGGGTGTGAGGTTGTGAATCATTAGGTTTAAGTTGTCCTGAGTACTTGTTAGCCAGTACTTTCACCAAGTTAACCATAACCGCGGAAAACACGGCTTCTCGAGAAGATTATCCCTGCAGGGTTGCACCAATTTGGCCGTACACGTATGAATAACCCGCCAGATGGGATGCCTCCCACCAAGCGGGGCACTCAACACAACTCAACTCTTCTCCGCATCAAGCCCAAAGCACCTTGGGCGCACGGCTAATCGAGCCCAGAAGAAAATGGACCCTCATAGCACTCTAAGAACGTGTCCCCCTATATGCCGACTACAAAAGTTCCACCCTGCGCTGGGCTCGCAAAAACATGCATGCGGCAAATAGAAAGCACGAACTAAATGAGATGATTTGGACGGGATGTGAATCGAATCAAATTGAGGGGGGCGCCCATACTCGCTTCCCACATGCGGGTAGTGCGCTCATCATGGATCAGTAGACAAGACCCTTTTCCTATTAGGGTCGACACTAGCAGGCCTCAAAACCACACAGGGCCTCCTGCCGGTGCCTTATCATCAAATTATTATTAAATAACAACATTAGCATGATTGATTGATAGATTAAACATCGGGCCCCAGAACATAATGAAATATAGTAACTGAAAGTAACGGGTAACAGACTCGAGCAAAACAATCTAAGCATACTAGTAAGACACTGGCTCAAACAATAGGGTTGTAGGAGGGGTGGTGAGGCAATATCAGGGTTAAAGGATTCATGTGATAGGTTCGTAACAGAAACAACTACCACTAAGGCTAGCAAGATATAGACAACGGAAAGTATCGGTAACCAGGGTTGAAAGGAACACAATGGTTCATGTGAGTGATAACTTGCCTGCGAACTCAGCAGCCGGGTACTGAGCTAGATCCTCAGAAGGGGTGCTGTAAAGGTCGTCTGTCTCAACGTCGTCGTCTATTCGAGAAGAGGCAAACAAACAAAACAGGAATGTAAACAATCATTGCCATGGCATTGTGCACAATCAAGATGATGCATGACAAGTTAATTGTTGCATCTAAAATAAACTAGCTGACATGATAACACAATTTAAATGGACCCATATGCAATTGGATTGCATATGGAAAAGATCCATTGAATTAAGTGGAAACAAATGATTTACAATTAATTATTATGTGAAAGTTGTTAGCATGATGCATGCATGATGATGATAACAAGATAACAACAAATAACAATGATAGGTGCAAAGGAAAAGGAATAAAACAAGTTTGGAAATTATTTATTAAGTTTGGAAAATTTGGTTACTTAAACATGTCACACAAACAATTATTGTTTTCATCAATTCAAAGTGTGCAAAACAATTAACAAAATTTATATTTGAAAAGGACATCAAATTTTAGTTGGATTACATGTTTCAAATATTGAAATTTGAATTAGGATGAATTTATTATGAATTAATCAATATTAAACAAGTTTTAATTGAATTTAAAACAATCTTAAATATTATTTGAATTTTATTTGTTCAAATCATAAATTCAAATTCACATTTGAAAAGTTCACACTTTGATGGTTTGAAAACATATTTTGCATGTTCAAAAATATTTTATTTTGAGCAAGTTATGATTTTTAACAAATTTAAATGAATTAAACAAGTATTAAATTATTTAGGCAATTTAAATTATTCAAACAATGAAACAAATTTTATATTTGAATAGGATATTCAAAATGGTATGAAAAACATATTTTATTAGCCTTATTTGGAATTAGTATGAATTATTTGTGAATTATTGCAAATTACATTTGAATTATTCAAATTTGAATTTTAAATGTATTTTGAAAACTCAAAACAGAACACAAATGGAACAATTGGAAGGATCATTTAATTTTGAACAGAAAACATATATAACTTTTATTTATTAGAATTATAGATTAAAAGTTATTAAGGTTTAAAGTTTGGGTTTTTATTCTGCCATTTTTAAAAGAATTAGAAATAAAACAGATTCGTTTTAATCCTTTTGTTACCGCCACTGGGTCTAACCCCCAGTCACTGCCCTGTGGGCCTGCGGCCAGCGTGGCGCGAGCGAATGCTTGCGTGGCCGTGGCAGTCACTGGCGCGTGGGCCACGGCTGTCAGCCAGCGGGGCAAAAGAATTGGGGAAAACCCCGCAGCGCGAGGGCTCGATCCCAGCACCTCTCCCTCGCTGCGCACTGACTGAACCACTACGGCACTGCGCGTTCGCTTGACAGATACAGAAACGCAAGGAGGTTAAAGGTTCAGACTTTGCAGTTTACTGAAACTGCACGCGCTGGCTGAAACTGAACCCTGACAGAACTGACGCCGGCGGCGATCACCGTGGGAACGCAACGCCGTGAGGTCAACTGGTGGTGCGTGGACGTGTGCAGAACGATCACGGATGAGTGGAGTGGATGCAGGGAGGAGGAGGAGTCAGGGTGGAGGCTCACCGTGGGGTCTTCAGAAGTTGAACGCCGTCGAGGCAGAAACCGTGGCAGCGACGAGGATGGCGGCGTGGTTGTAGCTGCTCTCCGTGTCCGCGGCGGTGTCCAACTGCTCGAGGGTGACGCGGCGGAGCGATTCCAGCAGCTGGATCACGACGAGGAGTACGGTGGCGACGACGACGAGCAAGGATTCAGTGATGGCGTCCACGGTGGCCGGAGATGTCGCAGATGGCGGCCACGATTCAGCTAGCCTCTGGGGTGGTTAGGGTGTTTAAACGGAGGAGGGGTGAGTGGGGAGTCGATCTCGCGGTTCAGGTAGGGTGGAGGATGGCCATGGCTACGGCGGCGAGCAGGGATTCAGTAGGCGGCTCCGGTGAGGTGGACAGCAGAGAAGAAAATCGACGGGGAGGTGGCGATTGGCGGCGGCGGAGAGGGGAACAGGAGCCTAGGGGGGTCTAGGGTTGACGCTGAGCCCTAGGCGTGCTTTTATAGGCCCCCACGAGCTCGGATCGCCGTCGGGGGCGGCCGTACTGCCGCGGTGGCGCCGCGGATGCGCGCCGGACGTGGAACAGACGGCGTGCACGCTTTTTGAAGCGTTAAGTTAGGATAGAGCGGGCTGGGTCGCGCGCGCGTAGGCTTAGGTGGGCTTGGGCTTGCTTAGCTGCCGCGCGCGCTGCAGTTTTTTCTCCTTTTCTATTTTTCTGTTTTATTTTTTTTTTGCTGAAAACAGAATTGGAAGAAATTGATAAGGTTTTGTTTAATAAAAATTCCAGAAAAAATTAGGTTAGGATAATTAGGTAATTCGAAACCATTTTCCAAGATTGGATTTCAAAAAGTTAAGATTTAAAATGATGTTTGTATTTGAATCCAAAATTTGAAAGAATTTTAATATTGATTAATATTAAGAAAACAAAGCATTTTTATAGGGTGGCCCCTATAGATTAAATGTTTGAAATTAGTTGATTTGCTTAGAGATTTCATAAACTCAAGTGGGTTGTTGTTTGATGACTTGGATTTGAAATGGTAGATGATTTGAATTAATTGATTGAAATAAAACCAACAATTTAATGAGTGATCAACATGGAATAACATGGTTGTTTTCATTTGTTATTTTTATTCCAAAAGTTGTAACAGAGCAAGTATGAAATAACCATTTGAAATTTGTTTGAGTTTGATTATGACAAGAAGATAAAACAGATGCAAAACAAATAGTAACAATTGCAAACAAATGATTAAACATGATGACATGATGCAATACATGAAATAAAACAATAAATCAAACATTCTAAGGGGTATTTCATACTTGGGATGCTACAAGGAGCTGGCTTTTCGAGGTCGTGCACCTCCTTAGAGGGCGTTTGTTCATCATCAGATTCTAGTTTTGCCGGCTCCGTCATGTAGACGTTGTTGGAGAATCCAGTGGCCCTTCGGACTTTTTCGGCAAAGTAGATGTCATCTTCATCGGAATCAGTTTCGATTTCCGAATCTATTTTACCGTCAACGGCTGCTAAGATAAATTCAGGCTCTGAGTTTTCTTTCGAAGGCTTGGCTTGCACCATACCAACAAATGTAGATCTAGGGTTTTGCATTGAAGGCTGAATTGTAGATCTACATGAGTTTGGTGCGTTTTCGTTACCTTTGACGATTGGGTGGTGGGTGGGAGCGAAGAATTTTCTTCCTCCGCCAAATCCCATTGCCTCAGCCGTGAGCTCAACGAAGATGTTGGCGGTGTCGATCGGGACGACGTAGGAGCAGATGATGGGGTCTCGTGCCGGCGTTACCGTGTTGTTGTTGACGAGGTAACTGCCGCACGGTCCCGGGACGGCGCTGCCGACGGCGATTGTGTCGCCGATGCCGCCTAGGATCCCTGCCTTGAAGATCACCCCAGATGTAGCTTGTCGCACGGTGGACGCCAAATAACGAGTTTAATGATCAGGTTTCACGGAAAGGGGAGCCATCTCACTAGGAAGAACCGCGGGGAAGGCTAACGTGGGGGAGCGCTTGTAGGGCGAGGACATGGTGTTTTACCCAGGTTCAGGTTAGCCGGAGAGTCTCCCTACTTCCTGCAAACAGCTATGACGGCGATCGCCGGGCACAGGTTACAAGTACCTAGGCAAATTGAGTAAGAAGCTAAATCTGCCTTAGGGTTTATCCCGTGCGGCTTTATATAGATAGCTGAATCAGGCCATACAGGAACATCAACTGTACATTTGACTAACTCTAGAATCTACGGTCATCTGGATCTCTGCAGCCTTGTGGTCGTCGTTCTGGATGCATCCCTGCGCTTCGTCCCTCTTGGTCCTTCAGCCTTTGGGTCTGCTCCCTTGGTCCGGCTTCTGGATGCCGATAGATACCCCTTTCCGAATATCTCCGACAAACTTGTATTTCAAATTCCTTGTATCACCAGAACAGTCTTGTGTGTATCTTCCTGTACTAGAATTCTCGTCGAATTGCTAGTAAGGACGTGACAAGACCCCAATTTCGGGTCCTCTATTCTATCAAAATTTCGCTATCATTTTGTCAGTGATTCCAGGCACCAACTCTTTGGCGACGTCATCAGCTCCTCTAATCAAGTAACCGGCTAGCGGTACATTACTTTGGAAAGAAACAAGCGGCGAGTACGTTCCTTACGGGATCATACCCGACCACCTCAAGGCAAAAAAGAGTAGAAAAGTTCAGCTAAGCTCTCATGGTGTCTGCCGATCAGTGCGTCGAGCAGGCTAGTGGCTTGATTATCTTTACATGCAGAGAGACGGCATGATGTGCCGGCCCGGGGAAAGAACAATGCCAATAAGTTAACAAGCGCACCACCATCACGCACTGCTAATTAGACAAGACCTGAAGCGGCCGTAAGCGGGCGGTGCGCGGGAACAAATGTCCGGGAGGGGAGGATTAGACAAGGAGCGTGTCCCCTCCTCGCGGATACATGTATGATGGATCGATGTGCTTTCTCATCTCCCGGCCAGGTGAGGAGCATGAGTGCTGTGGGTTGGTGGTTGGTGGTGCCTTGCTCTCGTGCAGTTCCATTTCTCTCGGGTCGGCTTCCTTTTGGGTTTGTTCTGACGGTGCACTTTGGTTCTGGTTTTAGATGACAGTGACAGACCTGATTAGTGCTGTAATGAGTGTGCTAAAATGGGAAAAGAGCACCCAGTGAGACTAGCTTTACATCATAGGGTAGGACTTCGTGTGGCCTAGTGCGTTCTTCAGATCTCTCCCTATAACACGGCGCTGCGCTTAACAGGACCCCAGCAAAACATTCTATCCGCCGCAAAACATACAGAATTTGTCAGTGCAGATGAGTAGGGTCTGGCTAGTGATGGTGGCCTCTAAAGAAAATTTCCGGCTTAAACGGCTCTCTGAACCCTGATAAGCTATGGCGGTCATTGTCTAACTTGCTAATCATATCTTCTCACTCGAAAAAAGAGTGAATCCTTCGAATTGTAGCATCAGCAAATTGCAATCATTCCAGGTATAGAAAATTAGTACAGACGAGAAGGCGGACCTGACATTTGATGATCCACTCCACTCGAGCAGACTGTCCATGATCTAGAACGAAAATGGCATTTTATATTTCCACTTATAACGCATCAACATCCAGTTCCAGACCTCCCTGGGCACATTGTCAAAAAACAGCAGACAAGATAATCTTTAAGAATGAGAAATTCCGAGTTAACACAATCACAGTACTAAAACACCAAAGAAAGTACAAACCCCAGGATGAACACAGGGCGCCTTCTGGAAACCCATTGGATGACAGAGCCTAGTGCAGAGGTTCAAGAACCAGACAACACCTTAACATTTCCAAGCTGTAAACAAGGCCACGGTTCACCGAAAGTTGACTTGGTGGAGCACTGGAACAAGACTACGAACTTATAACGTCACGATATGTCATATTTCCATGTCAGTAACTTGTATCAGGCTTGTCGCCACCAATTTGACTCCTTTCCAGTTTCAGAGGGACCATATTTCCAATCTTTACATACGTCCATAAAGACTATGTCAACATGTGTGTACCATAATTTACAATGAGAAATAGAACCCCTTGTAAGTATATTCAGAGTGGGCCAGTTACATAGTTACACAACAACACTTTATCTTTGATCCCTCGATTTTTTTTACATGAATATCCTTTACATGCCGGGCATCCTGGCCAGAACACACAACTGTTTGGCGTTTGTTACTGCACACAAGGAACGCTTGAGCAAACTGAGCAATTTTGCAGACGCTACAATACATATGGAATGATGGCATAGCGAGAACGAGGGTAGTCCTCAAACTTTTGAAGATACCATTTATGAGTTTGTACCGCCGCAAAAGACAGGTTTGTTATCTGCACAAAAAGGGAACTTAAGTCTGCTGAAGTGAAAGGAACACTAAAGGATACAATGTTATCACAAGTCGGTCAGGTTCTAACTGAGAATGGTGCGAGAAGTCAGCGAGGCATACCACAAATATGAACAGAAACCACACCGAAATGTCTGATCCACCACTAGCTATCAACATGCCCAAATATATAACCTACAAAATGCAAATGCGATACTAATTAGAAACCAAATTCACTGGCTGCTCAGCGCCCAAGCAAGGCAAACACACATATCCTAATATGGTCTGCTCATTTAATTCCGTATATTGTTTTTGTCATTTTTTTAAGCTATGTACAGGATGTTCACATTCCGATGTAAGGCAGGCCACTCCTGAAGGGGCATTTATAGTTAAGTGCCACTCCACGCCTGCGAATTAGGTCTGACAAAATGGTGAACAAACCAAATTTAATGAGAAGTCTGCAGTAACATCGAACAGTATAAATCACATTCTGGCATAAGCAACTGAAACCACCCATTCCAGCAAGGGATCAAAGCCAGGCCAGGAGCTCCTCATTATGATTTCTATTGACTAGACTACTAAAAACATCATTAGTTCGGAAGTGCAAAAGGAAAATCTGCCATATTTGTCAGAATGGTATGTGTAACATACTGAGTACAAAAGAAGAATGGAGCACTCACTAGTTCGGCAAGGTAATGAGGGCAAGACACACGACTGAACCAGTCACCACAAGGAATAACATATTCGTCAGAATCTTTGTTTTCACGCAATGATCCCTGTCAAGGTGGAAAAGAGAAAATAATAAAATCCAAAATAATTAGTTAAGTCTGCAAAATTGCATCTCAAAAGTTTGCTAAGAAAGGATGCATAACAGTGCAACAGAAAATATGCACACTGAATAACATCATAAATATGGTTTGGTGCTTCATGGAGAGTCCATAATGTTGGTTACTTGGTTGACCAAAGAAGTTTCTGTTGTGATTTATATTTTCTACTTCCCATTGAATTCCATCCCAGCAAGTCTCAAGTAGCAAAACAGTTCCAACAAGCTGTACCTTCGGGTTTTCACTAAGCAAGTTATGCAGTTTCAAAACACTTGCAGAGGATTCCTTCTTTCAACATTTCTACAGCTGCTCGTATATGTGAACATCTATCCGTATTCACAGACAAGATACCAACCAATATATCACCATATCTACGGTTCTAGACGCATTACAAAGAAGCGGATACTTACAAGAATTGCATGGCAGCGGATCTGATGGAGGGATCCCCAAATGAATATAACTGCACCTATCCATTGGCACCACCCAAGCTTTAAAAGAGGCTTCAGGAGAAACGACGAATCAATGACTAGGTCTGGCATTCTCGCACGACCCTTTACTATAAACTCGGCTATTTGGTCTCGAAGATAATCTATTGCTTCAGGAAGACAAGAGCTAGCAAGAGATATAGGTGCCGCTGTGTAATAGCTGGCAGGAAAAAATATAAGTCAATCCAAAATGTTATACAGGTGAAAGGAAAGGGTAGTACAATGATCTTTATGCAAGGAAATAAAGTTGTCACAAGTAACATGAATGCAAACCTTTACCTAATATCAGCATTAAGACAAGAAGGCAACAACGTGAAAGAATGTATATAAACAAGCAGCTATTAATCTGCAGTAAAAGAATATAAATACAATTGCCAATAATCAGTTCTACGACAATTGGGATATCTTTTGGTAGTGTGACATCAAGTTGAAAGCATCCAGTAAACCAAAGTCTACCTTAACTTGTGACACCTACTTTGCATTTTTTATGTATATGTACAAACTGCAAAAAAACACATAGAATTTACACGACAAAAAGACCGAACAGCAAAAGCATGTGAAATTATAACAGCAAGAGCAAAAGGAAGAAATGAGAGAATATTTAATAAGATGGCATAACTTAGCAAGAATAATGGACATTCAAGAACTGAGTGAAATAAAGAAATATGGAGCTTACAATAGACCGGTCAGATATCCTACAATGTGCATCCGAGCTGAAGGGCTGTAATGGAACACATTTTCAGTCTCATAAAGGCGTCTCAGAACCTGAATTTCCATTAACAGAAGTACAAACACAGTCCGCCATACACGATACTTGTGTTCCATGGTGTGCGACCAGACACCACCAAAAGAGAACGAATTTGAGCCGACAAGATGACTAGCAATTGTGGAGTAATTCGATGGCTCTGCCAACAGTATTGTCATTTTCATATATGCATAGAAACATATTGCAAGCAGCAAGCTTGTTGTCACCACCACTCCCACCACATAGAAATGCAAGAAGTACTTCTGTGGAACGGTGAACTTCTGCAGTTTTAAAGAGATTGGTCTGAGTTTCTGATATGTGTACAGAAATTGACTCGGAGAAGATACAAATGCACCATAAATGCATTTAACTGTAAATTTTTTTTACACTAGCAAAAAGTTGCAAACATAGATGCAAAACGGGTTAGCTTCACAATCATGCATGTACCCATCATCCGTCTGAAGCATAAATTATTCCCTTATACTTGGAAGGTCAGACCAGTATAGCTCCTAATTACTAATGAAGGAAATGCATAAATTTAGTTCCATGAGTGGAGCAGGTGCATATTTTAGCATCAAATTCCCCCAGTCTACATATTTTACATCGAAAAAAAACCCGCTAATTATTTCTCTAGCCTCTCCTGCTGTCATGTCATCCCAATTAGAACATGACTATTGTCCGTGAGCTCGCTTTGCAATTAGGTTATTTAACAGTTCTCATCGTCGCTCGCCCCTCAGCCTATGTATCTTCCTTGCCTTGTGCAGTATGCACTCTGTTTCGCTTCCTCTTGGTGCTCCCAGCCTATTTACTTTGCCTCCACAGATTCCAAGCCTTACCTGTGTGGGCCTGCACCTCCTGTTCCACTGCGGGCGATATGACAAAACACCACAGCCAATGGCTATAGATTCGATGGTCCTGGTACCTCACTTCCTTCTCTCCTCCAACAACACTTGTTGATCGAATCAACTCACGTTTTGTTTTGCAGATAGATAAGACATGGAACATGTTGGTTCTAAGGTTTGACCATCCTTTCAATTGCCTGGTCATAATACTGAGCACGTCAACCATGTGATATCATTTTTTTTTCATTTCTACCAATTAATGCCATTTCACCCTATCATGCGGGACTATATCGCTCTGTTTACACTTGGATTTCATAGCATATCATGTTTTCCCTAAATGTGGACGTATGTTTAGTTGGCATTTTCCCTTTTAGTGCTGTGACAAAACGTTTTCTTCTTTGCTTTTGTTTCTTTTTAGTGTGATTTTTTCTGGAGGTTCTATGATTTTAGTGTGATTTCTAGTTCGATTTCCTTTCTTTTTAGCGTATTTTTTCAAGAAGTTATATGAACAAAATAATATTGCTTAACGCAGTCACATGTTGTTGGTAAAGCTTTGAGACTGATGCCGAAAGCTGCATACCAAGGACGGCTAAGGTATGTCTGTAATTTGCTCTGTAATGAATGTTTTATTTTCCTTCCTAATTTTTTGTCCCCAAATATCATATACTTACTTAGTTAACTTGGAAAGATCAGCTCTAACATAAGATGTGGGGAAGGTGAATGTAAAAATTAATTAAATTACTAATGCCGCAGTAAGAGGTATACTCTAAAAGTGATATGCTCCGATGCTTTCACAAAATTTCACTTTCTTATTGTTAAAATTAGATACTCGCCATTTTTTACTACGATCTTCCTACTGCATGGTTGCCATTGCCTCTTTGTCCACAGATTCCCAGCCTTACCTGTGTGGGCCAGCGCCTCCTGCTCCACTGTGGGCGATATGATAAACCACCACAGCCAATGGCTAAGATCGATTTGATCGTCCTGGTACCTCAATTCTTTCTCTTCTCCAATAACATTGGTTGATCGACTCAACTCACAATTAGTTTTGCAGTTAGGTAAGACATGGAACGTGCCGGTTCTAAGATTTGACCATCCTTTCAATTGTCTCGTCCTTACAGTGAGCACGTTGACCATGTGATATTTTTTTCTTCATTTCTGCCAATTAATGTCATTTCACCCTATCACGTGGGACTATATTGCTCCGTTTACACTTAGATTTCATGGTTTCCCAATGTGAACGTATATTTAGTTGGCATTTTTTTCCCCTTTTAATGCTGTGACAAACATTCCCTTGTTTGCTTTTGTTACTTTTTAGTGCTGTCCACAAATATCATATACTTATTTAGTTAACTTGGTAAGATCAGCTCTAACATAAGATGTGGGGAAGGCGAATGTAAGAATTAATTTAATTACTAATGCCCCGGTACGAGTTACACTGTATAAAAGTGATATGCTACAATGCTTTCACAAAATTTCACTTTCTTATTGTTAAAATTAGATACTCGCCATTTTATACTACGATATTCCTACTGCATGGTTGCCATTGCCTCTTTGTTCACACATGAATTGTTTTCAGGGCATTTTAGCCACATTGCCTCCTCTAGCAAATTGGATGTAATTATGTTCCCAAATTTGTCTTGATAATTGGATGCTTAATAACGCCATGTCGTCATGTAAGTCACTGAACACTGGAGGTCACCAAGCAGCATGGTGCTAGGTTAGTTTCTGCCATTGCAGAGTGCAGTTCAGAATTTACGAAGCTAATGAGTATGTCCTATAGAAACTGAAGCGCAGCATGGAAAGATGAAAATCTGGAAATGAGAGAAACCATCACCATGGCCATGTTTTGAAGTGTGCATGATTTATTAGCACAAAATCATGTATGTTTCATTTGTTTGTGTTTTCGTATAATTAGCGTCTGTTTCAGACGTTCAACAGTATAGTCCATATTCAGCCTAACACCAGGGCAGTGAGAGCATTTACAGCATAACTATTTGAAACAAAGCGGTCCACACAGATATGTTCCCTATATCGGTAAAATAGCAGCAGCGAGGGGCGGGGTATCTTCTAATCCAAAGGGAGGCACATGAGCTTCTAATCTGTACGTTCCAATACACTTATCAGAAACTACACTGTACCAAGGTCTTCAATAGAGATATATAGCCATGGTTTTCCATAAAGCAAACAGAAAAGACTAAAAGTAAGTATAGAACTTCAATCATGGATTGGGTATAGGCGGCTCTAGGAATTGGCAACCGGGTATTCATGCGTATTCATTTTGTTAAAAGCATTGTTGTTTTTCGAAAATTGTCACTGTTTTGTAAAAATCATGGGTATCCACATGAATACATAGGAATACCCCTAGGGCCGCCCCTCAGTAATCAAGTGATGGGTATTCACATGAATACACATGTTTCCCTATCATATGTGCAGCATGATACTATACTACAGTTTCCTGAACAACATGTAGTATCAAAATGTAAAACCTAACTGGTTTTAGTGAGCCCAAATTCCTCTTGCGGCAAATCTACAGGAGTAGTACAGGGGAACATATGAAGGCGAACAATAAGCAAAATAGAAGGGTGGGTTTGCCGTGGTGCGGCACGCAGCACCTTTCCCCCACCCCTCCGGCTTCGCCGCCATGAAACAATTAGCAAAGGAGCTAGCTGGTCCACCGGCCGAAGAACATGAGGTGGAGGGGAGTTACGGTCTACAGAAGACGAGTGGGAACATACGTACAACGCAGGGCAGGAACCGTGTGCGTCGCGACAGCTTGGGACTGATCTTACCGCCTTGGAGGACGCGGAGGGGGTGGTGGTGGTGGAGGACCGCGCGGCGGGGGAGGGCGTCCTGATGGTCTTGCCGCGGGCGGAGAAGGCGGAGAGGAGGCCGTGGAGGAGGCGACCGCCGGCGGCCGCGGGGATCGGCAGCGCGGCGGCGACGATGGGGAGCGTGGCGGCGAGCCACGCGAGGCACAGCAAAGGCTGGAGGGTGGGCCCGGGCGCCGTCTCCATGGGAGGCAGCGGTGATCTGCGCGGGTGGGGTCTAGGAGGGGGTTTGCGTTTGTGCGCGGAGTGCGAGGGAGGGAAGCGAATTGAGGTCACGGCACCGCACGCGGTTCTGGTTGGCGTGTGAATGATTTGCTTGCTTCCCGTGGCGGGATGGGTTTTGGTTCCTTCTAGAGCAGTGACTCACACAACCCCGAAACAAAAACCTTCTTTTTGTTGTTGTTGATCACGTTGTTCTTAATCGTTTGCGTTACACACTTCCTGCCGGTACTCCACGAGTATCCTGTCACAGAGCATCAAGATCCGGCATATGAACCGCAGAATCGAGCAACGGTCTCAATTTGATGTGCTACAGTACTGGGGGTTGGCAGGTGGCAGCAACGTGATACTACTGCTACCGTTCGACGGCCAACTCGCCTTTAAATGTGGCGTTCATCGCAGATCACGCGTTGATTAATTCTCGTATTGCTTGTCGGCAGCTAAGGTAAGCTAAGCTAACTGCCAACAACAATGCAGAAACTAGTCTAGTATCGGAGTGGTTGTTGAGCTTTCCTATTTTTTTTTTCCTTTCAAGAAAGAGGGATGTCGACGAATGATGAGTTTCTGGCTGAAGCAAAGAACACGCGATCCGTTTAGCTTTCTCATCTGCCCAAGTGGAGAGCAGCAACGTGCCGATAATTGCTTTCTCTTCACTGTCGAATAATAATACATGTCGACTCCAACAATGTTTCTTACAATTATATACTGCATGATGATGATTTGCTTGGGCTATGGTTTATAATCGTATACAGATCTCTTGTCGACGTATAAAAGAGCTCTAATCTTTTATGCTCTAGAAATAACTTACCCTGAGAAAAAAATTAGAATCGTAGTACGGAGTAGATTTTTTTTTTTTTTTTTGGACTGGACTAGGTATAGAACGTTCTATACGTAACAGAACAATCCGACCGATTAACGCCCGCGCGTAATCCGGGTCGATCAACCCCCGCTCAAAATGGCAGCTTTACCCGTGAAGGCGGGTACCCACGGGTATTTACCCGCTAAGATTCGGGGACGGAGAGCAAATTGGCCCCATGGGGATAACAGGGCGGGTACCCGATAGCTTAAAGGGGCGGGGATGGGTGGGAAAATCCGACCATGGAGCCTCCATGGGTACCCGGGACCCTACATGTCAATGTAACAGACAATAATATACATGTGACCAGCTCCACTTACCCTCGTTCTTGCTCCTAGTGTTCGAGTCCCAGCAGGCTAGGACCTAGCCGCCACGAACCCAGGAAGGCACGAAGCCACGATTCCCAACCTACCATTCCAAGACTCCGCTCTTCCTCGCCTCAAATCTGGCTCCCATGGTCTCCCCTGCCTCCACGATTCGAACCGGCAGCCGCCGCCGGCACACCCTATCGGGCCTTCCTTTTCGTCCATCCGCGAGTAGCGCACGACGTCGTGCTCCGCTTGTCGTCACCATGAGCAGCAGCCTGGTTGATCCGGTGCAACAGCCAGGTCAACGCCGCGCCCAGCGAGCAGCCGTCAGCCATCCACTGTGCCGCACCGTTCCTCAGTTCTTCCCCATCTGCAGTCCCCCTGGAGGCCCCGTGGGAATCGGGTATCCACCATTGACGGGGACGGGGGACATTTTCCCCCCGCGAAGCTTGTCAGGGCTAGCGGGGATGGGGATTCACGGGGATCGGGGCGGGTATGGTGGAGTACCCCCCGGAAGTCCCCGGTGCCATCTTGAACCCCCGAGTCACGACCAATTAACGCCCGCGCGCAACCACCGCGCCAACGCCCGTGCGTAATCCGGGTCAACCAATCCCCGCGCGCGACCGAGTCACGACCCACCCGGTCCCCACCCGCGTACATGAACGGGAAAGCTCACAGTTTCCCCAAACCGCCAGCCAGCCAAGCAGAGCAAAACACCGAAAATACCCCCTGGTGCTTTCCCTGTTCTTTTCTTCCAAGCAAAGAACGAAGAATCCCATCCTTCCCCGTTCTTTTCCTCTATCAGTAAAACACGAAGGACCTCATCCCCTACCTGCCGACGTCGTTCTCCTCCAGCTCAGATCAGATCTGCCATGGGGAGATCGACCAGGCTGTAGAACCAACTTTCTGAAGAAAGTTACCCATCATTTTGATTCGAAATTCCCCACCTATAACAGAAGAAGTGACGAACAAGTGTACCAAAAGAAGAGGTGCAGGTTGTAGTGCAAATCAAAGAGCAGTGTGGACGACAAAGACAGGTAAAATTCAGGTGCTAACCTTCCCCCACCCTTCCACCACCCCTATCCTATGTACTTACTGTTGTTCAGAATGCAAATCTATGGGGTTTTGTATATGGGAGATATATATGCACTTGTGAGATTTTTGAAGACAAAATGTGGAGTTTTCTACATAAATTATCTGTGGTATAGGAAAAATAAGTATCAAGTCGTGCACATCTGAAGTTACCAGCAATGAAGTAGTAGAGTAACCCACTAGTAGATAAAAAAAGTAAACCACATGAAATTGGAGAAAAATGATCAAATAAAATTTCTGAGAGGATAATGAATGTATACCATGGGCTATGAAAACATTGATTGCACATATTTGTTTTCAGTGTGTAGAAAAATGAAAATGTAGCACAACACATTACCACACTTGGTCGATTGTGACATGGTGATAACTCTATAGTATCGAATATTTGATTAAACCCTATAAACCTTGAGATAACAATGAATCAGAAAACAATGTCCTTTGTTTGTTGCCGAATTGCATGGGAAACCCGATCCTTTTCTGTAGTGATTTACAAATCTGTTGTCCATTGCATATGAAAAGACACTTTGACATGGCAGAGAAAATTCCACTTGGAATATACTTGGAAAAAAGTTGTTGTAGAAAAACCTGAAAATTAATGTAAAATAAGCAAGCCTATTAGAAATCGTTTGTTTTTACTGACAGAATAAAATGGCTTTATCTTATAACAGAAACATGAAGTCATGGATATATATCTCAATTTACATCCTGACAATGGAATGCATGAACATGATCATGTATCAGCAGCACATTTCCATGAGCATATGTCAAATGAAGGTATGAACATGGATGCATACTACCACGTCGGTTAAATTTTTAGAAAGGAAAAACTTGTAGAAGCAATTGTGAACAAAAGAAGTTACCGACCATTGAACGCATAAGTAATCGATCCTTAACATGTATGTTACCACGAGGGATTTGTTGTACATATTATTTAAGAACTCTGCCCAACCCCCCCCCTCCCTCTGTGTTTGTCAGTTTTAATTATTCCCGTTTGGACAGATAGAGAGTAACTCAAGTGATATCACAAAAGTTTACCTGTTGTTGTAGCAAAAGTTACCAACTGGGTTGTGCATAGTTATCCAGTAGGTCAAATACAAGTTACCAAGTGGTTATAAGTTATCCACTATTCATGACTTAGTTACCCATCCTCGAGATATAGAATTACCCAGATGTTGCAGATGCAGTTACCCCTGTATTAAATTTGCTTCAATCAAGTGTATGTTGTTTACTGATGTTCCTATACATAAATAGGTGATCAGCCATATGATGATGCTAATGGTGAAGAAAGTGTGGATGGTTTACAAGACAGCGGTGGTGAAGAAACAGTTGCAGGGGCAACAATACAAGAGCCAACGGAAATCACAGATGGGTCAGCCGAAGCAGATTTGCATGATGGTGCAGGAGATGCAATCTCCACCCCAAAACCACCGTTACCGCGGATGCGCTTCGACAGTTTAGAAGCAGCACAAGAACACTACAGGTCATATTCAAAATGTAAAGGATTCAGCATCAGGAAGGTCTGGTCAAGAAAAAGAGCATATAAAGAGGATGCAAGGGTGTATTTTGTGTGCACAAAATCAGGGAAACCTTATGTGAGAAAAGAGGACACTCAAAATCCTAAACCATCACTTGGGAAGAGGAAAAGGAGCATAATATC
The DNA here is from genome assembly GCA_028641055.1 of Alopecurus myosuroides. Classification (NCBI taxonomy): domain Eukaryota; kingdom Viridiplantae; phylum Streptophyta; class Magnoliopsida; order Poales; family Poaceae; genus Alopecurus; species Alopecurus myosuroides. The sequence goes on from CM054059.1 coordinate 140,680,934, forward strand.
GAAAATTGAATGCAAATCACATATGTATGTCAAGAGGCAAGGAGCCTGGTGGTATGTTGCAACTTCCTCGGATGAGCATAACCATCCGTTGATAATCAAACCATCACTATCAAAGTTCTTGCGTGCGCATCGACACATATCAGACAAGGAGAAGGTGTTCCTGAGGATGTTGCATGCCTACAACATGCCTACAAGCCGGCAGATGCAGCTGATGGCAAAATTTTATGGCAAGCTTGAAAATGTGCCCTACATTGCAAAAAATGTGGTGAACCTGAGGGTGTCTTTTCGCCGAGAACACCACCACCATGACATGCAAGATACCATTGCATACTTCGAAAAGTTGAGGTCAGTGGATGAAGATTTTTTTCTACAACATTAAACTTGATGATGAGGACATAGTTGAGTACATCTACTGGGTGGACGGTCCATCACGTCGCGCATACAAGACATACCATGATTGTATATCCTTTGACACAACTTATCTCACAAATAGGTATAAAATGCCATGTGCTCCTTTTATTGGTATCAACAATCACGGGCAGTCCATCCAGTTTGGCTATGCATTTGTGCGTAACGAGCTGAGTGGCAACTTCGAGTGAGTGTTTCAGACATTCCTGGATGCTATGGATGGTGTAACGCTAAAGAACATCATCACAAATCATGACCGTGCTATGCGTTCAGCTATTTCAAAGATTTTCAAGGGAACTATCCACAGAGACTGCAGGTGGCATGTAATGCAAAATGCAATAGAAAGAATTTGACCATTCATGGCAAAGCACCCTGAGCTACTTGAAGCATTTAATGCATGCGTGAACAACAGCCTTGACACCATACGAGTTTGATGCGAATTGGGAGGCCATGCTTGATCTTTATGGAGTGCCCGAAAACACAGATCTACATGCGATTTGGAAACAAAGGAAAAGGTGGATGCTAGCATACTTTATGCATGATTTTTTCTCTTTCCTACAGACCACATCAAGAAGCGAGAGCTTCAATGCAGTACTGAAAAAGTACGTGAACCCGAGCAACTCAATCTACGATTTTGTAAAGCAGTATACAGTTATACAAGAAAAATTCACAACGTCGAGAACAAAGTTGAGGCTGACACTACTTTGAAAGAAATCGAAAGATATTCTCGCAATCCTATCGAGAAGCAGATGCAAGCAAAGTATACAAGGAATATCTACCTCAGATTTCAGAAAGAGATGGCAGAAATCCTATCCTATATCTGCAAGCACGTCATAGGTTACCAGTTTGAACCGAGAACCGTATGTGGGTCTGTCCCGCACTATGGATGCAGAAACTACACCGTCATTGTCAACTGGGACGAGGGGTATTACTCGTGTGACTGCAGCAAATTTGAACGTGACGGCATGTTGTGCTGCCATATCACAAAAGTTATGACTCATATTGGAATCTGTGAGATACCAGATAGGTACGTATTGAAAAGGTGGACATGGAATTCAGAAGAGGTGTTTGGAGAACAGGATGACGCAGACCATAGAAGCAGTAAAGAGATGCCAGAGGAAGCAAAAGCTATGATGGAATTAGCAACAATGAGGGGCGATTTTCGGAAAATTGCAAAGGTAGCATGCAGGTCAAGCGATGGGAAGAAGATAGTTAGGACATACATGAAGGTAATGAGACAAGAACTTGCAGGACTATTGAAGAAACAAGAAAAAAAAAGGCAAGCGAAGATGAGGAAGCATCGTTGGCTATGCCCTTGTCTACCGGTCCTATGACACATGAGCCAACCGTGATAATTGACAGTTGCAGCGTGCAACGGGCGAGCAGCTACACAACAGCAGGCCAAATTGGCAGCAACTCAGGACCTCGCATTTCATCAAACAAGCATATACAAAATCCACCAATGTCAACTACGAGAGGACGGCCACAGGAAATAGCAAATAAAACACCCCTAGATCTTGCAACGAAGAAAGCAAGGCATTGCAGCTCATGTGGCTCCACGCATCACACAAAGCAAAAATGTACGGACAAGCTTAAACAGTTGGGCTTGCAGCCATAGCCATAAATAGTTGTGTAAAATTTGTGTTATTGCATGCCATGTAATGCAATATGAAAAGATATTCGGTATCAGGGATTGTTCGCCCCCCCCCCCCCATGTTTATCATTCTTAATTATTTCCACGTGCACAATTAAAGTTATCCCCGTGGTAAGATAAAAGTTGCCCTGGTGCTCCATGAAAAGTTACCAAAGTGCGTTATCCATTCATAAGTTACCCAGTAGGTCAAGAAAAAGTTACCACATGGTTAAAGTAAAAGTGATCATATGCAGAAACCAAAGTTACCCCACCTTTGACATGACAAACAACAAATTGACACAACAGTAAAATAGATTTGATTTCGAAAAATAAAAAATACCTCAAAAAACATTAGTGTCCAACAGATACTTCCAAGTCTTTATCTTGTTACGCGGATGCTGAAGCCACATAGTCGTTAGAACCTTGCGTAGCGCAGGCATCTCGTCTCGAGATATAGCAGGCACCATACTTCTATTCCAAAATTCAAGGAACTTGAACATGAAGAAGCCGCAATCAAAACTGCAGAAAAAAATATAAATGAAGAAAGAATAGACGGGTTTAAAGCAGATAAAAATAGAAAATAATTACATCAACTCATAAACATATATTAAAGGATATGATAAGTCAAAAATAACTAACCCAGTAGTTTGCTTCGGTGTGGGAATGTACATCAATTCAAAATCATTTATCTGCCTCCTAGAATATTAATAGTTAACTCGGTATGATGTTTTGATTGCTTCAACTAACTGGTTAGCATGCTCGATAAGTCCAGAATTAGCTTCACCACGTAGGGAGTCAAGAACCTCTAACCTTTTTGCTGGGAAATTTACAAAAATCATATACCAATGCCCATAGGGATTTTTACGGGTGCCAAGATTCTATAGAACAGCAAACGAAAGCTGCAGGAAAACATACAAGAGAATAACAGACATGAGTAACATGCAGTGTGTGAACTACTATACTAAGAAACTAGACCCTAAAACAGATGGGTAAGTTTATAGGTACTGAGTTGGTGACTATTACTAAAGGGCAGGATAACTATATTTGAATAAGATTAAGAACCATCAAATTGCAATAAAGTTACCCATACATGTAAGCTGAAGTTACCCATACATAATGGAGCATGATTACCCAGAAAAAAAAGGTATGGCAAACTGCAAGGATAAATAATAATCGTAAAATGAAACATACCAGATCTTTGTGGCTAAGCTTGTAGAATTTATCTTTCCTGAAATGTGTATTGATAACATTTGAAGCAAATTTTCTTTGCAGCAAATATGACGACACCATGTAAGGGAAAATAACTTTTTTGTCGCAGCAAGAATCTTGTAGGACAAAAATTCCAATCTCAGCAACCGTGTTTGATAACTAACCACCTGGCTTCATGTTGCCGGCAAGTTCACCCGTATCCACCCACATTTGATCGATGTCCAAGATTCTTGTACTAGGAAACACACACAAAAGTACACATATCAGAAATTAGAATAAGTAAAATGATTTACCCAGCAGGGACCATAGAAGTTATCCAGGCTTCATGTATATAGATACCCAGGAGGCACAGTTAAAGTTACCCCCCCCCTCCTCGAACAATTGGAGATGAAAATAGGAAAAAACAACCCTTTAATATTCGATATCTCTGACTCCTTGGCATGTATAATCACCTTTTCATAAATTGAATCTTGAAACTTAGAGCTAGAAATGACCGAGAACGGGGGCCAAAACACCTTGGACGGCATGGTAACTCTATCTGTACGAAGACGGGTTCTTGGAGTAACGCTAATAGGATCCAATGCGGTTGTATCAGCATGTAGTGGAGGAGTTGAGTAAACAAAACCATCTACATACAGACAAAAATAACAAAAATAAAAAGCTAACAAGTCAAAATAAGTTTGAAAAACAAATTGTTTTCGGAAAATAGAAGCTATGTAATACTCCCTCCATTTCTTTTTACTCTACGTTCTGGGTCTATATTAAGTTCCAAAATAGTCTACATTTTGGTTGGGACCCACCTAGCTAATTAAAGGGAGAGAAAGTGATGGAGGGATGATAACCCGGTAGGCTAACGCCAAGAAGAAACCCGGCCCAAAGGAAATTGTACAAGACCCAGATAAGGAAAAGGAGTTTCTAGAAGGCCCAAGAAGGAGCATAGGTCTCGTAAACCGGCTTTGGGGTTACTATGAGGAAACTTAGGGTTTGTGTGCGGTTTCTGGGTAGGATTCCAGTGTGCCTTGTATAGGAAGCCAGAGAGCCGGGTAAGATATAAGCCGGCTCCTAGGGTTAGAGAAAGAGAGCTTCACCAGATATTCGAGTATCCTTGTATTACGAGAGCTGATATTGTAACCCTAGATCGGAGACTCGGTGACTTGATTGCCTGAGCTACTAGATCAATTGATAGCATGATTTCCCCTGAGCTAAACCCTCTCCCAAACGCCAGAGTCGAATTACCCCAAGATAAGTTACCCCTGGTAACGTCTGCCGTGATTATCCACGACAGTTGGCGCCCGCCGTGGGGCCTACGTCCAAGGGTGTTTACATCACGGGAGAAGCTCGGGAAAGCATGAAGAACCTCGTCATCGGCGAGATCATCACCAACCCCGAAGGAGAGAAGATGGTAGATGACTTTGGTTGGGGACCAGAGTCGGATCTGCTAGAAGCCGGATCTGTCGTCACGATCGGCCGGGTCAACGTCTTCGTCGGCATGGTACGTACGTCCGGTTCAATTCCTGACGATATTGAGTATGATTCTGTGTCAGGAGAAGCGACCTGCGTTCAACCGGACGGAGAGGAATCGGTCGGGGCGGCCGATCCGGTAGAAGAGCCCACCACGAAGAGGGAACAGCCGGAGGAGCCAGTATGGACCCCGCGTGTCCGGGTCATGAGAGAAGATGACACCGAGTCTATCCTGCACTTGCTGGAAGATCAGTACGAGGAGGATAGTTGTGATGAGGAGAATACGAATCTTCACCAGGCATCGCGCGCCAGGTCACGGTCTACACGGCTCCTGCAACCAATCTCAATCAGGGGGACGTGATTACGGCCGCGGTCGGAGCGGCGCGAGCGCTGGCCCAGCAGCAATATCCGGGTGATGGAAACCCGGTTGTAGCCCGGGTCGACGGAGAATCGGCTTCAGTCACTAGCCGTACTGCCGAGAGCGAGCTGCGGAGAAACATGTTTGGGTTTATGGCGAACAGAACGCCAGGAGCGGGACCCTCAAATCCACGAAATCCGGCTATGTTCAATAATAACTTGATCTTGGATCCTACAGTACTAGCAACGGTTATAACCCCAGAAAACGCGGCAGCGCGCGCTGCGGGTCTGGATGTAGCTCGCGTGCATTGGATCAACAAAGGAGAGATGTGGAAGCTGAAAAACAAGGGATAGCAGCACGACAGCGCGAGCTGGAAGAATTGGAGAACCGGCTCCAGGTTCAGTCGACCAGGATGCACAATCAGAGATACCAATCGAGATTACCTGCAACAGGTGGAACTATACACCCGGCCGCACTGTTCATTACACCCCAGGATCAACCAATCCCGGCTGTGAATCAGGAAACCAGACCTCAGCCTGCAACCCTGGGAGGACAGCCGGCAAACGTGCAATCCGGGTTACCCACGTTGCAAACAGGAATCGCAACTGGCAATGCAGCACCACCACCACCACCGCCACGATTTCATACTCCACCAGGTCACTTCAATAACCCCATGGATAACGTGTATGCAGCAACATTGGCGCTTGATCGCATCCCCGTAGGAGAGTCACCCCACACAGCGGAGACCCGGCAGGCAATAGATTTGCTGCGCACGGCCATAGTTCAGCAGGCTAATTACCCGGACAACAGGAGTGGAATGCACGGAACACCATATGTGAGCCGGCAGAACGGAAATACCGGCAATATCCAGTCGAGTTCGGCGCGGCGGAGGGCAGAGCAGCAGCAAATACCGCCTCCTTCCCGTAGGCCGGGAACGCCCGCGGTATCAGCGGCGCAAGCCATTGTGGACAGTTCCCGAGCCAGGCGAGCAGCGGCCGGGTCTGTGGTACGGGGACCGGTAGCGGTTGCACCTCCCGCCGTACCCGCTGCGGCGTCACACGTTTCCCGAGTGATGCTAGTGCCGACAAACCTCGCCGGACCTAAGTGTTTGTCGGATACCATCTGGGCTGAGCCTTACCCAGATAAGTTCAAGGAGCCGGGTAAAGTGGTTAATTATGAGCCGACCATGGATCCAGAAACCTGGTTCAGTAGTTATGAGATGGCCATGTCAATCCGCAACGCATCTGAGAATCTTCAAGCAAAATTCATGTACCTAATGATGTCAGAAGGAGCAGCAAAGTTGTGGTTCAATAATCTACCCGAGAAATCCGTCAATTCATGGGGCGAGCTGAAAACTGGCTTTATCAAGCACTTTCATGGAACATGCAGGAAGTTGTTTACTATTGATGATTTAGAGCGATGTGTTCAGAAGAAGGGAGAGTCGGCACGCAGTTGGGTGCGCCGGGTTATGGAAATTCTCCACTCATCCACTGATATCCAGCCAAAGGATGCGTTACAAGCTATGGCAAAAACATGCAAACACACACCCTTAGTGCAAAAACTGACACGCATGAAGTCTAGCCGTCACGCTTCGGAGGTTACGATGGGGGAGTTGATGGACGCATGCAACAAGCACGCCGCCACCGATACCACTTGTAACATCCCAAGTATGAAAACAACCCCTAGAATGTTTTATTTCTTGTTATTTTATGTTTTGCATCATGACATCATCATTGCATTTGTTTTGGCAATTGTTTTCCATTTGTTTTCATCTGTTTTCCTTTGTTTTCCCAATTGAAATTCAAACAATATTCAAATATTTGTTTCACACTTGCTCTGTTACAATTTTCAAATAAAAAATATTCAAATAAAAACAACCATTTGTTTCCATTAAAATGGAAAGCTCAAACTAGTGTTTATTCCTTTTAATAATTCACTTAATTCAATTTGCATTCAAATTCAAATAAAATTCCAAACAGCAACCATTTGAAATTTATGAAACTTACAAAACAAATCCATCAATTGTTTCAAATAAACATGAATTTTAAAAGGCTTTTAAATTGTTTAAGTTCAATTAATCACTTAATTCAAATATTCAATTAAATTCAATCATTTTTCAAACAGCAACATATTTGAAATGTTTTGAAAACCCAAGGTTGCACAATGTTGCTGTGACCATAAATAGTTGTTACAAATTTTTCCTAAAAATTTCTAAACCCCAAAACCTATTATTTTTCTCCCTTTCTCTTTTCAGCAAAAAAAAACAAACAGAACAAAAAAAATTAAAAGAAAACGGAGGGGGTAGGGCAGACAGTGGGCAGGCCCAGCCCACTAGCCCCCACGGCCTGGTACCCCCTCGCTCACCTTCTTCCTCTCGTACGGCAGGCAATCCGCCATGTCCACGTCTGCAGAGCGGGGAGCAGACGGCCAGCAGCTGCTCGCCCTCCCCCTATAAACCTACCCCGAGCTCTCCTCCTCTGCCCTAGCCTTTCTCTCCCTCTCCCTCGATCACCGCCGCCGTTTCCCCTCTCGCTGCATCCCCTCCTCTCTCTGAACCACTGCCACCGGTCGCTTCCCTCTCTGAATCCTTCCGGCGATCACCGCGCCCGATGGCTCTCGGAGCGAGCTAGGTCTGGGAACGGATCCCCCGTCGCCTCCTCGTCCTCCTCGTCACCACAGCAGCCTCGGGGGGGCACTACGTCGCCGCCGCCATCCTCTCCATCGCCGGCGACCACCTCTGCTCCGAGCACTGCTCCTCCCTCTGAATTCCTCGAGGTGAGCATCACCGTCCCCTTCCCTCGCCTTCTTCTTCTCTGCACGAGCACCCGCTCACCGCGCGCAACCACAACACACGCACACGAGCACCAGCGCGTCCACGGCAGCACCACGAGCAGCTCACCGCTGGCGTCCTCCCTGTCGAGTTTCAGATGACTGAAATTCAGTTTCAGTTAAAAACATCGCGGCCTGAACCTTAACCTCCCCGCGTCCCTCTTCTGTCAACGAACAGAGCAGCTACTGCATTGGCAGCAGCACGCGCGCACGAGCACGAGGTCGAGGGGTCGAGCCCTCGCCTCCGCGGATTAAATCCGCCACTTTTTGGTTTGCCACGCGGGCGCCCGTGGCCCACCTGCCATTGGCCTGGGTTGCCACGCGTGCTGCCACGCATGCCACGCTGGCCTAGGGCCCCCTCGTCAGTGGCCTGGATGGGCCACTGCGTGGTAGGAAAAGGTTTTTCTGGCCTTTTTCTTTTTTTAAAATAAGTCCTTTTCTTTTACAGATTGGTCCCTAACTTTAAAATACAAATAACTTTTAATTTGCAAATCCAAATAATGCAAATGAAATATGTTTTCTGAACTAAATTAAATTCTCTACATGATTAAGTCAATTGTTTTCTGTTTTGAACATTTCAAATGCATTCAAATTTCAAATTCAAACAACTCCTTTTGAATTTTGGTAAATTCCATAACTAATTCAAAATTAATTCAAATAACACAAATAAAATATGTTTTCCATGCCATTTTGAACCACCTTTTCAAATATAAAGTTTTTTTCATGTTATGAATAATTAAAATTGGTTAAATAATTTAAACCTTGTTTAAATCATTTAAATTTGCTAAATTCATAACTTGCTCCAATTAAATTATTTTTGAACTTATAAAATATCTTTTCAAATCAGAAAAGTATAAACTTTTCAAATATGAATTTGAATTAATGTTAGGAACAAATAAAAATTCAAATAAATTCATACTTGAATTTAATTCATTGAAATCTTGTTTAACTTGTTTAATTCATAAATAATTCATCCTAATTCCTTTTTCAATAATTGAAACATGTAATCCACCTAAAATTTTGTGTACTTTCCAAATATGAATTTTGTTATTTGTTTTGAACAATTTAAATTGGTGAAAACAACAAATGCTTGTGTAACACCTTTAAGGAACCAAAATTCCATAACTTAATAAATAAAATTCCAAACTTGGTAAATCTTATTTCAAAATTGTTTCTATTGTTGTTATTTTTCTGTTTTCCTCATCCATGCATCATGCTAATCCACTTTCACCTGTTGATTAGTTGTAAAACAATTATTCCAACCATAGTTCATGGGCTTTCCATATGCAATCCAAATTGCCTGTGGGTCCATTTAATTATGTGATGTTACCATGTCAACTAGTTTATTTTGATGCATCAGTTAAATTGACATGCATCATCCCATGATTGTGCATTATGCCATGTTATTGATTGTTTGTCTCTCTGCGTTGTTTGTTTGCTTCTTCTCGAATAGACGACGACGTTGAGACAGACGAGCTTTACGACACCCCTTCTGAGGATCTAGCTCAGTACCAGGCTGCTGAGTTTGCAGGCAAGTATTCACTCACATGAACCATTGTGTTCCTTTCCACATTGGATACCGATACTTTCCGTTGTCTATTCTACTAGCCTTTTGAATCGTTGCTTCTGTTACGAACCTATCACATGTTATCCTTTAACCCTGATATAGCCTCACCTCCACACCTATCACCCCATTGCTTGTTGCCCGTGTCTTACTAGCATGCTTAGGTTTGTTTTGCTCGAGTCTGTTACCCGTTACTTTCTGTTACTATATTTTCTATTATGTTCTGGGGCTCGATGTTAAACAACAATCCTGTTAATGCTTTGGTTAATAATAATTTGATGATAAGGCACCGGCAGGAGGCCCGGCGTGGTTTTGAGGCCTGCTAGTGTCGACCCTAATTAGGAAAAGGGTCTTGTCTACTGATCCATGATGAGCGCACTAACCGCATGTGGGAAGCGTGTATGGGCGCCCCCCTCAATTTGATTCGCTTCGCATCTCATCCAAATCGCCACACTTAGTTCGGGCTTTCCATTTGATGCACGCATATGCAGGTACGAACCCGAGGCCAGGGTGGAACTTTTGTAGTCGGCATTTAGGGCGGCGTGGTCTTAGAGTGCTATGAGGGTCCCCCTTTTCTTCGTGGGGGCTCGATTAGCCGCGCACGCACAACGCGTGGTTCTTTGGGCTTGATGCGAAGAAGAGTTGAGTTGTGTTGAGTGCCCCGCTTGGTGGGAGGCATTCCATCTGGCGGGTTATTCTTACGTGTACGGCCAAATTGGTGCACCCCTGCAGGGATAAATCTTCTCGAGAAGCCGTGTTTTCCGCGGTTATAGTTAACTTGGTGAAAGTACTGGCTAACAAGTACTCAGAACAACTTACACCTAACTAATGATAACTTGATTAGTAATAGTTTTATCGACACAATAACTTGAACCATCGTTAATCCAACTGTGTGAGTTATCCTCGGATTGCTTCTTTGGATAAGGGGCGAGATCCAGGATGGGTTTGTTTGGTGGTTAGTTGTAGTTGATTACGATACGCTATCTTATCTCCTTTCTGTTAGCCGGAAGTTGTAGTTATGTTCTGTAGTTGGTTAGTGCAGCCAGCTGCCGCATCTTTTGTATCACCCTTTCATCCGTTGAACCCAAAGCATCTGTGCTTGATGTTGTGGGGTACTTTTTGGTGAACTGTGAGTCTTGCTTGCAGTACGTTTATGTACTGACCCCTTTGGGGCTGTGGTTTCCGCAGACTACGCTTACGAGGATCCCCGTGATGGCTACTACGTGGAGTTTGACGAGGCTGCTGACGAGTAGATAGCGGACCCGGGCAGGATCCGAGACATCGTGGATGGGCTCCGTCTTTTCGTTTCCGGCCTCTTAGGCCTATTTGGATTTGTCTGTACTCAGACCTTTTGAATGCTTCCGCTGAGTTGTAATGATGATATGTTGGGACATGTGTCCTCTGGATGATTGTATTTGCTATCTCTGCTCTAGTGAGAGCCATTTGCAACTTATTTCAATCTTTTGTGTCTTAGAGATATGTTGTGATATCAGTTGTTCTAATGCCGTTGACGTACCATGTGTATATGTTATGAAGTACGTCAACGGAAGTGTCCTGATTTCTATGGGATGGTTTGCGCAGACGATGGATAGTAGAGAATGGTTGTCACACGTTTACGTGTTGGCCTGCTCATATTGAGATGCGGGTGCCGGTATGCCCCGTAAGCCATTTATTCTACTATTTAGCGGACTGTGAGTATCCTCTAGAAGTCCAGGTGCGACACCACTGAGGAGGACGTTGATGATAAGAAAGCAAAGGCCAACACAGGTAATAGTGGAAGACCCGGCAATAGAGTTGCACCGGGTAACAATGGAGGAAACAACGGAAACAACCAGCACAAGCGCCCATATGAAGGAAACTCCGAGTTTGTCGCCAGTACAGAAGCCGGGTTTGCGAGACCCAGAGCTGAGGGAAATTTCAACGGAGAAAACTTCAATGGAGGAAATTACCAAGGACCACCTGTTGGGAATATGCCCTAGAGGCAATCATGTATGATGTAATTCCCACTGTATTCATAAAGTTATTAAGTTGTCCTTGTTTTGAACATCTGATACATGTCATTGAATATGTGATTCGATTGTGGAACTATGTATTCATGTTGTTCATACTAGATTGTCCTTGGTCATTTAGGTTGTGCTGGACACACACCCTAGACTAATGTGAGTGTTGGCTGATGACATGGTTCCACTTGTCATGGGCATGGTGATTCCATTCCAACGTTCACGGACTTGGCTAAAGAGTTTAGCAAGTCGGACTGACCCACATTGAGATGCAACGATCAAGTCGTCATTTGCATGTCTCAATCAATGTAATCCTTAGACCTGAGGTTGTCGCACAATCCGAGTTGTGGATCACCAACTTAGGTTCTGTCAAACATTGTTCTGTGACAAAGCAACTATGAAGGCAGAGTTCGGGTCGAATGAGAAGCAAGCTGCGTGATGTGGATAATCAAGATGAGATTTTGCCCCTCCGAATGGAGAGATATTCTCTGGGGCCTCTCGAGTGATATGATTCAGGAAGCATGGCCATGCGCGACTCAGTTAAGTGTTAACTGTGTCTGTTGACTAAGAGTTAGTCAAATGAATCGCATATCACGGATCGAGAAGAGAGTCGAGCTATTTAAGGGATGGCGATAAATCGCCTATAGTTCGACAAGGTATATCGTGAGGCAAAAGGGACTAAGATGAATATCACATTTAAAGGTATGTCGTCATGACTCAATGGTACTTGGGAGTCGGCACGTTCTGCTAGGAGCCGCTACCGATTGATTAATTGGGAGTTGGACTCCAATCGTGTCCAAGTCGCCATGAGCCTGCAGGGTCGCACACTTAAGAGCGGGAGCAAGTATTGGTCGGGTTGGACCCGAACCGGAAATGGACTGGTTTTGTGAGTCGGACTCACAGAGGGAATGGGCCACAAGTGTTGTGAAGCCCATTACCATACGCTATATAAAGAGGGGCGCAGGTTCCCCAGCGGGCACGTTAGTCCACTCTCCCATGCGTTGGGAACCATAGCCCCACTCAGTCCAGCTGTCGCACCGGACCTAGCAGTCCACCGTCGGAGCTCCTCCTCGTACGTGTGGATACCGACAGAGGTGATGTACGTTCAGCACTTCGACGTTCGAGGGATTGGATCGGCCGGACCGGATCGTGGGACTGCACTGCCCCGACGCGCTTCATCGATAATCCGCAACCGCGCGTCTAGTGGTAATCATCGTGGCCTTCTACCTCGGCTAGATCTTGGAAGTACCGCGTAGGAAAAAGTTTTGTTTATCTCTACGCGTTCCAACACCACCAAGGCCGGCTAACCATATAGAGGCCTTCAGGATGCCTTGTCCGCGTCATAGCAGGAATGGTAGGCCGGCTAATCATTCACTGGAGCAGTGCGTAGATTTGCAGAGATGGAAGAACGAAGAAATATAGAAAGCAATGCGAGGTGCAGGCCGGGGAGCAGGACCGGGTCCGGGTGGAAACCCGGGCAATGGCCCACCCCCGGCTGGCAACCCAGGAGGTGGTAATCCGGGTAACAACCAAGGAGGCGCTGGAGGTTTCCAAGCCAACCCCAAGCAGCTAGGGCAGTATCATGTCCATACTACGGGAACTTCCAATAAAGATAGAAAGATACTCAAAAGAGCAGTAAACTCGATTTCTTCGGCTGTTCCGAGATACTTGAGATGGTCAGACCAAGAGGTCACATGGAGCAGGAGGGATCACCCGGAAACCATAGAACATCCGAGTGTGCTGGCTTTGGTAGTTGCACCACAGGTTAATGGTTACGAGTTGAAAAAGGTTCTGATGGACGATGGAAGTAGCATCAATATCTTATATTGAGAAACTTTCCTACGCATGGGGCTCAAGGAGTCTCAGTTGCAGAAAAGTTCTACATTTTTTCATGGGATCGTGCCGGGTCATTCAGCAGGCCCAGAAGGAAAGATCACTTTAGAGGTTGCTTTTGGAGAATCGAAGGACAATTTCCGAGTGGAGTGGCTCACGTTTGAGGTAGTAAAATTGCGCAGTCCTTATCACGCGCTGTTCGGAAGGCCGGCTTACGCTAAGTTCATGGGCAGGCCGTGTTACGTGTACCTACAGCTAAAGATCCCGGGTCCCAAGTGAACCATTACTATACATGGCAACTGGGTTATAGCAGCTGAGTGTGATGAGGGAGACGCGGCAATGGCAGAACAGGCGTGCAGAAAAGAAGATCTCAAGTATTATCGGTCTCAGGTAGACCCGGATGATAGAACAGCGTTGAAAAGACCGAATACAGAAGATGAGAGAGCAAAATTCAAAGTAGCACAGGACACAAAGATGGTGGCTTTCGTCGAGGGCGATCCCTCCAAGCAATTTGCTATAAGATCTAACTTGGATAGTAAGCAGGAAGAAGCACTTATCGAGTTTATTCGTGGTAATCAGGATGTTTTCGCTTGGACGCCTAGTGATATGCCGGGTATCCCAACCGAGTTAGCTGAGCACAGTTTGCATGTTGACCCCAAGTCCCGGCCTGTGAAGCAGGGCCTGAGAAAAATGAACGAGGAAAGAAGAAAGGCTATAGGAGCGGAAATAGCTCGGCTACTTGCAGCCGGCTTTATCATGGAAGTTTTCCACCCGGATTGGTTGGCAAATCCGGTTCTGGTGATGAAGAAAAACAACGAGTGGAGGATGTGCATAGATTACACGAGTCTCAACAAACATTGCCCAAAGGATCCGTTTGCCCTTCCAAGGATAGATCAGATTATAGACGCAGTGGCTGGAAGTGACCTATTGTGTTTCCTGGATGCTTATTCCAAGTATCACCAGATCAAGCTCAAGAAGGAGGATTGAGAGAAAACATCGTTCATAACCCCCTTTGGAGCTTTCTGTTACAAAACCATGACTTTTGGGCTAAATAACGCTGGCGCGACATACCAAAGGTGCATTCAAAAGTGTTTTGAGGATCAGATTGGATGCAATGTTCACGCTTATGTTGATGATGTGGTGATTCAAACCAGGAAGGCAGAAACATTCACTGAGGACCTAAAGGAAACATTCAGGAATTTGAGAAGGTATCAGATGAATCGTAACCCCACAAAATGTGTGTTTGGAGTGCCGGCAGGAAAGTTACTCGGCTTCATTGTTTCCGAGAGAGTGATTGAGTCAAACCCGGATAAGATCAAAGCTATTCAGAATCTGAAAAGGCCGGAAGGCCTGAAGCATGTCCAAAAACTTACAGGGTAGGTAGCAGCGTTAAGCCGGTTTATATCCAGGCTTGGAGAGAAGGAAATACCTTTATACCGGCTCTTGAGGAAAACCGACAAATTTGTTTGGGACCAAGAGGCGGACGAGGCGTTCGAAGCTCTGAAAAGGCAATTATCTGAGGCACCAATCCTAGCGACACCGGGTCCTAAAGAACCCATGTTGTTATACGTTGCGGCCGGGCCCCGGGCGGTTAGTGCCGTGGTTGTTGTCGAGCGCAAAGAGGATGGAAAAGATCACCCGGTCCAAAGGCCGGTTTATTATGTGAGTGAAGTACTATCGGAAGCAAAGCAGCGTTACCCACATTGGCAAAAACTAGTTTTCGAGGTCTTCATGGCCAGCCGGAAATTGAAACCATATTTTCAGGAACACCCCATAACAGTGGTTAGCTCTATACCAATGGCAGATATTATCAGAAATTCAGATGCGACAGGTAGAATAGCCAAGTGGACCATCGAGATGGGAGATTATCACATCAGCTACGAGCCTAGGTCTGCAATCAAATCTCAAGCTTTAGCTGATTTTATCAATGATTGGACTCACACAAGCATGCCCACAATGATGCCAAGTTACGAGTCTTGGGTGATGCACTTTGATGGTTCTAAGCAGTATGAGGGATCAGGAGCTGGGGTGGTACTCACCTCACCCAAAGGAGACAAATTGAGCTACGTATTGCAGATTCATTTCGACTGCTCCAACAATGTGGCCGAGTATGAGGCATTGTTACATGGATTGAGGGTAGCAAAGCAGGTGAACATTAGGCGAATACGGTGCTACGGAGACTCGGATCTTGTGGTACAGCAGGTCTCAGGAACTTGGGATAGAAAAGATGCAACAATGGCAGCATATCGCAGAGAGGTGGACAGGGTTGCCGGGTGTTTTTCCGGGTATGAGGTGGAGCATATTGACAGGCGAAAGAACGAGGCAGCAGATGCGCTCGCAAGACTCGGCTCGCGCAGAGAGCCGGTTCCACCTAATGTTTTCCTGGACGAGTTATGGCGTCCATCTGTTAAAACCGAGTCTGAGGAAGAGGTGGCTAACCAAGACCCGGATTTGGAGCTCGTGGCCACAGTACGTGCTATTCCCGAGTGGACAGAGCCGTTTTTGGCCTACCTATCATGAGGCGTGTTACCACCACAGGAAGTTTTAGCAAGGCAAATTCTGAGACGAGCAAAGGGCTATTCTATTATCAATGGAGAGTTGTACAAAAGAAGTGCAGCAGGAGTCTTTTTGCGCTGTGTAGCACCAGAAGAAGGCCGACAGATTTTGAAGGAGATCCATGAAGGTGATTGTGGGCATCATGCCTCCACAAGATCCCTTGTGGCCAAAGCATATCGACATGGGTTTTTCTGGCTCACGGCCTTAGCAGACGTCGAGCGCTTGGTGGCAAGGTGTGATGGATGTCAAAGGTACGCTCGCCAAACCCATGTGTCGGCTATGGAGTTACAAACAATCCCGCTGACCTGGCCGTTTGCTGTTTGGGGTATGGGTATGGTGGGCCCCTTCCACATGTCACCATGCAAAAAGACTCATCTTTTGGTATCTATTGATAAGTTTACTAAGTGGGTTGAAGTTATGGCAGTTACCAATTGCGAAGCAATCACATCAGTCAAGTTCCTGAAAAGGATCATCTACAGGTTTGGATACCCTCATAGCATAATAACAGACAATGGAACCAACATGTCCTTAGGTGAGATGGAGAAATTTTGCGGGAACAATGGTATCCGGCTTGACATAGCCTCGGTAGCCCATCCACAAGCTAATGAACAGGTGGAAAGGGCAAATCAGGAGTTACTTCGTGGGTTAAAACCACGGCTGCGAGTCCCGTGCATCAGAGCTGCTGGAGCATGGGTTGAAGAGCCACCATCAGTAGTTTGGGGAATTAATACTACGCCTAACAGATCTACTCAGATGACCCCATTTTTCATGGTTTTATGGTGCAGAGGCAGTGTTGCCGAGTGATATTATTCATGACTCGCCCCGAGTATCAGCTTATGTTGAGGTGGAGAATGAGAAGACCCGGCAGGATGCCGTGGATATGCTAGAAGAACAAAGAGAACAAGCCCTGGAGAGATTAGCCATATATCAGCAGGATCTTAGGAGATACCACAGTCGGCGAGTCAAAACCCGGGTCTTCCAGGAAGGGGACCTGGTATTGCGCTTGGTACAATCAAAGGAGGGAAAGCACAAGTTATCTCCACCATGGGAAGGACCATTTATCATAAGCCGGAATCTGCATAATGGATCATATTACTTGGTAGATGCAAGGGAACAGTCGGATACCGTCAATGACACAGCCCACACCACTTCATCTATGCAAGAAAGGGAAAGACCATGGAACGTGGCTCAGCTACGTCCCTACTATACTTAGCGTAGGCTAGGTTTACAAAGTTGGATTACACGATGTAACAGGCAGCAGGTTTCAGACGCACTCTTTTCCTATCCAGGGTACCTAAGGGGACTGGAGGGTTTTTAATGAGGCGGCCTGCTGACCTAACTTTTCTCATATCAATAAAGAGATGGTTAAACCATGATATTGCTTCTTTCTTATTTATTTCTGTTAAGTTTTGATTTTTCTGTTTTTACTTTCTGTTTTCTATTTTATCAGGTAAGTATTACTTATTCGTTTTATAGTATACCAGTTCTATACTTTTCCAAAGATTGCATATATAGGTCTTGGGGGCTGATTGCTTGAATAGCACAGTTGCAAACTCAAAGACCCGGCCACGATGCCATTAAGTTATAAGGACCGATTACTTGTAATAAGTAGGGTTACAATCTTATAACCGGACAATAGAGCCAAATTTTCTTGATTTCTCTTATTTAAGCTTGATGTGACTCGCAAAAATGTGGCATGCTTTGCTAACATGTAATCACAATCAGTCATGATGCCCAATTGGACTTGCCTGATCCTGTCTTTACATAGTTATAGCAGCATTGAATACCCACGCGAAAGCCGGCTTACAACAAAGAGGATCAAAAGGGTCATCCAAACCACAGGTTATGCAGAGTACAAGGTTAACAGCCGGAAACTCACAAATATTAAGCTTAACCTCAAACCCACGTGAGTAACTCTATGTTTTGAGCATCAGCTAAAACAATTTGCCTTTCTGAAAACTACAAATCCCTAGACTCGGAGATTCGGGCCTAGGGGACTTGGGAATTTGAAGAAAAGCAACAAATTGTCTAGCTGTTAAGCTTAAAAACCCAAAAATCCGAGTCTTGGGGACTTGGGGACTTAGGAAATAAAGTCCACTTGTCAAAATCACCGAGACCCGGAAATCGAGTCTCACAAAAGGAAAAAGAGCGAAAATCAGAAAAGCAGCAACAAAAGTCCAAGGCTAGGGAATAACATATCACGATGAGGGGCCAAAAGGGCCACCGAAAGCTATTAAAGTTTAAACGTATTACAAACCAAGGAAATTGTATCGAAAAGTGCACAGGCGCACTATTAAAAGGATAACTGTATCAGGCATATTGCATAATGCCCATTGGCCGAATAAATGTTTGAGGCAAGAGATATCGAAACTTTACTCGGCACCCTTTGCCGGGTCATCAACGTTGTCCTTGGCAGACGGGTCTGTGGAATGCTCGTCGGTGGTCTTCTCTGCTCCCATGTCCGGGTTAGCCGCAGTATCGGCATGGGCTGGAGGAGGGACAACCGGCGTAGAGGAGGAAGGCGTAGTATCGGCTTCAGCTTTCTTCTTGGCAGCCTCCGCCTTCCACCGTTCCAGCATGTCAAAGGGCTTAGGCAGATCCGATTGAATTGGCTTGTCCTCGGCATCGTAAGGTGGAGTGATCTTGCTTAAATCAAGATTGTCGGCGATCAAGCTCGCCGAGTGACGCACCTGCGCATGAATGCCCTTGTAATCCTTACCAGTGAACTTGGAGCCGTCGTTGTTGAACTCGGGAAACCCTCCAACGAGCTTTGCCGGCTCAAGCCTAGGAAAATAGGACTTGGCCAGAGAAAGCCCACGGGTTACCCCAACTTGGCACGATGAACGCTTCCAGTGCTCGATCCAGGCGGGGATGGTAGAACATGCATCAAGCAAATCGTTCAAACCACAATAACCTTTACCCGGCCACTTCACAGCCTCCAAAATCCACTTGGTGCCGACAGTAAGTTGCCGGATCACGGCCTTCAGCGTCTTCAGTTTTTCAATATCATCTTCATCTAGGGCCTTTTCACCCGGACCTGCAGAATAACAGAAAAAGTTAAAGCACTGAAATCCGGATGATCAGCCTTACAGAATGACAAATCAGGGTTATAAGTAGTAAGTCAGAAATTCTTACCAAGTAGAGTGCGATAAGTGTTGTCAATCTGGGCCGAAATTTTCTTCAGCTCACCCTCAGCAGTTTGGGACCTTTTCTTATACTTTTTCACGTCCTTCTCAAGATTCTTCACATCAGCTTCTAGCGCTCCACTTAACTTTGTCTCCACCTCGAGGAGCTTGTTGGTCTTTGCCAACACCTCCTCAGACTGGGTCACGTAGGCCTGTGAGAAAGGGAAAGGAACAGTTAGTCGGACAAAAGATATATCCGGGTATGGTATATCTTACAGGTTATAAAGTACCAAGGAAACTATGCATAGTTCACTCGGAACTTGGGGACTATGTGAGTACACAAGCAACACTGTTTATATTACCTGGTGCTTAGCTGCCATGGCTTCCAGGATGTCCCTCTCATTAGTCTTCAGAGAGAAGAGTGCATCTAGCATTCCATCAAAATCCAGATCGCCGAGTCTTGGCCTGGAGGAGCTGGGGTCCTGTTCACCCGGAGGCGGGGTCCTTTCCTGCTTGGGAGAGGTTATCCGGGTGGCCTGATTGTTGGGAGTGGGATCGCCCCTCCGCGACCCCAGGATCTCGACATCCTCGTCCCCGGGTGTGTGCGTTGGCAGGGGAAACTCGGCCTCCTACTCGACCGGATCTTTCAGCAAGTCTTCTTCTTCTTCTACACCGCCAGCCGTGGTCTTCACAGCATCTTCCGGGTCCCCCATAGCCGGGTTATCCACGTCCATGTCCTCCGGGTCACTGCTTGTGACCTTGGCTCTGGGAAAGAGAAAAAGAAACAGTCAGTATATGGTAAATAAAAGGTATGGAAAAAGTTAGTGTATCGAATAGTAAGGAAAAGTAACTTACCCGGTGTTCACAACAAAATCTGGTGGGAGATCGTTGCTAGACCCGGAAGAAGCTGATAAAGAGTTGGAAAGTGAGACCCGGATCTGTCCGGCTAGTGGATGATCTGGAGAGGGATATCTCTAAGGAAGGTGGGAAGAACGAGTTTGGGGAATACCGGCTTTCCGAGCGGGGGACGAAGGGATGCCCGGGTGAAGAGGATCGTCACCCGGAGAGTTCCGGGTAACCCTACGCTTGACTGGGACGGGTTCCTTCAAGCGTGATGAATTGATCAAATGTTGGTTAAGTTCGCACATGTTAGCGTACGAGTATGGTTTGGAGGTGATAGAGGAATAAGGCACCTTGAAGACTACTCCCCGGGTCCTCCTCTTCGCCCCAACCTCTACTTCTGGCTCAGCCTCGCTCTCATCCGATCGTGTCTCTTCTTTGTCCTCTAGCTCTGGCAAGCAAAGTGCATTGTTGGTAAAGAGGAAAAAGTTGGCCTAGATAAGATAACCAAACAAGGAAATGAGCGAGACTCGGATATTACCTTCATCAGTATCAACCAGCTCTTCGTCCTCTTCCGAGTTTTCGGAAGGAGGAGGGGTATCAATCTTCCAGAAAGCGTTATCTTCCTGAGAAAAAATACAGCGACAAAAGTTAATGATTGCGCAAGAAAAATGTCAGTCGGGTAAAGGAGTGATAACTGGTTCTTACTGCTGGGGCCGGGTTATCGCGAGTGAAAGGGTCCAAGCCGACTATGTTCCGGATCACATCCAGCTTCTCGACCAAGAAATTTTTCATGATCTTATTTGCGTCCGAGGCCGGGTAATTCTTCTCCGAGTAACGGAGAGAATCGGTAACGTACCCAGAATAGCTGCACATGAGCTTGGGCCGGATGCTATTGGGTTGGATCCGGAAATTTACCCAGGTTTTGATTAGATTGAGCCCAAGAAGACCCTGGGCCGAGAGTACAGCAAGTTTACTAAGCAGAGGCTGGATAGACTGCCTCTCGGCTTCAGAGGCGAAAGAGTTGAGATTGTCGGAAAGATCGAGGAGGTTATCTGTGAAACCCGGCAATGGCTTTTCCCCGGTTAAAGAGGTGTCGTGGCAATAAAAGTAAGTTTTTTGCCAATGTTTGACGTGGGAACTGAGGTTCAGAGTCGGCATGAGGGAATTTTTCCTCCTCTGGATGGAGACCCCTCCACAGACTAGGAGGGCCCCATCACCGCTCTCTCGGCACGGCTGTCACATACCAATTTTGGAATACCTGATAACACAGTTGTTTTGCTAATTGCTTGACTAATAAACTTTGGTTGTGTTTGTTTGAGTGCAACTAAACAAACAAATTATATAAACTTACATGGCTAAGAAATGAAAGCAAACTTAAAAAGATAGCAAAGCAGTAAACTAAAAATATTCAACATATTGTTCCAATGACTTTGGCAATATTTTCTAAAGTAAATATTGATCAAAGAGTTTTCCAAAACTATCTTAGGAGTCTAATACTTGTTGAATATTATTCCAAGGCCTAAGTTAAGAAAGAGGAAACACTTAATAAAATTTCCCAAAAAGACTATCAGGAAAAAGAGGCATTCTTAAATGCTTCACCAAAATCTTATCAAATGTTTTTCCAACCTTGCAAGCTTAAAAACAAAGTATTTGAGAGCATTTACTTGCTATCCCTAGTAACATAAATATTTTGGCAAAGCATTGTTAAAGAAAAGCCAAGTGCCTTATTAAATTGAATTTCCAATATTTCTAGAAACAGAAAACTCAAACAAGTTACTATTGGAAACTTTCTTCGAATGATATGAAATTAATACCATTGCTTCCTTATATCAAATGAGGAACACACACAAGAGGAGACCAAAAATTGAATCCATTAAAGTCCTGAAAACATGGTTTTTCTCCACAGCAACATTTGGAATTTTGAACAAGTTTGTTCTACAAACTTTTTCCAAATGCCATTAAATAAATACCACATGATCTATATCATAAATAAGGATGAAAACAAAAAGGGCACAAGTTTTTGCATGATTTAAGTTGCCAAAAACCCCTGTTTTCTTGACAGCACCTTTTTGAAATTTGAACAAGTTTGTTCTATGAAGTAACTCAAAATGACTTGAATTTTCTACCACATAAGGAACACATAAAATAAGGAATGTGTGACAAAAATTATCATTTTTGGAAGCTCCTAAGTAGGTTAATAAATTCAATGTCCATTTATGTAAGAATTCAAATTTGAACAACTTTGAATTATAAAGTTTCTCCAATTGAGCCAATTTTCATATAAGTTATGCATCTCAACTAATTAGAATTTTGGACAAAAGGATTTAAAATTTAAACTTTGTTTGCTTAGTGAAAACATCCTTTTTCAGAGAGTACAGGGACCTATTTGTAATTATCCAGGGATCAAATTGTAATCCGAGTCACTCATCTTCAACCTCTAGCTCTCTGTAGCAGCAGTGCACCTAGGCCATGGCTTCGATTAGAAGGTATCGAGGGGGATAAGAGGCCCCCCATGTGCTCTTGTCTGCCCTCAAGCTCTCTCTTTCCCCTCCCTAGAGCTCTCCTCTCTCTCTGTACATTTTCCCCAAACCAAACCCTAGGCCGAAATGCTCACCGTCGATTCGGCCACATGTGGGCTCGCTGCCGGCCGCCAAGTGTCCCATCGCCTCCACCTCGTCGAGTAGGTCCTCCCTGCCGGAGGAATCGAGCCGGAAGGGCTCGAGGTGGCCGCGCCATCCATCTCCTCGATGCGGGTCCGGCGGACTCCGGCGAGCCATTGCCGCCGCCTCGCGCCTTCTCCAACCTCCCCGAGCCTCCCATCGTGTCGAGGGTAAGCAGGCGCCCTCCGCCGCCCTTTTTCCCTCTCCCTCTCCCTCTTTTTCGCCGCCGTGCCGCGCTCCCTTCCGGCCGCCGCCGCGCCACCGTCAGCGCCGCCCTACGGTAGCTCCCGGGAAGCGAGGTTGCGTGCATTAGGTTCCCCGCAACGAGAGAAACTCATAGACGCTTTCGATTCGAGAAACGGTGGATTAAAATGTGGAATTTCGAGCTCGCCGGAGACGTCCCGCCGGCGAGTGACGCCATCCTCGCGTCATGCTCGCGGATGCGCGCCCTGACCGCGCGTGGGAAGTCAAACTGGCCCGTGGGGCCAAGTCTCTGCTCGCGTGGCTGCCGCGTGGCCTCTGGCCCGCTAGTCAGCCCCTGAGGCTAGATCTGGTCGCGGTAGCAATAGATCTGGCCGGCCCAGATTTGGATCCGGCCCATCTGTGTGGTCTTTCCTTTTAATTTTTGACAGAAAATTACATGGTTACTTTTGAGCTTAAAAACCTATCTAAAAGATGAGTTTGACCAAACCAAAATTCACAGATGTAAAGCAACAAAATCTAAACCACCTCCAACTTGTAGATCTACATTTGGGTGATTATTTTAGAAATGAAAAATTATTTGGCAACAGGTACCAGAAACACCAAAATGAGCACCATATTTATTTCACAACTCAGAATGAAGTGAGGCCAATTGCATTGGAAAGCCCTTGAAATTTCCTAACTGAAGCAATTAACCTTGTTTACAAATTCATTGTATTTTTGAAATGGCATGCAATTTGGTAAAACACCAGAGAGCACTTTGGTGATTTTTATAAAATAATTAAAAATGATTTTTGATGCAAACTCAACTGGATGGTCTTTTATATGTTTAGTGCTATCCAAACCTAGATTGGTTTAATTTTTGGAGCATCCTAGAAAATTTGGTGGACAAATCTTTAAATTGCTTGTTTCTGCCATTTTGGCATTTTAAGTAATTAAATTGTGTGAATATATTTTTGTGTTGCAATATTGTTTTCTAGCATGTAAAAGTTGTGTGAACTTGTTTTCTAAGTTTTACTTAGCTATTTTAGCATGTTAGATTGTGTGGACTTGATTTGAGAAGAAATAGGATTTTGTTATTAACATATGATTATCTCTAGTTATTACTTGCATAGAATTTTTGATTGATTAATTTGTGTGCAAGCAATTGGATTGTTGTGTTGAGATATTAGATACAGCACCATGTTGATACTTATATTTTGTTAGTATAACCTCTGCTAGATTGCATTTGATTTGGTAGAAAATCATGAGTAGCTTTGTCATGACTATGAGAATGTTATGGAAAAATCCCCTCATGTGTGGAATTTTTGTCATAATCATTTGTGGTTGTGTAGCCACATATTTTTGTGTTATGTTCATAGGACCAGTAGCATTTTGGTTATGTCTTTATGAGTACTTGACCCCTAGATTTTTCACTTGTGTGAAAACAATAGCATGAGTAGCAATTACCTTGCTTATTTTTGCACCCTAATATTCTCTACTAGTATGGTTAATGCACTAGATGCTAGTTTAGTTTTTTTGTTAATTTTTATCAAGTGGACCAGAGGCCTTGTGACCTCTTAATGCTTTGATATGCTAGTGGAACACCCACTGGTGTCATTGCATTTTTGGTGGAAACATTATTTCCCCCACACTAGATGTGTTTCTTTTATATAGTTCTATAACTAATGAGTGCCTAGTATTTTTGCTTTGGGATTTTTAGTGCTAAATGAAAATGTGTATGCTTCTGTTTGTAAGTGGTTTTAATCATGTGTGGCTTGCTAGGAAAAATACATCTTTGGAGTGTTGTTTGATTCCTCTAGTAATGCCCCTTTTTTATTACTACTAGTATGTAGGAGTTGCCCTGCAATTTGATGCCTTGTTTTATCAAATGGGATATTTTTGTTATAGCAAGTATAGATGTTTTTCACTCCTGTTTTTATGACATGGACCCTCTGGTTGTATTTCAATTACTTGATTGAAATGCATCCATTGATTCTTCATGTTTAAGTAGTACTAGTTTCCTTAGCAGTTTTTATGTTAAATTATTTTTTCCTGCCAACTTGTGTTTGGTAGATATTTGTGTATCCTTGCATAAGGACATGTTTTCATTTACCATTATGATAACATGATTCCTTGTTTTCATTTTAGTACTTTACTTATTATGCTTGCTTGCATAGCAAACTTTTACTAGAAACATGACTATAGGATTCCTCCTTTTAGTCATTGTTTCTATTGTTCTCACTATGAGAAATTATGTGTTTTGTGATGAGTCTATTGCCTTGTTGCACTTGCGTAGGCTCACTGATTTGTAAAGGTAACTTTTTCAAATCATGTGTCTTATTTATTCTTGATGAGAATTTAGGCTTAGCAGATTAGCTACCTTGTTCTTTTTGTGGTGTGGTTGATAGACCCATTGCCATGATTATTTTTGTGCATGTTTTATATACTTTTAGTAGTCTCACCCTTGTGAAACTAAGTGTATTTTGGGTTTATTAATATCTTGGTATGAGAGTGGCACACCCACTGAATCCATGATATTGAGGTTGTGAGATATGTTCCTCAAACCTTGAGTTGTCTTATTAAATGGCATATCTGCCAAGTGTGTTTGTTTGATTGTTTGCCTAAATTAATAATTGTGTGATTGGTTATTATTAGTTTCCTTGCTGTATTTATTGTTACGTATGGTTGCTTGCCTTGATTGGTTCTGAATGTGTGTCCTTTATTCTCTTTACGACGTTAGAAAACGAAGAGGAAGGAAGTGTCGTGAAGCTCTGTTTCAAGTTCCAGTCACTCCAAAACCAGGGACACAAGGAGATACCAGGCAAGCCATCCTGATGCTTGCTGATACAATACTTATGATTATCTATCATGCATGTTTTACCTCTGAAGTTTACAAAAACTTGATTATCAAAACTATTTTTGATGTGGAATTTACTACTATACTATATTATAGGTTACTATCATGCCAGTAGTTAAACTTGGTAATACCAAGCCCATAAGCCACCATATGGTATTTATTACCATCAAACATACTAGTCCCTAAGTGGACACCCTAAAATTGTGATTCTACAAAACAAAGGCTTTACGGAAAAACCCGGAGAAAAGGCGGGTCCTTGTTCTCCGGAGGAATGTGGAAGTGGTCATTTTTGAGAAAGTGTGTTTTCAAAAATGACACATAACCTAGTCTTCGCCGGACAACCTTTACCGTACTGCCACCCTACCCCAATATGGGCATGGGGCTTAACTTGAAGTTTGTTCTTATTAGTGTGTGCTATCTCACTTGCTATAAGGGACGTCGTACCCTCGAACCGAATGTCGTGGAGTCATATAAAGTGTGGGATTAATTTTCCCTCCGGATGCATCAGTTGAGGCATCCTGGCTTGGCGGGGATTAGCTCGGTGCCGGGGATGTGGTAAAACTCAACTGAGAGATAGGCATATTCTAGCTTGAACATAGTGGATGGTTATGATCAGATACCTGATGTTTACATACTGTTGTTACAGTCCGTGATTGTTCACGGGAGGTGTACTGGATCTGGTGGATGTGTACACCTCTGCAGAGTATAACTTTTTCGAAGAAGCCGCGTCCTCGGATATGGACAGTTGAATGGCCATGTAGATAGCATTGTGTCAATGTTTTCAAAAAGGAAGTTTTTGAAAAGGGAATTTATGAAAGGAAGTGTTGAACTTGTGAAGTTCGGAAAGAAATGGAAACTTATACCGTGGAGGTATCATCGATGATGAAAAGCCAGGTGCTGTTATACAAAACAAAATGTTTTGCAAAGAAAACCTTTTCTACTCTAAGCAAGAATTCTGGAAACTGATTCCAAGAAGTTTTGCAAAGAGAAAATATTCTTTAACAAAGCTTTACAAAACCTCTTGTACATGTGATATCTACAAGAGAAATAAAACTTTATTATTTTATTCTGAAGTATCTTCTTCAACGAAGATACAGATTAACCTGACTGCAACTGTGGTGTCATCATATATGAACACCATTGATAGTGAACCCTATTTATAGCCTACCTATTCCACCGTATAAGCATATTTGCATGTTTGGTAAGTAACATGATGGATGTCTTGCTGAGTACATTCAAATGTACTCATTATGGTTTCGCCCCTGGTATCTACTTGCCAGACTTTGAGAAGGAGCCTCCGAAGGATTTCTATGAAGAGAAGTACGGAGCTGACGGCTTTGCGAACTAGGATCATCTCCGGGTCAGCAGCCTGTAGGTTAAGGCGTGACTTGGGCTCAACTACGTTGTGTTTTTATTTGTCTTCCGCTG
Source organism: Alopecurus myosuroides (assembly GCA_028641055.1). NCBI lineage: Eukaryota > Viridiplantae > Streptophyta > Magnoliopsida > Poales > Poaceae > Alopecurus > Alopecurus myosuroides. The sequence goes on from CM054059.1 coordinate 140,707,881, forward strand.
TGTTTGATAAGTTGCCTGCCCTGTGTGGCAGTTGTGTTAAACTTGATCATGTGATTTTTTTGTAATACCTTTATGTATTCGTGTAATGGATGATGTATTTCTGTGTGCCAACTGTGTATGTTGTTCACGACTGATCTTTCTGGGATCGTGAATGTATGCATACGTAGGGTTTCAGACTGCCGGTCTGGGGTCCTTACAGAGTTGGTATCAGAGCCATCCTGACCTTAGGAGACCTTAGTTAGCATGGACGTCAGATAGGAAAGAAAAGTATTTTTGAGTAAAAACCTATTTACTATCTAAATTATTTATATCTAAGGGAATTTTAGTATATTTTCCCTCCTTATGATCTTTTCAAAAGATTCTAAATGCATATCAAGGGCGTCCTTGAACAGTGGTTCGAAGGGCGTGCCTTACAGAATTGGTATCTCTCTCGGTTAAGAGTTTATTTCTTACTTGTTTGCAACTGCTCCGCTCTGTTTTTGAAACATCTCTCGTCTTTGAAGTTTTCTGTCCAGAAAATAGTTGGAGTTTCAAAAACAATTTGTTGCATAAAGTTTTCTCGAAACTTTACTTCTATTATCTTGTTTCCATCCAAAAACTTTTATACTTGCCGATGTCCCGAGAAGACCAAAATAATTGCCTAGCTCTACAGTGATGATGGTCAGAAGTAGATATAGTTCTTCAGCCACTTCTAGGATTTTGGATTAGTCTAGTTTGGAGTAATTTAGCGATAACTCCATGAGTCGTCTCCCCCGACGTAGCTCCAATGGATCCTTGCTTGTGTGTTATGGCTTGCTTATGTGCGTCCGTAGGACTTTGTGCTATTGTGTGGTGTAGAATTTGGTTCATCTAGGCTTCTATATGTTTGCGGAGTGCTCAAAATTTTGCAAATTTGTGATTGCCCCGCTCTTGTTTTTGAATCGCCTCTTGTTAAAATTTTGCGAGCAAAAATGTTTGTATAGCATTCAAAAACAAGAATTTGTTGCTTAGACTTAGGCTTGTTTTCGCTTCGAAATGCCACCCATCGTGAACCACCACCATCTCCCCCACAATTAATAAAAGCACCGTTGTGCCTAAATAGAGGACCATCAAGCCACACGAGCTGCTAGAGTTGCTACCAGTGATGCACTCCAACAGATAAAGCTCCAACAACGACAACCCTCAAATAAGAAAGGCGTGAATGCACCAACCACTACTGACCAAAACCTCTATGTTTTGTCTGTTTGCAAAAGACTCTCTTTACCATGTTGGCTAAATATCGCACCTTTTTATGTCCCCTTTTAAAAGACCAAACAAGAGAAATCCCCTTTTAAAAAGTTATATACCTCCCTCCTATGGAGAAAGGTGCAAAAGAAGTCTTCACATGCCATGATGCGCAATCCCCTCAAAAACCAATCCGAAGAGCACAATTCAATATTCGACGTACGATGACGCTAGTCGTATCTTGTCGGACAAACATGATTAATTAGAAAGCTAACAAGACTAACATGCTTTGCCTAATCTTAGGTTGACACCTAACCAAAGCATGCGAACTACTGACAACTCTTTCTAAACCAAGAAATTAAGTGACTTAGGACACCTTTTAATCTAGTTGGTAAAAAGGAGAAGTCACGAGAAAATAAGACGATGACCTATTCGTTTACTAGTCAATAGGATATCGGGTGTATCTATTTTGGAAAACCAAATATTAGTAGACATTGTAGGTACTATGAGATTCGGGGTTTAGAAATTAAGTGAACGATGAAATGGTTATGATAGATCTAGAAAACAGCAGTTTTCCTGCTTTTGTTTCTTTGTGTGCTCTTGATTGAAATAAATTGTGTTTTATTCAATCTTGCTTCCTACCTTATATGGAGTTGTTAGGAATTGTTATTATGTTGTTTTCTTACAATAAATCTACCCTAGAAAGTGTGTGCATGATTGGAAACTCGAATAAAAAAATGAAATAGCATTTGTTACCTTCTAGTTTATTAATTGGAAGTATTGTGAGAGCTAGATCTGTGTATACTTTCTTAGTAGAATTTTGTGCTATGTTTTTCTTTGAGTCCATTACCATTTAGGTACTTTTATTTTGATGCTTGTACCTATGTTAGCTTGCATGTCTCTTAATAGTAAAACATGTGTAAGCATTGCTATCAATATGCACTAGTATTGCTTCACTAGATTAAATAGCCTTATATTTTTATCTTGTATGCAAAGTTTTTCATGAGTAACCAGAGGCTTAGTACCTATTTTTCCTTGGTATTAGTAGACCATAGCCCACTGGTCCAATTGCATTTTGGATTGAGGATGAAAATCCCCAACCATTCACCGGTGTGAAAATAGCATGTTTCACTATGTGATTGATTTCTATTTTCCACCATGGAAAATATAATTGTTTCTTTTCACTTATGAAAGTGAGAAGGTTATTTCTTATTAGTAAATACTAATATGTTTAGGTGTGATCCTTTTGTTAGCATAATATTCCTTAGGGGTATCATGTTAAGAAATGTTTCACTATCGTGCGCTAAAATTAAATTGTTCGCAAATAAAATAAATTCCTCTTGATTGGTAGATTGTTTGTGAGTAATTTTAAATTGAGTGTTTGGATTTTTTGAAAAGTTTTATATAACTTTTCATTAATTTCATAGCTACTGGTTGTGTGAGTTATACCTTGCTTGTTTGCTAGTAATTGGTTAAAGAAAAACAAAAATTGCTAGAAGAATTTCTGCATGCTTAAAGGTTGATTCATAAAATTACTTTGGTGTTGGTGCTTACTAGCATGTGTAAGTTTTGTTTACTTTTATTAGGTACACTTATATTCATTACTTTCTTGTTTAAGTTTAAACATCATGATAGCATTGTTTGCTTCTCTAGAGTGAAACTAGTTTCACCACTAGAAAATGGTGATTTTTGCTCTAGTATTACCCTCTTTTTATTTTATGGATATATGTGTTGATATAGCATGTTTAGGAAGTTATTACTTCTGTTATCATGCCATGAATTATTTAGTTGCATGTTCTATGGTTATAGGATATGATTATCTCTTATAGCATGCTGGTGTAGATTTTTCATACTAGTGTGTTATTTGTGCAGTCCTGTTTTTTTTATGCATGTGTAATAGGAGTTTTATATTGCGTGAAGATGGTGTTTTAGAGTACCTTTATGATTGTATTCATGGGTTTTTTAGCTACTGGTTGTTTGCTAATTGTTCATGATTGATGGATTCCAAAACCTCTAATAAACAATAACCTAGTGAATAAATAGTCTATTCATCTGTGGTGTTGTTTGCTTGCTTATTGGATTTTGTTTAAATGTTTTACCTTAGCATGAGTTTATACTGGTTTTATGATTGTGCTCAAGAGTATTTTTGAAACTAAAACATCCAACTAAAATCATGAACATATTAAATGATAGTTGCTTGTGGTGGGTAATAACCACTGCCATGGGTATTATTCTGTCTGTTTATTTTACCTTAGCAACCTAACCTTGGCACCCACAAGCTATATTTTTAGCTTCTTATATACCTTGTTATGAGAGTGGTACACCACTCCATATGTGTTATGTAAGATGTGGGATATAGCTAGGAACTCATGTAATAATTGACGGTACGTTTCCAGGTAGTTCTGCACTAACCTTAATTTTGTAGTGACGTTATTAGAAATTTTAAAAATTGGCGGTTGAGTGAATTGATAGCTGGAGAAATTTTTGAAGAATTTGCTAATTTAGGGGAGTACCCCGCCTCCCAAGAAAAGTCAAAGGGGGGAAGCACCGGCACTCCAACACTAACATTGTGTTTGTTAGCCCTCCCTTAGTCCTCGCTTGCGAATCTCGGGGACGAGATTCTTTTTAAGGGGGGAAGACCTGTCACATCCCAATTTTGGAATACCTGATAACACAGTTGTTTTGATAATTGCTTGACTAATAAACTTGGGTTGTGTTTGTTTGAGTGCAACTAAACAAACAAATTATATAAACTTACATGGCTAAGAAATGAAAGCAAACTTAAAAAGATAGCAAAGCAGTAAACTAAAAATATTCAACATATTGTTCCAATGACTTTGGCAATATTTTCTAAAGTAAATATTGATCAAAGAGTTTTCCAAAACTATCTTAGGAGTCTAATACTTGTTGAATATTATTCCAAGGCCTAAGTTAAGAAAGAGGAAACACTTAATAAAATTTCCCAAAAAGACTATCAGGAAAAAGAGGCATTCTTAAATGCTTCACCAAAATCTTATCAAATGTTTTTCCAACCTTGCAAGCTTAAAAACAAAGTATTTGAGAGCATTTACTATCTATACCTAGTAACATAAATATTTTGGCAAAGCATTGTTAAAGAAAAGCCAAGTGCCTTATTAAATTGAATTTCCAATATTTCTAGAGACAGAAAACTCAAACAAGTTACTATTGGAAACTTTCTTCAAATGATATGAAATTAATACCATTGCTTCCTTATATCAAATAAGGAACACACACAAGAGGAGACCAAAAATTGAATCCATTAAAGTCCTGAAAACATGGTTTTTCTCCACAGCAACATTTGGAATTTTGAACAAGTTTGTTCTACAAACTTTTTCCAAATGCCATGATATAAATACCACATGATCTATATCATAAATAAGGATGAAAACAAAAAGGGCACAAGTTTTTGAATAATTTAAGTTGCCAAAAACCCCTGTTTTCTTGACAGCACCTTTTTGAAATTTGAACAAGTTTGTTCTATGAAGTAACTCAAAATGACATGAATTTTCTACCACATAAGGAACACATCAAATAAGGAATGTGTGCCAAAAATTATCATTTTTGGAAGCTCCTAAGTAGGTTAATAAATTCAATGTCCATTTATGTAAGAATTCAAATTTGAACAACTTTGAATTATAAAGTTTCTCCAATTGAGCCAATTTTCATATAAGTTGTGCATCTCAACTAATTAGAATTTTGGACAAAAGGATTTAAAATTTAAACTTTGTTTGCTTAGTGAAAACATCCTTTTTCAGAGAGTACAGGGACCTATTTGTAATTATCCAGGGATCAAATTGTAATCCGAGTCACTCATCTTCAACCTCTAGCTCTCTGTAGCAGCAGTGCACCTAGGCCATGGCTTCGATTAGAAGGTATCGAGGGGGATAAGAGGCCCCCCATGTGCTCTTGTCTGCCCTCAAGCTCTCTCTTTCCCCTCCCTAGAGCTCTCCTCTCTCTCTGTACATTTTCCCCAAACCAAACCCTAGGCCGAAATGCTCACCGTCGATTCGGCCACATGTGGGCTCGCCGCCGGCCGCCAAGTGTCCCATCGCCTCCACCTCGTCGAGTAGGTCCTCCCTGCCGGAGGAATCGAGCCGGAAGGGCTCGAGGTGGCCGCGCCATCCATCTCCTCGCTGCGGGTCCGGCGGACTCCGGCGAGCCATTGCCGTCGCCTCGCGCCTTCTCCAACCTCCCCGAGCCTCCCATCGTGTCGAGGGTAAGCAGGCGCCCTCCGCCGCCCTTTTTCCCTCTCCCTCTCCCTCTTTTTCGCCGCCGTGCCGCGCTCCCTTCCGGCCGCCGCCGCGCCACCGTCGCCGCCGCCCTACGGTAGCTCCCGGGAAGCGAGGTTGCGTGCATTAGGTTCCCCGCAACGAGAGAAACTCATAGACACTTTCGATTCGAGAAACGGTGGATTAAAACGTGGAATTTCGAGCTCGCCGGAGACGTCCCGCCGGCGAGTGACGCCATCCTCGCGTCATGCTCGCGTCAGCGCGCCCTGACCGCGCGTGGGAAGTCAAACTGGTCCGTGGGGCCGAGTCTCTGCTCGCGTGGCTGCCGCGTGGCCTCTGGCCCGCTAGTCAGCCCCTGAGGCTAGATCTGGTCGCGGTAGCAATAGATCTGGCCGGCCCAGATTTGGATCCGGCCCATCTGTGTGGTCTTTCCTTTTAATTTTTGACAGAAAAGTACATGGTTACTTTTGAGCTTAAAAACCTATCTAAAAGATGATTTTGACCAAACCAAAATTCACAGATGTAAAGCAACAAAAACCAAACCACCTCCAACTTGTAGATCTACATTTGGGTGATTATTGTAGAAATGAAAAATGATTTGGCAACAGGTACCAGAAACACCAAAATGACCACCATTTTTATTTCACAACTCAGAATGAAGTGAGGCCAATTGCATTAGAAATCCCTTGAAATTTACTAACTGAAGCAATTAACCTTGTTTCCAAATTCATTGTAGTTTTGAAAAGGCATGCAATTTGGTAAAACACCAGAGAGCACTTCGGTGATTTTTATAAAATAATTAAAAATGATTTTTGATGCAAACTCAACTGGATGGTCTTGTATATGTTTAGAGCTATCCAAACCTAGATTGGTTTAATTTTTGGATCATCCTAGAAAATTTGGTGGACAGATCTTTAAATTGCTTGTTTCTGCCATTTTGGCATTTTAAGTAATTAAATTGTGTGAATATATTTTTGTGTTGCAATATTGTTTTCTAGCATGTAAAAGTTGTGTGAACTTGTTTTCTAAGTGTTACTTAGCTATTTTAGCATGTTAGATTGTGTGGACTTGATTTGAGAATAAATAGGATTTTGTTATTAACATATGATTATCTCTAGTTATTACTTGCATAGAATTTTTGATTTATTATTTTGTGTGCAAGCAATTGGATTGTTGTGTTGAGATATTAGATACAGCACCATGTTGATACTTATATTTTGTTAGTATCACCTCTGCTAGCTTGCATTTGATTTGGTAGAAAATCATGAGTAGCTTTGTCATGACTATGAGAATGTTATGAAAAGATCCCCTCATGTGTGGAATTTTTGTCATAATCATTTGTGGTTGTGTAGCCACATATTTTTGTGTTATGTTCATAGGACCAGTAGCATTTTGGTTATGTCTTTATGAGTACTTGACCCCTAGATTTTTCACTTGTGTGAAAACAATAGCATGAGTAGCAATTACCTTGCTTATTTTTGCACCCTAATATTTTCTACTAGTATGGTTAATGCACTAGATGCTAGTTTAGTTTTTTTGTTAATTTTTAGCAAGTGGACCAGAGGCCTTGTGACCTCTTAATGCTTTGATATGCTAGTGGAACACCCACTGGTGTCATTGCATTTTTGGTGGAAACATTATTTCCCCCACACTAGATGTGTTTCTTTTATATAGTTCTATAACTAATGAGTGCCTAGTATTTTTGCTTTGGGATTTTTAGTGCTAAATGAAAATGTGTATGCTTCTGTTTGTAAGTGGTTTTAATCATGTGTGGCTTGCTAGGAAAAATCCATCTTTGGAGTGTTGTTTGATTCCTCTAGTAATGCCCTTTTTTTATTACTACTAGTATGTAGGAGTTGCCCTGCAATTTGATGCCTTGTTTTATCAAATGGGATATTTTTGTTATAGCAAGTATAGATGTTTTTCACTCCTGTTTTTATGACATGGACCCTCTGGTTGTATTTCAATTACTTGATTGAAATGCATCCATTGATTCTTCATGTTTAAGTAGTACTAGTTTCCTTAGCAGTTTTTATGTTAAATTATTTTTTCCTGCCAACTTGTGTTTGGTAGATATTTGTGTATCCTTGCATAAGGACATGTTTTCATTTACCATTATGATAACATTATTCCTTGTTTGCATTTTAGTACTTTACTTATTATGCTTGCTTGCATAGCAAACTTTTACTAGAAACATGACTATAGGATTCCTCCTTTTAGTCATTGTTTCTATTGTTCTCACTATGAGAAATTGTGTGTTTTGTGATGAGTCTATTGCCTTGTTGCACTTGCGTAGGCTCACTGATTTGTAAAGGTAACTTTTTCAAATCATGTGTCTTATTTATTCTTGATGAGAATTTAGGCTTAGCAGATTAGCTACCTTGTTCTTTTTGTGGTGTGGTTGATAGACCCATTGCCATGATTATTTTTGTGCATGTTTTATATACTTTTAGTAGTCTCACCCTTGTGAAACTAAGTGTATTTTGGGTTTATTAATATCTTGGTATGAGAGTGGCACACCCACTGAATCCATGATATTGAGGTTGTGAGATATGTTCCTCAAACCTTGAGTTGTCTTATTAAATGGCATATCTGCCAAGTGTGTTTGTTTGATTGTTTGCCTAAATTAATAATTGTGTGATTGGTTATTATTAGTTTCCTTGCTGTATGTATTGTTACGTATGGTTGCTTGCCTTGATTGGTTCTGAATGTGTGTCCTTTATTCTCTTTACGACGTTAGAAAACGAAGAGGAAGGAAGTGTCGTGATGCTCTGTTTCAAGTTCCAGTCACTCCAAAACCAGGGACACAAGGAGATACCAGGCAAGCCATCCTGATGCTTGCTGATACAATACTTATCATTATCTATCATGCATGTTTTACCTCTGAAGTTTTACAAAAACTTGATTATCAAAACTATTTTTGATGTGGAATTTACTACTATACTATATTATAGGTTACTATCATGCCAGTAGTTAAACTTGGTAATACCAAGCCCATAAGCCACCATATGGTATTTATTACCATCAAACATACTAGTCCCTAAGTGGACACCCTAAAATTGTGATTCTACAAAACAAAGGCTTTACGGAAAAACCCGGAGAAAAGGCGGGTCCTTGTTCTCCGGAGGAATGTGGAAGTGGTCATTTTTGAGAAAGTGGTGTTTTCAAAAATGACACATAACCTAGTCTTCGCCGGAAAACCTTTACCGTACTGCCACCCTACCCCAATATGGGCATGGGGCTTAACTTGAAGTTTGTTCTTATTAGTGTGTGCTATCTCACTTGCTATAAGGGACGTCGTACCCTCGAACCGAATGTCGTGGAGGCATATAAAGTGTGGGATTAATTTTCCCTCCGGATGCATCAGTTGAGGCATCTTGGCTTGGCGGGGATTAGCTCGGTGCCGGGGATGTGGTAAAACTCAACTGAGAGATAGGCATATTCTAGCTTGAACATAGTGGATGGTTATGATCAGATACCTGATGTTTACATACTGTTGTTACAGTCCGTGATTGTTCACGGGAGGTGTACTGGATCTGGTGGATGTGTACACCTCTGCAGAGTATAACTTTTTCGAAGAAGCCGCGTCCTCGGATATGGACAGTTGAATGGCCATGTAGATAGCATTGTGTCAATGTTTTCAAAAAGGAAGTTTTTGAAAAGGGAATTTATGAAAGGAAGTGTTGAACTTGTGAAGTTCGGAAAGAAATGGAAACTTATACCGTGGAGGTATCATCGATGATGAAAAGCCAGGTGCTGTTATACAAAACAAAATGTTTTGCAAACAAAACCTTTTCTACTCTAAGCAAGAATTCTGGAAACTGATTCCAAGAAGTTTTGCAAAGAGAAAATATTCTTTAACAAAGCTTTACAAAACCTCTTGTACATGTGATATCTACAAGAGAAATAAAACTATATTATTTTATTCTGAAGTATCTTCTTCAACGAAGATACAGATTAACCTGACTGCAACTGTGGTGTCATCATATATGAACACCATTGATAGTGAACCCTATTTATAGCCTACCTATTCCACCATATAAGCATATTTGCATGTTTGGTAAGTAACATGATGGATGTCTTGCTGAGTACATTCAAATGTACTCATTATGGTTTCACCCCTGGTATCTACTTGCCAGACTTTGAGAAGGAGCCTCCGAAGGATTTCTATGAAGAGAAGTACGGAGCTGACGGCTTTGCGAACTAGGATCGTCTCCGGGTCAGCAGCCTGTAGGTTAAGGCGTGACTTGGGCTCAACTACGTTGTGTTTTTATTTGTCTTCCGCTGTGTTTGATAAGTTGCCTGCCCTGTGTGGCAGTTGCGTTAAACTTGATCATGTGATTTTTTTGTAATACCTTTATGTATTCGTGTAATGGATGATGTATTTCTGTGTGCCAACTGTGTATGTTGTTCACGACTGATCTTTCTGGGATCGTGAATGTATGCATACGTAGGGTTTCAGACTGCCGGTCTGGGGTCCTTACAACGGCTTGCATTGAAATAGTTCGAGGAAAAGAGCTAAATTTGGTGGGATGCATAGGTATGATTCACACAAAACTATGAAGTGAGTAATGTTGAGCATAGAGTTGGGGCCAATGTCAAATACCCGGAGCTTGTAGTGGTCCAGGAGCTCCCGGAAGAAAGGGGTGACCCGGGGGGGCGGAAACCCCGGATCACATGCTCAATGAAAACTACTACCTCATCGAGACCGGGAGAAGGCCGAGTCTCCTCTCCGGGTATCCTCCAGTGGATCTCCTCCCGGGTGGACAGAACACCCGATTCCGCGAGCTCGTCAAGCTTAGCTTTCGTCACGGTTGATCTTGCCCAGTTGGCAGAGATGGCTTGACTCGGCTTTGGCTTGCCAGCCGGGTGTTTCCCCTCCAGCTTAGCGCTGGCTTTAGGAGCCATAGGAGTGGATCTAAAAAAGAGGCAAATGCAGAGTGTAAATATCGAGAGACCCGGAAACCATGATTATACGACTCAGCGAAAAGTACTTGCGGAAAGTTTAGCAGATTGGATCTAATCGAGAACATATGCGAAAAAATTCGCGATTGTAAGTTATAGAGATGTGTTGTGAAGTGCCCAATTGAATCTAAACCAAGCATTGTCCATGGAAAAGTCAAGGTAATGGCGCATTCTACTGGTAAGAAATGGAGGAGCATTTGGGGGTAATCCTAGATCCAATCTGCCCGCGCGAAACCGAGAATTAGATCCAAGAGATCGAAGAGCTTACCAGTGGGATTAAGATGGGAGCGCGGCGGCAGCTCCTTGGGGTTTCCGGCGGGCTGCTCGAGGGCGCGGCTCCTGGAGATCTCCGGTGGGGTGCTCGAGGGCGTGGCGGCGGAATTCGGCGGCGGCGTCCCAAGCGCAGGTGGCGGCGAACGGACGGCGGCGGCGTGATTCCAGTTGCGTGTTTGCGGGCGGCGCGGTAGCACGGGCTCGAGCTCGAGGTCGCGTGTGCAGGAGCGAAGTGGAGAGAGGAGGAAGATCAAGAGTGAACGTTAGATCTAGGGTTACCCCCTGGACACCTATTTATAGGTGCGGGGTGGGAACGCCCTAGGTCTAGGCGGCAGGAGCAAAATTTTCGGAAAAATATCACCCGTCCGGATATTTTGGGATCAGCATTAAAATGCCCGTTGTGAGATATCTAGGGAAGAGATTAAAACGGATGGTGAGCGTGATATTCGGACTAACTGGCAAATGGTGCGAGTCCTGGTCTTACTGTGTTTCCTCGGAGTGTTGACCCGGGAAAGTGATGTTTGATTCAGGAAAAACCGGGTTACAATATGGACCACCTATGGAGCAAGGCCTAGCTGTTATCAAAGCATTTTAACCCGGTGTTTTATGGATTTGAGTGTTTGTTATTTTTGCAGGGAATAGCATGCGCTTCATGGTTGATCTCGAGAAGCCCAAGCTATTCTGGGGACTACTGATGGAGGGATGATAACCCGGTAGGCTAACGCCAAGGAGAAACCCGGCCCAAAGGAAATCGTACAAGACCCGGATAAGGAAAAGGAGTTTCTAGAAGGCCCAAGAAGGAGCATAGGTCTCGTAACCCGGCTTTGGGGTTACTATGAGGAAACTTAGGGTTTGTGTGCGGTTTCTGGGTAGGATTCCGAGTGTGCCTTGTATAGCAAGCCAGGGAGCCGGGTAGGATATAAGCCGGCTCCTAGGGTTAGACAAAGAGATCTTCACCAGATATTCGAGTATCCTTGTATTACGAGAGCTGATATTGTAAGACTCGGCGACTTGATTGCATGAGCTACTAGATCAATTGATAGCATGATTTCCCCTGAGCTAAACCCTCTCCCAAACGCCAGAGTCGAATTACCCCAAGATAAGTTACCCCTGGTAACGTCTGCCGTAATTATCCCACGACAGAAAGCATAGTACTGATCCCCATGTTGTGAATTAATACAAGAGAGAGAAAAGCTATGCATGTTGGTTCCTGATTGGGGTGCAAATTGCATGCCTAGCATTAATTAATCATGGGTAATCGGGATAATGCTTTGTATCCCGTGTACAATTACTACAATGCATGCATATTTGTGTCAAACTAGCACTAATAAATGTTTGCTTATTTTGTCTGTATTTTTTAAGGATGTAGAGTAAAAAGGAATGGAGAGAGTATGTATTACCTTTGGCATTATGAGCTCTCTTGTTAGCTTTTCAATGATGGCTCGCGGGATTGATTTCCGAACTTTTCAGCCAACAAATCATCAAGATAAATGAGAACACATTCATCCTTGGCCGGCGGTTTTCATTTAACAGAATCAACTGCTTCATTTGCAGCTACAGGGGAAAAATAAAAATGGAAAATATGAAAAACCGGCTGCCCCCACGTGGAGGATAAAAATACCACATGTTTGTCACCGAAAAACATAAATCTTAAGAAAAAATACAGAAAAACACATACAAATAAAAATTTCACAGCCCACCATCAAGGGACAAAACAAATTCAGATTCATATAATTAAAAGTCACATAGACATAATATTAGTTATATATACAAAAGACACCTTGTTCAGAACAGTTTATACACGGTGGGGGCACACCGAAATAAGAAAGCCCTAAATAACTACCGCTACAGCCATAACCAGAGCGCATACTCCATTCGCGTAGCGCAAATACATAGTCCAATCAAAGACAAAACATCCAGCACTAACTAAAACCACACCACGATAACTTCAGTAGATATGCATACGCAGCGGTCATATCTAAATAATATAAAATTATTTAGATCCATTACCGTCTTCATTCGCACAATCACCGGATGGCATCCCATATAAGGGTGCAGTGGAGACAACACATGGTACGAAATTATCTGCATTGAAAAGATTCGTCCAAGCAAAGGGGAGAATAAAAAAAAGGAAGAAAACATAAAACAAAAAACTGAATTATTATTAACATCAATGATAAAACATGAAAAACTACTATAAACCCATGTACTACTTTATAATGTGAGTATGAATTAATAAGAAAAGTCAATAACATGTTCTTACGCCCCCCCTACCAATTAGCATAACAATTATCCCCCTAAAACTAGTACGACGTAATAACAAAAAAGACATGGGAAAGTTACCCCACCAACATGCATACAATTACCCACCATACAATATATAAGTGATCCATGTATATAGTACCAAAAGACACTCGCAGCTTTTGAAAAATCAGATAGAAAACAAAGTAAGAAACTCAGTACGAAGACATGGGAAAATTACCCCACCAATATACATACAATTACCCACCATACAGTATAAGTGATCCATGTATATAGTATAGAAAGACACACATCTTTTGAGAAACCAGATAGAAATCAAAGTAAGAAAGACAATACGAATACATGGGAAAGTTACCCCACCAACATGCATACAATTACCCACAATACAGTATATAAGTGATCCATGTATATAGTATAAAAAGACACTCACGGCTTTTGAGAAATCAGATAGAAAACACAGTCAGAAAGCATATTTGAACAATACAATATAGTCACGTTAGACATAATAGACATAGAAAAAAGAATGAACACACTATTCATTGAGATAAAATCGTAAAAAACATGCAAAGGGTAACACAAAAACTTACCAGGAGGCGCCAAAGACAAAGGAACGGCTTCATCACCTTCGAAGATATGGAAAAAATCCCCCGGGGCAGCAGGACCGGCATAAACATTTGGAATATCTGCATGGATGCTTCCCGTAGCAGAAGGACCGGGCTCACTAGAAATCATGGGTAGACCAGCGGAAGTAGGGGGTTGTTGGCAGGGACAACTCCACTGACAGATGAAGTCCCCGACATAGGATCGGTCATGTTAACACCCTTGGCAGAAAAAGTAGGCACATTTACAGCTTGAGGAGACTGGCTCGTAAAATTCCACATGGGTGTATTTATATCATTTAAAAAAATCCTTTCAGATGGGGCTTCAGCTCCCTCAGCACAGGCTGCCTTTTCAAATGGAACTTCAGCACCGTCAGCATTTTCCTCCTTAGTGCAACCCTGATTGTTGGAACAGCTTTGTGGCACTGGAGCATTGAAAAATATGGTAGGATAGACAAAAAAAAACATTACCGAGAGCATCAACATATGATCCAGGATGGATGGTGAAGGGGTCGTTGTATAGAAAACAAAAAATTTCCTACACGAGAGACACCTGAAAGACCAAGATCTAATCTAGGAGATGAAAGCAACCAGCATAGAGAGAGTCTTAAGAAGAACATACCCTTGAAGACAAAAAGCGCTACGATATAAAATCTCGTTGTTGGCGTAGTCGTACTCACACCGATCCCGATAGCGAGAAGATGTGCACCGCAATCCGGCGGTGCCTCCGTGATCGGTCACACGTACGGTTGATGACGACCTCCGTTCCCTTGATCCAGCGGGGCGCGGAAGTAGAGGATCCCTCGGAACTCCAGCAACACGACAATGTGGTGGTGGTGAAGAATCCCACGGTTAGGGCTTCGCCAAGCCGGAAACCATGGAATTGAGCAGCGGGTGAAGTGGAAGGGAGGAGGGACAAGTGTGTGAGAGAGAGGGAGCTCATGCCCTCTATTTATAGGAGAGGGGGAGGCAGCCCAAGGGGGTGCGGCAAGCCCATGGGTGTGCCCCCACCTCTTCCCTCATCATGTGAGTGGACACTCCACTCACACCCACTCATTTTCCCTTAAAACTCCACTTAGAAAATCCAAGAGTTTTTCTTTAATAAATAAATAAAACATTTTTATTTCTTTATTTCAGCGTTTGTTAATTCTATTAACAAACTTTTGCATATAGCACCTCGAATCATTTGTTAATTCTATTAACAACCATTCGATGAAAAAACCCTTGAACTATTTCAATTTTCCCCGAAACAATTTCGGTGTTGCCCAAAATATTCTTCGATATTCCGTATCCTCTCAAACGCGTCATCGAACCTTAAGTGTGTCACCCTACGGTTCAAGAATAAGATAGACATGATCGAGACTCCTCTCCGATCAATAATCAACAGCGGGATCTGGAGATCCGTGATGACTCCTATATATTCAACGATGACTCTCGTGATTGTGTGAACCATCAACGTCGTGAACTATTCCCTTTGCCTCATGATATTTTACTTGCCCGAGATTCGATCATTGGTATCAAGCATACCTTGTTCAATCTCGTTACCGACAAGTACTCTTTTCTCGTTCCCATGATATAACATCCTTGTGATCATATCACGTGCTTGCAAGCGGTGTTGATGTGATATCACCGAGAGGGCCCAGAGTATATCTCCCCGTCATTTTGGATGGACAAATCCCACTCTTGATCCATGATCCTCAACTAATACTTTCCGAATACCTAACGGCACCTTTATAGTCACTGTTACGGTGTGACGTTTGATGACATCAAAGCACCCTTCCGGTATCAGTGATTGACATGATCTCATGGTCTAAGGAATAAGTTACTTCGTATGTTTGATATAACAATGTAAACTTAATGACTTGATCGCATTGCTATATTCACTTTGGGTATATGTTCATCACATCATTCTTCTAATGACATGACCCCGTTATTAACAACATCCAATGTTCATGATCAGGAAACCTTGATCATCTATTAATCAACGAGCTAGTTAAAAGAGAGGCTTTACTAGGAACCATTGTTTGTTTATTAAACACACATGTATCAACGTTTCCGGTTAATAAAATTCTAGCATGAGAAATAAACATTCATCATAAACAAGGAATAAGATAATAACCATTTTATTATTGCCTCTCGGGCATATTCCCTTCAGTCTCCCACTTGCACTAGAGTCAATAATCTAGTCTGTAAGCACTTAACACATATGGCGTTCCAGTGTTATTACGATGCTTCGCATGTGGTAAACATCATCAAAAAGATCTGAACTGTTCAGGTCTACACGCATCACTCATTCTCTAATGAGATGGCTTTGTATATATATGGTCAATCGGTGAAACCTTAATTCCTCAGCTTAAACCAATGTCACTAACATTGTGAAAATGTAGCTTCATAGTGTTAGCATTCTTGGAAATTCACCACTTTCAGGTGATACCTTAATTCCTTAGCTTAAACTAATATTACTAACATTGTGAAAATGTAGCTTCATAGTGTCAGCATTCTTGGAAATTCACCAAGTTCAATAAAGAACTCCTTGACACAAAATACGCTTATTATCAGTTGTCAACACAACGATATACTTTAGCCTTTGTTGTAGTATCTGTCACAATATTTTAATTTTGAAACTGTTTCAAATCCAGCATGGAACTTTCTTCCATCCTATTGTGCTACCCTTCATCACATATTTCAATTGAGATAAAACTACTTGAATAAATGACAAGACTATTAGTGTAACTTATTACAACTAATATTTCGTCATTACTACATAGGAAACATATCCTTAGAATTTCTAAAATGACACAAGGATCTCTCCCACTGTTGTCTAATCATCATATGAATTATCCTGTTATAACATTTTATAGCATAGGACTCATATGGTTGTGTACATAGCATGGAAACATGACTTAGAAATCTCAATTTCAATGATGTTCATCATGTGTCAAAACACTTGAATCTTGCTCAATTATTTTCCATGTGACAAGAACTCCTTCTTGTCATTTCGATATTGACTTACTTCAATATTTCATCTATGTAATTTGGCTTCAATCATATCAGGTGCTTCAATCCATCTTTTATAGATATCGATGCCCAATATCTTCTAAGCCTTTCATCGATATGAAAATCTTAACTGTGTTAATTTAAAATACATATTTTCCAATCAACCATATGTCATCTACATAAAGTATTGGAAATATGTCATAGCGCTCCCACTTAATTTCTTGTAACTTTACAAGCATCTTTATCGTTCATGATGGAATCAAACTCTTTTGATAACTTCATTAAGGTAAAGATTTCAACTTCGTTATGATCACTTTAACCATTGAAGTGTGCATACCTTTCTAGCTACCTTTTGAATTTTACAAAACTCTCAGACTGTGTCAAGTACACATCTTTGATCAAACTTCCTCAAGAGGAGAGTTGGTTTTATTATTCAACTACCATATCATAATAAGTAACTTTTGCTAGAACTATCTGCAAAGACTAAAACATCACTACAGAAGATCAAAATCTTGTAGTAGTCAACTCTTTGAACTTCATCGAAAACAACTTTTCGATAAGTACAACTTTCAAAGGATGTAAAAATCCATGTCTTTGTCGCTATATAGACCCTTTTGCTATCGTTAGGCATCAAGCCTATTGAAAGGACTACCAAGTCACATATCTGATATTCATACAAGGATACTATGGCGGATATAATGACCCATAGTCAATTTTACAAAGTCAGGGCCCATCATTTGCTTCCTTTATAAGGTCCAGGTCCTTTTGTTGTCAAAACAACACTTTACTCTTAAACCATAAGTTGGTCTAAGTACAAAGTTTTAGGACTTTTGTGGTTCAGTTCGCAAACTCATTTGAAGTATCTACAACATTTGTAGTGTCTTCTACTTAGTCAAAATAGGAAACCCCGGAAAAACTCCTAGTGTTGCGCTACTCTTGACATGATAACAAAAATTCTCTAATCTTGTTGAGTTTGTTCTGTCCTCCCACTCACTTGTTTCGCAAGAACTAATTTCTCGATAAATCAACCCTTTCTGACAAACAACATTTTTCTTTGGTCGACGATAGGAGAAATACCCAATGGATTCGTTGGGATAACCTTATAAAAATATATGTATCCTATTTTGGTTGTAAACATTTTACACATGCTATGCATACCAAAACTTAAGAAAAAGACAATTTGGGTCATTACCCAAAACATATCTTATATGGTGTCAATTTCAATTGATCATGATGGCGCTCTTTTCAGTGTAAAAGCGGTTGTCACTAATGTATAAACTACAAAATTATAATGACATTTTTATTTATCTTACCATGTCAAACAAGGTTTGATTTTGTCTCTCGAGCACTGCAAACTAATGTCGGGTAATTCGAGTAATATAAGTTGTAGAACAATTCTGCAACTTCTCAGATGTTTTGCTAAACTTGTAACTCAAACTTTATCCTTTATGATCCAATCATAAATACTTGATTATTTTTTTACATTGATTTTTACTTCATATTAACAACCATTTGAACCAATTTAAAATGTCAAACTCCGTTCTCTTTAAATAGATATACTCACATATCTACTCAAATCATCGACATAATTTTATGAAGAAAAAATTAATCCACCATATATGACTACACATAATGGACTATATTCATCAATACGTATAATCTCCACTAAATTAGTCGTCCATTCTACTTTGGCCTATGAACAGAATTTTAGTCATCTTTTGGAAGAGGTCTCACAAGCGTCAATTTATTCAAAACAAAATGACTCCGGAAGTCCATCAATATGGAGTTCCTTCATGTTTTCCTTTCCGATATTAACTAAAATGGTGGTGTCACAATTTAAGTGAAACTCTTTTACGTCTTGCAACGTTTAGCATTTAGTCTTATAGATGTTTACTTTACCAACATGATTTATATTAACATATCCATCAATTATGGAATATGGTCATAGTTTGAACAATCTCATTTGTTCTCACAAAAGACCAGAACAAAATAACAACTTATTAAGTTCTTAAAATAAATCTTGAATGTTTGGTTTGATACGACAATGAACGCAATAACACTTTATTTATGTTCTTGTCATAATCGATTCCACATCTATTACTAGTTCCTTTTAGGCCCTTGTATTTCTTGCATTGCGTTGCTTTGTATGACAACTCATACCAACCAATGTGGTATCAAAATACCCAAAAAATACTTTGTTAACTAGTAATAAATCTATAACTTGTATATCAAGCATATACTCCTGAGCTGGACTTTTCCAGTTATCTTCTTTTTTGCCATTTATCTTTTGTAATTCTATTTTCAATATTCCCTTTCCTTTATAGAAGAATCATTCAACATCAAACAATGCTAGTCGTACTAGCTCATTTTCTTTGGCGTGTTAGTCATATACTATCACCCATTGAGTCATACTTTGAGTTTGATTGTTCTACTAATATCACCATATTAATAGTATTCTTCTAGATTCCACTCTTAGCAATCTCCAAGCAAGATAAACGATTTTACCCATACTTTTAATCCATCCCATCATAACAATTTTATGATTAAGCTACTATAGCTCGAAAGAAGGAATTTAGAGGATAATGTTTAGCACCCAACTTCTTAGAATATTAAAATGCCTAGCGTCTTAAATGATTGCATATATTCAAATAATATAAGCATACATTGTCACGCTAAATTATACTCAGTCATGTTGCCACAAATAAGTTTCTAGATATCAATATATCTTTCACTTGATTGTTTCTGAAAACAATTCTTTTCAGTTCATAAATCACCTTGATCAACAAAACATTCTTTTGAAGATAAAGTAATACGGAAGCAACCATGACTATGGACTCCAAGTAGGAATTATTTTCTCTCTAGATCAATCAATCATTAATCATATGGAGCTAGGTAGGAAATACCGAAAATCTACAATAGGACTCAATTTTAAATTTCACTAATACGGCACCAATCTTAAATAATTTTTACCAGATCATAACAGTTATATCTCAATTAACAATCTAAGTGTAAGGTAGTTATGTGGATGCCAATGAATACTACAATTTGTGCAAATTCACTTTGATTGGTTGTTCATGATAAATAAGTTCAAGTTAATTAAAAAATTATACCATGAACTCCCACTCAAAAACAACATCCCCCTTAGTCGTCTTTAGTGATTACACGAACCAAATTCACTACACCAAAACCGACCATCACGTGAGATGATGTAGCTTCAAAGGCGAACATCGACATGTTCATCATATCATCCATATGACTCATGCTTTACCTTTCGGTTACGTGTTCCAAGGCCATGTCTGTACATTCTATGCTCGCCAAGTAGAACCGTAGTATTGCGTGTGTTTCAAGGCCATGTATGTACATGATAGGCTTGAAAACACCCGTTGTATGCGAATGTTGAGTCTATCACACCCGATCATCACGTGGTGTCTCAAAACGACGAACTTTCTTAACGGTGCATACTTAAGGAAGAACACATTATTATCTTGACATTAAGCGAGAGGGATCGTCTTATAATTCTACCGTCTCTATCTAAGCAAAATAAGATGCATAAAAGGATTAACATCACATGTATGGATAACGTGATATGATACGGTCCTTCTTGCACTTGATCTCCATCATGTGCATCATGGTATAATCTCCATCATTCCACTGGCGTGGTACCAAGTTCCATGGCACCCCAATCTTGATTATCCATCAATAATAAGACAACCATATGGATACCTTCCGGTATATCAATAATTTAGAAAAGAGATCATCTCATAATAAAATTTGTAACATTGACCATATCACATCACATGCCCAACAAAAACTAGTTAGACGCCTCTAATTTATTTTTGCATATTTTACGTGGCTTAGGGCTTTTGAGGATAGAACCGTTCATACCTACGAACATCAACCACAACGTTGATAAACAAATTTTTAACAACCCTTCGTAGATTAGATCTTAACTATAGTTGGAGAAACGTACACCCCCCTGAGCCACAAGTGAGACAATTCTCGCGTACATAGTACACGTAAACTTAGTCTAGGGCAGCTTCATCCAACTATGCCACTAAGATCATAAAATACTCAAGGGGACAATAACATGATCATCAACGCCCACATACACCTATGTGTTCTACCCGTACAAAACATATACGCATAGATCTGGCTCTAATACCACTGAAGGGGTCGTTGCATAGAAAACAAAAAATTTCCTACGCGAGAGACACCCGAAAGGCCAAGATCTACTCTAGGAGATGAAAGCAACGGGCATAGAGAGAGTCTTAAGAACAACATACCCTCGAAAACACAAAGAGTTACTAGATCAAATATCATTGTTGGCGTAGTCGTACTCACACCGATCCCGGTAGCGAGAAGATGTGCACCGCAATCCGGCGGTGCCTCCGTGATCGGTCACATGTACGGTTGATGACGACCTCCGTTCCCTCGATCCAGCGAGGCGCGGAAGTAGAGGATTCCTCGGAACTCCAGCAGCACGACGACGTGGTGGTGGTGAAGAATCCCATGGTCAGGGCTTCGCCAAGCCGGAAACCATGGAATTGAGCAGCGCGTGAAGTGGAAGGGAGGTGGAACAAGTGTGTGAGAGAGAGGGAGCTCATGCCCTCTATTTATAGGAGAGGGGGAGGCAGTCCAAGGGGGTGCGTCCAGCCCATGGGTGTGCCCCCACCTCTTCACTCATCATGTGAGTGGACAGTCCACTCACACCCACTCATTTTCCCTTAAAACTCCACTTAGAAAATCCAAGAGTTTTTCTTTAATAAATAAATAAAACATTTTTATTTCTTTATTTCATCATTTGTTAATTCTATTAAAACGTTTGCATATAGCACCTCGAATCATTTGTTAATTCTATTAACAACCATTCGATGAAAACCCCCTTGAACTATTTCAATTTTCCCTGAAACAATGTCGGTGCTGCCCAAAATATTCTTCGATATTCCGTATCCTCTCAAACGCGTCATCGAACCTTAAGTGTGTCACCCTATGGTTCACGAATAAGATAGATATGATCGAGACTCCTCTCCGATCAATAATCAACATCGGGATCTGGAGATCCGTGATGACTCCTATATATTCAACGATGACTCTCGTGATCGTGTGAACCATCAACGTCGTGAACTATTCCCTTTGTCTCGCGATATTTTACTTCTCCGAGATTCGATCATTGGTATCAACCATACCTTGTTCAATCTCGTTACTGACAAGTACTCTTTCCTCGTTCCCATGATATATCACGTGATCATATCACGTGCTTGCAAGCGGTGTTGATGGGATATCACCGAGAAGGCCCAGAGTATATCTCTCCGTCATTTTGGATGGATAAATCCCACTCTTGATCCATGATCCTCAACTAATACTTTTCAAATACCCAACGGCACCTTTATAGTCACTCTGTTACGGTGTGACGTTTGATGACATCAAAGCACCCTTCCAGTATCGGTGATTGACATGATCTCATGGTCTAAGGAATAAGTTACTTCGTATGTTTGATATAACAATGTAAATTTAATGACTTGATCGCATTGCTATATTCACTTTGGGTATATGTTCATCACATCATTCTTCTAATGGCATGACCCTGTTATTAACAACATCCAATGTTCATGATCAGGAAACCTTGATCATCTATTAATCAACGAGCTAGTTAAAAGAGAGGCTTTACTAGGAACCATTGTTTGTTTATTAAACACACATGTATCAACGTTTCCGGTTAATACAATTCTAGCATGAGATATAAACATTCATCATAAAGAAGGAATAAGATAATAACCATTTTCTTATTGCCTCTCGGGCATATTCCCTTCAAATGGGGCATCACCCTTTGTGACGCTGGTAATGGCAGAATCAGTTGTAACTAAAACCAGCTTAACACTGATATCTAGATCATTTAAAGCTTGAGAAGTGAAATTTGTGGCAAAGTTATCAACCATAGGTGCAACATGAGATGCTTCAGTGCAAGGAGGAACTGGTCCACATGCATCTCCGGGTCCAGCCTGGTTAACTCCCTCACTTTCAGAACGAGGTGATATAACAGTTTTATCAGCAGACTCATCAACAACAACATGAACCTTCTCACTAGTTGAACTGCCATGCTCACGGAGAGGTTACGCTCTAGAGTAACATGCATCCACATTGATGACGTGTGGTCTGGCACCCAAACTAGCATCAACAGCTCCCAACCTCACACTAGAAAGCCGGGGAGATGACCTAGTAGGTTGATGTGCTGGGATAGGCTTCTTGTGAAATGGAAATATGAAAGAGCATAATTGTTAATACTACTTACAAAGTAAAAATGATGTCAACAACACACATATAAAGTAACCAACATGAAAGAATTGTAGTTACCACCAGAAAAAAACTTAAGATACCCACATAAAAGTATTGCGGTTACCAACAAAATGAAAAAGGATAAAAATAAGCCCGATAATGTACACTACGGTTACTAAAAGAAGGTAAGATACACACATGGTAAAAAACTCTACCTAACAACCACAAAAATGTTGTAGTAAAGAAAATATAAAGTATTTTGTAGTTACACACTAAAAAAGCTACAGTTGCCACATTAATAAACTGAAAGTTACCACCAATAAAACTGATAAAGTTACCATACAGAAAACAAAAACATAAGGAAGTATAAAAAATGGTGTAGTGTCAAAATATACCTCCTAGGAGAATATTTCTTAGCAACAGATTTGCCGTCCTCAATAACCTTCTGCTTAGCAAACTCACTTCCAGCCCATGAATTCTTCATCATCTCAGTTGTGAGGCCTAGCTCGTTAAGCACAACACCCTTCATAAAGTTGTCATTCTGCCTAGCCGTCTGGAGTTTCCTCTTAGATTTGTGTTTCGTGTATACTTGCACAACAGGAGTTTCAGCAATATTTAGTTCAACTGGGACTTTGATGCCCTCATTCGGATAAGACACAAGATTCGCAGCAATGAGCCTAGCTTCAACCTGGTTGGTGACACAATCTGAAGGAACGCTAACTTTAGAAGCAACGGTTTCCCTGATAGCACTACTAGCAGCAGAAGTCGGTGGTATCTGAGAAGGCAACACACCAGAAACTGCAGCCGCAGGCACAGAAACAACAGAAACATTGTCGGTAGAGTCATCGTCACCAATGGATTGGCCACAATCATCATGGGGCAGATCACGATCATCATCACGAGAATACTGCGCCACAGCGTCGGCAACAAAGAACTGGTCACTATCCTCCTGAGGAACTGAACGATCAACATCAACTGAAGACTGGCCACCTTCAGTTTGAGAAATAATTATATCACCAAAACGGGCGGAATTTGCAACTTCAGGTTGTTTCCCTTTGCAAGGAGCAAAATCAAATCTATTTGGGTCATCTTCATCGCTTGTATCGAAGTCCTAGCTCTCAAGAAGCTCCTCGTCATCAGGGAGAGAATTCGATACACTTGGCTATGGTCTTTCATACCTGCAGTGGATGCACGGGTAGCCCTCGTAACAGGGCGGCGTGGGCTCTGATATTTAAATGCAGATTTGGATGCAGGTGTAGCCTTTGGAGCAGGAGCACTTGGGCCAGGTACCCTTGAACTAACTCCAGCAGGTATAATTTTTTCCGTAAAATTAGCAAACTGATTCGCCATTTGAGCCCTAGATTTTCCTTGCAGCCTTGTCCAACCTCCAACCAGAGAACCCCATTAAACCAGTAATTTCGGAGGCAAAAGGGGCGATAAGGTTAGAAACCTCTTCCTTATCCTGCATAAACACAAAAATAAGAGCGGATAAGAACATGAGAGAAGGGATGAACAAATGTGCAAGAAAAAAACAACAAAACAAATCTATACCTCATTAGAGCAAGATGGGTCACAGTACATGTCAAACCACTTGCTAAAGCCTTGAGCGCCACCAAATATAGCAAATTTCATCCCAAACTTAAGTTTAAGTTGTGGTGAATTTGACAAAGGGACACCAAAAATGCACACCAGTTACCCACATAAAACACTAAAAGTTACCACTATGAAAAGATAAAAAGTTATACCCATTGAAAATCATAAAACATAAAATTTATACCTCGAGCTTTCCATATGACTTCCCATCGGGTTTCAAATCAGCTAAAAAACAACATCAATGTTGTCTTTGGACCAGACATTAACAGCAAAAGGACCATCAGGCAAAATTAGATTTGATCCGCTAACATCGAGAGAGTCGACGTACGAAAGTTGTGACAAAAATAACAAACAATACAAAAGGGTAAAATAACAAAAATGTATAGACAATATGAAGTATGAACTATTTAGTACAAAAAGACCAAGCTTATATCTGCATGTGGAAGAGGTATTCATGTGAATATTTCCCAACAGATAGCTCATCGTGTAGTCGGTCGGCAACAAATTGGCACAAATTATAATCGGTAAATTTTTCAACATTTGCCTGCAGAAAACCAAAGATAAGTTATGGAAAAGGGGTAAAGCTAACAAAAAGAACTTAGAATCCCAACTGGAACATTAATGACCCACACAATAGCATAAAAGTTACCCCTCAAATAGAACTATAGTTACCAACCTAAGTCTGGTTAAATTACCCCCGGAGCAACAAAAAAAGGCATCATAAAAAGTATAACTAGCGTGGAGTTGAACAAGGATATTACCATCATGGGATAGCACCGGTGGCTAACATGGTTCTTCGTTTTTGGCGCCAACAATGTCGAAACAACATACATTACCCAAATCTGTTTGAAGACAATATCTCCTTCCGTCATACCATCAAGAATCTGAAAAACACGGGTGGTTGAAGGAGTGCTGCAATCTTCAGGGAATAAGACAGTAGCAAGGCGGGCCTCAATCTCTGCATCCATAGCATAAATAACAGATTTGTTGCCACGAGGTAATCCGAGGGTGCGGTATACTGAGTCAGCATTCAGAGGAATCCTTCCACGACCAGGGATGGTAAACTCACGCGAATGCTCGTCATAAGTCCCTGCAAGCCACTTGATGTTAGCATAGTGCAGATAATGGCACTTGATGTTAAGCAAACTGCCAAGCCCCATCAGTACAATTGCGGCTTTCTGGGGATCTGTCAAACGCTTGTACAGCTTGACAATAGCAAGTGGCGAAGCCCTGTTTCGAACACATTTGTTATCACGAGGCTCATCATCATCACCAAACGCATCAATAGCCTTCCGTTTAGTCACCTGGCCGGCAACCACACAACCAGCTCTCTTAACAATGGCACCATCGGGGCTCTTCCCCTTCTTCACACTTACAACTCCCCTGTGGTAAAAGAAAACAATGCAATGAGAAAGATTTGAGGTATGAGGTATTTTGAACTCTCAAAACAATAAACATGTGCATCATCACTGTACCATGAGCCTAAACCCTAAAACACTTCACTACTACTATGGCATAGAAAGCACTGAAACTGTATACATGCACATTTCACTGATTCATCTAAGCACTTGAACTACCATGCACATTCTGTGGGAGTGTGTTCGTAAAACAAATAAGTGATATGCATTTTAAGGAGTTGAAGTATACCACTGTGGTGCCTATTAGTCCACTCTAAGTAGGTTATCTGCACAGTTTCAAAAAACCTAATAATTTTGCTACCACTATAACAAATCCAAAGTTAAAAGAACATGTGATATTACTCGGGGAAAACTGTCTGTACACTAGTAGATTTGGATACATAATACCCTAGATTCTAAATGTACAATGAACATCCTGCTCAATCACAACCCCTGCTCAAAATACATCCCCTGTTCAAAACAGATCCCCTGCTCCAACACATCTGCATCATGTGCACTGTATAACTTGTGTGTGGCATTAACATGTACATTAAAATCACATATCAAACACAAACCATGTTGAACGCATCTAGCTTACAGACAAACGCACACCTAAAGCTTCCCCTATGAACAGGCCAATAGTCATTGCAGAAAAACGTCACAAATCAAGTGA
Organism: Alopecurus myosuroides; assembly: GCA_028641055.1. Classification (NCBI taxonomy): domain Eukaryota; kingdom Viridiplantae; phylum Streptophyta; class Magnoliopsida; order Poales; family Poaceae; genus Alopecurus; species Alopecurus myosuroides. Next base: position 140,734,366 of record CM054059.1, read on the forward strand.
GATATGAAGCACCCACGACAGTACTGCGAGTTGATTTCTCGTGTATTGCATCCGCGACCTGATGAACACGCTGAAATTTGCCTAAATGTACTCCGACCCGACAGATTGATCTCGCGAATCGGGTTCAAAATAAGTACCTTATAACTGCACAAGGAAGGCGGAGACTCCGGCAAGCAGCAACACAGCCGAAAACGGCCCCCGGGAAGACGGCGCAAGAGTCGACGGTGACGAGGATGCGCGCAGGCGAGCGGGCCGAGGCAGATACGACAGTGGATATATTAGAAGTTTACACGAGGAAGGCGGAGACTCCGGCGAGCACCAGCGCAGCCGAAAAGAGCCCCCCGGGAAGACGGCGGCGACAAGGATGCGCGCGGGCGAGGGGCCGAGGCAGAGGCGACGGAGGAGATAGCCGTTTCACTTCCGGAAGGTGGGGGTGGGGAATGAATGACAGGTGGGGCCGCGTGGGGGTGTTTGTCCTTATCACAGGTGGTTTTCTCCACGTAGCGAAAAAACAGGGCCACGTCTCGACGCGCGTCGGGCGGGACAGTTACACGCGAGGAGAAATCTGGGTCGTTCCCTTGATGCCGATCGAACGACTCGGACCAGGTTCTGCGCGAACCGTTTCTTTCATACCGTCCTAGAAATGGATTTCCCTTTTTTTTTGGAAACGCTAAGGATCAGCTGGGGGCTGCGAGACGCCCAGCCTCCTGCTCGCGCAGCATACGATGTCCCCGCATCGTGCGGCTGCGGTTCTAGTTTTTCTGCGCCTACCAACCGCACGGGCCCCACAGCCTGCTTCTTATCCTCCCCACAGAACGGATCATGGACCACTCACCTGACCGTGAATGCGCCGGTCGTTGCCTTCGACTTGCCGGCCTTCCCCGCATCGACCGGTCGACCGCCGCCAGCTCAAGCTCCTCGAGGCAGGCCTTGTCCTGCACAGCTCCTCGCCGCCACCGTCTAGTCATGGCCGAAGCTTTGGTCATCCCCACAACGACCTTCGGCCGTTGATTCCCCGCCACCGCCTAGCCGTCCTCCAGAAGACGACGAGCACCGCACCATCTCCGGCTGCCCCGCCACCGGCGGTCGCTTTCCAGAGGGCGGGGGTGCTTGGTCGTGCTACAGATGTGCTCCAATGGCCGGAGTCTCCTCCGTCGTGGCTCCCGTTGAGGCCGCCGGGACGCCGCGCTGCTGCTCCCATGGACGCCGCGGGATTTTTTTTTTTTTTTTTTGCTATATACTCGTTTTTTTTTCATTTTTTGTACAAATGTTTTGCTAACAGAACTCCAGCATATCTCCGGCGAGGTCAGATTTTTTCTATAATACAAATAACTTTTTGCTACAATTAGTGTATATTTTTGCTATATCAGCGTATTTTTTTTGCTATGAGATTCTTCGGAGAGCAAGAGTCTCCCGGCCATATCTCCGGTGAAAATCGACTTTTGCTAATATAGCAATATTTTTTTGCTACGGGTCTCCGGCGAGTTCTCCGGCGAGTCTCCGACGAGATTCTGTCTTTTTTATTTTTCTGAGGCGAAGCGTTATTTTCCTACATAGGAGCAAAAGCGATTTTTTTTTGCTACCGGAGCAAAAGCGGGTAATTTTTTTTTCTGCCGCAGCAAAAGCGGGATTTGGGGGGAGCGAGAGGACACGTGTCATCACGTAGAGCCGGGGGCTCGAAATTTTGGAACCCGGGGACGCCCAGGACTACCTTTTTTTTCTTTTGATGGCGAGTACGGAAGTGAATGGGACTGGCCCACGTGAATGTGGCGAACACTCACTGCGTTGTAACGTGGGCCTCGGAAGCCCATGTTCTAGCTAAGTTTGATATAGTCTACACAGAACCTAAATTTGGCCCGGCCCAACGGAACCAGATACTCTCACTGACGCTGCGGCAAAAGGGAAAAGAGGTTGCTGGGTGTGGCCGTGTAGCCTGCGAAGGATTCCAGTCCAGACGGTAGCAAGCAAACACCATAGACAGTGGGCGTACGCGCGCAAGCCCAGGAATTGCCCGGCTATGACGAATGCACCGACCGCGAAATTTTTTGCGCGGCAAAATTTCGAGGACTTCTTCCCGCGTTGTATTTGCCGCGCTGTCAATTCGGCTTTTGAACCTGGGTGGCGCGCTGGACCGCGTCGCCGATGGAAATTTTCGGCGGGCGCGGGATTCGGGCGCGTCGCCGATGAGAAACGAGGCCACCGAGCTCACGGGTTTTGGTACGAAACTGAAGGGGGGAAATGGTGGTCTCCAACCATAGCAAGACAGGGAATGGAACGAAGCAGAGGTGACATCGACAAAGTTTCGTAGAAGAAAAATTGAGTGATTGGAATAATTATAGAACAAACCGCAACTCTGCAAGTTCATTTTACATAGGATTAGCTAACAACAAACAACTAGTCCTGCAAAATCATTACGGCAGAGAAAAATGTCTGGACTCAGATTGCAGCTGACACTTGCTACGGAACATCAGCACCAGCAAAGGATAAATACGGTAGAACTTCGAATCACCTTTCCTGTTAGCTCAGTCCCAGCAAAAATTAGATGCGCGAGGTTGACAGCATAACTCGAAAAGAGCGACGGGAATTGGGGCTACAGATCCTCGACAGGAGTAGTAAGAAACAGAAGGGAACTGGCAATGGTATAGAGGATGAACTGATCGGAACAAAGTCATATGAGAACGAAATCGGAGCAATTGCATTAATTATGGAGAACGTCTCCTGAAGGCTAATCTCATACACAACCACCACCGACGATACATAGAACTTGCCTACCAAACCAAAAACTATCAGGGAGGATGAGGAATCCATTTACAGACCCTGAACACCACACCAAGCACACCTATCAGATCTCAAGCGGCGGCGACCTTACGGCCCTTCTTGGCGGCCGGGGACTTGACGGTCTTGGGCTTCGCCTTGGCCTTGGCCGCGGGCGACTTCGGGGCCTTGGCCACCAGCTTCTTCTCGGGTGCCTTGCGCTTGGTGCCGGCGGCGGCCGCCGTCTTCTTGGGCTTGGCGGCGTCCTTCTTCTTAGGCTTGGCGGCGTCCTTCTTCTTGGGCTTGGTGGCTCCCTTGGCCGGCTTCGGTGCAGCCTTGGTGGCGACGGCCTTGGCCTTGGGCGCGTCCTTCTTGGCGGCGTCGGAGAGCTTGTACGAGGCCTTGACCTTGACGAGCTTGCCCTTGGCGGCGGATCCGCGGAGCTGGACTAAAAGCATCTTCTTGAAGTTGGCCGGCAGGGACTTGCCGTGCTTCTCCTCGATGTACTTGGCGATGGCTACCGAGCTCGACCCGGTCCTGTCCTTGAGCGCCGCGATGGCCTCCTTGATCATCTGCCGAGATCAGATTCAGAATCCAATCAGCCCCAATTCAGATCCAAGCCAATGAACAACAGGTATACATGACAGGTTCGGACGCTCACCTCGAAGTAGGACGGGTGGGCGGGGGCGGCCGCCTTCGGCTTTGCGGCGGCGGGCTTGGGCTTCGGTGCCGAGGCGGCGGGCTTGGCGAGGGCAGTCATGGTGGCTAACTGAAGCAGATCTCTGAAACCGAAATCTCGCGCGCTGTGTGCTTTGCTTGGGATTTCAGGAGGAGAATGGGAGCTGGATGGATCCTGGAGGGCTGGGTAGAGGTGTATTTATATCCGCGGAGGGGAGCGATCCGTAGGGGTGGGAATACTGCGATCTCATTGGCTGGATGGAGGTGCCACGGATCGCTATCTGTGTGACCATCCATCGGTACGAGAGAGCCAACGCTAGAAGCTTTTTGTTTTTAACTCAGCGCTACAAGAGGGCCCGTAAAAGTATATTCTGAGACGGAGGGAGTAAAAGTATATAGGTGATACCGATCTTTTTTTCCCCTAGGCGGCGCCCTAGGGTTTTCGACTCCTCCGGCGGAATCCTTTCCGGCGTGAGTTTCTCCGACTATCACCGCGACCGAGTCGCCTGGGGAATCCGTTTCCCGGTGGCTCACGTACTGCCCTAATTTATTAGGGGCAAGGGACTCTCGGGAGGAGCACACCAGTGCAAACCCTAACCGAGCAACAGCCATGGCGAGCGAGACGTCGGGTTCTTCGGCGCACAGCAGGACGTCGGGAGGAGATCGGGGGAAGGCAGTACCGATCAACGTCCTTCTACAACGCCTGGATCTACGAGAGGAGGAAGATGATGATCTCAACTTCGACGAGGAGTTCGCCCACGAGCAAGTTGACTCAGAATTTCTAGCGATCTGTCGAGTTCATACGTCAAAACCCTACTCGAGGGAGGCTTTCTACTCCTACATGAGGATGGCATGGAGCCTGGCCCAAGGTGTGACCTTCGATCCGGTCGGTCAAAACCGTTTTACAGTGAGAGCCAAGTGCCTAGGAGATTGGAATAGGATCATGGAGCAAGGACCTTGGATCTTTCGCGACAATGGCGTCTTATTGGAGAAGTATGATGGGTTTATGAACCCGCAAGATGTTGAGCTGAATAATATCCCGTTGTGGATCCAACTTAAGGATCTTCCCACTGCTTATAGAAGGACAGAGGTGCTAGAGGCGTTATGTAAACGCGTGGGTAAAGTCTTGAAGGTGAATTTGGCTCCTCGCGGTGACGGCGAGAATGTTCGGATCAGAGTAGAAGTGGATGTGAACAAACCTCTTACAAGATTTGTGTCCATTACTAAGAACCAACAAAAGACTTTCTACCAGGTATATTACGAGAAGATACCGAAATTCTGTTTTGTGTGCGGTATGCTCGGGCATGTACACCTTGAACACGGCAATGGCAAGCATACGGAAGGGGAGATGCAATGGGGCGATTGGTTGCTTGCTCCACAACCTGAGTGGACCCCGTTCCGTGGAAGTACAAACATAGGAGGAAGACGAGGAGGTAGACATGGCAACAGAGGTGCGTACAACCCTACGGGAGGGAGATCAGACAAGGGAGTTGACGAGGACCTGAGAGATACTGGTACGAGCCCCCTAAAAAATAAAAGTGGTATGGAGATTGATCCCAATCCATCTTCGCGGAAAAGGCTAGCACTGGAGAATACGCCCTCTGATACTGAAATCGTACCTGGGGGGGAACTAGTGACCAGCAAGGAGAATAAGGAAAGGGGAGAGTTACACGATTCAGGAAGTGACACATCTACTCAAGGAAGCAAGAGACTTAAGAGCGACACGCAGGCTGATGCGGAAAACAGCAAAATTGTATCGGCGAGCTCTAATGAGCTCGACCGGGAGCAATGAAAATCGTAGGTTACAACTGCCGGGGTCTCAAAAAAAACCCGGCGGTGCGCTCGTTTCTGGAGGTCCAGGAACGAATCAAACCAGATGTTCTTTTTCTGTCTGAGACGCATCTGGATAAAGCTAAGGCAGAAAAAATGAGACGAAAACTCTTCTACGATCATATGCTGATTTGGGAGAGTGATGGACGAAGTGGTGGTCTACTGATGTTTTGGAGGAAGGAGTTGAAAGTTACTTCCTCGGAGATACATAACAACTACCTGGATATTCGTATAGATGAATCCAGCGAATCGGGATGGCGAATCACTGGTCTATATGGAGAACCAAGTACGGATCGGAAACATCTCACTTGGGATTACTTGAGGGAGCTGCATGGTATGATTGATCTACCATGGATTGTCCTAGGCGATTTCAATGAGATTCTTCACGGCGATGAGAAAGAAGGGGGGGCGCCGAGAGCGCAAAGGAGAATGCAGTGCTTCCGTAATGCTCTCGATGATTGTAACCTCTACGACATGGGCTACGTGGGGGACAAGTTTACTTGGAGAAGAGGGAGGATCAGAGAGAGGCTGGACAGATCGGTCTGTAATCATCGTTGGAATGATCAGTTCCCTTCGGCGGCAGTAATTCACGGTGATTTTTCGAGGTCTGACCATCGTCCCATCATCGTGGACCTGAACTATATGGAAAATCTAGCTCTTCCAAAACCGACTGGCTCGAGGAAATTTGAAGCCCGCTGGCTTCATGAGGACTCCGTAGATGGCATCGTTGAACAGGCTTGGGCCGAGGCCCAGTCTAGTGCGTTGGCAAACCTGGGACGCAAGCTCGATTACGTCCATGGTGCTTTGCATGCATGGGACATGCAAGTCCTGCAACGATCACGTCGATCGCTCCGCGAGCTCAACAAGGAGCTCAACGTCATCATGAGTGGACCTTTAACCGAAGAAGCCACAAAGAAGCAAAGTGAGGTCCAAGCTGAGATCGAAAAGCTACAGGAACAAGAGGAAATCAAATGGGTACAAAGGGCCCGTGCAAATTGGATGAAGCAAGGGGATAGAAATACTAATTTTTTCCATAATTTTGCTAATGCCCGCAGGAAAATGAACAGGATTATTTCGCTAGAAGACGAGGAGGGCAACCAGATTGACAATGATGATCTCCCTGGACATATCTCGGGTTATTTCAAAACCCTTTTCACAAAACAATGTGATGAGGCCAACAATGAGGTGGTAAACAAAGTTAAACCTCGAGTCACTACGGCTATGAATGAGGTACTGTGTGCTGCTTACACCCGAGAGGAAGTAAAGAAGGCATTATTTAATATCGGGGATCTTAAGGCCCCCGGGCCAGATGGACTCCATGCGGTATTTTTTAAAAGATATTGGGACATGATTGGCGAAGAACTTACTACAGTGATTCTCAATGCCCTCAATACTCGCACAATCCCTGATGATTGGAACAAAACGACCATTGTGCTTATTCCGAAAGTTGATAGCCCTTCAAAGGTAACTCAATACCGTCCTATAAGTCTTTGCAATGTTACTTACAAGGTTATTTCCAAAGTGTTGACAGCTAGGCTTAAAAATCTCCTTCCTGAGATCATTACTCCAAACCAAAGCGCATTTGTGCCCGGAAGATTAATCACTGACAACGTGCTTGTGGCGTATGAATCTTACCATGCAATCAAGAATAAAAAGAAGGGGAAATTCGGTACTTGTGCTATTAAATTGGACATGCACAAGGCGTACGATAGAGTGGAGTGGTCTTTTCTAGAGAAGATCCTAATACAGCTGGGTTTTGACACGGGTTGGACCTCCATGATTATGGCTTGTGTTACCAGTGTCTCTTATTCAGTCCGCTTCAACGGAGGGGATACGGATTTGTTCACCCCTACCCGAGGGCTGAGACAGGGGGACCCTTTGTCCCCCTACTTATTTCTTCTATGCTCTGAAGGTTTATCTAGCCTTATTAACGAGGCCGAAGAGAGAGGTGATCTTGTGGGGGTTAAGGTGTGCCGCAATGCACCGATGATCTCACACCTTCTTTTTGCTGACGACTCTCTGATCCTCATGAGAGCTGATATTAATAATGCTATGACTCTGAAACATATCTTGCAAGCGTATTGCTCGGCCTCAGGACAATTGGTGAGTGAGGCAAAGTCAAGCGTGTTCTTCAGCCCCTGTACCCTCCCTGGGACCCGGGAGGAGGTATGTACCACTCTCAATATCTTAACGGAAGCGATCACGGACAAATATCTGGGACTTCCACCATTGGTAGGTGTTGATAGGTCTGACTGTTTCCAACACTTGATTGATAGAGTGTGTGCACGCTTGGCGGGTTTCAAAGAAAAACTTCTCTCCTACGGGGGGAAGGAGGTACTTCTTAAGGCAGTGGCTCAGGCAATCCCGGCGTATGCGATGTCGGTTTTCAGGCTTCCCAAACAGATAACAAAAGGGATCACAGATGCTATGACCCGTTACTGGTGGGGAGATGAAGATGATAAGAAACATATGCATTGGTTTGCGTGGTGGAAGATGTGTATACCAAAGAATCGAGGAGGTATGGGTTTTAGAGACTTACCTTGTTTTAATTTAGCTATGCTTGCTAAACAGATTTGGAGGCTCCTCTGCGAGCCTGACTCTCTATGTTCTCAAGTGTTAAGAGCGAAGTACTTCCCCTCGGGGGATATTCTCAATGCTACTCTGAAAAAGGGATCCTCTTATACATGGCAGAGTTTATTCGCAGGGATCCAAACGTTCAAAAGGGGACATATTTGGAGAGTGGGAGATGGATCCAAAATAAATATTTGGGATGATGCTTGGATTCCTAATAGCCCCACTAGGAAAATTATAACTCAGAGAGGCAATATCCTGATTACCAAGGTCTCCGAATTGATTGACTCTGAAACGGGACAATGGGATGAGGAGATGATTCGCAATCTATTCTGCCCCTTTGATGCGGCTAGTATTCTTAATATTCCTTTGGCTGTTGGTATGATGGAAGACTTCATATCATGGAATTATACAAAGACGGGTGTGTTTTCGGTGAGATCCGCGTATCACAAGGAGTGGGATCACCAACATGGTTCAAAGCTGGCCAGAACGTCAGGCCAGGGCAGTTCGGATGGTGATGCTATTTGGAAAAATATATGGAGCCTCAAGGTGCCATCGAAGGTGAAAATTTTTGCCTGGCGATTCATTCACAATACAATTCCGTGCAACTGTCTTCTTGCTAATAGACACGTTGTCCAATCGAGCCTATGTCCGATCTGCAAAATTCACTGCGAGGATACAGCCCACGTATTTTTCTCATGCTCTCGAGTTCGTGAGATATGGGAAAATTTAGGCCTATTACCTACCATCCGCAGAGCTCTCGATCAGTTTCAGGAGGGCTCACGGGTGTTCGACTTCCTGCTGAAGCGACCAGCATCACTTGTTCCAGGTTATGATGTCAATTTCCGAGAGCTCATCGCTACTACATGCTGGTATGCTTGGTGGGAACGCAGAAAGATCGCTCATGCTGAAGATGTGTCCAAGCCGGCGTTCTCTGCCCAGTCCATCGTGGCTTGTGCGACGAATTACTTCCGTGCTCAGAATAGAAATACAGGAGTTAAAAGGGGGGGCTGGACAAGACCACCTGAGGACTTTACTAAACTAAATGTCGATGCTTCGTTTTGTTTACAGGAGGGAAGAGGAGCAACGGGAGCGGTCATCCGGGACGCCCGTGGAGCGTTCATTGCTGGCAGCTGCTGTGTTATTCCCTATGCTCCTGATGCAGCCATGGCTGAAGCGAGAGCCCTGAAAGACGGGCTCATCTTGGCGGGACAAATGGGCTGTTCTAATGTTGTGGTTAACAGTGACTGCCTGGAAGTGATTGAAACGATGGAGGAAGGGGGAAATTCCATCGGACCCTATGCAGCGATTTACGAGGAGTGTGCTTTCTTGGCTAGAGGTTTTAATAGAATTGTTTTCGCTTTTGCCCCTAGGGAGACCAATGTTGTGGCTCACACCTTAGCGGCTCAGGCTAGTGGTCATGATTTGCAGGTTTGGTTTGAGGATCCTCCTGATTGCATCAAAGGAGTCCTCGTAGATGATATCAGTCTTTTTGTAAACACTTAATTGTTTTGGCAGCAAGCGCGCACTCTTTTCCTTACCAGGGTACCTGAGGGGACTGGAAGGTTTTTAACGAGGCGGCTTGTTTGCTGTTATTTATATATGGAAAATTCAAAAAAAAAAGAGGGCCCGTAAAAAAAAATCGCTACAGTAGGTGCTTAAATGAGGAAAAAAAAAGATTGCACAATCAGATTACTGCACCATCTAGCACGTTGGCTTGCAAACGCTCATAATTTGTTTGGATTGCTAGGGCTCCTTTGATTATAGGATAGAAAAGGTGTAGGAATAGGAAACTTGTAGGATTGGTATGGTATGGCCAAATGATTCCTATGAGAAGAGCATTTTCCTTTGATTGTGTGAAGGAATTTTTCTATGAGGTTGGACCTCATGTTTTTTTCTATAGAATTTGTACTACAAAATTCCTATGGGAATATTTTCTATAGGATATGATCCTTTGAATCAAACAAACAATATAGGAAAATTTTCTATAGGATATAATCCTACAAAAATCATATGCCATTGCTATGAATCAAAGAGGCCCTAAGTTCTCGTTGATCTAATGAAAAGGAAGAAATATCTAATACACTTGAATCGATCCACAACTCTCCCTCTCAAACATTCTCTCTCGTTAAAATATGATCACCTCATGGGCGTCCCCTCCCTGGTCCCTGTTGTTGCCCGCCATTTTTTACATGCGCCATCGTTTCCCCGTTGGTGATGGACAAACCATGTTGTGTTGTCATTACCATCCTCCGTGAATTGGGGAGAGAGGGAGAGTAACCTAGAGTTGGTGAATAGGTTTATACAAATTTTAATTTTATTTTCATAAATTTTAGACTATATAGATAAATAAGTTGACCCCAACAATTACATGAAACTTTCTATGTGATGTAATAAAATACCGAAATCTTGATGGTCATCACAAACATAGATAAACAATCAAAAATTTCGGATACAAATAATTGAGACATGCATAGATGAAGACTAGATGGACCCAGCGCGCCTTGCTGCGCCATTTTCTTTCTACCGTCGTGTTCATATGACCAAATTTTATGAATTTGCCTATACACCTTTTAACAACAGCCTCTCTTACTCAGCGATCGGGTCCTTCTATAAAGCATACCGACTTATGCGAAACTTTTATAGGGTAGAAAATATGATTTATCAATACATAGATCCAAAAATAGAGCAAGGTATTAGTACAAACAATAAAGAATCTTGAGACAACATGATTTACTGAATGGTTATTACCACTTACTCTTATGTTCTTTGTAAGCTTCAGATAGTTTTACCCTAAAAGTTATTTCGTCGTTTCTTCTACCGAGTCTTCTTACAAAGTCTTGATCTAGGTTGATTCAAGACTTGCTTGCTAAGAGTAGTGCTTGTGATTCATTGCCTGTTGTAGACATCGTACGATAAGTGATGGCTTGGATACTGATTAGAGATGGCAATGATGTTGCCGTGAATTGAATGATTAACATGAAAAATAGAAGTCCAGAATTTTCTATTTTATAATTTATTCCACGTTAATTAGAAAACGCCTCCAACTAAGTGGGACTAAATCAAACTCGTCTTTGTAAATGACAGATTCTTGACTTATAAACAGATTTGTAAGTCATATTTCTACACTTGAATGGAACAATCCTTTTTTAAAAATGTTACTCCACTTTCCTTCTGTTATTTAGTTGTTCTAGATAAGGAGTGGAAGCCAAAAACAACGAACGAACCCACCCAAGCTGAAAATGTTACCCATCGAGATGTACCTGTTACTATGAAGGATGCTCCACAATAAGTTCTTCTGTCAACTTCCATTCACAAGGAAGACATGTTTTCGAAAATGGACAAAAAACCGAGTGATATATGCGGATGTTTGACAAACAACATGTCATTATCCCGGATCACCTTCAAGTTCATATAGTGATATGCCCATAGATCTAGAAAGAGATAAAAAGGAGCAAGCCATCCATTCCATTTACATGATCAAAGAAAAAGGCACACAAGATTTCATTCACTTCGAGTTTGTTGGGGGATTTTTGCCAGGCAATTCATATGCACATTTTTTTTGAAGCGAATATAGACATATAACTCATATTTAGGTTTTGTGCACGCCTTCAAACCGGAAATATGAAGCTAGAGGGAATGTGCTAAAACTAATCTTTGTTTCCAAAAAAAAATAGTTACTTCAACCATATGAGTATCCATCTAATGCACCTTACATCTGATCTTACAGATTCTCGAACACATCTTCCAAGCTGTTAGCCAAACCTCAAACATCAGTAAAACAAAAGATTAGCCAGTCCTCAGTACTTCATATCCTTTCCACGAGTATATCACACGTACTTATGCTATTGTTGATTAAAACATCCCTTAAGCTTATATGAAGGGCCTAAGTTTAAACACTAGCGGAGGAAGACGTCGCAAACTCACAATTAACAACAATATTGTTGCTTTGACCATGGTGTTTTCTGTTTATTATGAACAAAAAACTAACACATGGTCGGCTGCATGCATGATTGAAAATAGTTGAAATGTACATTCTAACCTTCTTCTACAATATCATTTCAGTTATAACTCCACTAAGTAGTTAAAGGAAGAGAAACTTGTGCATTGAGAGGGGACAATAGCGATCATCCAAACCTTCTACAGGCACTTGATCCTTCCTCAGAACTTTATAGTTGCTTCCTGCATACAAATTCTTTACCTTATGCAAGTATCTCGAAATGGTTTTTGCAACTGAAAAAGTTGCCTCTGGCATGAAGCTATTTCTTTTATAGAATGACTGCCTGGTAGCACAGTTTATTTCGGCAGATATTATCTGGGAGAGATATTTGCAATTACCGTTGTTACACACTATATTGTTGGATGAGCGACAACACTTTATACCTTGTGGTGCTGTTAGAATAATGTATCTATGGATCTAAATAAGTAAATATTTGAGTAACTAATATAAGAGCTCATTTTCCTGGAAATAATTACTGGTTGACAGGAAGCACTTGAAATAACTTTGGTGCTTTTCTTCAGTACATGAAGATGGGGTACGCAATCAATTTAACGACTTTAATCATCTGCCTCCTGAGTTCACTATGATGAGCATGATATAATTTTGCATGCCTTGCATCTTGCAAAGCCATAACATGATTTTGGTGGTGCTATTAACTATAGTTTCTGTAGGCGCGGAACTGACAGATGTGACCAACGTTCATTGCTAGCGCCAGTCGAGCGATTTTGGTCACCAAGCTCGCTGCAGCAGTCACATCTGGCCCCAATCCTCATACGAAGAAGGATCTGTAAGCAAAATCTGGACCCAAGAAATGCCAGTAACTGCGAGTGTATCACCATCATTTCTGGACAGCTAAGAAAAATATTAAGATCAACACATTGTCCATGGAAGAAGTTAAATGTCGCAAGGTATTAAACTGATTTGAAATTTATAATAAATACAATGTTCATTGCAGGTACTATATAAAACCCCCCTGGAAGAAGTTAAAGGTCGCAACATTAAGACCAACATTCCTGCTTTAGCTTAATGTCAGCTTGGGTTTTTTCGGAGATGTTCTCGAGTTCGGAATAGATATTGATGTTGCCTTTGGAGAGCTTGTCTCCTGGCTTCCAGCACTTCAGGGGGTTCATGGGGTCCCACTGGTGTTTGAAGTAGATCATGTTCGTCCTGTTCTGACATTGGCGGAACAGAGATTTCCTTCGTTTTCTTCGCCGCAGATTTATCTCCACTTCCTCCTCCTGCTTCCAGGTTTTCGTTGGCTGGATCAGCCGATTTTTTCTTCCGGAGCTTGTACTGGAGTTTTTTTGTAAGCTTTGTGCTTTTTCTTGGAAGAGGGAGGTTTTGTACCAGGTTCCTCCTCTGTCAATTCCTTGAGATCTGGGTATGTTGGACTGGCTTCCCCATCCTCACTTTCCTTATCTGGCGGAGGTGTTCCAGGGCTTTCCTGACTTTCGGCATCCGTGTTTTCAGCCGGTTTTGCCATTAATACTTCGCGGAATCCCTCTTGAAAAGATTTGACCTTTCTCTCGAAAGCGTCTACATCTTCGTCTTCGGTATCGAACTGATTTGATCCGGGTTCCGGCTCTAATATCGCCTCGATGGCGGCCAACACAGAGTCGGCTTCCAAGTTCGTCATCATGTTGACGGATGTCGGGTCTTCCACCTCTGTTGTGGGATTGTTGTTTTCTGCCTCTTCCACGGGATTGTTCTCGTCCGTGTCTTCGGCGATCTCGGGTTGCACCATACCGATAAAGTGCGATTCAGCAGAATATCGGCGATTTGAGCAAAATCCGGCGTCATAGTCTTCTTCGACTGGGTATAGGGCGGGTGGGATAAATTTGCTTCCACCACAGAATCCCATTGCTTCTGCAGTTAATCCGATAAAGATGTTAGAAGATCCAATCGGTAAAACGCAGGCACTTACCAGATGATTCCGTGCAGGCATGTATGATCCGTTGTCGAGGAAGCGCCCGACGTCGTTGTCGAACTCCAGACTTCCGACAGTTATGGTACTGCCAATTCCGCCAAGTATCCCCGATCGAAACATAACGCCTGACGTCGCTGGCCCCACGGTGGGCGCCAACTGTCGAGACATCGTAGTAGAATTCATAGACGGGGGTGCCATGAGACTACTGATAGAGATTGTGGGGGACGTGATCGTATGATGAACAATGACACCGGGATTTTACCCAGGTTCGGTACGTCGCAACTAGGCGGCATTCCTACTCCTTCAATCTCACTAAATCAGGGCTGAAGCCTGAAGTATACAAAGTACAATGTGACTTGGGTTTAGATACTCAACAAGGATCAACCTCTCGGCGAGTTAGCTTCTAGCTTATTGTCTATCTTTTTCTTATCTCCCGTCCGGCTTTATATAATAGCCGTGTTAGGGCTTACAGAATAGGAAACCTAGAATACTACGGTATGTGCTAACTTGGTAGACAAGGAATCCGCCTTCTACTCCAAGCCGTACCACGTGGGCCGTGGTCCGGGTTCTTCTGGAATCCGGCTTCCGGGGCGTCAACTTACTGGGCCACCCAATGGACCGTGATCCATTACCATTCGGGTCACCCTAGTAATCCGGCACTTTAGAGCACCATCTGATATACCCCTAATTGGTATATATCCGACAGTAAAAAAAATTATAGTAGAAGTAGAAATAAAATAACAACAGTAGTAAAATAGTTACAACAATAGCAATCGCGGAAAACAGCGGGATGGGAGTATTGTAGGCATAGAGGGAATGGAAGAACGGGAGTTGCATGGTTAACAAGGGTCATGTAATAATAATAACATGGGCATTGCAGATAATAATAATAAAGAATCAAACATTTAGGCAAACCATAGGCATATGTTCCAATATAGTCATACGTGCTCGCAATGAGAAACTTACACAACATCTTTTGTCCTACCAGCCCGTGGCAGCGGGGCCTCTAGGGAAACTACTGGTAATTAAGGTGCTCCTTTTAATAAAGCATCGGAGCAAAGAATTAACACTCCATGAACACATGTGATCCTCACATCACAGTCATCCCCTCCGGCTGTCCCAATTTCTGTCACTTTGGGGCCTCGAGTTCCGGACAATGACATGTGTAAACAACTTGCAGATATGATCAAGAAACGTAATTATACTCATGAAACAATAACATGTTTAGATCTAAAATCATGGCACTCGGGCCCTAGTGACAAGCATTAAGCATAACAAGTTGCAACAACGGTAGAAAACACTAACAATGGATACTAGGCACTATGCCCTAACAATCTGGCATTATTACATGATCAATCTCATCCAATCTCTTCCATCCCTTTCAGACTACAGTGGTGTTTACTCACACATGGACGGGGGAATCATGGATGGTTTATGGAGAAGGATTGCGGTGTTGATGGCGATGATCTCCTTCGAATCTGTGTCCCGGCAGGGTGCTAGAACATGAACTTCTGATCTCCGAATTGAGTTTAGGGGTGGCAACGGCGCTCTGTTCTGTTTCTGTGGAATATGATGACCCCCCTCGGTTTTTAGGTTATGGGGCATATGTAGTCGAAAGGGGAGTCCGAGGGGGTGAGGGAGTGGCCCACACCACCTGGCGGCGCGGCCAAGGGGGGCGCCAGGGGGTGGTGTGACCCCCTCCTGGCCCCTCTCCGGGCCTCCTTCTGGCTTCCGGGGTCTTCTGGTGTTTTAGGACCAATGGGTTCTTTTCTGGGCAATTTCCCGAAAGTTGGTTTTTCTGCACAAAAACGAGACACCAAGGTAATTCTGCTGAAAACAACGTTAGTCCGTGTTAGTGGTATCCAAAACTCACAAGTTTAGAGGAAAACGATAAGAAAAGTGTTCGGAAAAGGAGATACATTTTGGACGTATCAAGGTTCATCGGAGAATAAGGTGAGGACTTTGTGGAGTTGAATAGGCCTTTGTGGTGAGCTCACACCCCTTCAACGAGACGTACTCCCCTCAAAGGGAGGAACTCGGGAATACATATTTGTCTCTGTGTGCCTCGATTATTTCTATACCCAAGATTTTTACTTATGCAATTTACACTGTGATAGCCTTCTTGCTATCACCTTGTTACTTGTCTTGCTTAGCATAAGTTGTTGGTGCCCCTAGTTGAACCTAGATTGTTTAGGTTGTGTGCTTGTTAATTTAAACACCTAGTTTATTTCCGCATTTAGCAAGCCTTAACCGGAAAAGTTTTAATCGCCTATTCACCCCACCCTTTAGGCGACTGATACGTCATAAACGTATCCTTAATTTCTGATGTTCCATGTTGTTTTCATGTTATTTCCTACATGTTTGCTATACACTTTATGTCATTTTTGTCAATTTCCTGGAACCTATTGACAAGATGCCAGAGAGCCAGTTCTGTGTTTTCTGTTGTTTTCAGCTTCAGAAAAGTTGTTCTCGAAATATTCGCGGAATTGGAAAATTGGAAGCCCGGAAGTCTTAGAAATCCTGAAGGTTCCACAAAGTCTCTAAAAGGCCCAGAGGGGGGCCACACCATCGGGCAGCGCTCCCCCTGGCCGCCACGTGGGGTGGTGTGGGCCCCTCGGGCATCCACCGCCATCGTGCTTTCGCCTATTTATTCCCTCCGATACGTGAACCCTCCTCCGAAGTGATGCGTGAGTAGTTCATCCCTAGACTATGGGTCCATAGCAGTAGCTAGTTAGTTGTATCCTCCATGTTATGCCTCATGTTTAGATCTCGTGAGCTGCCCTACATGATCGAGATCATCTTTATGTAATGCTACATGTTGTGTTTGCTGCGATCCAATGAATGTTGAATGATATGTCTTATGATTATCAATTTATCATGTTATCTTCATGCATATGTTATTTATGATCTTGCATGCTCTCCGTTATTAGTAGATGTAACATCCCAGGATTTTCAAAATTTAAATAACATCATGCATACATTTGCATCATGACATCTTTGCATATTTTTTCCTTTCACAACAAAATATTAAACTCATTTTTACCACATAGGTATAAAAAGGGTACTTTGAAATCCCCATATTTGACCTATGTGAAATTATTTTATTTTTGAAAAAGAAAAGTACCAAAATACTCCTAATACTACTAGCTTTTCAAAACATATTTTTAATTATTTTTCTGAATAAGTTTGAGGGGTTTATGGTTAGTTTTGTTAATGTTTTTGTATAAAAAAACACAGAACAAAAAAAAAAGCAAACCTATTCTACCGCACCCCTGGGCCAAGCCCACCTCCCCTTTCTCCTCTCTCTTCCACACAGCACGCGACACATAACCGCCCTCGGCCCACTGGGCCAGCCCGAGGAAGTCACACGCGCGCTCACCCCCCCTCTCTCTACCCTCTCTCACTGTCCAGTGGCCCCGTGGCCCACGTCGTGACCACGTCACTGCGACGCCCCCGTCTTCTTCCCCCGCGCGGTGATCACGCTCGCGTTAATGGACGGAAACAGCCGGCGTAAATTCTCGCGTTAAGCCCCTAAGTAACGCCTCCCTCCTTGTCCTCCTTAAACCCCACACCCTCCTCTCCGTTTGTCCCCAAGCCTCATCGTCAGAGCGCCACCATGTCGGGAGTATTCGAGCTCGGTATCTCGCGGCAACCGACGGCGAGATCGAGGTGTTCCGGCGAACTCCGGCCATCCCGGACTCCCTCTTCCCCCTTTCTATTTTTCTCACGCTTGCGAGTCGTTTTGACATGTATTTCGCCCCTTCTGTCCTGCAACTCGACGGCGCCGTCCACGGTTGAGCCTCACCGTCGCCCCCGAGCAACTTCGGTGAGCAATAGAGGACGGAGGAGACCACGCCGGGAAGCTCCACTTCGCCATCGACCTCGACTCCTCTCGTTGATCGTCTAGGTACGTCACCGTGCCCCCTAGCCTCGTGTAGACGCCGCGCCGTGCTCGAAGAGACACGCACTCTCGATTCCGGTAGGATTCCGGCGGGCAGCGCTGCTCGGATGCTCGTGTTGTTTCTGAGCCGTTAGATCTAATCCTAAGGCTAGGATTAGTTAACTTATCAAACTGTTAAGTTTTAATCCTGGCCGCCCATCTCCCTTTAAATCCTGCGGCCCGCGTCAGTCAATCCGCGCGAAAGGGTACAGACCAATCAGAGGGCTCCATTTCATATCCCTCGGATCGGTCATTTTCTTTTCAAAACAGAAATAAACAGATTTAAAACCCAAACTTGTAAATTCAAAAACTTTCGTTCTGTAATTCTAAATTCAATAATTTTGTACTTTTTGAAATCGGCAAGATGAGTAGAACACATTGGATATATAGAATTTTATTTTTGACACGTGCACAAACTTGTTATTCACATATCCATATTTTGCACTATTTTGCTCATAACTTTAATTCTATAATTCCTTTTTGAGCAAATCCAAGTGCTATAGTTTTGTTAAGATGAAATATGTACAGAGAGTAGAAAATAACAACATTTAGACCACTTTAGCATCATAATTCTTGTTTTTGGTTAATAGATCGATATAAGAACACTAAAAATGTTATAATTATATTTTAGTATCTATTTCGTTTTCCTAAGTTTTTAAACATGTTAGGAAACCAGAGAACAACATTATGTTCTTCATCCATAACATCTGTGGGGTTTACGCATATTTCATCATTGCATATCATGCATACATGTTTATGTAATGATTCCCTTTATTGTTTTTTATGTGTTGTTATTTTGTTTGTCTAGATTGTGAGGAGGGGCAATTCTACAATTGTGGTTGCTGTTCCTACTCATCCTACTGCCAAGGCAAGTGACACTCCATACTCTACCTATATTTTTAATAAGAGTTAGTGGATTTTAGTAGTGTGCATGATAGGATCCTTTATAAAGTGTTATGCTATGTTATTACCCTAGTAGTGTGTAGTCACCCCTTTTGAACCTAATTATTTTGAAAACTCAAGTTAGTTATGCTTAGCCATGCTTGTATACTGGTTTTTTACCAAGTTGTGGATGAAAAATTTAATATAACCTCAATGAACCACCTGGGTGGAATGGTAGTGCGGGGCTGGTGATAGTTGAGTGTCTCCTCGAGGGGAGTTCACTTGAAGGAATGCCACCCAGGAACAAAGTGATTATGATGTTCCCCAAGTTTAGATTGCTTCCAGTGCAACCTTTAGTCATATGGGCTCTGTCTTGATCAACGAAGTTGTGAGGGTTGAGCATGGGCTTGACAAGCAGATGTAGCATAATTATAGGTGGAACGGGTCTTTCCATTAGGTTGAATTCTTGCTCCTGAAAGATCTCGTCTCAATCTTCTCCTTTCCTTAATGCACTGAGAGTGTATAGGATGTTTGGGCTGATTTGTGTCTGAAGGTGAAAGTGCACAAACTCTACAGTGTCAACAAACTAAGATCTTAGATGTGTCCCCCGTTATGGACAACATCGAGCAACTGGACAAGGATGGACGGAAGAATCACATCACCATTTTCAATACGTAAAATTTGACTAAGTGAACATTGTTGTGGTGCTTGGATTTTATTCCAATGTTGCCACTCCTTTGATAACAAAATGACTTTACAAAAGTGTTAGGAGAAAATTGGCTTTTTGCAAATAGCCTTAAGATCCACCTAGCTAAAGTAATCATGTAGTATTAGACTTGCCATTCTATATCCACCATAGGTGTCATTTGCCAGTACATCAAATTGTACTGATCTCCTTCGGGGGCTGCATATTCCAACGTGCAGGAGATTCTGATGAGGAATGAGGATGTTTCTGGACGCGAGTCTACACCCAACATGTGTGCCTGTGGCGCATGTTTGAAGATGGAGGCTCATTTCTACTTTACTTCTTTTGATTGAACTATGAGTTTTAGCTAGCCTATAAGGCTATGCACCTTGTAATAAGTTATATTTGGCTACTCTGGATTCAGCTGTAATAATTTTGACTCTTATGCAATTATACCTTTAAGTTTGTATTGTGGTGCTAGCTTTGATCCAGGGACTAGCACATAACACAGGTATTCCACCTTTGTTAAAAGGTGGGATGCTACAAAATGGTATCAGAGCCAAGTTTTGCATGTAGGTTCGATCCCTTAGGTTTGGAAGCCACTTTGATACTGTTATTATCTCCTTAGAGCATTTTGGGTCTGATACGTCGAAAACGTATTTCCTTTTCCGAACACTTTTCTTATTGTTTTTCTCTAAACTTCTGTGTTTTGAATACAACTAACACGGACTAATGTTGTTTTTGGCAGAATTACCTTGGTGTTTTGTTTTTGTGCAGAAAAATCAACTTTCGGGAAATTGCCCAAAAAGACCCCATTGGTGTTTTCACACCGGAAGACCCCGGGAGCCAGAAGGGGGCCTGGAGAAAAGCCAAAGGGTGGCCACACCACCCCCTGCCCCCCCTAGGCCGCACCAGCCTATGGTGTGGGCCATCTAGATCCCCTCTCGGACTCCCCTTTCGACTACAAATAGCCTTCAACCCTAAAACCCGAGGGGGTTCGTCATATTCCACAGAAACACAACAGAGCGCCGCCGCCATCCCGATCCTCGATTCGGGGATCAGAAACTTCGTTCTCGCACCCTGCCGGGATGGGGAATTGGAGGAGATCATCGCTATCGTCATCACCAACGCCTCTCCATCGACCATCCATGTTTCCCCCATCCATGTGTGAGTAATTCCCCCGCTGTAGGCTGAAGGGGATGGTAGGGATTGGATGAGTTCATTCATGTAATAATGTCGTGATTGTTAGAGCTTAGTGCCTAGTATCTTCTATTAGTGTTATTAACATTGTTGCAACTTGTTATGCTTAATGCTTGCCACTTTGGGCCCGAGTGCCATGATCTCAGATCTGAACATGTTATTGAATCACGATGATAATTATTGTTTCTTGATCATACCTGCAAGTTGTTTACACATATTTTTGTCCGGAACCCGAGGCTCTAAAGTGAAAGAAATTGGGACAACCAGAGGGGATGGCTGTGATGTGAGGATCACATGTGTTCACGGAGTGTTAATGCTTTGCTCCGGTGTTCTATTAAAAGGAACACCTTAATTACCAGTAGTTCCCTTGAGGCCCCGCTGAAAACGGGATGGTAGGACAAAAGATGTTGTGCAAGTTCTCATTGCAAGCACATACGACTATTTACGGAACACATGCATATGGTTACTTAGTACTTGGATGTTTTATCTTATTTATCTGCAATGCCCATAACTTGATCATTATATGAACTATCTTATCCATGCAACGCCCGTTCATCTATCCCTATGCCTACATTATTTAATCCCGCTGCTTACTGCAAACACTATTGCTGCTGTTTTCATACCAGTGTTGTTATTATTTCACTACTACTGCTACTATAAAACTGTTACTACTGATAAACCACTGCGAACTATTCCACTTTCAGGTGCAGGTGAATTGACAACTCACTTGTTAAGGCTCACAAATATTCTTTGGCTCCCCTTGTGTCGAATAAATAAATTTAGGTTTTACTTCCCTCGAAGACTGTTGTGATCCCCTATACTTGTGGGTCATCAAGACTATTTTCTGCCGCCGTTGCCGGGGAGCATAGCTTTATTTGCGAGCTCACCGAAGAGTACTATTATCTACTGCCAATCATTCATCATGGGTAAGACTCGTGATGGAAGAGTTCCTATATATCATCCACTACTAGAAGAGGTACAATTCTGAAACACCTCTGTTGCTCTTGATTCACCGTCTGTTATGAGTAAGCTGCTTACACCACCACATACACATGATCCACATGCTACTTATGCTGAATCTGAAAATACTTTTGATACTTTTGATGATGCTTCTACTGTGCTTGACGAGAGTGGTTCTCTTGGTCCTTTCTTAGATGCTACTATCGCTAAAGCTAAAAATATTGCAAACACTGAAACTCCTAATAAAAATCATGTTACTCCTGCTTTTACACTTGAGTTTAGAGAAAATCCTAGTGATGATTTTGATGATTCCTACATTGAACTTAGTGATGATCTTATTGATGAAATACAAGCTATGAAGGATAAAGATGATGTTATACGTCTTATTGAAAGTCGTGCTGTTAAATATAAATTGTCTCCTAATGCTAAGTTTGCCACTTCTCCTATTAATATTAGGGATAAGGATTATGATTTATCTCTTGATTTATCTTATATATCCATTTTTGAGAAAGAACCTTTTTGTGGTACTGAAAATGGAAGTGCTATGAAACATATGAATGAGCTCTCCTCTTTGAGTAGTTTATTCTCTGATCATCTTAAGAAACGTAGCTACTTTGTTACTAAAATGTTCCCTTTCTCATTAAAAGATGAAGCTAAAACTTGGTTTAATAATTTATCTCCAGGATCTATTGATAGTCCTATTGGTTTGGTTAATGCTTTCTTTCAAAAATATTTTCCTGCTAATGCTCAACATGCTGCTTTACAAAATATATTTAATTTCAAGCAATTGGAAGAAGAGAAATTGCTTGTATCTTGGGCAAGGTCCTGTTCTTTAGTTAGGGATACACCTGGGCATAAGCTAGAAGATAATAAACTTCTTGATATATTCTATAATGGACTAACTGTTGAATCTAGGACATACCTGGATAGTTGTGCTGGTTGTTTTTTCAGGCAAAAAATAAGCCAAAATCATGATGTTTGGACTATGGTTGAGCCTGAGCCGGCCCCTACTCCAGTACCTACTCCAACACCAACACCCAAGAAGAGGGGAATGATTGAATTAAATGATCAAGTGATGAGAGAAGCCACGAAATCTCTTAAAGAGAGGGGTATTAAATCTGAAGATGTGAAGAATCTTCCACCTATAGAAGAATTATGTAAGCCAATCCCTCACTCACCACCCATTGAGGTACACTCTCTCCAATATTTTGATAGTAGAGATATTCCCTATAGTAAACCTCCTAATCAATGTTTAGATAAATTTTATAATTATGTTATTAAGCAAGATAATTTTAATATGAGAGTGCAAAATCACCTAATGGAAAACTCTAGAGCTATTGATGATTTGCATGGTATTATAGAAAGAACCTCTAATGATGTTAAAATGCTTGTTAAACATTTTCAAATGGTTCAAACTCAAATTGATCAACTTGCTAAAGTGCAAAACGATTTGCTAGTTAATGCTTCTAAAGAAAAACATGCTTATGAAATAAGAACTAGAAGTGGTATTGCTACACAAGATCCCTTATATTCCGAGGGACATCCTAGAAGAATTGAACAAGATTTTGAGCAAACTAATAATGATGTTATTCATACTAAGAAGAAAAAGAAGAAGAAACATAAAAGTGTTGTAGAATCCTCTGAACTTGCTAAAGATCCTAATAGTATATCTATCTCTGATGCTGAAACTGAAAGTGGTAATGAAAAGAATGATGCTTTCGATAAAGAAAAAATTGAAAAGGAACCTGAAAATCAAACTAAAAATACAAAGTACACTAAGGAAGATTTTATTGCTAATAAACATGGTAATGAGAGAGAACCTTGGGCACAAAAACCAATGCCTTATCCTAATAAGAAACACAAATCAAAAGAAGAAGAACACTATAACAAGTTTTGTGAATGGATGAAACCTGTGTTCTTGCAAATTCCTTTAACTGATGCTATTAAATTTCCTCCTTATGCAAAATATATGAAAGATATTTTCTCTAACAAAAGGAAGATTCCTAATGAGGAAATTTCCACTATGCTTGCTAATTACTCTTTTAATGGCAAGGTTCCTAAGAAGCTTGGAGATCCTGGTATACCAACTATTCCCTGTTCTATTAAAAATAATTATGTTAGAACTACTTTGTGTGATTTAGGAGCTAGAGCTAATGTCATGCCTTTTACTCTCTATAAAAGACTCCTCCTAGAAAAGTTGATACGAACTGAGATATCTTTCCAAATGGCTGATAAATCTACTGCTATTCCTGTGGGTATATGTGAGGATGTTCCTCTTCAAGTTGCTAAGAATTGTCTGATGTTAACTGACTTTGTTGCGTTGGAAATGCCTGAAGATGATAATATGTATATTATTCTTGGAAGACCTACTCTTAATACTGTAGGGGATGTTATTGATTGCAATCAAGGAAAAGTTACTTTTAATGTTAATGATAAAGAGCACACTGTTTATTTTCCCAAGAGGATTGATAAAAATATGGTCTAAATTCAATTGAAAATATTTAGACCTTCAAGATTGGAGAATTTTATTGTCCTATTCTAGTACCACCAAAGGAATATGAAATTATTATGATTGGGACTATGCCTATAAAGGTTGAGGTAACATAATTATTTAGTGAGAAACAAAGTTTTATTTCGTATAAAATTATTTTGGTGGCAAGACTTGATCACCCTTGTTAACAAAATGATTTTGAATGAAGAGGACAATGTTTTCACTATGTTTTCTGAGGTTATGCATGTTTTCACCACTACCACCTTTGTTTTCTTTGGATATTCTTCCATTAGAGTGTCATAGAACTTCTGTAGTGCTGGTTTTGGTTTTGTTTTCCACCTTTTCACTTTCGTTTTCCTAGTTTTTATTAATTATTAAAATTTTGGAAATACCTCAAAAATAAAGTTTCTCGAAAAATTCCACAAAAAATATAATAACTTTTTACATTAAAAATGAGGCAGAAAGCCACCTGGGAGGCCCCAGGGGGACCCACCAGTCAGGCACACCATAGGGTGGTGCGGCCAGCCCCCTGGTGGCGCCAGCACATGGTGTGGGGTCCCCCTGGTCCTCCACTTACTCTCTCCACTGCCAAGGTCTTCTCTCTCACCCCCAAACTAAAAACATTTCCTGGAACCCATGTTCTTGTTGTTCTTCCTCTGGATTTTTTATGTCCTTCTTCAGCCCATCATTTGTGTTGATATTTGGTGTGTTTGATATCCGGTATGTGACTCCTCCGATGATCCAAGTAGGATTTTGTTTAGTGAAGTATTTCTCGAGTATTTTGGTACTGTAGGTGACAGCTTATGTGAGTTTGCATGCTTGATTTGAGTAGAATAATGTATTTTTCATGTATGTTTAGCTCTCATATAAGTCCCTATAGTAGTCTCCACCTTATAGTTGCTTAAATTAATTTTTGTGATGGTTGTTGAAAAATTTCAGAGATGGAGCACAATGCTTATCAACTAAACCAGCAGGAGTTGGAGTTGCATGAGCTCATGCTCGTGCACCGCGAAGAGAGGGTGTTTCCATCGATTTATCTGTGTCGGGAATTTATGCAGGTTACAGGAATTCTGCAGGATTTCAACATCCTTGTGCAGAATGCAAGCTTGAACCGTTTCATTGAGGATGAACCCATCCAATATATGAAACTAACTATATCTGTGGTGCATGATTTTTGTTTCAAGTGGTACTCAACTAACCCAATGGTCCACTATAAAATTTATAATAAAGCTGTGAGTCTGCCTTTTAGTGTTTTTTGTGCAACTATTAAAGTACCCGAGTGGGGCTCTTGTGAGAAAAGAAGTGGGAAGCCTAAACCACTGTTGGATTTATATGGGGAGATTTGCCAAGGCAGAAGCTTCACAGTGGAGAGTGGTAAAACTCGAGAAATCCAACTCCCTAGCATTCGATACTTTGCCTACTTTATTTCTAAATGTGTGTTAGCTAGAAAAACTGCTAGCAAGCTATCTGTCTATGATTTGGCGTTTATTGCAGCTGCCTTGAGACATGATAGGTATTATAACTTTGGCGCTTTGATTGCTTACCGTCTCTCACATAACCGTGAGAAGGGCAGAGTTTGTGGAGGTCTTATTGCCTCTCGCTTGCTAGCTTTGCATGGTTTGGAGCCACACCATCTAGACGTGCAGTTTCCTATAGAGAGGCTTAATCTTGTTTCCATGGTTCAACATAAGTTCCTTTCAACACATGCTCATTTCCACAACTTATCTTTTGAAATAACTTTCTCCAAACAATCTAGGTGGAGATTTACTAAAACCGTTAGGGAAGTACTTTTGCCTACACCCCCTTTGTTTGATCTTAATGGCAGGCAACGATGGGAGCTTTCTGAGAGCGAGCTGGACACATACCTTGAGCATCACCCCCGGCAAGGGGAAGACGCCGGATAGGGGGACGATGGTGATTTCGTCCAGCCTTATGACGCCACGGGGATTCCATATCAGCACCCCGGCTATGACTATGCGCCCACTGCATCATCTTCCTCTTATGCGCCCGAGCACGACCACGCGAGGGATATACCTGAGCATGGGCAGCCCGGACCGGGCAGTCCGAAAATCCCGGGCCGGGCTGAGCCCGACAACACCATCGGGCCGGGCTCGGGCCTGGGAATCTAAGCCCGACGGTCGGGCCGGGCCGGGCCCGACAGAAACACATTTTTTGGTCGCAGGCGGACCGGGCCGAGCGGGCTTGGACGCGCTTTCTCGGGCTCGGGCCCGATTTCTGCAG
Source organism: Alopecurus myosuroides (assembly GCA_028641055.1). Classification (NCBI taxonomy): domain Eukaryota; kingdom Viridiplantae; phylum Streptophyta; class Magnoliopsida; order Poales; family Poaceae; genus Alopecurus; species Alopecurus myosuroides. The sequence continues at coordinate 140,760,525 of CM054059.1, forward strand.
CCCGACAGTCGGGTCGGAACGGGCTCGGGCCTGAGTTTGCCCGCTAATTTTTTTAGGCCCGGCCCGAACTTTGGCCAGGTATAGCGAGCGATGATCCACCAAAGTGGGGATACTTAACGCGCCACGATTGATCTCCAATTAGGCCAAAAGCCTAAGCTTGGGGGGGGAGGTATACCGACATCACCACTCATTTATATATCATGTTCTGTCGGTTCTTTGTATATCCATGTTCTCTTTTCTTTCGCTTCTTTTTGCTTCTTTTAATTGTTTTCGTTTCTTTCGCTTGTTTTTGTTTCTTTCTCTTCTTTTGTTTTATTGTTTTGTTTTCGCTTTCCAAAACACAAAAACACCAAAAATATTTCTGTTGTTTCTATCTATTTATTTCTTTAGTTGGTTTGCTTTATCTTTTAGTTGTAGTTTAATATTCAAAAACCCAAAAAATATTTTCTCTCGTTTGTTGCTTGCTTTCTTTTATTCTTGTTTCATTTCAAAAACCCCAAAAGATTTTTGCTTTGTTTGCTTGCTCTCTTTTTGTTCGTGCTTTAATTGAAAAACCCAAAAATATTTGTTGGTCTTCTTTGGTTTTATAAAGTTTGTTGAAGAGATCAACAATCGTCCGTGATACCATTGGAGCTTGGTTTTCATTATATATTTTATTCAAGCTGAAGGGGTCGTTGCATAGAAAACAAAAAAATTCCTACGCGAGAGACACCCGAAAGGCCAAGATCTAATCTAGGAGACGAAGTGCAACGGGCAACGAGAGGGTTAAGGATAACACATACCCTCGAAGACACAAAGAGTTACGAAATCAAATCTCGTTGTTGGCGTAGTCGTACTCACACCGATCCCGATAGCAAGAAGATGTTCACCGCAATCCGGCGGTGCCTCCGTGATCGATCACACGTACGGTTGATGACGACCTCCGTTCCCTCGATCCAGGGGTCCGCGGAAGTAGAGGATCCCTCGGAACTCTAGCAGCACGACGGCGTGGTGGTGGTGAAGAATCCCACGGCGAGGGCTTCGCCAAGCCGGATACTATGGGATGGAGCGGCGGGTGGAGAGGAAATGAGGTAGTCAAGTGTGTGTGAGAAGAGGATCTCTCACCCTCCTTTTATAGGGGAGGGGAAGGCAGCCCAAGAGGGGGTGCGGCCAGCCATGGTGGTGCCCCCACCTCTTCCCTCTTCATGTGAGTGGAAGCCCCACTCACATCCACTCATTTTCCCTTAAAACTCCACTTAGAAAGTCCAAGAATTTTCTTTAATAAATAAATAAAACATTTTTATTTCTTTATTTCAGCATTTGTTGATTCTATTAACAAACTTTTGCATATAGCACCTCGAATCATTTGTTAATTCTATTAACAACCATTCGATGAAAAACCCCTTGAACTATTTCAATTTTCCCCGAAACAATTTTGGTGTTACCCAAGATATTCTTCGATATTCCGTATCCTCTCAAACGCGTCATCAAACCTAAAGTGTCTCACCCTACGGTTCGTGAATAAGATAGACATGATCGAGACTCCTCTCCGATCAATAATCAACAACGGGATCTGGATATCCGTGATGACTCCTATATATTCAACGATGACTCTCGTGATCGTGTGAACCAACAACGTTGTGAACTATTCCCTTTGTCTCACGATATTTTACTTGTCCGAGATTCGATCATTGGTATCAACCATACCTTGTTCAATCTTTTTACCGACAAGTACTCTTTTCTCGTTCCCATGATATAACATCCTTGTGATCATATCACGTGCTTGCAAGCGGTGTTGATGTGATATCACCGAGAGGGCCCAGAGTATATCTCTCCGTCATTTTGGATGGACAAATCCCACTCTTGATCCATGATCCTAAACTAATACTTTCCGAATACCTAACGTCACCTTTATAGTCACCCTGTTACGGTGTGACGTTTGATGACATCAAAGCACCCTTCCGGTATCAGTGATTGACATGATCATGGTCTAAGGAATAAGTTACTTCGTATGTTTGATATAACAATATAAACTTAATGACTTGTTGATATATTCACTATGGGTATATGTTCATCATATCATTCTTGTAATGATATGACCCCGTTATTAACAACATCCAATGTTCATGATCAGGAAACCTTGATCATCTGTTAATCAACGAGCTAGTTAAAAAAGAGGCTTTACTAGGAACCATTGTTTGTTTATTAAACACACATGTATCAACGTTTCCGGTTAATACAATTCTAGCATGAGAAATAAACATTCATCATAAACAAGGAATAAGATAATAACCATTTTATTATTGCCTCTCGGGCTTATTCCCTTCAGTCTCCCACTTGCACTAGAGTCAATAATCCAGTCTGTAAGCACTTAACACATATGGCGTTCCAGTGTTATTACCATGCTTTGCATGTGGTAAACATCATAAAAAAGATCTGAACTGTTCAGGTCCTATTGTATTTGCATGTTCTTTGCGTCTACACGCATCACTCATTCTCTAATGAGATGGCTTTTTATATATATGGTCAATCGGTGAAACCTTAATTCCTCAGCTTAAACCGATGTCACTAACATTGTGAAAATGTATTCATAGTGTTAGCATTCTTGGAAATTCACCAAGTTCTGGTGATACCTTAAATTCCTCAGCTTAAACTAATGTTACTAACATTGTGAAAATGTAGCTTCATAGTGTCAGCATTCTTGGAAATTCACCAATTTCAATAAAGAACTCCTTGACACAAAATACGCTTATTATCAGTTGTCAACACAAAGATATACTTTAGACTTTGTTGTAGTATGTGTCACAATATTTTAATTTTTAAACTCTTTCAAATCCAGCATGGAACTTTCTTCCAGCCTATTGTGCTACCCTTCATCACATATTTTAATCGAGATAAAATTACTTGAATAAATGACAAGACTATTAGTGTAACATATTACAACTAATATTCTGTCATTACTACATAGGAAAACATATCCTTAGCATTTCTAAAATGACATAAGGATCTCTCCCACTGTTGTCTAATCATCATATGAATTATCCCGCTATAACATAAGACTCATCTGGTTGTGTACATAGCATGGAAACATGACTTAGAAATCTCAATTTCAATGATGCTCATCATGTGTCAAAACACTTGAATCTTGCTCAATTATTTTCCATGTGACAAGAACTCTTTCTTGTGATTTCGATATTGACTTACTTCAATAGTTCATCTACTCCCTCCGATCCTAAAAAAGTGTCGCCACAAATGAACTAATCCTATACAACTCATAGGTATAACTTCCGACACTTTCTTAGGATCTGTCGTGGTGGTGTCACGGCAGATGCCATAGGATGGCTAAAGATGTGGTACGAAGGACGCTGGAGGCGCTCGGGGAGGGATCACGCGACGAGTAGACGCGTGAGGTGAAGATCAAACACTGCAAACAACACGATCTACCCAGGTTCAGGGCCCTCGTGAGGAGGTAAAACCCCTACTCCTGCCTTTCTTTACGTATTCTAGTGTCTCACCGAGTAGCCACAGTACAAATGTTCTTGCTACCGAGTAGCCACTCTTCTCTCTCCGGGTAGGATTAGGTCAAGAATCTCTACGTGAGTTCTAGTAATGCTCTGTGGTGTGCGTCGTACCTCGCGCAGGAGGCGGCTGGGCACCTTATATACCCGGTGCCCTGCCGGATACAGCCAAATACAACAAGTGTCGACATTGTGTGCACACCATCCTTCTTCCGAGTTCCCGCTGACAGCTTTGGCTTCTAAGCTTGTCCTGATGCAGAAAGTCGTTGGGCAAAACCAAGTAACCAGTCTGTTATCACTGTGCGAACACAGAGTGGGTCCCCCCTATCCTGCGACGCCCTGCTGACACACTGTCGCTGTCAGGCACGCCGTCCCCAGATGAACAGTGCTGTGAACAGTGCCAAGTACGGACCCGGGATACGCGGGATCCTGTGTCAGAACGGCTCCTTTGACTTCTGGCCCGAGTAGGTTCCCGCCAGTTTTACTCGGGCCCACTCTTCTACTCGAACAGATATAACCTGCTTGATATCTCCTTCTGGTCATCTTTTCGTAAGACCGAGTAGCAGTCGACCGGGTAGCAAGTACCGGGTAGGCGGCTACTCGACCAAACTTCTCTTCTGATTGTTGCCTTTACCACTTGCCTTTACCCTACTCGGGGGTAACCCCTCGATAGCAGTCCCCGAAGCTGGTAGAGCCCTGCGAACTCGTTCACTGGGCCCTGCCAGTTTAAAACCAAGCTTGGCAACCTTGCCCTTGAATCTCAATATGCCGAGTAAAACCTCCGAGTAGCACTTTGAAGAGTACCTTGAGTTTCCTCTCTTCCGAATAGAGCTAGCCTCCTTCTCTGTAACCGAGTAAAAAGACTTAGGGAATTTCTTCAATCGAATCTCTGCAGCGCAGAGCACAATCCGGATTTCCGTGCTGCAACTGGGCACGTGTCACGCATCCAGGACCGCGACGCCTCGCTGCCCAGGACCTGACAGGCCACGCGCCCAGTTTTCACGGAGCGGGCCCACGACCTCGTAATGTCCCATCATGCGCAGTAATCGCCCATGATCTCGTCGTGGGATCTAATGCGGCCGTTACGCGCGCGTTCCGCGCTGTGTGCGTTTCCAACCGGCCACAGACCCCACGCCGCACAATTTATTGCCACGATCGATCCCACTACTCCAATTCGTAACGGTAATCCGTGGTGCGGTATAAATACCCCCACGGTAACTTCCTCTTCTCCTTCTGCTTCATTTTCCCCTTCTGTCTCCTTGATCCTCCGCCGTCTCAGAGCTCTCCGCCGCCGCGCAACTCTTTGCGCCGCCGCGGGCTCGTCCACTTCACCAGTTCCTTCCAATCCTTTCCTAACTTCCTGCTTGCCGCCATGGCTCGCGGTGACAGTGCTCGCGCCGGCTGGGCGGGCTCCGACGTCACCGCGGAGGACTGCCAGTGGCTCGTGAACACCCGGAGGGTTCCTCCCGGTGTTCGCTGCCGGCCTTCTAACGGCGAGATCGTTCCGGCTCCAGAGGACGGGGAGCACGTCGTCTTCCTCGCGCACTTCGCGCGAGGATTCGGCCTTCCCGCATCCAATTTCCTCCGTTCCTTCCTGGACCATTACGGTCTCCAGATGCACCATCTTCCTCCCAACGCGGTTGTCTTCCTCTCCTACCATGCTGTGGTGTGCGAAGCTTTCCTCGGTGTTCGCCCCACGACGGAGTCGTGGTCGAAGTACTTCTTCTTCCGCCAACAGAGCCAGGGCAAGAAGGATGGCGCGGACACTAGCAGTCGGGTAACCGAGACCGGCAGCGCCATGATGGTGCAGCGCCCGGGCACCAATCATCCTCGCATCAAGGGCCTGGATTCTGTCCGCAAATGGCAGAAGTCCTTCCTGTATGTGAAGAACATCCCCGCCACGAAGGAGGCCAAGATCGAGGACCGCATCAATCTGCCCCCTTGGAGCAACCGAGTTCCTACCGGGCAGAATTGGAAGAGCAAGCCGTCGAACAGCAGGAACTTGATGCAGATGGAGGAGCGGCTCGCCCATCTGATCGGAGAAGGGCTCAAGAGCGACGATCCAGTCGCCTGCTGGATTCGCAACCGCGTGCTGCCTCTGCAATGCCGCTCCCACCCCATGTGCTACATGGGCGGCCCTCGCGACTGTACTCGGACGACTACTTTCGAGCTCAGCAACGCGGATGTCGCCGCCTATGCTCGGTCCATCCTGACCACCGGCCTTCGCGACAACTGGCAGTATGGCTTCATCCCCTACAGCCGCACAAAGCCGATTCCACGGGTACGTTCTTCTTAATCTTCTTCTCGTATATGCAATCCGAGTAGATAGTTTCCTCTCCTTGCTGCGACTAGCATTCGCATTCTGCGCCGAGTAGGGAGTTCAGCGGAACTGCTCAGGCTTAGTGTGCTTGTTGTTTGCACGCCTTGTCGGGTAGCACACTTAGCCGAATCGCTTAGGCTTAATGTGCTTGGTGTTTGCACGCCTAGTCGGGTAGGATACTTAGGAGAAACACTTAGGCTTAATGTGCTTGATGTTTGCACGCCTTGCCGATTAGGACACTCAGCCAAATCGCTTAGGCTTAGTGTGCTTGGTGTTTGCACGCCTAGTCGGGTAGAGTGCCTTCATGCTACTCGGCTAACTTGCGATGTTTCTCTATTCTTCAGGTCCTTGATCGCCAGCTCGCTGAGAGCAGTGAGCGCTTCGAGGGCAACTGGTCAGATGACCGAGAGGAAGACGATGAGGTCTCCTTCGAGACCGCGGATAAGCTTGATCCTCCTGAAGCCGCCCAGACGAGTAAGCATCGCGTGGACGCGTCTCTTCGTGACTGGTCCGAGGACGAAGATGAAGGTAACTGATTTTATCCCGTCTGATCGCGAGCAGCACAAACTAATTGCTTCCTGCTTCTGAATTGCTTTTCTTCCTTTCAATTTCTCAGATGGTGCTGATGCTGAGGATGACGGCGAGGATGAAGATGAGGACGAGGCAGCCCTGGTCGTCGATCCTCTTGCAGTTGTTGCTCCTGTTACCCGCAAGCGCGCTGGTAGCGGCGCCCAAGAGCCCCCCGCCAAGAAGAAGAAGCCGACCGAGAAGACGACCAAGCAGGTCGTGAAGAGGAAACGACCAGTGATCCCTACCCGCAAGGGGTAAGTTCCTTCTCAATTGATTCCCAATCCTTTTACTTCGCTGTTTTCTCTCAGTTTCCTCTGCCCTCTTCTTATTTCTGAATGCAATTTTCTCTTCAGAGCCCCCTTGGATGCGGATGCCGCTCGTGCGCCCACGAAGACCAAGAAGAAAACCGATATTGACGTTGATAAGCTCATCAACCTTGACGGCGATGAGAATGAAGCCGCCATAGCCCACGAAGAGGACTCCGACGCCCAGAATGTCGAGTCAGAGCAGCAGTCACACGCCGAGCAGGAGGCGCAGGACGCTGCCCGTCAAGAGATGCCACCTTCTCCTCCGGCCACCACGGCCGAGGAGAACCTGGAACGAGACACCGAGATGCACGACGACGCCGCCCTTGAGCGGCGGGAAGAAGAAGAAGAGCAGCCAGCAACAGGGGCTGCTGAACAAGAAGACCCCGCAGCCCAGCCGCGGGTAGAAGAACCAGATGCCTCACAGCCAGATCCCGCTGCCGAGCAGCGGGTAGAGACCGTTGACGAAACAGAGCAGTACCCACTGAGCGATGCGCAACCCGACACCGCGCAGGGTACTTCCTCCAGTGCACCTGACTCCTCCTTGGTGCAGAAAGCCAAGGCCGCAGCCAGCTCTCCGGCCAAACCGGTTACGAGGAAGAGCGCCCAGGAAGCTGCCGAGAAGAAGGCCGCCGAGGAGAAGGCCAAGAAGGCCACCGAGAAGAAAACCACCGAGAAGAAGACCACCGAGAAGCCAACTGTCCAGAAGGAGATTTCGAAGAAGCGAGCTACCGAGAAGTCAGCAGACCCGGCAGAAGGCGCTGTTCGCAGGAACCCGGCGCGTGGCGCCGGTCAGGATGCAGCCGTGATGCCGCCGCCAGCACCAACCGCCAAGTCCACTCAGCTGGCTATCCGCGAGCCTGGCGCGGCTGCTGACGCATCCGGTGTCGTAGATCCTCCCAGCTTCCCACCTTACATGGTGAAGGTCAGCCAGCAGCACCAGGTTGGGTTAACCCCCGCGGAGAGGAAGCTTGCTCTTCGGAAAGGGAAGAAAACCGTGGCAGTGGACTCCAGACCCCCGACCCCAAATCAGGACAAATCCCTCTCCATCTCTTCGCGCGAGGTTCAGGACCAGGCGGTGACATCTCAGGGCCTTGAGCAAGTGCTCGATTTGGTTGGCTTCATCGATGCCAAGTGGGACAGCAAGGTGCTGGGCAACTCGAACTGGGACGGCACGGATTTGGGCGACTTGGACCATATGCGTGTCGATTGGAACAAGGCGGACTTGGGTTACAAACCCATGACCATCTCATCCAACTCCGCCACGCTTGCTGCCAAGATGTTCGTCCACCGCAAGAATGCAGAGGACCTCGAGCAATCTTACGCGGTAAGCTTCTACCCATCCTCCCCGAGTTGCATTTCACTTTTCTTCTACTCTTCTTCTTTTCCTTATCCATCACCCAGTCCCCGAGATTCTGGCCGAGTAGGCGGACACACTCCCGAGTTGCCGCCTTCTCGGGTTGAATCTTTATTACTTTGCCTGATTCTTCTTCCTTTTGCTTCTCAGAATAGCTTACTGAAGCGTACCGGCCTGCACCGTCAGCTACTCTGGAACCATGCCATTGCCAAGAGACGCATCGAGGCCCTGGAACGAGAACGCGCAGACGGCGAGGCAGCCGAGACGGATGTGATGAACAACACACTGAAACTTTCTGAAGTTGAAGGTACGCTTTTAGCTACGCGGTTCTTGCGTTTGGTGTTGACGCCCGCTTCTGCTTTTTGCGCTAACCACTTCTACTCTGCAGGGAAGTTAAAGGCCCTGGCGGATGAGCACTCAACCTGCCGTGCCTTTGTCGAGAGTGGCCAAGCCACGATTAAACGACTAGAAGGTACGTTGCCGTCTTCTCGGCTTGTCTTTGTGTTTATTTCTTCGCTACTCTGCTGACCGTGCTTTGCTCTTTTCAGAAGATCATAAGAAGTTTGCCGAGGAACATCAAGATTGCCTCAAACCTGCTGAGGTGCAGCAGCAGTTGTCCAGCCAGGCTGTCGAGCTGCAGAAAGAACATGCTACCGAGATGGAGAAGCTCCAAGTCCAGCTGCGCACTGCGCTCCAGGATGCTATCAACATTGCTGCCGAAAAGGATAGAATAATCGCCGAGAAGGCAAAGAGCGAAACAACAGCCAAGGCCAAGGTGAAAGCCCTCGAGCAGGAGTGCGAGGTGCTTAAGAAAAGCAATGCTGATCTCTTTGCTCAGCTGAACGGGCTCCGCCTGATTGAAGAGAGGCACCTAGCCAACGAGGAAACATGGAAGAACCAGCTGCAAGGGCTGCGCCATGACTTGAACAGTAAGTGCTCTCTTTTCTTTGCTTCACTGCTTCCTCTTGTTCATCTGCTACTCGTTTCGTATCTCTACTCTGTTATTGTTTATGATCTTCTCGATAGCTCTTGCAGGAGTCTTCCCCGACCTCGAGTCTTCTTGCGTGCCTGCCCTAGCAAAGGTCCGAGCAGCTCGCGCTGAGAAGGGCGAGCCTTTGGACACCAGAGCAGAAATCGAGGAGAGCATCCTGATTATGCAAGGGCAGTTCCCGCGGCTAGCGGGCGTGGGCACCGAGCTGGTGCGCGTCGCCTTCCAGATCCACAGCCTTTTCTGGCCTGATGACTCTGCGCCAACAACAATCTCCAGACTTGCCTTGAAGCTGCAGCGCGTGAAAGCCGAGCTGAAGAAGTGGCGCGCATCCGGAGCTCGGGCCGGCGCGGACATGATGCTTCTATTTATCACCAGCTGGTATGAAAACCTTAATCTGCAGATTGTCCGCGAGATGCGCCAGGACTCCAAGTGGGAGAAGAACCCCGACTGCGTGGCTATCCGCCAGCTGGTCGCTCACGAGGTCGCTCAATATGCTGATACTGCGACCTTCATCGACGGCCTCACCGAGCCCGACACCGAGGTGGACGAAGGCGAGGAGGAGGACGAAGACGAAGAGACGGACACAGAGGAGCTGGACCTGAGCTGCTTCGAGTCTCCTGGTGGCAAAGCCGGGAAGGGGAAGTGTCACGACCCAGAGATATACATTCTGTTATGTGCTCCTAGCCATGGACTCACAAGGGCTTCAGGGTTACCAGCCCCGGCCGCAACAAACAACGGCAGGCAGACCGGATTCATCGGCACGTAGTCCGGATCCCCAGTCTACTACTCCTTGTATCCATGCTAGTCATAACCAACTACGCATATCAAAGCGTCCACGAATCGAATGAAACTGAAGGAAACGGGACCAAAGCTATACAGAGATGCTATGTGTCCAGAAAGTGCAACAACAATCGAGGGTTACTGGGGTTACCTCGCCCCAGGCCGATCACATCGACAGGCGGGCTCGGACATGGATCATCGGCTCCACAACCCCTCGACTGCGACAACTATGCAGGCATAGCCAAAACTGTATAACAGTGAGCTCGAAACCGACAACCGATCAAAGCAGTACTCTAAACATGAAGCTTTATTAAGCAAGTAATACTAGAGTATAGCTTACAAGCAGAGGTCACACGACCCAACATTACATCAGACAACGGAAGGCAAATTATGTTGCTAATCAACAAGAACCAAAAAGGCCTAAGAGGCCGCAACATAAGGCGACGGCCCAGCCCATAGATTCCAGGCTGCTACCTGGGAACCCCAAACTACTCGTCGATGTCCACGTTGAATCACCACCGATGGAGTTCTTCTCCTGAACCAAAATTAAGCAAACCTGAGTACGGGAGGTACTCAACAAGACTTAATTAACCTATTATATATATGCTAACTTCAGAAAGGTTTTATGAAGGCTGTTTTGCGTAAAGCAATCTTTATTTTTGAAATCGAGGAAGAATAGCACGTCTCATAGAATGTTTTGAAAACAGATGAGAAACTTGCTTCTGTAATCATCATCTTTTGATTCCACCAACATCCTTTCCCGGCACCTCACATGCTACAAGGATCACCCCTCCCGGCATCTCCGGGGAGGCATCCTTCATTCATTGCCAACATCTTTTACGCCACTTTCAAGTTATCTATGACCTCGTGACTTTCACCAAGTCGTCCATAACCGTGGACACGGCTTTCCGAAAGATTTATCCCTGCAGGGTGGTACACTTTACCCACATGTACCCTCCGACTCTTAGCGCCACATGTACGCTCTTCCATGGAGCGCGGCAGAGGGTGGCTGGCTCCGACCTTTACCTTGCTCGACCCTATCCATGAGTCAACCCAAACAGGGCCACCCAGTCAACAGGGAGTTGGCCACCTCCTGACGGCACCTGTTCTGTGAGTCGGGAACAAGATCCGTGTACGTCCATCACTTGTCCCGGTCACGCCCTAGTTCTTCTCCAAATCGTTTTCGGACTCACACGCAGATGGAAATAGCAAACTACGTGACTCATGGATGTGGCCAAACAAGTTAGTTAGTCGAGCGAGGTTCATTGGCTCGCGCGTGTGGTTGCACGCTCAGTCTTGGTTTCCGCGGCGAGACCTTACTCCTAGGTTTGGCAAGTACAGGACAAAGAACCACTTCCCAAGCGGCCTCCCGTCCAAGCCTTAGTCAAGTTAACCACACAGTCCTCATCTCACCACGTCATCATATCATACTAGGTTATCGCAGCTCTGATTCATCAACCGGATGGAGCAGAGGTAAACAAACATGTATGATTAAGCGAAGCAGATATGAGGCTCTGGCGATGCGCACAAGCAATTCTATGGCAGCTAGGAGCAGTGGATCAGGATATTGAGGCAATGCATCGTATAGGTGAACTATGTCTACTAGCATCAAATAGTTTGGAATCGAATGCAAAGTACGAGAATCAAATGTTGTTCGAAAACATATATGAGCAGATAAGAGGTTATGCTTGCCTTGGTTATAAGAAAACCAGATAAAGATCTTCTGGAATAAGTGCTTGACTTGTCGGTTAAGATCAAGTATTCGCCATTGGATTGCTGGCCTTCTCTTCGGAGTCGCGTTCTACCGAGGGGGAAACAACACCGAAAGAGAAATAACAATCAATCATGGCATCGATGCAATGCACCACATGTATGCATGAGCAAGTTAATGCACTGAAATAAAGCCCTAGGCATGTTCAATGGGTTGCTAGGGTTTGGATGTTGGTTAAGCAATTTTACTGAAATTACCCCGAAAATAGACCCCGGAGGGGGTTTCGGGCGATTATAAAAGTGAGTACCATTTTAGTTGCTCAAATGAGGTTGAAAACATCACAAACATGTTGCATTTGTCATTTTGAGCATTTTGGTATATAACTTTTAATTTTCTAATTTTAGTGAATAAAAACTTATTTTTCTATTTTTAAATGATTAAACAACATTAAAATAATGCTCATTTTTAGACTTTCTCAAACATGTGTGAAAATGGTATTTTTGGAAAGAGTACATTTTTCTGATCAATTTGGTACCTCACTTTTATTTTTCTGAATTATATTTTTGGAGATATTAATTATCCAAAATCAATTACTTTTCTGTAATTTCCTGGAAAGAGACAAAAACAGATATGACGTCATCATGACGTCCAGGTGACGTCATCCATGGCGCAGTGGCTCTGCTGTGGAAGAAATTGGTCGATTCCTCGCGAATTCCCCGGATCGAAATACCCCACGAGGTGGAGGAGACCGAGGGGAACCGAACAGTGGGGGCGCCGGCCAGAAGTGTCGACGGGAGCTCGCCGGCGACGAGCTCCAGGGACAGACGGCGGCGGAGCTCGACGCGACAGTGAACCAGGAGGCGAGAGAGGGAGGGGAGGGCACCGGGGTGCTCGTATGGTTACCGTGAACGCGACGGCGTGGACGGTGGTGCAAGAAGAGGCGACAATCGGCGCCGGCGTGCAGAAAACATCGGCGGCCATGGCGGTGAACGCCGAGGAAATTGGGCCTTCCCCGGGCTTCCCTGCATCTCCGCGAGCTTGAGGAGGAAGAGGAGGTTGAGGTGGAGCTCCTGGAGGCTTCAATTCGTCCGGGGAAGCTGCGGGTCGCCGGCAATGTCGAATCTCGCCGGACCTACTGTTTCGGGTTGAAGGGAACAGAGGCAGAGAGAGGAGCTGAGGGACAGGGTGAGGCGAGTGAGGGCGAGAGGAGGTCACACGGCTTCGCCCTGGAGGCTACATCCACTCGCGGGGGTGCACACACCCAGGCAGGAGGTGGCGCGGCCGTGCTGGACACGCAGCTGATGCCTTCTGTCCTGAGGAAGAAGAAAGCAAAAAAAAAGAAAAGAAAAATTACGATAACCCCCTGGAAAACAGTGGAATTCCATTGAGGTCCTTTTCTATCTCAAAACAGCACAGAAACAACTGTTTGGGGGGCCTTTTTGAAAAGATAAAAATTTGGCAAAAATAGGATTTGGAAAGCTTATGAAATTTCCAACCTCACCATGTATTTCTTTGGTGAAATTGAAATACTTTTCAGAACAAGATTTTGAAACCCATTTTAAGTACTATTTGCTGGAAATTTTCTCAAACCATTTGAATTCAAGTTTTAAATTGGTTCAACATGATTTGAATTTTGTTTTCATGCATGTATGAGATGAACACAACACCACACACCTTTGTTAGCAAAATTGGGATGTTACAGGAAGGCAGCGGTCGTCGCGGGTAGCGATGAAGAGGACGAGAACGAGAAGATGTCGATTGACACCTCCGCGCTCGAGTTCGGCACCTCGTCAGGAGCTGCCCTCGACGACACCGTCAGCCTTCGCGCCCAAGCCACCGAGCCCGACGCCGAGCTAGCGAAGACCGTCCCCGACAACCTGGAAGCGGATGCGACCAAGGCCGGGGCCGAGGACGAAGCTGCAAAGACTGTTGACGCCAGCTCGGAGGCAGACGCGACCAAGGCCACTACTGAAGATGAGGCAGCTAAGGCTAGCACCGAGAACGCCGCCTCGACCTGAATCTGTCCTGCAGCTTATTTCTCAAACACTTATCAGATCCCCGGGATGCCGGGTGCAAATGTATCAGACTACTTATGCCGTTTGCTACTTATTCTTATTCACACTTGTTATTTTCAACTTAATCATTTTGTTCAGCCTTGGCTCGATGCCGGGTTGCGTTATCATGCGAGTCCCCGAGTTGCATTTCTTATTCACTCTCTCTTTTTGTCTCAGCTCTACCCGCAACTTGTTGCTTTTTTGGTATTCGAGTCACAAGAATCAAAGAGCAGAGCTGCAAATACTTAGCCGCTTAGAAACAATCATAGTAACGCAGCCCACCACTTAGCCGAAAAGATAAGACAAAGAATAGTAGTAAATGCACCCTACTCGGTTCCTGCACTCTTCCTTTCCTTAGTAATTTTTCTTGTGCTCATGGACCTTTTGCTTGTTCTCTTGCTTGCCATGAAGCCGGGTTTCGGACAGCAGCAAAGTCGAAGAGTTGGCATGTAGGTTTAAACACAATACTCAATGTACCTTTGAATTTTGAAGTAGAGCAACCGAATAGGCAGAAGGTAAAGCCGAGTAGAAACACTTAGAGCAATTTTGGACGAGGGCAGTCCTCGAGTTCAATTTCAGATTATGGAGTAGAATTGAGAGTACATACACATTTTTGCTCACGAATGAAAACGACGGAGTAGAGCTACATTCCAGGGACGCTTAGATTCCTCTCCAGCTTTATCTGCCCTGCTCGCCTGCGACGGGCGCACATCTACAAGGTAGTATGCATCGTTGTGCAGCGCTTTGCTCACAATGAAGGGCCCTTCCCATGGAGGAGACAACTTGTGCATCCCGGCTGTGCATTGCGCAAGCCTAAGGACCATGTCTCCTTCTCGGAAAACCCTTGGGTTCACCTTTCGGCTATGATAACGCCGCATGTTTTGCTGGTAGATAGCCGAACGTGACAGAGTAAGCTCTCTTGCTTCTTCGAGCAGGTCAACGTCGTCTTCTCGAGCTTCTCTCGCCTCTACCTCAGTGTAGAGGGTTACTCGGGGGGAGTCATGCTCTAGGTCTATTGGCAACACGGCCTCAGCCCCGTATACCAAGAAGAATGGTGTGTAGCCGGTTGACCGGTTAGGGGTAGTCCTTAGACTCCACAACACCGCTGGCAACTCGTCTAGCCAACACCCAGGTGTTTTCAGCAGTGGCTCAATCAGCCTTGGCTTTATGCTAGCTAGCACCATGCCATTTGCTCTTTCAACTTGCCCATTGGAGGCGGGATGCGCAACGGACGCAACATCTAGCCGGATATGCTTATCTCTGCAGAACCGCACCATTTCCCCCTCTGCGAAATTTGTGCCGTTGTCAGTGATGATGCTGTGCGGGTAGCCATATCTCAGGATCACATCCTTCAAGAATTTCACAGCTGTGGCCCCATCGCACTTCCGAATAGGCTTCACTTTGATCCACTTGGTGAACTTGCCCACCATGACCAAGATGTGTGTCATGTTGCCTTTAGCCGGCTTGAATGGGCCAACCATATCCAGACACCATACGGCAAACGGCCATGTGATAGGAATTGTCTTCAGCTCGGAAGCAGGCATGTGAATCTTACTCGCGAACATCTGGCAGCCGTTGCACCTCCTCACGATGTCTTCAGCTTGCTGCAGAGCTGTGAGCCAGTAGAAGCCATGCCGAAAAGCTTTCTTGACCAATGCCCGAGAAGAGGCGTGGTGCCCGCATTCTCCTTGGTGTATTTCTACCAGAATCTCTTCTCCTTCTTCTGGTTCCACGCAGCGTTGCAGCACGCCGGTGGCACTCCTCTTGTGCAGCACATCTCGGAATACAGTGTAGCCCTTGGATCTTCTCTGAATCTGTCTTGCGGCCACCTCATCTTCTGGCAGAGTACCGTCCCTTAGAAAGGATAATATGGGCATGGCCCAACTCGGTGTCTCCCGTGTGGGAAACACTGGTTCGTCCACTTCCATTGGGATAGGCACCTCTGGTTGCTCTTTAGGGTTGGGAGCACTTCTCTGGAGCCCTGATCGATTGGCGAGGACTTCCTCAATGAATGCGACAGTTCCCGGGTTAAGGACAACAGTCCCCGAGTATGGAGTGGCAGTCCCCGAGTAGGGAGTGGCAGTCCCCGAGTAGGGAGTGACAGTCCCCGAGTAGGGAGTGGCAGTCCCCGAGTAGGGAGTGGCAGTCCCCGAGTAGAGAGTGGCAGTCCCCGAGTAGAGGACGGCAGTCCCCGAGTCGGGAGCAGCAGTCCCCGGGTTTCCTGTAGCATTCTCCCAGTCAATCTCCATGGGATCAGATTCCTCGCTGGGCAGAGAAGGAACAAATATAGATTCCGAGTTGGGAGAGGGCTTGATGGATGGCTTCCTCAAGTGCTCCAAGGCAACCCCCGCCGGGATGGATTGCCGAGAAGATCCCAACTTGGACAACTCGTCTGCCGCTTCGTTCTCTGCTCGGTGAATGTGCTGGAACTCGCAGCCTTCAAAGAACCCAGTCATAGACTGTACCAGGAAGCGATATGATGCCATGTTGGCATCTAGAGCATCCCAAGTGCCAGAGACTTGCTGCACCACCAGATCTGAATCGCCATAGCATATAATGCGCTGCACGCCAACCTCCTTGGCTACTCGCAAACCATGCACCACTGCCTCGTACTCTGCTACGTTGTTGGACGCCTTGAAATGAATCTGCAGCACATACTTGAGTTGATCTCGCTTGGGTGACATAAGCACTACGCCAGCACCAAGGCCTTCCTTCACCTTCGAGCCATCAAAGTGCATCTTCCAGTAATTAGAAACTGGAGCAGGAGGTTCATACTGCACCTCGGCCCAATCCACCAGAAATTCCGCCAGAATCTGAGATTTGATAGCCTCTCTTCTCGCATACGCGGGTGCATACGCTGCCAGCTCGATTGCCCACTTGGCTACTCTGCCACTCGCCTCCTTGTTGCCCATGATATCCGAGATGCGCGCAGAGCTCACAACCGTGATAGGATGCTCTTGGAAGTAATGCTTTAGCTTCTTGGCGCCCAGGTACACGCCGTAGGTCATCTTCTGGTAATGCGGGTAGTTTTGCTTGGAGCTAGACAACACTTCACTGAGATAGTACACTGGGCGCTGCACACTCTTGCCTTCTTCTTCTCGCTCCACCACAATCACCACACTGACTACCCGGTTAGTGGCAGCAATGTACAACAGCATTGGCTCCTTGGGTAGCGGACTAGCCAAGATGGGTGCGCTAGCCAGCATTGCCTTCAGCTCATTGAATGCCACATCCGCTTGCGGAGTCCAGACAAACTTGTCACTTTTCTTCATCAGCTGGTATAGAGGCAGGGCCTTCTCGCCCATTCGGCCCAGGAAACGGCTCAGAGATGCCAAGCAACCAGTGAATTTCTGCACGTCTTTTAGGGATCTCGGCAAAGACATACTCTCAATAGCTTTTATCTTTGAAGGATTGGCTTCAATGCCCCGACTAGACACCAGGAAGCCGAGTAGCTTGCCAGCCGGGACACCAAAGGTGCATTTACTCGGATTCAGCTTCATTTTATACTTGCGTAGGTTAGCAAAGGTTTCCTCCAGGTCGGCAAGCAGAGTATGTGTTTTATTCGTTTTGATGACAATGTCATCTACGTACACCTGCACATTCTTGCCGAGCTGGTCGTGCAAGCATTTCTTCATGCATCTCTGATAGGTTGCACCCGCATTCCTCAAGCCAAAACACATGACACGATAGCAATAAGCCCCGTACGGGGTAATGAAAGCAGTCTTTATTTGATCAGCAGGATTGAGTGCAATCTGGTGGAAACCAGAGTAGGCATCTATGAAAGACAGCAGTTCACAACCAGCAGTGGAATCGATCACCTGATCGATGCGAGGTAGCGGGAAGGGATCCTTGGGGCATGCCTTGTTCAAGTCGGTGTAGTCGACACACATGCGCCATGCAGTGGCAGCCTTGGGATCCTCCTTCTTCTTCTCGACCATGACCGGGTTGGCTAGCCAATCCGGATGCAGCACCTCCATGATGAAATTGCTTATCAGCAACTTGGTGATCTGGTCACCAATGGCCTTCCTTCTCTCATCTCCGAAGCGACGCATAGCCTGCTTCACTGGCTTGGCGTCAGGACGCACATGTAATGAGTTCTCAACCAACTCCCTCGGGACTCCTGGTAAATCTTCATTGGACCAGGCGAATACATTCCGATTCTCACGGAGGAAGTGGATGAGCTCGCTTTCCTATTTCTCCGCCAACCCGGAGCCAATGATGGCTACGCGGTCGGGGAACTTGGGGTCGACCTGGACCTTCTTGGTTTCCCGAGATGCCTGGAACGCGGTCCCGTGTTTAGTACTCGGCACGCCTTGCGCACCAGCCTGCGCGGATTGCGCCATGGCCACCACCTCATACATCTTCTTCTTCTCGGCAGCAATCACCATTGACTCCGCCAACTGGGAACCAGCAGAGGCACACTCCATGGACTTCTTGTAATCACCAGCAATGGTAATCACGCCATTGGGACCAGGGATCTTCATCTTCAGATATGCCGTGTGGGTAGAAGCCATGAACTTGCTCAGAGCAGGCCTGCCGAGTAGAGCATGGTAAGGGCTCTTGTGATCAACCACCTCAAACTGCAGGCGCTCTGTGCGGCAGTTCTCCCTTGTGCCGAATAGCACATCTATCCATACTCGGCCAATCGGGTTGCACGAGACTCCTGGCACGATGCCATGGAAGGTGGTCTTGCTAGGTAGCAGCATGTTCTCGGCCAGGCCAAGCTTCTCGAGTGTGTCTCTGTACACGATGTTGATGCTGCTGCCGTTGTCGATTAGCACCTTGCTGAACCTCACATTCTTCTCGGGACCCAGGAAGGTAGGATCCAACACCAAGGCATAGCTACCCGGGTTGGGCATCACCTTGGGATGGTCTACTCGGGACCACCTGATCTCTTGGTCACACCAATACATGTAGTGAGGGACAACAGGGATCACTGCATTGACCTCCATGGCACGTCTGTGCTGTGATTGCTTGTCGACAGGCTCGGAAGTGAAGATCATGTAGCTCTCGTGGTGCTCTTGGTACTGGTTGGAGCCTCCTCCCCCATTGTTGCCGTTGTTGTTGTTGCCCTGGTAGTTGTTGTTGCCTCTGTTGTTGTTGCGGTTGTAGTAGTTGTTGTTGTTGTTGTTGCGGTAGCTCTCATTGTTGAAGTGTCGGTTGGCTCCTAAAGCCACTTGGTTCACATTTTCTCTTCTCGGGAACACTGGCGGCCGAGCTGCGGGTGCGCGAGCAGGCTGCACATTAGCATTGGACGCTGGCAGAGGGGGAGGAGGAGGCAAGCCTTCATTCTTGATCTCATCCCACCACTCGCACTGCCGAGTAGTGTGGTTAGCAGGCCTCGACGGATGCTGCGTATGGAAGCTGCATGGACCATCCTTCATGTCGTTGAAGACGAACTTCCTCGGCTGCTCGGAGTTGCTGCTACCCGACTGAGGAGCACGGAATGGTTTCTTGTTGCCCTGGCCCTGGTTCTGCCCGTAGGCTCCAGCAGGTTTTTGCCTTTGGCTACCCCCAGCTCCAACAGCCACTGCATTCACCTCTTCAGGGTCGTACCGAGTATCTATTCGGTCACCCCTGCGCTTGTTGCGGAACTCGTTGCGCTTGCTGTTGCTGAAGTTTCTTTTCGGCTCAGAGGAGTCCATCAGGGGCTGAGTAGGATCACCGAGTGCGTACTGATCCGCAATCTTGATAGTCTCCGCCAGAGTGTTTGGCATCTCCCTCTGCAACCTCTGCCACAGCATACTGCCATGTCTGCAACCCTGCGCAAACCAAGTGATGGCCTGGGCTTCATTCACACCTTCACAGGTGTTCCTCAATGTGCTCCACCGAGTAAGGTACTCGCGGTCTGTCTCGTCTTCTCATTGCATGCAGGCGGACAGCTGCTGCGGCCTATTCGGCCTCTTGTAAGTGCTCGTGAAGTTGCTGATGAAGGCGTCCGAGAAGTCCAGCCAGCAATTGATGTTGTTCTTGGGCAAGTTGTTGAGCCAAGTGCGAGCTGGACCCTCTAGCATCTGCGGGACATAGCGCACCGCCCATCTCCTGTTGCCGTTCGCGATATGAACCGCGGTGACATAGTCATGGAGGCAATCCTCTGGCTTGGTGCTGCCGTTGTAACTCTTGGTACCCCTTGCAAGCTGGAAATTCTTCACGGACGGCTCGTTCATGATGCGCGGGCCAAAGCACTCGGGGCCAGGAGGACCCGTGTTCTCCAGCCGGGCTGACAAGCTGATCCGGTCCAGCTGATGCCTTGCATCTCCAGGTGCCAACACGCGCTCGCCAACACGGTCCAGAATATCATAGCCAACCATCTCCATGGCCGAGTAGCCGTCATCATATCTGTCCACCTGCACCGTTGCGAGCTGCTCCACCGGGTTGGCGGCTGGAGCCACCGCGCGCGGCTGCTGCCTCTGCCGAGTAGGCTGAGCAGCGGGACGTTGAGAAGGACGTGGGCCTGCTCCACCTCGGGCCTGGCTTTGAGCTTTATGGGCTTGGGAGCCTGCTCTTGCAGCGTTGTGTTCCTGACCGGGCTGCTGCGGCACAGCGAGCTGTTTCGCGGCAGCAGTCGGGTCGTACACCTGCATTTGCCTATCTCTGCCAGAACGTCCGCTGCGGCTCTTCTCGCGGCTGGGATGCGGAGATGAGGCCTGATCGTTAGATCTAGCCGCGTGCGAGTGCACCACCTGCGAGGCTCCAGCACCCGGGTTGGCTTTCCGGAACTCCTCATTCTGCCTAGAAGCCTCTAATACCAACGCGTTGAGCCTCTCTTGCTGCCTAGCGCGCGCGTCGCCGTCGAGATGCGGCAACTCGGCGGCTACAGCCTCAGCAGCTCTAAGTGTCTTGGCGGGGGTGCTATATCGGGGTCGGGTGAAGGTGTTTGTGGTGGCGGACTGCGCGGGAGGCTCTACAACCGTTGCCATCTCGGCACCAAGGTTACGCCGCGTGGCGCCTACTCTGCTAGCTCTCCTAGTGACTGGCGTGAAGCCGTGAGCCTTGTTGTACTCAAGCTGATCTAAGCTAAGCTCTAGCCTGATCTTGTCCAACTCCGCCTGCTCGGCGAGCAGCTCCTGGCGTTGCCGATCGAGCTGCTCCTTCATGCTCAGGAGCTCGAGGTCGGTGGGAGGCGGCATGCCCGGGCGCGCAGCAGACGCAGGGATCGTCGGAGTCGTGGAGAGCGGGAGGTTGCACTCCTTCTCGTAAGGCCGGTGAGTCCTGCCACCAGCGCTCGGGCCAGCATGGTCCTCAGCAACAACCGCGGCGCCAGCAGCACCCATGCCGGCGTCTGCAGCCAGGCCAGCCACCATCACCTCCGCGACGTCCGCGTAGCGGCCCAGCGGCCTCCCGCGTGCGGCGATAACGGCAGGCGGATCCTCCGCGTCATGCACCAGCTCGGGGTACTTGCGGTCGACGACGGTGGCGACGTAGACGAGGTGCGCGCCGAAGGAGATCACCGAGCCGCCCTCCGGCATGGCCTTGCCGCCGAAATCGCCAGCATTGTCGGTGACGAAGTCGAAGGAGCCGAATCTGTGGACAAGGCCACAGACCACGCGCTCTCCAGTAGCATAAATCGATCCCGTCCGAACAGAAACTCCAGCCAGCGCCGCTGGTTGCCCCACGGTGGGCGCCAACTGTCGTGGTGGTGTCACGGCAGATGCCATAGGATGGCTAAAGATGTGGGACGAAGGACGCTGGAGGCGCTCGGGGAGGGATCACGCGACGAGTAGACGCGTGAGGTGAAGATCAAACACTGCAAACAACACGATCTACCCAGGTTCAGGGCCCTCGTGAGTAGGTAAAACCCCTACTCCTGCCTTTCTTTACGTATTCTGGTGTCTCACCGAGTAGCCACAGTACAAATGTTGTTGCTACCGAGTAGCCACTCTTCTCTCTCCGGGTAGGATTAGGTCAAGAATCTCTACGTGAGTTCTAGTAATGCTCTGTGGTGTGCGTCGTACCTCGCGCAGGAGGCGGCTGGGCACCTTATATACCCGGTGCCCTGCCGGATACAGCCAAATACAACAAGTGTCGACATTGTGTGCACACCGTCCTTCTTCCGAGTTCCCGCTGACAGCTTTGGCTTCTAAGCTTGTCCTGATGCAGAAAGTCGTTGGGCAAAACCAAGTAACCAGTCTGTTATCACTGTGCGAACACAGAGTGGGTCCCCCCTATCCTGCGACGCCCTGCTGACACACTGTCGCTGTCAGGCACGCCGTCCCCAGATGAACAGTGCTGTGAACAGTGCCAAGTACGGACCCGGGATACGCGGGATCCTGTTTCAGAATGGCTCCTTTGACTTCTGGCCCGAGTAGGTTCCCGCCAGTTTTACTCGGGCCCACTCTTCTACTCGAACAGATATAACCTACTTGATATCTCCTTCTGGTCATCTTTTCGTAAGACCGAGTAGCAGTCGACCGGGTAGCAAGTACCGGGTAGGCGGCTACTCGACCAAACTTCTCTTCTGATTGTTGCCTTTACCACTTGCCTTTACCCTACTCGGGGGTAACCCCCCGACAGGATCGGAGGGAGTATGTAATTTGGCTTCAATCATACCAGGCGCTTCAATCCATCTATTATAGATATCAATGCCCCAATATCTTCTAAGCCTTTCATCAATAAGAAAATCTTAATCGTGTCAATTTAAAATACATATTTTCTAATCAACCATATGTCATATACATAATGTATTGGAAATATGTCATAGCGCTCCCACTTAATTTCTTGTAACTCTACAAGCATCTTTATCGCTCATGATGGAATTAAACTTTTTTGATAACTTCATTAAGGTAAAGATTTCAACTTATGCTCAATTCAACCATTGAAATCTGCATACCTTTCTAGCAACTGTAACATCCCTGATTTTTGGAAAGTCCAAAAATCACTAAAAATTGAAACTTTTTGTTCTCATGTTATGCAAGTCACCAAGAACCAAATGAGAAGCAAGAAACAAAAGAAAACAATACATATTTCAATGAAATCGAGTTCACCAATCCAATTATGCCTTGTTCCTTAAACCCTAAAACCTTATTCAAAAAAAAAATAAGTTTCTTTATATAAAGGGAATATCTTTTATTAACAAACCTTTACCTAAAATGTTTACAACTCCAATATTAATCTGAATTTATTTTATGGCATCAAAAATCAAAGAATTATAAACCTTAATAAAGTTCTAATCCCCAAAATTATTTTGATGAGAATAAAATTATTAATAATAACTTTTAGTTGTTATACCAAGTTTTAAACATGAAGGGGTGAAAAATGAAATGCATTTCTTTGATAATAACATAACAAAAGGTTTTGAAAACAATATTATGACTAGTGGTTTTATTCTAAATTTTATTGATCAACAATAATAATTAATTGATATAAACTAATAAAATAGCATTAAGTTACTATTAATAAATCTTTCATATCCTAAAATTATTAACTATGAAAATGGTTTGAAATTGACTTCCAAAACTATTATTTGAAATGTTTAATGTCTCTAAAAATTTATTGAATCAAAAACCCCATTTTACTATTTTCTATTTTAAAATGGTATTAAGTACTATTAGTGAGTTAATTATATTTTCAAAACATAAAAGAGATGAAAACTCCTTGAAATGGTTTTCGAAAATAGTATTTGATCTTTATAAAGCCACTGAAATTATATTTGACTAATAATTGTATTTTATAATTTTCTAAATTAAAAATCACATTAAGCTCTATTAAGGAATTATTTCAAATTTCCAAAATTCAAAAATAAAATATGTTAAAAAGTTTACAAAAATGGTACTGTTGGAAAGTATTTTAAATTTCAAGAATTTAGAATTTTATTTCACGTCATTTGGATAAAGAAAACAGGAGTTATTGAAGATTTAAATAAACAGAAATTAAAAGAAAATTTTTGATGACGTCATGATGACATCATCATCTTCTTCCTCGTTTGGAAACTGCCATGGCAGTTTCGGCCGAAAATTGCGTGCCTTGATTCCTCTTCATTAGGGCCCCAATAACTCTCCCTGATCACCACATCTTAAAGCCCCCTACCTCCTCTCCATTTCCCCTCTCCTCTCCCTCCTTCTCTTGCCCTTGCGCCGTCGCAATTCCTCGCCGGACTTCACCACTGCCGCCGCCGTTTCTCGTCATCTCCGGCCAACAGAGGAGGTAGCCGAGCCCGAGACCACCTCCATTCGATTCCCCTCGACAATGCGTGCGTCTCTGACCTTTTGGTCGTAATTTTTGTGCAGAGACGAGGCCGCGCCATCCTCCCCCGAAGCTCCCCGGAGCCGCGACGCCACCATCTGCATCGCGCCCTCGTTCCAGGAGGTTCGAGCCCGCGCCATCATCACCATCGAGTCCGCCATGTTCTCCCGCGCCGGTTCTTCGTCACCGTTGAGCAAGTAGGGCACGGGAAGGCATCTCCGGCGAGATCCCGAGCACAGCGCCGCCACCATCGCCATTTTCGGTCACCCCGCCGGCGAGGTGAGATTCCGAACCATCCCTGGCCTTTAGATCTTGATCCGGTGGCCACAATTTAATCACTTATGCGAAGAGGTATCGACCAGTAGAATTGCGTCGCGTCAGCATGCGTATTATTTAGTTATTCGTCGCTCGGTGCAGCGTGAAACCGGCCCAGGCCCAGTCCCTACCCATCGCCCCGCGCGGCAGATAAGCACTTCTCGGCCCAGCCTTTCTCTGGATTTAATTCCGAATAGAAATAAAAAAATAGTTTTTGCAGAAAAGCCCCTAGAACTTTGAACCATCATATCTTTTCAACCACTCAGCCAAATTTAGCAATCTTGGACTTTTTGAAAAGCCCTGGACATATAGAATATTTTGGCACTGGCCAAATTCAAATTTGACAAACTTAAATTTGTTCAAATTCAAATATGCTTGTTTGATGAAATTTGGCATAATTCAAATTCTACAAATCCAAAATTTGTAAATAAAATATATTTGGAAACCTTAGGATGTGTACTTTCATATCCTCTGTCCCAAAATAATAATTGAACAAATTAAAATTGAATTTAGAATTAAGTTGTCTATTTGAGTATTTTTGGCATAAATTTAATTCTATAAATAATTAGAAAATGTTTTCTTAAGCAAAGTTGTTCCATTTGGTAACCTTGAACCATAGACATTATGCCCAACCATTTTGGACACCCTTGGACCATGACCATGTGTTTTGACCAAAAACCCAACAAAGATACATCCATTTTCACCATGTCTTAGAAATTGTTTTCAACTGTTATTCCTTGATGTTATGTCTATTTGGAGCCAAGCCAAGCCCTTAGAATGTGTCAATCACATATAGTACCAAATAGTGAAATTTAGTTTGCTATCTACTTCTCCATTCTCCCATTTTTGCTTCAAGAATTCACCAAGTCAGCAAAATGGAGATCAAGACTCAAGCACAAGAATGAAACTTCAATATCAACTTGGTGGCAACATGAAGAGCTACAAGGAAGATCAATGAAGAAGTTTTGAAGAAAATACTTGGAATCCACACCTAGAAGAAACTCAAGGAAGTACAAGTGTGAAGAAATTCAGAAGAAAGCATCTCCCTCTCTCTTTCTATCCTTCTTCTTAATTTTTCTTTCAAATCTATTATATACTAAAAGCAATATACAGATGTCTAACGGAGACGCCACGTTGATCCACATCATCATAATTATATTTAACTGTTAGATCTATAATTGATGGCTAAGATTTAACAAAGGAGTATTAGTCACGTAAAAAGTATAAGTCACGTTACATGTCTTGACACGGTTAATGTTGACAATAAATAAATACGTACAATAAATATTGTGGTGTGAAACAGTATGAGTCACGCAGACTTGGGTTGACACGCTTATATGTTGGGAAAAACACAACACGTTACACGTGCTGCTCGCACGTTAAGCATGTCCTTTTTTTAGGGGAACGTACTTTTTTTATTAAGCACGGCACACATATACATGCATGAGTACACGATGTTAGCCAGGCCCATCAACTAGATTTTCTTAACAGCAGCCCGCTTTGGGAGCCGTATGCATACATGTAGGATCAGTATGGTGCACGCGTATGCACAATGCACAACCGGACCGAATCGTTTTTTTTTTTTTTGCCACTTTGGTTAGTCTATTTTACTTCACTGCTTCTTGCCGCCCGATTTTTTCCGGGGAAATGACATCCCTGGACTAAGTTGATGAAATTGTAAAAGACAATTTGTTTTTCCATGTGATCTATATATCTATTTATTTTTCAAAATATAAAAAAAGCATATACATGTATATCGTTGAATAAATTAGAAAGTAAAGTATTACCAAAAACCAACACGGTTCCGATCGTAATATTTCAAATCCACCACAATCAAATAATGTATTTTTTTTAAAATATATGTATTTTGTAGGCCTATATCATAAATCTCTCGATTTAAAACAAAATTATATTACCTATGGTGTGCAAACGGTGGCACAACTTATAAATTAAAGTATTACAAAAAGCCACCCCGGTTCGATGATAATATTTTCAATTTTCCATAGACAAAATAATATAATTTTACTTGAACTATCAAAATATTTGTGGCCGCACAATCAGCATGAGAGAAGGCGGAATAAATAAACAGTCAGTCTTTTGTCTAATGTCGTTGACTTGATCATGCATTTGTTATTTTTCAGGTTAGACTAATCCGTATATTATGTTTGTTGGATATAATGTTGTGGGGTTTGAACAGCGGAATCATACAAGCAGAGCTGAAATAAGCATTTGCTAATTCCAGACTAGCTATCGTTTTCTCCCGTAATAGTAAGAAATAGTTTGATCGAAGTTAGATATAAATTTTGACTCCTAGACATTTGGTTCGAAAATAAATCACTTAAAAAATTTGTGATGTCGAGCATCTCTATTTATGACCACTAATTCATAATAAATAATTTAGAATTATCATTTACTTGATACAAAGACGAATCAGATAAATCATGCAAAATATTTTTACAAAAAACAAGTCTCAACTTTTTTTTTGCACACTTAAAACTTCAAAATATATATTTTATCTATTCTGAAACCGGTGACGTATTTTCTTTCGCAATTTTTCATCCATGTGCTTCAAATAATCATTCTAACTAGGTGAGGATCCGCCAACGATTTAGTTGTTTTCAGGAAAAATCCCAGTATCGGCTCAGGGTCAACAACAATCTCGGTTTATGGGTTTAAGTAGACCAGTGAGTAGTAAATTAGATGAGCAAGTGTGCATACCAAAAAAAATAAGAACCACAAAAAAATAGTGTAGAACCAAAATGGATGTCATTACATTCATTTTTGTTACTTTATATTTATTTTAATACTAGGAACACGATACACGCAACATGTTTCCAATATAATTTCTTCTATTTCTGAAATACTGAATCTCTTTTCATGAGGAATAAAATCCAGGGATCATGTTTTAGGGCGGTTTCTTAATCTTCATCCAACGGCCAAAATTGATGAGACAAGTATCCACAATTTAGTTTGGTTGATGTCCGAGAAAACTCATACCTTCAAGAAAGCATCCATGCTATTTTGCGAGTGCTTATTTTTATAACAAATAAGGTAAACATGGCAAACTAATATCCTCATAACATAAAATTATATAATTGAAACTATGGACAAACTACATGATGTTCCCTCGCATTTGCGAGGGCCTCCGTGCTAGTTTACTTAGTGGTATTTGTGCCCACCCCATACCTAAACCAAGTAGTGAAGATCATGAAGATTTATCAAGTACAATAGAAGCTGCACAACAAGGAGGAAACTACAATAGAAGCATGAAGATGAACTTCAAGAAGACAAGCATGTGAAGACTAGAAGCAATCCATACAAGTTGAAGAATAACAAGTTGTTTTTGTCCAACCATTGACCCAAATGGAAAACCCAAGACTTAGTAATATTTTCCCTTGGATGATGAAGTTAGTAGACCTACCCTAACCACAATGGAAAATACTAACATAATCACTCAAATATTTTTGAAGGTGAATATGACCAAGTGTTTGCATGTATTACTTTAGTTGAAGAAGTAATATGTTTATTCTTAGTGAACTCTTGGAACTTCCTCGACAAGTATGGTTATAATAAAGTTAGATCACATCAAACTCAACATAGTCCTTCCCAAGTAAACCATTGGAATTTCCTTAACAAGAATGAGACCACTAGAGAATGAATCTTTCAACTCAAACCTAGACCTTGCCCTAACCAACTTGGTTGAGCCCCTTTTGATATGTTAGTTTCTATGTATGTTTTCTACACTTGTATGTTTGTTTGTTAGGATGCTTGTTTATTTGGTTTTGTGTTGTCAATGAATAGATTATACGGAGAGCAACGATCTTTTGTGAAGAGAGTGTGATATCTTCACCAACTTCAACAAGGCAAGTAACACATCATAAACTACCCATTATTTTCTATATGCATTAGTTGATTTTGAGTAGTATGCATGATAGGAAATTTTACCAAGTTATACTATGCTATGCTATTATCCTAGTAGTGTGTAGCCATCCCTTTTACCTTGTTATTTTGATAGCCTTAGAATTTACTAGGTGCTATGCAATGTTACAAATTGTTTTACTAGATGTTGAGGAAAAATTCTAAGTATAACTAATGAATGAACCACCTGGGTGGAAGTGGTAAGACTGGTTTATGTTGAGTGTTGCCTCAGGGCCCTTTTCTAAGGGTTATTCCACTTGAGGTTGTCACTTGCGGATGGCCACCCAGGAACAAAGAGATTACTATGTCCTTCTAAGTTTAGTAGCTTCCCGTGCAGCCTTTTGACAATATGGGCTCTGTCTTGATCAATTAAGTTGTGAGGGTTCAGCCCAGGCTTGACAAGCAGATGTAGCAAAATTATAGGTGGAACGGGTCTTGCCGGTGGGTTTGGACTTCTTCTTCTGAAAGATCTCGTCTCAATTCTCTCCTTTCCATGATGCACTCCGGGTGTATAGGATGTTTGGGCTAATTGAAGACAAAGGGTGAAAGTGCACAACCTCTGCAGAGTTAGAAACTAAGATCTTAGCCGTGTCCCCGGTTATGGACAACTATGAGCAGCTGGACAAGGATTGACGGAAGAATCTCATCATCAATTTCAATAAGTAAAATTTTGACCAAGTGAACAGTAGTAGTGGTGCTTGGATCTTAATCCAATGTTGCCACCCCTTTGAAAAGAAAAGTTTCTTTTACAAAAGAGATAGGACAAAACTGGCTTTATGCAAACTTAGCCTAAACTCCACCCAGCCAAATAAGCATGTAGTATTAGTCTTGCCATCTATATCCACCATAGTGTTACTTGCCAATACATTAAATTGTATTGACTCCCTTGTGGCTGCATATTCCATATTGCAGATATTTCTGAAGACGAGTGAGGATTTCGTTTAGGATCTCGAGACTATCGCCAACATGTTTTGCCTGTGGCACATGAACAAGATGGGCTCAATGTTATTCATGTTTTCCGCTGTATATCTTTGTTTTCTGCTAGACTTCTAAGACTATGCAAGTTGTAATACTATTTTGTAAAGACTAGATCATGCGAAGTAATAGAATTTGATGCATTTGTATGATATTTCATTTTGTACTGTGGTGCTAGCAATTGATCCAGGGACTAGCACAATAACACATGTATTCCATCTTTATAAAAATTTGGGATGCTACAAAATGGTATCAGAGCATTGTGTTTCCCATAGAATTCGAGACTCTTAGGTTTGGAAAACCCTTTTTGATCAAATTTATTGACTCCTTTGAGTACTTTTGGATCCTAGCGGCATAGTGAGATGAAGCGGCCCGGACAACTTTACGTGTCCACGGACACGAGACCGTTCCTTGATTGGCTTGCGGGTGCCTGTATCTCTCACTATAGTGAATATCCAATTTGCAACAAGTTGTTAATAACCCATTGATCACCCTAGGATTGAAAACTTTCTATGTTCAAACTTTCTAGAAACAAAACAATCATCTTAATCTTTCTCATATCCTCTCATCTACTATTCACCTTCAAAATTTTCTAGATGACCTACTTCTTGAATACCATCAAGGCAAGATTGTTGATGACCATACCAAGAAGTACCTGAAGTATTTTCACTACATGAAGACCTACACTCAAGATTATTGAAGAACTTGAAGAAAACATAGACTTCCCAACAATCAAGAACACCTCAAGACACGGAGAGAAGAATTTGAAAAGCTCAAGAAGATATAGATGAGACCACCAATCTAGTTACTTGGTTAGAACAACGTTAACGTGTTAGTGTATTGATCATACCAATGAGTGTGGTATGACAATATTAGTTGTTTTATAAAACCTTGTTGTTTGGTGTGATGAATGTGTTGCTATATGTTTGTTATGTGTTGTTTGTAAGATGAGTTTCCTTGATCTGCTATCTTGGACAAGAACCTTCCTTAGCCATCTTTCTAAATCTCTACTCATCCCTACTAGATCAAACCCAACACCATACTCCTTCACCAACCATAGTGAAAACCATTTGGAGTCATACAACCTTTACCCTATTGATACACCAGCCATCCCATTTGAGGAATGCTAGTATCAAAATTTCTTTCTTCTGTGTGAAGGAACAATCACATCCATGATCAATGCCAACTGCCTAATAAGGATCAAGCTAACCTTGGAGCTATCAAGCAATGGGAGTTTTTCTACCATGAGAGTTTCCTTAGAAATAGCATGGTGTTTGCCTTCAAGGATGACAACAACAGGATGAAAGATTTCCAAGGACATCAAAAGATCAAGTTGAGAGGAACCCAAAGACTTTTGTTTGACCCAAAGAGTGACCCCTCTGTGTCAAAGGTAGTTCAACATACCTATGTTGGTCCACAGCTCTACCATGAAGGAAATTTTTACTCAAGCTAATTTAGAATCAATCTACACTCCAATCTAATGAAAATAGACTACCCACAAAAGTTTCTTTTAAGGGTGGTAGCCCACCCAGTTGTTTTGGAATCTAATTACCCAAATCTTTCTTTCTAACCTTCCCAAATCTCGGGACGAGATTTCTTTTAAGGGTGGTAGTCTGTAACATCCCTGATTTTTGGAAAGTCCAAAAATCACTAAAAATTGAAACTTTTTGTTCTCATGTTATGCAAGTCACCAAGAACCAAATGAGAAGCAAGAAACAAAAGAAAACAATACATATTTCAATGAAATTGAGTTCACCAATCCAATTATGCCTTGTTCCTTAAACCCTAAAACCTTATTCAAAAAAAATAAGTTTCTTTATATAAAGGGAATATCTTTTATTAACAAACCTTTACCTAAAATGTTTACAACTCCAATATTAATCTGAATTTATTTTATGGCATCAAAAATCAAAGAATTATAAACCTTAATAAAGTTCTAATCCCCAAAATTATTTTGATGAGAATAAAATTATTAATAATAACTTTTAGTTGTTATTCCAAGTTTTAAACATGAAGGGGTGAAAAATGAAATGCATTTCTTTGATAATAACATAACAAAAGGTTTTGAAAACAATATTATGACTAGTGGTTTTATTCTAAATTTTATTGATCAACAATAATAATTAATTGATATAAACTAATAAAATAGCATTAAGTTATTATTAATAAATCTTTCATATCCTAAAATTATTAACTATGAAAATGGTTTGAAATTGACTTCCAAAACTATTATTTGAAATGTTTAATGTCTCTAAAAATTTATTGAATCAAAAACCCCATTTTACTATTTTCTATTTTAAAATGGTATTAAGTACTATTAGTGAGTTAATTATATTTTCAAAACATAAAAGAGATGAAAACTCCTTGAAATGGTTTTGGAAAATAGTATTTGATCTTTATAAAGCCACTGAAATTATATTTGACTAATAATTGTATTTTATAATTTTCTAAATTAAAAATCACATTAAGCTCTATTAAGGAATTATTTCAAATTTCCAAAATTCAAAAATAAAATATGTTAAAAAGTTTACAAAAATGGTACTGTTGGAAAGTATTTTAAATTTCAAGAATTTAGAATTTTATTTCATGTCATTTGGATAAAGAAAACATGAGTTATTAAAGATTTAAATAAACAGAAATTAAAAGAAAATTTTTGATGACGTCATGATGACGTCATCATCTTCTTCCTCGTTTGGAAACTGCCATGGCAGTTTCGGCCGAAAATTGCGTGCCTTGATTCCTCTTCATTAGGGCCCCAATAACTCTCCCTGATCACCACATCTTAAAGCCCCCTACCTCCTCTCCATTTCCCCTCTCCTCTCCCTCCTTCTCTTGCCCTTGCGCCGTCGCAATTCCTCGCCGGACTTCACCACTGCCGCCGCCGTTTCTCGTCATCTCCGGCCAACAGAGGAGGTAGCCGAGCCTGAGACCACCTCCATTCGATTCCCCTCGACAATGCGTGCGTCTCTGACCTTTTGGTCGTAATTTTTGTGCAGAGACGAGGCCGCGCCATCCTCCCCCGAAGCTCCCCGGAGCCGCGACGCCACCATCTGCATCGCGCCCTCGTTCCAGGAGGTTCGAGCCCGCGCCATCATCACCATCGAGTCCGCCATGTTCTCCCGCGCCGGTTCTTCGTCACCGTTGAGCAAGTAGGGCACGGGAAGGCATCTCCGGCGAGATCCCGAGCGCAGCGCCGCCACCATCGCCATTTCCGGTCACCCCGCCGGTGAGGTGAGATTCCGAACCATCCCTGGCCTTTAGATCTTGATCCGGTGGCCACGATTTAATCACTTATGCGAAGAGGTATCAACCAGTAGAATTGCGCCGCGTCAGCATGTGTATTATTTAGTTATTCGTCGCTCGGTGCAGCGTGAAACCGGCCCAGGCCCAGTCCCTACCCATCGCCCCGCGCGGCAGATAAGCACTTCTCGGCCCAGCCTTTCTCTGGATTTAATTCCGAATAGAAATAAAAAAATAGTTTTTGCAGAAAAGCCCCTAGAACTTTGAACCATCATATCTTTTCAACCACTCAGCCAAATTTAGCAATCTTGGACTTTTTGAAAAGCCCTGGACATATAGAATATTTTGGCACTGGCCAAATTCAAATTTGACAAACTTAAATTTGTTCAAATTCAAATATGCTTGTTTGATGAAATTTGGCACAATTCAAATTCTACAAATCCAAAATTTGTAAATAAAATATATTTGGAAACCTTAGGATGTGTACTTTCATATCCTCTGTCCCAAAATAATAATTGAACAAATTAAAATTGAATTTAGAATTAAGTTGTCTATTTGAGTATTTTTGGCATAAATTTAATTCTATAAATAATTAGAAAATGTTTTCTTAAGCAAAGTTGTTCCATTTGGTAACCTTGAACCATAGACATTATGCCCAACCATTTTGGACACCCTTGGACCATGACCATGTGTTTTGACCAAAAACCCAACAAAGATACATCCATTTTCACCATGTCTTAGAAATTGTTTTCAACTGTTATTCCTTGATGTTATGTCTATTTGGAGCCAAGCCAAGCCCTTAGAATGTGTCAATCACATATAGTACCAAATAGTGAAATTTAGTTTGCTATCTACTTCTCCATTCTCCCATTCTTGCTTCAAGAATTCACCAAGTCAGCAAATTGGAGATCAAGACTCAAGCACAAGAATGAAACTTCAATATCAACTTGGTGGCAACATGAAGAGCTACAAGGAAGATCAATGAAGAAGTTTTGAAGAAAATACTTGGAATCCACACCTAGAAGAAACTCAAGGAAGTACAAGTGTGAAGAAATTCAGAAGAAAGCATCTCCCTCTCTCTTTCTATCCTTCTTCTTAATTTTTCTTTCAAATTTACTTAGTGGTATTTGTGCCCATCCCATACCTAAACCAAGTAGTGAAGATCATGAAGATTTATCAAGTACAATAGAAGTTGCACAACAAGGAGGAAACTACAATAGAAGCATGAAGATGAACTTCAAGAAGACAAGCATGTGAAGACTAGAAGCAATCCATACAAGTTGAAGAATAACAAGTTGTTTTTGTCCAACCATTGACCCAAATGGAAAACCCAAGACTTAGTAATATTTTCCCTTGGATGATTAAGTTAGTAGACCTACCCTAACCACAATGGAAAATACTAACATAATCACTCAAATATTTTTGAAGGTGAATATGACCAAGTGTTTGCATGTATTACTTTAGTTGAAGAAGTAATATGTTTATTCTTAGTGAACTCTTGGAACTTCCTCGACAAGTATGGTTATAATAAAGTTAGATCACATCAAACTCAACATAGTCCTTCCCAAGTAAACCATTGGAATTTCCTTAACAAGAATGAGACCACTAGAGAATGAATCTTTCAACTCAAACCTAGACCTTGCCCTAACCAACTTGGTTGAGCCCCTTTTGATATGTTAGTTTCTATGTATGTTTTCTACACTTGTATGTTTGTTTGTTAGGATGCTTGTTTATTTGGTTTTGTGTTGTCAATGAATAGATTATACGGAGAGCAACGATCTTTTGTGAAGAGAGTGTGATATCTTCACCAACTTCAACAAGGCAAGTAACTCATCATAAACTACCCATTATTTTCTATATGCATTAGTTGATTTTGAGTAGTATGCATGATAGGAAATTTTACCAAGTTATACTATGCTATGCTATTATCCTAGTAGTGTGTAGCCATCCCTTTTACCTTGTTATTTTGATAGCCTTAGAATTTACTAGGTGCTATGCAATGTTACAAATTGTTTTACTAGATGTTGAGGAAAAATTCTAAGTATAACTAATGAATGAACCACCTGGGTGGAAGTGGTAAGACTGGTTTATGTTGAGTGTTGCCTCAGGACCCTTTTCTAAGGGTTATTCCACTTGAGGTTGTCACTTGCGGATGGCCACCCAGGAACAAAGAGATTACTATGTCCTTCTAAGTTTAGTAGCTTCCCGTGCAGCCTTTTGACAATATGGGCTCTGTCTTGATCAATTAAGTTGTGAGGGTTCAGCCCAGGCTTGACAAGCAGATGTAGCAAAATTATAGGTGGAACGGGTCTTGCCGGTGGGTTTGGACTTCTTCTTCTGAAAGATCTTGTCTCAATTCTCTCCTTTCCATGATGCACTCCGGGTGTATAGGATGTTTGGGCTAATTGAAGACAAAGGGTGAAAGTGCACAACCTCTGCAGAGTTAGAAACTAAGATCTTAGCCGTGTCCCCGGTTATGGACAACTATGAGCAGCTGGACAAGGATTGACGGAAGAATCTCATCATCAATTTCAATAAGTAAAATTTTGACCAAGTGAACAGTAGTAGTGGTGCTTGGATCTTAATCCAATGTTGCTACCCCTTTGAAAAGAAAAGTTTCTTTTACAAAAGAGATAGGACAAAACTGGCTTTATGCAAACTTAGCCTAAACTCCACCCAGCCAAATAAGCATGTAGTATTAGTCTTGCCATCTATATCCACCATAGTGTTACTTGCCAATACATTAAATTGTATTGACTCCCTTGTGGCTGCATATTCCATATTGCAAATATTTCTGAAGACGAGTGAGGATTTCGTTTAGGATCTCGAGACTATCGCCAACATGTTTTGCCTGTGGCACATGAAGAAGATGGGCTCAATGTTATTCATGTTTTCCGCTGTATATCTTTGTTTTCTGCTAGACTTCTAAGACTATGCAAGTTGTAATACTATTTTGTAAAGACTGGATCATGCGAAGTAATAGAATTTGATGCATTTGTATGATATTTCATTTTGTACAGTGGTGCTAGCAATTGATCCAGGGACTAGCACAATAACACAGGTATTCCATCTTTATAAAAAGTTGGGATGCTACAGCAACCTTTTGAATTTTACAAAACTGTCAGACTATGTCAAGTACACATCCTTGATCAAACTTCCTCGAGAGGAGAGTTGGTTTTGTGATTCAACATCCATATCATAATATGTAACTTTGCTAGAACTATCCGCAAAGACTAAAGCATCACTACGGAAGATCAAAATCTTGTAGTAGTCAACTCTTTGAACTTCGTCGAAAACAACTTTTCGATAAGTACAACTTTCAAAGGATGTAAAAATCCATGTCTTTGTCGCTATATAGACCCTTTTGCTATCATTAGGCATCAAGCCTATTGAAAGGACCACCAAGTCACATGCTTGATATTCATACAAGGATACTATGGCGGATATAATGACTCATAGTCAATTTTACGAAGTCAGGGCCCATCATTTGCTTCCTTTATAAGGTCCAGGTCCTATTGTTGTCAAAACAGCACTTTACACTTAAACCACAAGTTGGTCTAAGTACAAAGTTTTAGGACTTTTGTGGTTTAGTACGCAAACTCATCTGAAGTATTTACAACACATGTAGTGTCTTCTACTTTGTCAAAATAGCAAACCCCGGAACAACTTCCAGTGCTGCGCTACCCTTGACATGATAACGAATATTCTCTAATCTCGTTGAGTTTGTACTGTGCTCCCACTCACTTGTTTCGCAAGAACTACTTTCTCGAGAAATCAACCTTTGTGACAAACAACATTTGTATTTTGGTTCGGTGATAGGAGAAATACCCAATGTTTTATTTGGGATAACCTTATAAACATATATTTATCCTATTTTGGTTGTAAACATTTTACACATGCTATGCATACCAAAACTTAAGAAAATGACAACTTGGGTCACTACCCAAACCATATCTTATATGTTGTCAATTTCGACGGATCATGATGGTGCTCGTTTTAGTGGAAAAACGGTTGTCACTAATGTATAAACTACAAAATTATAATGGCATTTTTATTAATCTTACCATGTCAAACAAGGTTTGATTTTGTCTTTTGAATACTCCAAACTAATGTGGGGTATTCGAGAATTATAAGTTGTAGAACAATTCTGCAACTCCTCAGATGTTTTGCTAAACTTGTAACTCAAACTTTATCCTTTATGATCCAATCATAAATACTTGATTATCTTGTTACAATGATTTTTACTTCATATTAACAACCTTTTGAACCAATTCAAAACGTCAAACTACGCTCTCTTTAAATAGATATACTCACATATCTACTCAAATCATCGACATAATTTTTATGAAGGAAAAATTAATCCACCATACACGACTACACATAATGGACTATATACATCAATATGCATAATCCCCACTAAATTAGTCGTCCATTCTACTTTTGCCTAAGAACGGAATTTTAGTCATCTTTTGGAAGAGGTCTCACAAGCGTCAATTTATTCAAAACAAAATGACTCCGTAAGTCCATCAATATGGAGTTTCTTCATGTTTTCCTTTCTGATATGAACTAAAAATTGTGGTGTCACAATTTAAGTGAAACTCTTTTACGTCTTGCAATGTTTAGCATTTAGTCTTATCGATGTTTACTTTACCAACATGATTTATATTAACATATCCATCAATTATGGAATATGGTTATAGTTTGAACAATCTCATTTGTTCTCACAAAAGAACAGAACAAAATAACAACTTATTAAGTTCTTAAAATAAATCTTGAATATTTGGTTCGATACGACAATGAACGCAATAACACTTTATTTCTGTTCTTGTCATAATCGATTCCACATCTATTACTAGTTCCTTTTAGGCCCTTGTATTTCTTGCATGCGTTGCTTTGTATGACAACTCATACCAACCAATGTGGTATCAAAATACCCAAAAATACTTTGTTAACTAGTAATACATCTATAACTTGTATATCAAGCATATACTCCTGAGCTGGACTTTTCCAGTTATCTTCTTTTTCTGCCATATATCTTTTTGTAATTCTATTTTCAACATTCCCTTTCCTTTATAGAAGAATCATTCAACATCAAACAATGCTAATTGTACTAGCTCATTTTCTTTGTCGTGTTAGTCATATACTATCAGCCATTTAGTCATACTTTGAGTTTGATTGTTCTACTAATATCACCATATCAATAGTACTCTTCTAGATTCCACTCTTAGCAATCTCCAAGTAAGGTAAACGACTTTACCCATAATTTTAATCCATCCCATCATAACAATTTTATGATTAAGCTACTATAGCTCGAAGGAAGGAATTTAGAGGATAATTTTCAGCGCCCAACTTCTTGGAATATTCAAACGCCTAGCGTCTTCAATCATTGGATATATTCAGATAATATAAGCAAACATTGTCACGCTAAATTATACCCAGTCATGTTGCCACAAATAAGTTTCTAGATATCAATATATCTTTCACTTGATTGTTTCCGAAAACAACTCTTTTCAGCTGCAAAATTACCTTGATCAACAAATCATTCTTTTGAAGATAAAGTAATATGGAAGCAACCATGACTCTAGATTCTAAGTAGGAATTGGTTGCTCTTTAGATCAATCAATCATTAACCATATGGATCTAGGTAGGAAATGCCAAAAATCTACAATAGGACTCAATTTTAAATTTCACTAATACGGTATCAATTTGAAATGATTTTTACCATATCATAACAGTTATATCTCAATCAACAATCTAAGTGTAAGGTAGTTTTGTGGATGCCAATGAATACTACAATTTGTGCAAATTCACTTTGATTGGTTGTTCATGATAAATAAGTTCAAGTTAATTAAAAATTATGCCATGAACTCCCACTCAAAAACAACATCCCTCTAGTCATTTTAGTGATTACACGAACCAAATTCACTACACCAAAACCGATCATCACGTGAGATGATGTAGCTTCAAAGGCGAACATCGACATGTTCATCATATCATCCATATTACTCATGCTTTACCTTTCGGTTACGTGTTCCGAGGCCATGTCTGTACATGCTAGGCTCGCCAAGTAGAACCGTAGTATTGCGTGTGTTTCAAGGCCATCTATGTACATGCTAGGCTTGAAAACACCCGTTGTATGCGAACGTTGAGTCTGTCACACCCGATCATCACGTGGTATCTCGAAACGACGAACTTTCCTAACAGTGCATACTTGAAGAAGAACACATTATTATCTTTATATTAAGTGATAGGGATCATCTTATAATGCTACCGTCTCTATCTAAGCAAAACAAGATACATAAAAAGGATTAACATCACAGACATCACATGTAAGGATAACGTGATATGATATGGTCCTTCTTGCACTTGATCTCATCATGTGCATCATGGTATGACCTCCATCATTCCACCAGCGTGGTACCAAGTACCTTGGCACCCCAATCTTGATTGTCCATCAATAATAAGACAATCATATGGATACCTTCCGGTATATCAAAAATTTACAAAAGAGATCATCTCATAATCAAATTTGTAATACTGACCATATCACATGACATGCCCAACAAAAACTAGTTAGACGCTTCTAATTTATTTTTGCATATTTTACGTGGCTTAGGGCCTTCGAGGATAGAACCGTTCATACCTACGAACATCAACCACAACGTTGATAAACACATTTTTACAACCCTTCGTAGATTAGATCTTAACTATAGTAGGAGAAACAGACACCTGCAAGCCACTTATGCAATACAAGTTGCATGTCAGTTGTGGAACAAGTCTCATGTACGTGGACATGTAAGGTTAGTCCGGGCCGCTTCATCCCACTATGCCACTAAGATCATACAATAATCAAGGAGGTAATAACATGATCATCAACTCCCACATACACCTATGTGTTCTACCCGTACAAAACATCTAGGCATAGATCCGATTCTGATACCACTGAAGGGGTCGTTGCATAGAAAACAAAAAAAAATTCTATGCGAGAGACACCTGAAAGGCCAAGATATAATCTTGGAGACGAAGTGCAACGGGCAACGAGAGGGTTAAGGAGAACACATACCCTCGAAGGCACAAAGCATTACAAGATCAAATCTCGTTGTTGGCGTAGTCGTACTCACACCGACCCCGATAGCGAGAAGATGTGCACCGCAATCCGGCGGTGCCTCCGTGATCGGTCACACGTACGGTTGATGAT
Organism: Alopecurus myosuroides; assembly: GCA_028641055.1. Lineage (NCBI taxonomy): Eukaryota > Viridiplantae > Streptophyta > Magnoliopsida > Poales > Poaceae > Alopecurus > Alopecurus myosuroides. The sequence goes on from CM054059.1 coordinate 140,799,938, forward strand.
GACCTTTGTTCCCTCAATCCAGCGGGGCGCGGAAGTAGAGGATCCCTCGGAACTCCAGCAGCACGACGGCATGGTGGTGGTGAAGAATCCCACGGTCAGGGCTTCGCCAAGCCGGAGACCATGGAATGGAGCAGCGAGTGGAGAGGAAATGAGGTGGGCAAGTGTGTGTGAGAAGAGGAGCTCTCACCCTCCTTTTATAGGGGAGGGTACGGCAGACCAAGAGGGGGTGCGGACAGCCATGGTGGTGCCCCCACCTCTTCCCTCTTCATGTGAGTGGAAGCCCCACTCACATCCACTCATTTTCCCTTAAAACTCCACTTAGAAAATCCAAGAGTTTTTCTTTAATAAATAAATAAAACATTTTTATTTCTTTATTTCAGCATTTGTTAATTCTATTAACCTTTTGCATATAGCACCTCGATTCATTTTTTAATTCTATTAACAACCATTCGATGAAAAACCCCTTGAACTATTACAATTTTCCCCGAAACAATTTCGGTGCTGCCCAAAATATTCTTCGATATTCCGTATCCTCTCAAACGCGTCATCGAACCTTAAGTGTGTCACCCTACGGTTCGTGAATAAGACAGACATGATCGAGATTCCTCTCCGATCAATAATCAACAGCGGGATCTGGAGATCCGTGATGACTCCTATATATTCAACGATGACTCACGTGATCGTGTGAACCAACAACGTAGTGAACTATTCCCTTTGTCTCGCGATATTTTACTTGTCCGAGATTTGATCATTGGTATCAACCATAACTTGTTCAATCTCGTTACCGACAAGTACTCTTTTCTCGTTCCCATGATATAACATCCTTGTGATCATATCACGTTCTTGCAAGCGGTGTTGATGTGATATCACCGAGAGGGCCCAGAGTATATCTCTCCGTCATTTTGGATGGACAAATCCCACTCTTGATCCATGATCCTCAACTAATACTTTCCGAATACCTAACGACACCTTTATAGTAACCTTGTTACGGTGTGACGTTTGATGACATCAAAGCACCCTTCCGGTATCAGTGATTGACATGATCTCATGGTCTAAGGAATAAGTTACTTCGTATGTTTGATATAACAATGTAAACTTAATGACTTGATCGCATTGCTATATTCACTATGGGTATATGTTCATCATATCATTCTTCTAATCACATGACCCCGTTATGAACAACATCCAATGTTCATGATCAGGAAACCTTGATCATCTATTAATCAACGAGCTAGTTAAAAAAGAGGCTTTACTAGGAACCATTGTTTGTTTATTAAACACACATGTATCGACTTTTCCGGTTAATACAATTCTAGCATGATAAATAAACATTCATCATAAACAAGGAATAAGATAATGACCATTTTATTATTGCCTCTCAGGCATATTCCCTTCACAAGCCACAAGTGAAGAGCAATAATGACGATCTACAACAATTCAAGTGTGGTGAAAGGCTGGTATGAACTCTATTTGCTTTCATTTTTGTACATATATTCATCTATGTGAGCATGCTTAGTTTGTTTGTATAAGATGTATGTGATTTAATGGATGCTTAATAGTTCGTGCTTTCTCATGTTTTGTTCCAATTTATTAATAGTAAATGACTTTTCGCATAAATATTTGCCCGCATTGTTCTATTCATAGAAGGGTATGACATTGTGGTAGCTTCCTCTGACCGTTTCACCTGAATCGACTTGGCACATTCTCATGCATGCTAAGACTGAAAACAAAAAGTTAATAAGCCTCGATGATTTATTTTGCCTCAGAGTTCTAGTATCAATTTTATGCCTCTGTTGATTTTACTTTGTCGCAAACATGATTATGATAGTTGTTGCTCTCTTGATTTTCGCTTCCCAGTCTATTGCTAGCCTTCACCTGTACTGAGTATGAGCTCTACTCGTTAATCCAACTCCCCAAAACCAAATTTTGCCCAATGTGTCCACCATACCTACCTATATGTGGTATTTAACTGCCACTCCAAAGTAAATTGCTCATGTGCTACCTTTAAAACCTTCTAAAAATTACTCCTGTTTTGTGCCACTGTTTTAGCTCATGAGGACGTCAATAGAGAATCTTTATCTCACTCGTTGATTGGATTTCACACCCTGGACTAGCGGCTTCATCCGCTTATCCAAATGATAGAAGAGCTGACAGCGGGGTGCCCAGCCCCAAATTAATACAACCAAATTCTCTTCACTATTTCCCCCCCTGATTTATCAGTCAAAGCATTATTGTGTAAACAAAAGAGAAAGAGGGATGACCTTCTACCCATATGCGTCCTTCATATGGGAGCCTCTCTTGTGAATCCAGTTGGCTTGTGACGTATTGTATTTTCTGTTTACCACTCATTGACATAAGCATACACCTCTCTTAAAAATGTTTTTAATACCTCTGTTAATAAAATAAAAGCTCTAGCACACGAGTGATCCCTGCTTCCCTCTGCGAAGGGACTTCCTTTTACTTTTATGTTGAGTCTCCGCCATATTCTTTGAGCACTTTCTTGAGAGCATAATTGCCATTCTTAGTGTGATGTGTTTGTCCCAAAGTATGGTTGATTGAGGTACAACTTTGATACTTGTATCTTTGATATCTTTACTTCTAGTCTTCCCTTGAACTTCAGAGGTGCTTTGGCATGTATGTGTTGCCCCACACTTAAGGGCAAGCGAGATACCACTTTATCAGATCTTATTATGAATATTACAATCTTGCAAATAGTTATGCTTCATGTTGTTTATTATTATTATGTTGTTATCTCTTCATGGTTTGCATAGCTATTAAGTGTCAGTATCTTGCATGTATCTTATCATGAGCATAATTAAGTATTTGATCATATAGCGAGTATGTTTACATCATATGAAACAAATGTGTTCGTAAAAGTCTTTTATCGCACTTAGTTGTCACTGAATTGCTTGAGGACAAGCAATAAGCTAAGTTTGGGAGGAGGTTATACGTTGAAACCGTATCTACTTTTCCGAACACTTTTCTTATTGTTTTCCTCTAAACTTGTGTGTTTTGAATCAATATTCAAGATATCGCTTATCGGGAACTTATCGATCGACCCCTGATAAGTAGTAAATCGGCCGATTTATCGGGATATCGGCTGAAATATCGGAATATCGGCCGCAATATCGGAATATCGGCCGAAATATCAGCCAATTTATCTTATCGGCCAGACGCCGGTAAGCGATAAATCGGCCGATTTATCGAAATATCGGCCGATATCCTTAACAGAGTTTCGAATACAACTAACACGGACTAACGCTGTTTCAGCATAATTACCTTGGTGTCTTGTTTTTGTGCAGAAAAATCAACTTTCGAGAAATTGCCCAAAAAAGATCCCATTGGTGTTTTCACACCGGAAGACCCCGGGAGCCAGAGCGGGCCAGGAGAAGAGCCACGGGGTGGCCACACCACCCCCTGGCGGGCCCCCCTAGGCCGCGCCAGCCTATGGTGTGGGCCACCCAGATCCCCTCTCGGACTCCCCTTTCGACTACAAATAGCCTTCAACCCTAAAACCCGAGGGGGTTTGTCATATTCCACAGAAACACAACAGAGCGCCGCCGCCATCCCGAACCTCAATTTGGGGACCAGAAACTCCGTTTTGGCACCCTGCCGGGACGGGGAATTGGAGGAGATCATCGCCATCGCCTCTCCATCGACCATCCATGTTTCCCCCATCCATGTGTGAGTAATTCCCCCGTTGTAGGATGAAGGGTATGCTAGGGATTGGATGAGTTCGTTCATGTAATAATGCAGTGATTGTTAGGGATTAGTGCCTAGTATCTTCTATTAGTGCTATTGACATTGTTGCAACTTGTTATGCTTAATGCTTGCCACTTTGGGCCCGAGTGCCATGATCTTAGATATGAACATGTTATTGAATCACGATGATAATTATCGTTTCTTGATCATACCTGCAAGTTGTTTACACATATTGCTGTCCGGAACCTGAGGCCCCGAAGTGACAAAAATTGGGACAGCCGGAGGGGATGGCTGTGATGTGAGGATCACATGTGTTCACGGAGTGTTAATGCTTTGCTCCAGTGTTCTATTAAAAGGAACACCTTAATTACCAGTAGTTCCCTTGAGGCCCCACTGAAAACGGGCTGGTAGGACAGAAGATGTTGTGCAATTTCTCATTGCGAGCACGTACGACTATTTACGGAACACATGCCTATGGTTACTTAGTACTTGGATGCTTTATCTTATTTATCTGCAATGCCCATGACTTGATCATTATTTGAACTATCTTATCCATGCAACGCTCGTTCATGTATCCCTATGCCTACTGTTGTTATTATTTCACTACTTCTGCTACTATAAAACGGTTACTACTGATAAACCACTGCGAACTAGTCCACTTTCAAGTACAGGTGAATTGACAACTCACTTGTTAAGGCTCACAAATATTCTTTGGCTCCCCTTGTGTCGAATCAATAAATTTGGGTTTTACTTCCCTCGAAGACTGTTGCGATCCCCTATACTTGTGGGTCATCAGGGTTCTAGCGGCATAGTGCGATGAAGCGTCCCACACAACTTTACGTGTCCACGGACACGAGACCATTTCCTTGATTGGATTTCAAGTGCATTATCCTTCTCACTATAGTGAATATCCAAGTTACAATAAGATGCTAATAACCCATTGATCACCCTATAGAAAGTGTAGTATTTTTTTTAAAGTATTTATGCACTCTAGTACATCTTCATCTTGGGTATTGAAAACTTATGTTCTTTTACTCTTATGACTTAAGATGGAGAGCTTCAACTTCGACAACGCCGAGGACATCATCAACACTCGCTTTGGAGGCTATGTTCTCGAGATAGTCACACTACTAGAACTGCCCACACCCACCATCAGAGGGAAACATTTGAACAAGTTTAGAAAGGACGGCTGCTAGGGAGTCAGACTTTTCCAACCAGGACGCCAAACGGAACCCACAACTGAAGACATCACTATCAAGGTGATCACTGACTCCATGGAGAGAGGCCTCAACCTTGTTATGTAGGAGTTGATAGGACGTCTCTGTGGGAAGCATTATCGAGAGTTGAAGAGTCACTACTCCTATACTCTAGGAAGACGCAACGAATATGGGGAACCATACATCTTAGCCCTAGAGACCAGAGCTACTCCTTTCGCCAGTATCTTCAAAACTTAGAGATTCATGTCAAGGACCTCGAGGAAGACAAGTATACTGAGCTACTGATGAATGACGAGCTACGCGACCGACTCAAGGAGGCAGAAGAGAAGGTGAAGACTCTAGAAAAGGTGGTCAACACTCAAGATGAGAAGTTCAAGACTCAATACAAGAAGTTTCTTAGTCAAGAAAATAGAATCAAGGCGAAGACCAAGAGATTAGAGACCTAAAGTCAAAACTAGAAGACAACGACTTGCACTTAGAGGCTGATTATGAGTTGATAGGAAAGATACACGGTGAGAAGAGAGAGAGTTACATGAGAAGAATGGTGCCCTAGAGAAGGAAGTGAAGGAACTCAAGGCCATCCTCGCAAGGGAAGGAATCACAATTGAAGAAGTTGAAGAGGAAGACGACATCATGGTTGAAGATTAGATTTATTAGTTTGACCACCATGTTGTTATTTACGTTTTTCGATCTTAGTAAGTTTTGACCTATCAATTTGTGATAAGGCAAAACTGGCATGTTTTGAGTTGCAAACCAAGTTCCTATAAGTTTTTCCAAGTTATCTTTCTTTTGTTTTGCTTCTATGTTATGTGCATGGGTAGGAAGACTTTTCTCCTTAGACCTGTCTATCTTTTACTCACCTATGCTGAAAAACCACCACAGATGCCTCATCGTCATGACCCTGAGAACAACAACAACAATGATGCAATGCAGCAAATGATGGCAGCCCAGACTCAGCTTATGCAAATGATGACTCAGATTTTGGCAGCAAACAACAACAATCCTCCACCTCCACCCCTAGTGGATAGACTGGCGAGATTTCTAAGGCTTAAGCCTACCAAGTTCTCCTTTGCCTCAGAACCAATAGTGGCAGATGACTGGCTCCGTTCAGTTAATAAAGACTTGGTGACTTGTGAATTCTCTGAGGCTAAGAAGGTGAGGTTCACTGCTCATCAGCTTGAAGGACCCGCTGCAATGTGGTGGGATACTTATCAAGTGACACATCCTTTAGAGGGAATGACTTGGGATGCCTTCAAGGAAGGTTTTCGTAATGCTCATATTTCGTCAGGGATAATTAATATGAAAAGGGATGAGTTCCGCAGTCTAAAACAGGGAGGTAGGACTCTGAAGGAGTATATGGATGATTTCTAGACCTTATCAAGGTATGCACACGAGGATACTGATATTGATGCAAAAAAGGAAGGATAAATTTCTTAGTGGACTCAAGGGAGAATTGAAGATCCCTCTGTCTGTAGCATATGCTCCAAATTATGAAGATCTGATAGACCGAGCCATCACAGTGGATAATAATATGAGGAAGGAAGAGAACAGAAAGAGAAAGTTTGGTGTTAGTAAAAGTCACTCTGAATCTTCACACAAGAAGCAGCATTTCTCTGAAGGCAGTGGCCACAAATCTTGGAGCCACCACAACAATGGCCATGGACACAAGCACCATGGGCAAAATCACAATGCTGGATACAAGGGTAACAATGGAGGCTTCAAGGGAAACAATCACAATGGACATAATCATGGCAATGGACAACATCGCCATAACTCTGAGGGAAAGAGAGATCTGTCCTAGGTGACATGCTTAAAGTGTAGAAAGCAGGGATACTATGCAACTGAATGCACAGAGAAGAAAGCCGATGACTCTACTAAACCCAACCCCTTTCAGAATGTGGAAGAAGTGATGGATGAACCTGATGCTGTGATTGGTACGTTTCTACTCAACTCATTTATAGCATTGGTTTTATTTGATACTGGAGCATCTCATTCATTCATGTCAAGAGCATTTGTAAATAAAAATGGGCTACCCACTGAAACCATAGGCAAAACCATTAGAGTAATCTCCCCAGGTGGATAAATGCTCGTCAATGCCGGATGCATGAAGCTTACCTTAGAAATTTGAAAGTATAAATTTCCAGTCCATCTCGTAGTTCTGGAATCCTAAGGACTAGATGTAATTATGGGAATGGATTGGATGACTGTAACATCCCTACTTTTGTGTAATAAAGAGAGGTGTTGAGTACATGGCATGCATGCATGAAAAATGGACCAAAATTTTGCTTTTAAAATTTAATCAATGTATTAACAGAAAGATCACTTAATCTGGATTCACACAAATTTGTTTTACAAAGTTTTTCAAAGTGAACCAACTATGTGCTAGAAAGGTGGAAAATTTGAAGAGCTTTCCAACAAGTATTTTTTTGCAATTTTTGCTTCACAAAAAGGCCCTCAAAATCTGTTTTTGGTTCTGTTTTAGGTCCAAAAGGACCTTTCTGCAAATCCCCAGCTTTTTCCAGGGGGTTATCCGCTAAAACGTTTTTATCGTCTTCCTCCTGTCGTCGGCCAGGAGGGCAACCACGCCTCCACCTCCTACTTGCTTCCTGTCGACGTGGAGGCCCGGAGTCTCTCAAGGAGAAGTCCAGATCGAGCCCACCCCTCAGAGCCCCCCTCATAGTTTCCTCCTCTCCCCTCCTCTATTTCTTCTCCGCACCCGAACCCACCGCCGCCGTCGATCTGCTGTCGCCGCCGTTTTACCGCCTCCCCGAGCATCTCCACGGAACCGCTGTCGTCCCCTCTCCGTCCTCGAGCACCCGGAGCCGCCGGTATGGGCTAGCCGCGCGGAATCGTCGCCTTCTTCCCCGCGGCCGGTCGCCAGATTTCTTCACCGCGCCGCCGATTCCTTCCCTCTCCGGCCTCGTCGTCTGCTCCGTTAAGTTCCCGGTGAGCCCCTGCCCCTCCCCATCCCCTCCGTTTCTTCTCTCCGGCTCGGAATCGTAGAACCCACCAGAGCCCGAGCCGTCCGCCGCCGTCCTCTCCACGGCGTCTCGCCGTCGGGCACTCCCAGCAAGCGGCGCCGCCCATTTTAGGTTCCCCGCGACAAGGCGCTCCCGAGGAGCCAAACGGCGCTTCCGGGGACGCTCCCGTTCGCCGCCGGTGAGCTTCCCTGTCCCCGGCCGGCCACACCGTGGCGTCACGGTGACGTCACCTTCCCACGTGGCCATGCCAGGTGGGTTTTCTTTTCCAATTTAAACTGAACAGTGGGCCCCACAATTATATAGAAAAACAGAATATAAATAAAATTTTGGAAATTAAATAACTTTCATTTTATAACTCCAAAAATTATTTAAAAATATGCAAAATGTTAAGAAAAATGTGAGCTATTTGTCTATACCATTTTCATACATGTTTGGCAAAGTTTAAAATGAGGCCACATTTGTAGTTTACATTTAATTCATTTAAATATTGAAAATAAAGTTTTAATTCAATAAAATTAGAAAATTAAGTGTAATATACCAATTTGATCAGTGAAACAAATGAAATCCATCTATGAGGTTTCCCAAGTCTTTTGACCAGCTAATCTTGGTCACACCTCTAGATTAGGGTTTTCTCCCCCTCCGGTGTTCGTTGTTCACGGCGTAGCACCTTAGCTTCCTGTTCTGTTCTCTAACTTCAAATCAATTGCATTGTTTTAAACATGCATACATATTGTGCATTGCACGGTCACCAAGTATTGATTGTTTGTCTTCTTTCCGGTGTTGCTCGCTATCGGTAGACCGAGATCCGGAGGTTGATCCAGCCTTCTACGACAACCCCAGCTACACCTTCGACGAGCAAGGCAAGCACCACCTCATGGCTACCCCATGTTTTGAGTCTTTTCAACCTCTCACTCATGCATACGATTCAACTTAGTTTTGAGTCGGTTAGAGTAAACCTATCCACTGCATGACCCCTCCCTCACATGTCACCTTCATACCTGTTTACCCTCCTAGTATGACTAGGGTTGTTTGAGTATCGTAGAGCCTTGTGTGTTATGCTTAGCCATGCTTAGTGTTCTGATCTACTTCATCCGGTTGATGATTTGGATCACTTCGATAACCTTGTATGTTGTTATTTTTGTGAGTACTGAGCATGTGAATCTGACTAAGGCTTGCACGGGAGGCCACTTGGGTAGTGGTTATTCGTTCCGTACTCGCCAACCCTAGGATTTAAGGTCTCGCCGCGGAAGCCAAGACTGAGCGTGCAGCCACACGCGGCCAATGAACCCCGCTCGGCTGACTAACTTGTTTGATCACTTCCATGGGTCACGTAGTTTGAGTTTTCCATTTGCGGGTGTGTCATAAAACATTTTGGAAAAAACTAGGGCGTGACCGGGACCAGTGATGGACGTACACAGATCTTGTCTCGACTCACAGAACAGGTGCCGTCAGGAGGTGGCCAACTCCCTGTTGACGGGGTGGCCATGTTTGGGTTGACTCATGGAAAGGGTTAAGCAAGGTAAAGGCCGTGGTTGACCATACTCTGCCGCGCTCTTAGAGAGGAGCGTTACCGCGTGGCACTAAGAGTCGGTCGATACGTGTGGGTAAAGTGTACCACCCTGCAGGGATAAATCTTTCGGAAAGCCATGTCCACGGTTATGGACAACTTGGTGAAAGTCACGGGGTCATAGATAACTCTAACGGAATGACTAAAACTTGTTGACAATGAATGAAGGATGCCTCCTCGACTACGTCGAGAGGGGTGATTCTTGTAGCATAAGGTAGTCTGGGGATGAGAAAGTACTTGGTGGACTAAAGAACAAGATGATCTCAGTAGTTGAGTAGATTCCTCCTCTATTTTAGAAATGCTCTATTACACGTGCTTTTATTCCTCAACTTCGGAAAACAAAGTTGGCTTTATGCAAAAGACCTTAACAGCCAAGTCTTGCTGAGTACCTTTTGTACTCAACCTTGCCTCGTTGTTGTTTTATTTCAGACTTCGGCGATGCAGCTAAAGAAGGGTTCTACCTCAACGTCGATGAGTAGTTAGGGGTTCCCAGGTGGCAGCCTGGTATCTGTAGTATGGGTTTGGCTATGTTTCTTATATTTCGGACTCTTAGTCCTTTTGCTCTTGTTGTATAGCAATATATTTGCTTTCGCTGCTTGTTGTAATGTTGGGTTGCTTGACCTATGTTGGTCTTGTAACCTTTGCGTATAAGCTACTCTAGTATGCCTTGTTTAATACAACTTTCATGTCTAGAGTGCTGCTTTGATCGATTGTTGGTTTCGAGCCCGTTGCTATACAGTTTTGGCTATGCCTGCATAGTTGTCGCAGTCGAGGGGTTGTGGAGCCGATGATCCATGTCCGAGCCCGCCTGCCAGAGATATCCGGCCTGGGGCGAGGTAACCCCAGTAACCCTCGGTTGTTGTTGCACTTTCTGGACACATAGCAGTTCTGTATAACTTTGGTCCCGTTCCTTCAGTTTCATCCGACTCGTGGACGCTTGGGTATACTTTTCTGTTTATGACTAGCATGGACACAAGGAGTAGTAGACCGGGGATCCGGACTACGTGCCGATGAATCTGGTCTGCCTGCCGTTGTTTGTTGCGGCCGGGGCTGGTAACCCTGAAGCCCTTGCAGGTCCATTGCTAGGAGCACATGACAGTTCGTATATCTCTGGGTCCGGGGTCCGACAATGACCACTTTTGGAGGAGTCATAGATTGTGCAAAAAGAGCCATTACACTCACCACCCTAGAAGGAAAGAGGATTAAATTCAAATCCAACATGGAAATAAAAGGGATTAGGCTCAATTCTCTTAAGGGAGTTAGCCCAGATCAAGTACCCATAGTAAGGGAATACCCCGATGTTTTCCTGAGGAATTACGAGGAATGCCACGTGATAGAGATGTGGAGTTTCTCATTGATCTATTACCAGGCACTGTCCCCATAGCAAAAATACCTTACCCCATGTCTACTGATGAGCTAAAGGAACTTAAGAAGCGGCTAGAAGAACAACTCGGGAAAGGTTTTATTCGTGAAAGTTCATCACCATGGGGAGCCCCAGTTCTGTTTGTGGATAAGAAGGATAGAAGTGAGCGTTTAGTCATGAATTACCGTTCTCTAAATGAAGTGATATCAAGAACAAGTATCCCCTGCCTAGATTCAATGACCTATTTGATAAATTGGAGGGAGAGTGTGTGTTTTCTAAGATTGATCTTCGATCTGGGTATTTCCAACTGAAGATTAGGGAACATGATATACCTAAGACAACCTTTGTCACTAGATATGGATCGTATGAGTATACGGTGATGCCTTTTGGACTAACCAATGCGCCTTCATACTTCATGAATATGATGAACAAAGTGTTCATGGAATTTCTAGACAAGTTTGTCGTAGTCTTCATTGACGATATTATGATCTACTCCAAGAGCACCAAAGAACATGAAAATCACCTCCGTTTGATTTTGGAGAAGCTTAGAGAGCACAAGCTTTATGCCAAGTATAGTAAGTGTGAGTTGTGGCTAAGTGAAGTGGGATTTATTGGACACATCGTGTCAAAGGAAGGAATTGTTGTTGATCCTTCCAAAGTAGCAGCAGTAATGGAATGGGAACCACCCAAGAATGTGGGAGAGATTTGTAGTTTCCTAGGGTTGGCAAGTTATTACCAGAGGTTCATTGAGAATTTCTCCAAAATTGCCAAGCCCATGACTGAACTATTGAAGAAGGAAAATAAGCTTGAGTGGACTGATGTTTGTGAAGCCGGTTTTCAAGAGTTGAAGAAACGATTGGTGACAGCCCAAGTCCTATGCTTACCAGATTTAGAGAAAAAATTCCAAGTGTGTTGTGACTCC